>CAWUFW010011449.1:0-614955 GCA_963921515.1 Calotriton arnoldi
CAGGGGTACAACGCGTACCCGACACATTGAATGCAATGGGCCGGCCGGGTGCACCGATCGGTCCATTGCTGTTCAACGCGTACAGGGGTACAACGCGTACCCAGCACAAATTGAATGCAATGGGCCGACCGGGTGCACCGATCGGTCCATTGCTGTTCAACGCATCCCTGTACAAGTGACTGGCATATGTCACCATGCCTGTCTCAGATGAACATATGCCAGCCACAGATAGCTCCCAGGGAGTGAGGGGCACACCTACAACACGACAGCCTGTCCAAACTGTATCATAAGGCATGTAAGGCTGCATTTCCTATTGTGTGTATGTTGGTGTACATGTTGTCCTGTGGGTGTCACCTGGGGGCAGCCACCCCAGGCTGTGCACGTGTTCATGGGGACAGGATCCTGGGTGTTACGTGTACATGACCACTGTGATGTGCAACTGTTCATATCTGTGCATGTGCCATGGTCACATTTCACGGTGGTGTATGTGTATGTCATGTCACATACCCCGTGAGTCCCATGTGGGATGGTATGTTTGAGCCAGGGTGTCCCAGTGGCACAATAGTGATGGTCCTCCACAGTCTGTGTGCATGTAGTGTTTACAATGTCTCTGATTTCATGTGCACAATGGGAGACAGTCTCCACATCCACGTTGTGTGTGCATGGACTTTGATGTTGTGCGTGTGTGTGTCACAGACGTCCATGTCTGTCCTGCCGTGGCAAGTGGGACCACTACCTGTGGGGGTCATGGTTGTTTTGCTGTGGTGTATACATGATACTCCATGTAATGCCAGTGTCCATGTGGCAATACAGGGTCCCTGGGAATGTACCTGTCGTTGAGCTGTGATGCCTGGGGCACATCTGTCCTCACATGTCACTGTGGGGGGTGATTGTGACACGGCAGCAGGAGATGGGAACTGTGACACGGCCTCATGATATCCAATGGGCCAACCTGGGACTTATTGATGCCACTTGTAGAACCGTGATGACAGATGTTGGCCATATATGTACCATACATGTCCTTACGGAACTGCACACTTCATGTAGTTGTGCCTCATAATGATGTATGATGTGATATTGAGTGTGTTCAATGCCGCACATGTGGGGTGACTGACAATCTTGCTTTCTTCTCCTCTGCACTGCAGGGCTCCTGCTGTCCATAGACCATTCCCAGACCTGGCAACGATGGTGGAACGGGACAGCATCCGACGCTACCGCTTCACCAGGCAGCTGATTGAGGATTTGGCAGTGCAGTTGGCCCCACATTTGCAGCCTGGCCGGCCGTATCCTACAGCGCTGACCCCCAAGGTGAAGGTGATGGCAGCCCTACACTTCTTTGCCACCGGTACCTTCCAACATACTGTGGCGACTGCTGGTGGGATGTCACAGACCATGTTGAGCCGTGTGCTCCGCGATGTTTTCGAGGCAATGTTGCTATTCCTGAACCGGTACATCTATTTCCCTAGACTGCAATGACTCACTGACGTGAAGAGTGACTTCTATGCCCTGGGGAGGATGCCGCATGTCATTGGCTCCATTGATGGGACACATGTGGCTTTGGGACCACCACAGGCCCAGGAGCAGGCCTACCGTAACCGCAAGCACTACCACTCGGTCAATGCACTGGTGGTGTGTCTTGCAGATATGACCATCACACACGTGTGTGCCCGTTTCCCTGGTTCAGCACACGATGTCTTTGTGATGAGGAGTAGTCGCATCCCCAGGATGATGGCACAGATGCAGAACCAGCGTGCCTGGCTTGTCGGTGTGTACTGACTTTGTGCCATTGTGTGTGATCTGATCTGTAGTATTCCGCCCACTTTTCCAAGTCAGCTAATGTGCACTTGTCTGTCCGTAGGTGACTCAGGATACCCCAACATGCCGTGGTTGCTGACACCCCTCAGGAACCCTGTGACACCAGCCCAGATGCGCTACAATGAGGCACATGGTCAGACCAGGAGAGTGATTGAGCGGACATTTGGTCTCCTGAAGAGCCGCTTCCGCTGCCTCGACAAGACAGGAGGGTCCCTCCCATATGCCCCAGCGAAGGTGTGCAAGATTATCATCGTCTGCTGCATGCTCCACAACCTGGCAGTGCGGAAGGAGTTGCCTCTCATCCAGGATGACAATGACCAACATCCGCCACCTGTGGAGGATCCTGGCCTGGACCAAGATGCCAGTGATGATGATGATGATGAGGGTGATGTCCGCACACAGCTCATCACCAACTTCTTTAGCTGAATGTGAGTATCCTGAGGTGTCATGTCAATGATGTGAGTTGGCATGATATGTGTAGGTGGTGCTCTGGTGCTGTTGGAGTGTGTCCATGGGCTACTTGACTGGATGTGTGTAGCGATGTGTGCTTACAGGTTGTCTGTACTCCCCAACAGTGTTGACATGCCAACTTGGTTCTGCGTGGGTATCTTGTAACATGTATTGTGCATGAGTTTTGCTGTTCTGTCCTGTTCTCCATTGCTTTTGACTGTGTGTCATTTCTGTCCTTCACAGGGTACTTTCAGATTCGTTTGGTCAACTGTGTCCACCGACTGACGTGATTGTACTTCCAGGGTGGTAGCTGTTGTGTCCCTACAGGTGATGTGCGCCACACCCATGGACTTCCTTCCTTCTACAGTTGTTGACTGTGTGCCCGCTGCCAGGTGGGATTACCTTGCATCTGTAGTGGTTACGACATGTTGCAACTGTGTAATAAACCTGTGCTTCACTTTGTGATGTGCGTTGTCTGTGGTCACACATTTGACTGCCATTTGCTTACTGCACCTGTGGGCTACTTGACTACAACTGGGAATAGGTGTGGTGTCTGTGCATTGCACCGTCTTCCCTGGCAACATCAGTGTAGGCAATGAGTCAGATGGCCTAGGTGTGTATGTGTTGTGTAACCCTGGTGGTGTGTCTCCCTCATATGTGTCACGTTGCCTTTACTCACATGCCTGTGTTGTACTTGCTGTTGCAGTTCGCATACACAGTGTAATTTTGCAGTTCATCATCCCCATGACAGCACCCACGTTGGAATCACAACAGAGGCAAGTATGGTGTATTAGTGTGTTTATTGTGATACATTTGTGTGAATAGTGCATAGGATGGTTAGTGCTGTACATATATATTGCAATAAGAAGTTCCTAGGTGAATTGAAAGTCCTGGTAGACAAAATCCCCAGTATCGGGGCCACAGTTGTCTGAGACATTGGTCCAACTTGTACTCCCCATGTCATGTGTGGGAGTTGTGTTGCCGTCAACAGGGTGAACAGTTTGTGCACAAAGGTGAACATCCAGAACAGGTTCAGGCTTCCTGGGGTTGCACTTGGCCATCGGCCTCTCACTTGCCCCTCCTCGGACGACCCCTCTTCTTTGGGGGGCCCCTCAAGTACAGGCTGCTGCGGTGCAGGGGACTCTCCGCCAGAGTCATGCTCCCTCCCTGTGGCAGTTGCAGTTTGTTCAGCACCAGATGTTGTTGGCACACAGGGAGGTGTGGACTGGTTGCTGTTCATCTGGCGGAGGCATTGTAATATGTCCCTGTGCACCGCCGTCATCTCTTGCAGTGCGTCCCACTTGGACTCCACGCGGGACATGTGTGAGTCCAAGCTGGCATGATGGGCAGCCTGCTGCTGTTTCATGTCTCTGAGGAGCCCCACTACCTGGCTGAGATCTCCGGGTGCTGGACTGGTACGCATCGGCTATGCGTACCAGTTGTGGGTCATCATGCACACCAGCAACCTCTGCAAGCAGCGACCTCTGTCTCCCACCCCTCCCACCACCCCTGCCGACATGTGCAGTGCGTGCAGTGGCACGCACAGATGACCCTGGTCCCCCTTGGGGGTTGGTGGTGGTGGTGGTGTCCATGGCCCCACGTTGGTCCAGGGTCCCTGTGCTGGTGGTGCTCCTTGTTCTGTCCATGTCGGCAGGGATGGTATTTGTGGTGACAGTCGTTGGAGGGGTGGGTGCAGGGGGTGCAGCTGGTGGTCCTGCTGGTGCTGCAGCTGGTGGTCCTGCTGGTGCTGCATGTTGACTTGCACCGGATGTGCCAGGTTGGTCTTCTTCGTCCGAGGAGGGCAGAGGCTGTACGACACCAGTGAGCTCCGTATCCTCTTGAGCCTGGGACTGGGACTCCTCAGCGTCTGCTGCTGTGTCCCCATCATCACCTGTTTTTGGGAGACACACACAATGTATGTAATGTTTCTGCAGGCATCAATGGTTGACACACCTGACAGTTTTGACTGTGCCTCTGGGTGCAGGCCTGTACATTGCATTGTCCTAAGTTGTCACAGTCAGGGGTTGATATTGGTGTAGCACATTGTCCTGCATTATTTGGGCATTTCTATGTATTTGTTGGGGTGTGAACATGGTCTGCATTGGTTGTATTTGGTTGACAGCCGGCCCTCCTTCCCACCCAGCCAGTCAGTTATCCCACCATGGACTGTGCTTGCATTGCAGGGAGTGAAAGTTGTCTTTCAGGATGTCAGTCAGTGGTGTCCTGCTGTTGGTTGTTGCACAGTTGCCAGCAGGGCCTTGTGCTCCCCACAGCAGTAGCCAGTGTCAGCCATCTTGTCAGTTGTTTTCCACTCCCTGTGATGTGAGCATGGTTCAGGGTGGTGTTGATGGGACAGTTGTGGGGGTGAGCTATGTCTGTGACTATGACTCCCATCATGCTATTGCCTCCACCCCACTTCCCAGCATTCCCATACTTACTTGCTTTTGTGGGGAGTTCAGTGTGTGTGGGTGTGAGAGCATTGGCAAGATGGCTGACAGTGGTGTCCTGCTGTTGGTTGGTGTGCAGTTCCCAGCATGCCCTTGTGCTCCCCACGACACAGCAACAGTGTCAGACATCTTTGATGGGCCTTTCCACTCTCTGTGGGATGTGCATGCGTGAGTGTGAGCTTGCTGGGCCATGTGGTGGGGGATGTAGAGCTGTGCCTACGACTCCCATCATGCTATTGCCTCCTCCCCCTTCCCAGCATGCCCATGCTTCCTTCCTTTTGACTCTGCTTCCCTGTGGGGTGGGCTGCCTGTGCTGACAGGATGGCTGGGAGTGTTGTCCTGGCAGTTGTTTGGCTAAAAGTCCAAAGAGTGTCCCTGTGCTTCACACAACATAACCCAGGGTGGAGGTTCTTTGTGGGATCTTGAGTTAGGATGTGAGGCATTGCATTCTCCCAGGTGGGTTATGTGGAGTATGTGTTGAGGGGTGTGTGAGGGGAGGTGCTTGTGACTATGGTCAGTGCTGCAAGTCCTCCTTCCCACCCAGCCAGATATCCCACCATGGAACGTGCTTCCATTGCAGGGAGTGGAAGTTGTCTCTCAGGATGTCAGTCAGTGGTGTCCTGCTGTTGGTTGTTGCACAGTTGCCAGCAGGGCCTTGTGCTCCCCACAGCAGTAGCCAGTGTCAGCCATCTTGTCAGTTGTTTTCCACTCCCTGTGATGTGAGCATGGTTCAGGGTGGTGTTGATGGGACAGTTGTGAGGCTGAGCAATATCTGTGCCTACTACTCCCATCATGCTATTGCCTCCACCCCCTTCCCAGCATGCCCATGCTTCCTTCCTTTTGACTCTGCTTCCCTGTGGGGTGGGCTGCCTGTGCTGACAGGATGGCTGGGAGTGTTGTCCTGGCAGTTGTTTGGCTAAAAGTCCCAAGAGTGTCCCTGTGCTTCACACAACATAACCCAGGGTGGTGGTTCTTTGTGGGATCTTGAGTTAGGATGTGAGGCATTGCATTCTCCCAGGTGGGTTATGTGGAGTATGTGTTGAGGGGGTGTGTGAGGGGAGGTGCTTGTGACTATGGTCAGTGCTGCAAGTCCTCCTTCCCACCCAGCCAGATATCCCACCATGGAACGTGCTTGCATTGCAGAGAGTGCAAGTTGGCTTTCAGGATGTCAGGCAGTGGTGTTGTGCTGTTTGTTGGTGCACAGTTCCCAGCAGGGCCTTGTGCTCCCCACAGCAGTAGCCAGTGTCAGCCATCTTGTCAGTCCTTATCCACTCCCTATGATGTGAGCATGGTTCAGGGTGGTGTTGATGGGACAGTTGTGGGGGTGAGCTATGTCTGTGACTATGACTCCCATCATGCTATTGCCTCCACCCCACTTCCCAGCATTCCCATACTTACTTGCTTTTGTGGGGAGTTCAGTGTGTGTGGGTGTGAGAGCAATGGCAAGATGGCTGACAGTGGTGTCCTGCTGTTGGTTGGTGTGCAGTTCCCAGCATGCCCTTGTGCTCCCCACGACACAGCAACAGTGTCAGACATCTTTGATGGGCCTTTCCACTCTCTGTGGGATGTGCATGCGTGAGTGTGAGCTTGCTGGGCCATGTGGTGGGGGATGTAGAGCTGTGCCTACGACTCCCATCATGCTATTGCCTCCACCCCCTTCCCAGCATGCCCATGCTTCCTTCCTTTTGACTCTGCTTCCCTGTGGGGTGGGCTGCCTGTGCTGACAGGATGGCTGGGAGTGTTGTCCTGGCAGTTGTTTGGCTAAAAGTCCAAAGAGTGTCCCTGTGCTTCACACAACATAACCCAGGGTGGAGGTTCTTTGTGGGATCTTGAGTTAGGATGTGAGGCATTGCATTCTCCCAGGTGGGTTATGTGGAGTATGTGTTGAGGGGGTGTGTGAGGGGAGGTGCTTGTGACTATGGTCAGTGCTGCAAGTCCTCCTTCCCACCCAGCCAGATATTCCACCATGGAACGTGCTTGCATTGCAGAGAGTGCAAGTTGGCTTTCAGGATGTCAGGCAGTGGTGTTGTGCTGTTTGTTGGTGCACAGTTCCCAGCAGGGCCTTGTGCTCCCCACAGCAGTAGCCAGTGTCAGCCATCTTGTCAGTCCTTATCCACTCCCTGTGATGTGAGCATGGTTCAGGGTGGTGTTGATGGGACAGTTGTGAGGCTGAGCAATATCTGTGCCTACTACTCCCATCATGCTATTGCCTCCACCCCCTTCCCAGCATGCCCATGCTTCCTTCCTTTGACTCTGCTTCCCTGTGGGGTGGGCTGCCTGTGCTGACAGGATGGCTGGGAGTGTTGTCCTGGCAGTTGTTTGGCTAAAAGTCCCAAGAGTGTCCCTGTGCTTCACACAACATAACCCAGAGTGGTGGTTCTTTGTGGGATCTTGAGTTAGGATGTGAGGCATTGCATTCTCCCAGGTGGGTTATGTGGAGTATGTGTTGAGGGGGTGTGTGAGGGGAGGTGCTTGTGACTATGGTCAGTGCTGCAAGTCCTCCTTCCCACCCAGCCAGATATCCCACCATGGAACGTGCTTGCATTGCAGAGAGTGCAAGTTGGCTTTCAGGATGTCAGGCAATGGTGTTGTGCTGTTTGTTGGTGCACAGTTCCCAGCAGGGCCTTGTGCTCCCCACAGCAGTAGCCAGTGTCAGCCATCTTGTCAGTCCTTATCCACTCCCTGTGATGTGAGCATGGTTCAGGGTGGTGTTGATGGGCCAGTTGTGAGGCTGAGCAATATCTGTGCCTACTACTCCCATCATGCTATTGCCTCCACCCCCTTCCCAGCATGCCCATGCTTCGTTCCTTTTGACTCTGCTTCCCTGTGGGGTGGGCTGCCTGTGCTGACAGGATGGCTGGGAGTGTTGTCCTGGCAGTTGTTTGGCTAAAAGTCCAAAGAGTGTCCCTGTGCTTCACACAACATAACCCAGGGTGGAGGTTCTTTGTGGGATCTTGAGTTAGGATGTGAGGCATTGCATTCTCCCAGGTGGGTTCTGTGGAGTTTGTGTTGAGGGGGTGTGTGAGGGGAAGTGCTTGTGACTATGGTCAGTGCTGCGAGTCCTCCTTCCCACCCAGCCAGATATCCCACCATGGAACGTGCTTCCATTGCAGGGAGTGGAAGTTGTCTCTCAGGATGTCAGTCAGTGGTGTCCTGCTGTTGGTTGTTGCACAGTTGCCAGCAGGGCCTTGTGCTCCCCACAGCAGTAGCCAGTGTCAGCCATCTTGTGAGTCCTTTTCCACTCCCTGTGATGTGCGCATGGTTCATGGTGGTGTTAATGGGACAGTTGTGGGGGTGAGCAATATCTGTGACTACGACTCCCATGATGCTATTGGCTACACTGACTTGCCCAGCATACACAGAATTCTTTTCTTTCAGTGGTCTTCACTGTGTGTTGGTGTTGTAGTGGTGGCTACATGTCTGGATGTGTTTGTTAGTTCTATTTGTGCCACTGCCTAGCTGTAGTTGTAGTTGTGTTTGTACATGTGATGACACGGTTAAATGTAACTTTGAGATGGCATGTGTTGTGTTTATCTGACTGACATACACATTTTGGGATGATTCTGTTCTGGTTGCTGTGTAATTGCTATGAGTGCATGGTTTGACTCTTCCCTTGACAGTGATGTGTGTGTGTATTGTGGCAGAATATTGTGTACATTTGTTGTGTACTCACCAGGCTCTGGGATGTTCTCTAGTCCATAGACGCTCACTGGCGGAAGGATGGCCCGCACCTTCTCCTCCCAGGGCCTGAGGTATACTGGCTTGGCAGGAGGGCCACTGCCGGTGTATTGGCTCAGGAGGTAGTCCTTCTTGAGCAGCTCCCGTACCCTCCTGCGCACGTCATACCACCTGTTCTGGATGTCAGTCTTTGTGCGCAGACATGGTGATTGTGCGTTCACCCTGTTGATGATCCTCTCCCACATCTTGGTTTTCTGGGAGATGGGTGTCTGTTGGACCAGTGTGCCAAACAGCTGTGGCTCTACCCTGAGGATCTCGTCTACCAGGACTTCCAATTCACAATCTAGGAACTTGTGATTCTTCTTGGGGGGCATGGTGATGGGTGGTGATGGTGAGTGATGTGTGTGTTGGTGTGCAGGTGAGGGTGTGTGAGTGTGTGTTTTGCTGGGTGTATGTGAGGTAGCTATTTGTTGGTGTGCTGATGGTGTGTGGCTTGTGTGAGGGATGAGCTGTGGGTGTGTTGTTGCTGTCTGTTGAGTGCTGGCAGTAGAATAGCATTTGCAAAGGATCATGGTTGGGATTTGTGTCCTTTATATGGGTGGAGTTGTGGGTGTGTCTTTGTTCTCTGTCCCCACCCCCCAGTATTTATTGGCTTTGTAATTGCTTGTTTGGCCTTTTTTTGTGTATTTTTCCTTAGTACTTTCTGTGCATGTTGGAAACGTTCTTGTGACCGAGTCGGACCCTGCATTTGTCTCGTACGGTCTTCTCCGTTTCGTTCACGCTGTGTTTGTGCAGTTTTCTATCCTGCGTACGCGTCGGTCGCGGTGTTTTGTGTTACTTCGGCTCGGTTTTGTATGCGTGTCGGTCGTACGGCTTGTCCTCCGTACGACTCGGTCGTGGTTTTCGCACCTTGCATCGTACTTTGCGGTTTGGAGTTCGCGTGTACGTTTCGGTTGGATTTGTTCCGGGTGCGTGTCGGTCGGTTCGATTCGCGTGTTTTTCCGGCCGGATTGCTGTTTTCCGTGCGGCTCGGTCGTTCGGCTTGGGTTCAGTATGTGTCGGTCGGATTTTGCACGCCTTGCATCGTACTTGGCGTGTCGGGCGCCACAGGTACGTGTCGGTCGGAATTAATTCCGGCTCCGAGTCGGTCGGTGCTTTTTCCGGCCGAATCGGAATCGACCCCTCAGTGGCCATTTTAGTGCACACTGCGCAGAAGCAGAAGTTTCCCACCAAGCAAAGAAAGACGTCACACCATGTGATCAGGTTGCAACATGCGCATTGAGGTTCCCGCGCTTTAGCGGACATTTTGGATTACAGACAAGCGTTATTCATTAGTAAAACACATAAGCAAGCTTCTGTCCCTCTTGTGTTTGTGAATGCAAAGTTAGTTTTGACAATACAAGTTTAATAAATTAATACTATGAGGAAGATTGCGTACAAGCAAGTTTCATTTTTGAAACCTTGCTCCATCACTATGTTGATGATATCTACCTCATAGATGATTAATTAAATCAACACTTGGCCAGAGTAGACCACATAATATTGGGATTTGCTGAATTTGGCTATAAGTTCAACTTCAAGAAATCTAATATAGCTTTTCTAAGTGAACCTTTTCCTAGGACACGAACTTGCAAGTAAAGGAATGAGCCTTGCCCCTCATTTTTCTGTGCATAACTGCAACCTCCAAATATGATGAAAAAATTACAATCTCTGCTAGGATTTCATACATTTGATAGAATATACGTCCCTGAGTGCATACCGACGCATTAAACCACTTCACAAATTAATACAACCTATTTTTTCCACTGCATGCTAGACATCAGAGCATTCAAATACACTCAGATCATTTCAATCTGATTTATTTGCTACACAACACTTACATACACGTGTGAATACCACAAACCTGGTCATTCAAATTTTACCCGGTGCAATTGGATTTACCTACATCACATTTAATGAAGGTGAAACATTGTCGATTGCATATAAATTGCATTTATATTCCAATGCGGAGATGTGTTTTGCTTCCTCTGAAAAAATGCTGACTGCGGTGCAGATGGCCATACTCAAAGAATGGCCGCTTGCACAAGGGAAATGCATTATTGTTGCCTTAGAGGTTGTCACAAAAGCTAGCATTCCAAACGCTACAGGCCTCCATCCTCGATGGATACAGTGGGCAACATCCTTAACAGCTGTTGATGTAGACTGTGTCTTTGACTCATCATTACAGACACAAAAAATGCTTCAGTATGAGCATATTTATCCCATGGTCTCTTCTGTTTTGCCTCTTGAACAGTATAAATATATTATTTTATACTAATGGTTCAGCTCAACCTGCTTTAGGTTCTAAGGAGCAATATTCAGCAGCATGTGCTACTGTTGTTGGTGTTATTTGGACGGTGAATTCCAACCTCACAAAACTTGCATGTAGTCTTTAGGTGACTGCACTGCACAGTTGGCTTAACTGAAAGCTTTGCTTCTTGCACTTGAACGTATGGATCCTGAATTCTCCACACTTATAGTGTGTGATTCGTATTACTGTGTACAGTCCTTTAATGATTATCTACATTATTTGTGACAAAATGGATTCAAAGATTCTAAAGGCAACACAATAAGGCATAAGAGGCTTTGGGTTAAGGTGGCAGACCTCAAAGACAGGTTGCCATGGACTCATGTAACGCATACGTTGAGTCATCAGCGTGTGTGAGCACATATTGAGGGAATTCCTTTGCTGATGAAGCAGCCAAATCTGCAGTCACGACTGATGCTGTTGCTGCAATTTCTCATTCTAAAACAAGAATAGAATGATAGCTTGGCTGCCATTAATTACTTAAGGGGTTTGCATCTATATATACCTACCACTTGAATGACCAAAACATTCCTTTTGTAACTATTCCAGGAGTTGGTGATCATTTGATTCCCAACATGGATCACAGACTAGCTTTAGTGATAGCTGCACATGAAGGTGTTGCTTTTGCATATGCAGGTGTAGTGGCCACAATTTTGCTGCTACAGCAATGTTATCGGTGGCAGGGCTTATATCAACAGGTCAAGAAATATGTCCTGTGTTGTGACATTTGGCAACAAATAAAAGCTTTGACCGTGGCTCGTCCACCACAGACACACCTGTTGATCTCCAGCAAGCCTTTCGGCTGCATTTACTTGGATCATTGATGTCCACTTATTTAGAACACTACGTTTATTTTAGTTGCAGTTGATTCTTGCTCTAGATTCCTCTGGGTTTGGCCACAGTGTTCGGCTGATGCTCAAACTGGTAGTAAAGACATGCAAGTCTTTGTCTGGACACATGCACACCCTGTGTAGTCAGGATTCTATGGCAGCCCTGGGTGTACAGGTGCATTATTCTTCTCCATACCTGCCCGAGAGCAATTCTGTTGTGGAGAGGATGAACCATGACTTAAAGCAGTCCTTGACAGCTAGGCACTGGGCTTAGTTGGATGCATCACCTCTACAGGGTTCAAAGGGCTCTTAATAACCTCCCTAAAAGATGCCTCGGTGGGTAGACCCTATACAAAGGACTTTTTGCATAAACATGTATGCTCCAGACCTTGATAGTCCAGATGTGGTGGCCACTGCCCCTCCATTTGATATAGAAAACTGTTGTGCTGTCTTACAGGATCTACAAAAGTTCAGTGACACCCAATCCAATGAATGTTTCAAGAGCTCTTCCTCTTCGAGTATGGATGTGAAGCCATGACTTTCCAGCTGGATTCCATACATTCGAGATCTCGTTCAAGAAAAGGTGGCGATTAAATAAGAATTCAGGCCATCATACAGATCACCAGTGCCTGTCCTTGGCATCCACAAGGCCAGTTATCCTGCCACAGCTTCCTGGTTCTAAAGACAAATGCTTTGTCTCCATTGAACATGTCAAATTACACGATGTGGCCGATTCTAATTAGTAGGCCATGTACTGTCTGTGCTACTACACAGGACATTCCTCTACAGCTAGTGAGCACCAACAAAGCTGTTACTCCCCAGCTGGGGGGGGGGGGATAGAGAATGAGTCCGAAACCAGCAACATGCCCAAAGTGAGTACTGTTCTTCCTACTGCGTCTTCTGCACGTGACGTCATTTATACTGATCCATCGGCTGTGGATCCATTGCTTTTGGATTTTTCTAGCCTGTTTCAGAACCGGAGCCTCATGTTTTTCAACTAAGTGCTTCTGGGTATTATATGGATGAAGATGATTTTTCCTCAGACAGTTCTGCTGTTTTAGACACCTATCGCGAACGGATTTGGGTTTTCTTTCATGGTTAAAATGCACTTATCCAGTCCCGCCTTGGATATATAGTTGGATTACACTTTCCTCAGTTTTTCTTTTCTTTTCGATTGGATTGTGACAGTTTTTTTGCTGTTGATTAATTGCAGCTACCTCCCAGACCGTTCTGCTATGGAGCTAGTCGACAGGGTGTTGGCCCCCCCAATTCTTTTTTCCATAAACTGAAAAGAGACTTGTCCCTCGTGAACATTTCAGCTGTTCCAGTAATTGCTGGAATTGTTTGGCTTAAAGCTCCTTTCGACATATTCAATCCTACGGAGATCCTGCAGATACCATATGTGTTTACAGTTTCTATGGGTGATGTGATAGTACCTGGGTTACATTCAGTTGATTGGAATATTAAAAATGTAAACTCCATGCTCTCAGAGCTGGAATATTATACTGTTTTTGAATCAGAGAACTTGTACCTTAATTCTGCTAATTACTCTGATATATTCTTTTATCACCATTACGGCCATAATTTCATACATAGGGCCAGTATTCAACGTATACTTTTAATTACACCCAATGGGAACATTGTATGACTCCCCCACAAGGTAGTTCCAAATCGTACAAAGATAAATTCACATATTTTGCAGGATATGTCACTTCAGATCCTACATCATACTTTTTTTAATTAGCTCCCATACAACCGAAGAAATATATGCTTACAAAAACTACGCTAATAAATACAGCGTTGTTTGTTAGCCAAATAGCCCGTAAAGATTATGATTATTGGAAGGAACGTATTGAACTGAAATCGATTTGGGGAACTAAACCCTGGCAAATTCATAGTACAGAAACACTGTTTTGAGCCTGTTTAATCCCAACACAAATGATCTACATGTCTGGGACCAGCAAAAATTAAAGAAATGAATGCCCAGGATATTCACTCCATTGCCCCCTTCGATAATTGGCAAACTTTGACAAACTTTGACAAATTCTGTTGAAGAATATCTCAATAGTATGGTGCAGAATGGTACATTTAATTCCAACTTTCAGGTCCTCATGGGTGGTTATTGTGGCCAGTAGACACAAATGGTTGTCATGCTTGTTTCCTTAATTCCATACCTGGGTTTAAATCAAGCCGACCCAATCCTCGATATTCCCACTCACATGCATTCAGGAATTGTTACCACCTATTCAGTGGGGAAATTATGTCAACAATGGTTGGAACATTCCACAGTGTCTGCAGTGAAACAACATCTTTCTCTCCTGCCTGAAGACATGGACTTATCAGATTTGTATTAGGCTCTAATACTCCATGTCCTAAAAGATTTATTTATCCTTTATATAATGAAATTTGGAAATTGTCACAAATGGAAGCTGCTGCACGTTTAAGATAAATTGATCAAGATATCTTGAATAAAGAACTTGCTGTTGTTGATAATAGTATTAACACACTGTTTTCTTGCATTTATAATTTGAATAACGTGTCATCTGTTATTAATTTTATGCAAAGTTACATGTCAACATTGTATCATGGGCAAAGTCAGCTTAGATCTATTATGCAGTTTATCTGGACACTTCAAACCCTTAAGAATGGGTGCATACCATGGCGTTATCTGAATTCCAATACCTGGTTTTTGCCTTTCAATATAACACGCAAATAACAACTGAAGGCACAGAAAGATGCCACCTAAAAAATGTTGCATTTAAGGAAATTAGAACAGCACCCATTTACAATTGCTGAAACACATTCAGCTGTCTGGTTAATACATGGAGTAATATCCCTACCCATCTCAACATTTCAATTCACAGCCTGCATGACACATTTTCCCGTCAGTAGATATGAATCCCTAGGAGGAAGCTTCATTCATGAATTATGGTCACTTCTATTTTCCTATATTTGTGAACGTGCCGGCAAAGAGGTCTTCATTACTGGAAAAGAATACGACTCTGCTGTCTGGCACTCCCTTGTTTGCAAACACGAAACATTAAATGGCGCCTGTAACGCTTCTGTATCAAATTTGAACTGCTTTCTAAAAAGAATACCAGCTCCTGCGATACTTCCACTTATTACTGTCCTTTCAAATGGCAGTTATTTAATGCTCAGTGATCAAGACTGTTGTGGAATGCAAGCTGAGATCCCATACATTTTATCACTTTCCCAAACCATTACATGTTGAAATAATGTTCTATTTACCCCCATGCAAGGAGTTGTCAATAGCCTGTTGTGACCTTCTATTTCAACTTTGAAGGCAGATTTTAACAAGCTAAGCAGATTCAAAGCACTATTGTTTCAAAAGAAAGTAGCTCTCAAATCTTCCTGGGAAACTTTCGAATTACAGGTTGCAAGGACATCCAGTGAGATACAGTCCTTGTGAAGCACAAATATCCCTCTACATTTTGGCGACTTAGCTCATTGTATTTTTAACTCATCTAACACTGACGGTCTTCCGCATTTCTTTAAGATTATAGGTTCCGGCCTGGTCAGTTCATTCCAAACTATCTTCATAGTAATTCCGGCTTTTATTCATTTCCTTTCTCCTTGTGTGTTCGGAGGATTGCCACTGCTGTCATTTCTCATTTGTGACATTTGGATCCATGTTTGCTTCTCTGCCATGGATGGTTCCATTTGCAAGCCCCCTGGAACTCCCAACGCTTCAGCAGTGTTGTGAGCATATGCTTCGATACTTTGGAATCTTGTTGCTTCAAAAACTAGACCTTGATTGGTTATTAACATTTCGACCTGCTTGGTTTACCTGAGTGGAACCCGCATTTCACTGCCACTGGTACACCTTTGAATGGGCTCAAGATTTTTGTCTGACTTTGCAGACGCCTGCTTCCATGGACATTGAACTGTTGGTAAGTCTTTTAGCGACCTGTTTTCAGAGTTGTCTGTTGGGTTTACGGCTTCTCCACAATGCATGGTATGAACCACTCCCTCCAGAGGAGGTGCGTGCATTAGCCCACGGATCACTAAATGTTGGCTCTACAAACACGGATGCAGGTTGCCCGGTAGCTATCATAGCATCGGCTGAGACCGAGGATAATGTCTGTTCTCTGGAACTTGTGACTTGGGCTGTCGATCAATTGTCTTCTGTGTAGACGAACTCCTTTTTGGAGTTCCTGGCCTTTGAATTTGCGAGCGACATCATGGATACCTACAACGCACCATAATTTGAATCTTTTTTCTAAATTGACATGTTAGTTTTTTATATAAATATATTCGTGTTTTATGACATGCCCAGTAGACAGGCTTTTAAATTTGATTATCTTATAATTGCATTCATATTATTTAGTTATTTGTTGTGCTATTCCCCTGACCAAAGGGAGGGTGGTGTGTGTTCCCTATGTATCCCATTGTTGTTTTCCCTATGTTAGCCTAACTATGCGTGTTGTAGGCCGCATTTGCTTTGCACACGCTATCAAATATCACGCTTGTTTTTGTGCCATCTTGTATTTTCACACATAAGCAGCACATGTTTTTGTATTTTGTTCTCTTCCTGGGATTTAGTCGGACCAGCCCATGCAAGGTCAAACAACATTGCTCCTTGTCAATCTCTGTGGTCAGACACTGGCACCTAGACATAAAAGAGAAACCAAGCTGCTGTTTTTGAACACACATGTTTTATCATTTAACCAAGGATGTGTCATTTTGAAAACGCACAGAGCGGAGGCTTGCAGGCAGAGCAAAGATCCTGAGACAAAAGGGCTGCTTCAGCTGAGGCTTAAAATAGCCATCTAAGTATGCCAAGGTATGGGGTTCGCCCTTTCTCCCAGAGATCTATAATATAACACTTTGCTTCAGTAGTAGGGGTAGGTTTAGGACAATCTGTCAGCTAATGTGATAGGGCTTTTCATTGTCTATGGTCTGTTAATCATGCTTGTTAGACCTGGCACCATTGGCGTGGGTCTCCCTTCCATTTTTTTTGCTGTTGCCTCCTATGTTTTTGCTGTGTTTTTGCTGGTCTAGATGCTTTGGGCACTTTGCCACTGCTATTCAGTGCCAAAGTGCAAGTGCTCCCTATTGTAAATTGTTGTAATGGATTAGTGACTCCATGATTGGCCATTTGATTTACTTGTCAGACCCTAGTACAGTGCACCATGTGTGCACAGGGCCTATAAATCAAATGCTGCTGGTGGGCTTGCAGCACTGGTTGTGCCACCCACAGAAGCAGCTTGTAAAATGTGGCTCAGGCCTGCCATTGAAGGAACCTGTGTGCAGTCTGGGACTGCCATGTCGACTTGGCAAGTGCACCCACTTGCCAGTCCCTAAACCTTCCCTTTTCTACATGTTAGTCACCCCTAAGGTAGGCCCAAGGTACCCCTGTGGGCAGGGTGCATTGTATGTGAAAGGTAGGACATGCCCTGATATGTGTGGCATGTCCTGATAGTGAATTATATTGCAAGGCTATCTGTTCCCATAGGCCAGAATGGGCAGTTGGATTATAAAATCTTATAAACATAACTGACCCAGGGAACAAGATAGGAAAATAAAGTTTAGTATGCCTGAACTCAGAATGTTAAAATACATCTTTTAGGGTGGGTGATTTTTACATTCTGTGTTTGAAAATACCACTTTTAGAAAGTAGGTATTTTCTTGCCTAACCATCCAGTATGCCTCTGCTAGGTTTGTGTATTCCATGTCTGGTTTGTGAGTGACAGGGGGCTGGAGAGGGCCTTGGCTCCAGCAGTCTGATGGGTCAGGGCTGGGCTGAATAGCGCCCACATTGAATAGAGAGTAGGGGGAGGAGATTTCCTTTCAGTTGCCAGAGCCTACATAGAATAGAGAGTAGGGGGAGGAGATTTCCTTTCACTTGCCTGAGCCCTCATAGAATAGAGAGTAGGGGGAGGAGTTTTCCTTTCAGCTACCTGGGCCAGGTCTGCTTTCAACAATGCTGTCTCCACCTCCTGCCAGGAAGCTGCACCAGGGAGGACAGAACTGGTTTTGGCTGGGCACAGACACTCTCTGCCTTCAGAGAACAAAGGATTTTGCAGTATAAATATTGGGGTCCAGACCCCAGAACTTTAGATCACTTCTGGGAATCAAGACAAACCCTTTGCCAAGGATAGAAACCAAGGAAGCTGAAGGAGGAGACTGCCCCTGTGCTGTTTGCTGTTTGGGGTTGGCCTGCAGTGGTTTACTCATTGCCAAGGAAAGGAGAAAAGGAACTTTTGTGTGTACTTTTACTATATTGAGGAAGATCTCCAAGGGCTTGAAGCTGAGCTTGCCTCCTGTTCTGAAGTCTCAGGGACACAAAGATTTCACCCCCAGCTCCCCCTGAATTTCCTTGCTGGGAATTCTACCTGCAGAGAGGTGCCTGCTGTTGGTTTGGGCCCTCTAGAGACTGCGTGTCGCTGAGAGCTGGAAGCGCGACGCAACGAGGAAGAATCGTGTGGCCGCCGCAGCTGTTGCCGTCGCATCACCGATGAAGCATGTCGCCGCCGCAGCAGTTTGCCGTTCGCATCGCCGACGCAGCACATCGCATCACCGGAGAAGCGTGTCGCCGCTGCGGAGGTCGCCGTCGCATCACCGGAGAAGCGTGTCGCCGGGCCTATCGCGGCTCCAAAGATCATCAGGTTCGCCGCACGGCCGACAGGCGTGCACCCATCGCATCCACGTCATCTCATCGCATCAAAGACGCCATTTTGTCGCATCGCACCGGATCATCGCATCGAGGCGCCATCTTGTTGCATCGCACTGGATCACAGTAAGAAATAGACACTTCGCCTCCTCTCCGGTAAGGAACAGACGCATCGCCTCCCCTGCGCTGCAGTAAGGAACAGGTGCGCCACCTCCCCCGAAGCAAGGAACTGACGCATCGCCTTCCCTGCGACCCTTTTGTTTGTTTTGCGTTACGCATCCAAGGTACTTTGAGAGTAAAGTGTTTCATTTACCATCTACATTGAACTAAGCTATTTCTACCATCTAAAGTCATATTTTTGAATACTGTATTGTGGATTTTTGTCGTTTGGTCTTGTGTTAAGTCTAGATAAAGATTACTTATTTTTCTAAACTGGTGTGGTGTCCATTTGTAGTGTTTTCACTGTGTTACTGTATGTGTTCACAAATGCTTTACACACTGCCTCTGAGATAAGCCTGCCTGCTCATGCCAAGCTACCAAGGGGGTGAGCAGGGGTTATTTAGGAGTGTAGCCCACTTGCCCTGACTAGAAGCAAGGGTCCCTACTTGGTCAAAGGTACCTACCTCTGCCAACTAGAGACCCCGCTTTCTACCAATGCTAATGATATTACTGACTGCATATGTTTTCTAGTTGTGGCGCAGTTATTGCATATTAGAGCATGATACTTTCAATAAATATTGTAAGCTTCCTTCATGTCTCTTTTTGATTTGTTGTGGGCAAGTACGAGTGAGAGAACGAAAGGGGACAACCTGCTACCATGATCCCTGAGAGGTTCGAGAGTGTTGTGCTCTGGGATGACAAATCACTTGTTTCGCTGAGAAGGTTAGGAGGGCAAGTGAGGCACTATGAGCGGGTCGGATTCAGGCCCATAGGTACTGATGTGGTATGGTGACTCAGTCCCTGCATCCTGATGTTCTATGGTCCCAAGCATAGTTCTGTTCCTGAGCAGAATCCCTACAAAAGAATGTCAATGGCACCAAATATCGTGGAAACAATATCAAAGGACAAAATATGAATAGGCAAGTAAGTGTAGATTTTCAATACCAAACTCCATATACATGTACCTTGACAATTTATCTTTGAGGTGCTCAGATGTGGTGTTAATAATAGTAAATCTATACTTCTTCTATATGCACTTTGCTTTCAATATTTTGTGTCTCAATCTTCTGGCCATGATATTAGTGTATCTCAATATTCCCAACGTTGATATTTCATAGTGCAATCTTAATACAGTTATGTAGCTTAACTAGTATATTGAGGCTAAAGAGCACTTCAAATTAATAGGAAGACAACACCTATACTTGATTATAAAATATACCAGTGCATGTTGTGATATACTGTCGCAAAGGGACACTGAAGTTAAAACAGTAGGAATCCAAGAATACATTTTCACACCTTGGTGTGTGTCTCACTGTTTTTTCTAGCAAGTGTTCTGATAAATGCCGTTTGTCATGCTCGACTCAATCAATCATCAACTGCAACTTTATTTTGTCCCTCGATTAACCAGCTGCCTCAAGAAAGTCATCTAGAGATTTAGGTCAATTCTTCCACCTTTTTGACTTCTGTGGACCCCATCATTACTGGTACCCAGGGACCCTCACTGAATCATTATCCTATCTATCTATGTGGCATTTGTAGAGTGCATCGCTACTCATAAGCATTCCAGTGCTGTTAGTGAAAAATAGACTGGACAAAATGCTCTAGAAGGGTTAGGTTTCAAATAGACAAGTTTTTAGGAGTTTACGGAAGGTCAGTTCGTTGTCTGTTATCTGCAGACTGTGAGGGAGGGAGTTCCATAATTTGGCTACATTGTAGCTGAAGGCTCTATCCCCGCTTCTCATCTTTTGATGATGAGGACTACTGATTATTGAAATCTGTGGACCCACAATGAGTCATTACTGGAAGCCGAGGACCATGACCTAGGCATTTTCAATGATTTGAACAACAAAACAATACACAAAAAATACAGAAATAAGGGTTATCAAACGATCACATAAATGATTAAATATTTTATTTTATTCACAAACATTTTTTTTTAAATCAAACACTTTATTTTTGTTGGAGCTTTTCTAAATTTAATTTAGGCCACTAATTGTCCTTACTCTATTCTATTAGATGCACTTGCACTTCTCGCACTAATCAATCTGAGGATACTAACTATGGGGCCGATTCACAAAAGTAATCTGAGACAAAATCCTAACTTTATGACTTTCGGTATTCACAAAAGGCATTTAGGAGTATTAAAGTTAGGATTCCTAATTTTACTACTCCTAAACTGAGACAAAATCCAAACTTTACGACTTTCGGTATTCACAAAAGGCATTTAGGAGTAGTAAAGTTAGGAATACTAACTTTACTACTCCTAAATGCCTTTTGTGAATACCGAAAGTCATAAAGTTAGGATTTTGTCTCGGTTCAGGAGTAGTAAAGTTAGAAATCCTAACTTTACTACTCCTAAATGCCTTTTGTGAATACCGAAAGTCGTAAAGTTAGGATTTTGTCTCAGATTACTTTTGTGAATCAGGCCCTTAATTTTTAGCTTACAATTTCAAATTCCTGCACAATAACGGACCATTTTAAAATGTTTAGTTTTACATTTTGCTTCTTTATATACTTTATATTAATTTATTAATATTATTTAATTTTCTAAGTAGCCACAGGCCCCCTGAGTAGTCTTTGCAGTGCTCCCCAGACCACATTTTAAGAACCATTGGCTTAACTCATGCAAGGATTTCTGGAGCCCGACCACACTGTTGTTTAGAATTACTGTGTCATCTGCATATAACAGAACTGAAATATAGTGAAATTGAAGCTTAGTGAGATATAGGTTTTTTTCCCCAATGTATCACCAAGATATGAGGTGTAGAGATTTAATAGCCATGGTGCAAGAAGGCGCCCATCTTTCAGGTGCAGTTTTGTTTATTTTCTGAGAAATGTAGGATTAAGATTAAGTGCCTACTTGTATTCATACCCATGTGTTGAAATCTAGGGACTGAATTGTTTCAAAATACCAGAGCGATCCCCCAAGCATGTAATTTCCACTATAATAAACCCAATCTATTATGTGAAACACAGATTTGTAATTCACAAAGCAAACATACAGAGTGCAATACTTTAGCTGAGTCGAATGGTAAATCTTATGCTGTTATGTTATGTTATTTTATGTTTATTTCTAGAGGACACTATCACCTGTGAGGGTGTCCTGGCACTTAGCAGCTGTGAGTCTAGCCTCGCCACGTGCGGATGGAGTGCTCTTCGAAAGGCCAGTTCTTCAGCTTCTTGCCGAACTGAAGGAGTGAGGAGAAGGCTCTGATGTGCAGTGATAAGTCTTCCCATTCTTTAGGAGTGAGGTAGGAGAAGGCTCAATCTTTGGATCCGGTTATGCGTATACACGTGATGTGTACTAGTGGGAGTACAGCTGAGTGAAGGTGTCTGGAAGGTTTGTGAATGAAGACGTGATTGTAAAGGTAAGCAGGGCCAATCTTGTGTAGTGCTCTAGGGGTGTGAGTGAGGAGTTTGAACTGTGCATGTTTGTGAATTGGGAGCCAGTCGAGCTCCTTGAGCTGCGGGGTGATGTTGTGATGCATGGGAGGTTGAGGATGATTCAGACTGCTCTGTTCTGAATGGCCTGTAGTCTTCTTGTGAGTTGCTTACTGATTACAATGTAAATAGAGTTCCCGTAGTCCAGCTTGATAGTGATGATGGTGTGTGTGAAGGTTTTGCAGATGTCACTTGGGACCCATTTGAAGATATTTCTTAGCATCTTCAGAATGTGGAAGCAGAATGTTGTGACTGTGTTGACTTGCAAGGTCATGTCCAGTTTGCTATCGAAGATGATCCTGAGATTCTTTACATGGGTGCTTGGGGTGGGTGTGGGTCCTGGGTTGGCCACCACCAGGTGGAGTCCCAAGGTGAGGTGTTATTTCTCAAGGTCATGACTTCGGTCTTACCGATTGGCTATCATGTCTCCTCTGTCCAGGTTCATGCAGACATTGTCTGTGGCTGCAATGGGGGCTATGACTGTTCAGGGGTTGAGTCTGAAGCCGGACTGTGTGATGTCAAGGAGTTAGTGGTTGCTTAGATGTCAGTGAGGCCTCGGTTGATAAGCTTCTCTAGGGCTTTCGCCAAGTACTGTAGTAGGGAGATCTGTATGTAGTTGGTGAGAGTAGATGTGTCCATGGAGGGAATCTTAAGTAGAAGGAGGACTATGGCATGTTTCCAAGAGTCCAGTAAAGTAGTTGAAGAGATTGAGGTGTTGAGGATAGGTGTGAGTGCTTCGCTGATGGGTTGAAGTCCTTTGGTGAAAGTGTAGTGGAGGGAGGGGTCCAAGCGGTTCCCAGAGTAGATAGACTTCATGGTGGTGGTGGTCTTGTGGTGATGGCGGGCCATGAGGTCAAGGTCACTTCTATGGCTGAGATGGGTTGATGAGTTGTGAGGTCAGAGGGATCTGGCTGAGGGTCAAAGTTGCTATATATGGACCTTATCATGTTGCAGACGAATTCAGAGAGCTTGTTGCAGGTGGCCTGTGAGTTGGTGTTGCTGTTGGAGGTGACCGATGGAGAAGTGAAGTGTTACACAGCGGTGAAGATCTCTTTGCTGCTGTTGTTGCTGGTTTCGATGCAGTTTGCAAGTGCAATGTGATTGGTATCCCTGATCTGTTGATGATATCGTCTCAGGGCAGATCTGAAAGTAATTTTGTCTGTGATGTCTTGGCTCTTTCCCTGTCTACACTCCAGCTATTTGCAGTGGCATTTCATCATCCTGAGATTTGGCATGTACCAGCTGGCTTGTGGTCTGGATCTTTTGGCTTTCATGCGCTTGGCGGAGACCAGGGTGTTGGCACAGGCAGTGATCCAGCTGTTGAAGTTGATGATGGATTCCAGAAGGATACTGGGTGTGTCCGAGCCTGTATGCAGAGAAAGCAGTGGTCCAGTACAGTTCAGGGATGTTGTTCCAGTTCTGGCATGTGGGTCTAGTGGTAGTTGCTGTGTGGGGGTGGGAGAAAGGAATTTGGCAGCTGATAAGGGCATGGTCTGTCCAGGTGATCAGCACGGGCTTGTCAACTGAGATGTTGTTGAAGGAGATGAGAATCGGATCCAGGAGGTGGCCGGCGGAGTGTGTGGGTTCAGGCGTGCGTTGAGTCAGGCCCAGGTTTCTGAAGTTTTCAAGAAGAGCTGTTGAAATTTCAAAATATTAAGATGCTATCAAATGCAATGCAGAAGGAGCGATAGTCCCCCATAATGACAAGGATGGGGCTTGATGACAACGCCCATGCTTCTATTTTCCCTAAAGTAAAGGCACATAGAATTTTGCCTCAATCAACTATTGTTGATGCCTAGTATTTCAGGAATTCTTGGATAATTCCTAGACGGGGTGAAAATTGACTCCAACTGTAGGCATTTACCTCTGGAACTTAATATTTTACTATTTTCCTCCAAAGGAGTGATTCTGGCCCATTTTCTTAATATTGAAAACATTTTTTGACTGATTGTATTTCTATTAATAGAAATATTTCAGATGATATTAAATGGGTATAGAGTGCATGAATAGTAAAGCAAGTAGACCAAAGAGGTTGTTGAAACAGATGTGATTTGGATACTAAAGAAGATGTACTATGATTGTATTAAGAAGTAGGAAAACAATGAAATCTGTGCTGGAGAAATGTTTGCCAACAGTGTAGAACTGAAGCATGTTAATATTAGTTTAACAATGAAGCTATATTAGACTAGGAATTTAAAATAATACATTAAGTTATAATCACCTGGCTCACTAATTAACAACACTCAACATGGAAAATATTTAGGGGTTGGGTGGCCATTTTAGTCTGCTTCTGTATGGCACAGGTCATCTATTTTAAATTGCTTCACTGTGTTGGGAAATATTGTGTAGTCTCATGCTTATCCAGGCTACTCTATGGGCCAGATGTATTAAGGTCAGATTGCAAACAAGTTGGTGATTTTTGCATACAGATTGGCTTGAAACCTGGGTTCCATTTTGTGATGGGACAGATGTACTAACAAGTCACATCCTAAAATGCACAAGGCAGGAGCCCTTTGAAGAAATCCTGCGAATGTCTGAAAATGAAGAAAAGGAGGTCTGGGATGAGACAGCAGACCTCTATCCAGGGCCGGACTGGCCCTAGTGGGCACCGGGAGTTTAACTGGTGGGCCGGAGGGATGGGGGGTGGTTTTGTTCCCGTGGGGGCTGGTTTTGTTACTGGGGGCCGGTTTTGCAGCGGTGCTGCAATATCGGCCCCCCTGTAACAAAAGCGGGAGCTGTGCTTCTCAATAGCATTCAACCCCCCCCCACTACCGGGGCATGTCGATCAGCAATCTGCCAGGGCTGGTTGCTGTTCCCAGTCTGGCCGTGCCTCTATCCCTGCATCGCTTACATATGAATATTATTTTTTTTAACTTTACCTTGTCTGTTAAATGGAAAAGGGCTGATTAAAAAAAATACGTCCACACTGGTGAGAAATGATAACGGAGCGGTTTAGCAGTGGTCCTCTGGACGTCCAGCACTCATAAAGCGGACCCCGTCCCAGAGGAACAGCTTCCGCTTTGCAAATTAGTCAGCTCCTCAAGTCGAGTGTCAGTAACCCTTCAATGGTTCGTGACTGAAATCGTAGGGCCAAACCACGGATGCTAAGCGTTGCAATTCACAAATAGAAGAATAGGTTCTTTTCATATCCCAACCTATTTTTGAGACGGAATATGTCTCAAAAGCCACTTTGCAACTCAGAAACACGTTCCTGACTTAAAAAATAACGTTTTTAAAAAATTGGAACCGAACATTTTGACTTTTCAAAGCCTATGAGTTTGAGAATCTCAGGCTTTGCGAGCAGAGTATCAATAAGTGCATCACGCCCTACATATAGAAAATATGTGCTATTAAATAGAGTTTATGTTATTGATCAAATATATAATTGAGTTAGTGGACTGAAGGATTATAATATAAAACAATACGTGCACTTCTCAATGGTCTTTGAAGTGTTTTGAGTTTACACTGTTTAATTGTAAATTGTGCAGACACTTCACCTGTTGAACGTATGAATGGCTGTTTGACTAGTTGTGAAAAGCGTGAAGGAGGGCATAACAGATTGTTTCTTTCCAACTTCCTCACACAGGAAACAGTTCGTTCTACTGATGGATTATTCCATGTGGAATACTCACTGTCCTCTCGTGACCTGGTCAATGTTACAGATGCAAACAGGTGCCTCGCGAAATAGGGAAGCACTTTAGAAAACACGCCAAATTCAAAATCTGTCCCATCTAAGAAATGTAAACAGTATTAACTGTCAGACAGTTATGACGTACAAAATATGGCTGCAGGGCCACTCGACAACATGATATCATATATAATGTTTCATACACATTTAATGTATTTACATTACTTACGACTCGGGGATTTTCAATCCGTACACTGTTTCTTGGCGGAGAGGCCCTTCGTGCACGCCCTCTTCTTCAGGGTTTTCAGCTCTGACATAGCTGATCAGTGAACGTTAAAATACCTACTTTTTTGTATAATTTTGAAGCAGGGTTCAAAATTGTATTCCAAACTCGAGCCCGTGAATATTTTCAGAGAAAATGGCAAGCTACAAAAAATAGAGGCATGGTTGTCAATAATGTAGCAGGTGCAGTGGCAGTTAGGAGCCTTCTGCGCCCCAGCTAAGACTGTTTTTCACGACCTAATGGAAGCACTGAGGTCCATTTCCCTCGCTTGATTATGGCCCATGGCACCAATTCTGTGCCACTGAAAAAAAGAAAATTTAACTAATGTGTTAGGGGCTGCAATTCATGTGGAAAAATTATGTGACTAGAAATACCTGAATCAGCAAAATGTCAAAATACCAACGGAAGTGGACTAGCCATAACATGTAAAAATGCCTGTGCTGTTTACAAGAGAGGTGGCCAAAGGGCTCCACGAGGCCCGGGGGCATTACAGATTTACAGGGTATCCAGATGGCAGGCGTTTATATAAAGCTAATGTGCATTGGAATAATTTGCATACTTCGTGGTACATTTATAGTCCAGAACGACTCTGGCCCTCGAGCCCAACATTGGCGCCCATTTCTTTACAGACTGTCACGTGTCAAACTAGCACCAGAGTCGGTCTTTAGCCATATTAGCCTTCCCGCCTCCTTATCCCCACCTGTCCCGATGGACGTGCGCTATGTGGTCGCGTGCACGGTATTTTGAAGCGTTCATTGAAAGAGAAGGAATACTCTATAACGTCAATCAACTTAAAGTAAATACTACAGGTGACAAGAGCATCCGCGTGGCATTGTGGATTTCATGGCCATCAACTAGTTAAACCGCGTAATTAATGTAGTGCAGAAACTAATAATGTGAGACTGCATTCACACACACTGGATATGCAATCTTGACTGGGAATAATTAAAGTGTGGTGAACTTCATTTCATTATTTTAATAAAATCTAATTCAATAAGCCCCCTAGCAAAAATATCAATACTTTGGTACCCTCGATAAATCCATGTAAGATGGGGTTCAAAATTGCCTGGTTGAGAGCTGCCTTTTTTCTTTCATTTTATAAACCACCTCTTGTCACGACAGATGTAAACATGCCCAGGTCTCTTTAAGGAGAGACTACCCAAAATTGGAATTCAGGAATACTTTGCCACCTGCAAAGCAGAAACCACGTCATTCTTTATTAATGGTGATAAATCAGGAGTTATTACTGATCCAATCATTTTACTCGCTTTATCGATTTTGGAATGAAGTTCTATGAGACATTTGAAAACATTGAAATGTCTTCCCAGAGCTCTCGCGTTTCACAGGTCCATGGGCGAGTAGGTCATCCAGTCTTGATTTTTGCTTTGCATTTTGGGACTTCTAGTCCTATTTAACCCACTATAACACCAGGACTTCAAGACCCAGGGGCAGATTTACAATCCCCATGCGTCACTTTTCCCATGTTAAAAATGACGTAAAAGTGGCGCAAGGGCCTTGTAAATAAGCCCCCCAGAATGCAAAGCAGAGAATCCTGGACTGGATGAGCCTCTCCGCACTGGGCACTGAGCACTCTTTAATTCTTACTGTGTTCAAGGCTTGTATCTTCAAACCTGCAGGTCATAGGGTTGGATTTAAGGAGGGTCAACAACTCAGCCTTTCATCTTCTGTGTTGCATACCATCAGAAGAACTTGTTGAGGTGCTAAATTAGCTGCAAAACTAATGCCTGAAAAGCGTCCAATGATAAGATTGCAAATTGATCGAGCAAGCCACTACTTACTTTGCTGTGTTTTCATGTTTTGCTGTACATTTATCCACTGTATGTTTATGGTATGGCCAGTGAAATGCTATTGTTGAACAGCTGGAACAATAATTTAATAGCCTTTTTCAACTGGGATAGAAGCAGGTTCTTCAAGACAAGCATGAAAGCTATACAAATGGGCCATAGCTTAATGTGTGCTTCATAGCAGGCATGCTCATTCACTCCCAGGAAAACAGAGAATCAACAAAAAACCTGCTGCACATAAAAATTCTCGAAGGAAATTTAATACAGTACCAGGTCTTCTCCATTTTGACTCAAGTAATCCCAGAACTATTAGCCTCAAAAGTTGAAAGTTACAACGTGAGAGTAAAGTAAACTCAATGCCAAATGTGATATCCTATTACAGTGTCAAATTAGGAGTAGACTAAAAATGTGTGCAATTTACAGAGAGTTTTTCATAATATCCGTAGTATCCTTGCTACACTAAGGGGGACTTATTTGAGTCCTGTTGTAATCCAGATTCAGGCGCAAACAGGTTTATTTACGCTATATTTGTGCTGGAAACAGATACATTTGGTAATTTCTCTGTTCACATTTCACTAGGAAAGAGATCTTGTGAATTGTGAAAGAGAGGTCCTGCTAAGAAAAAGTCAATATATAATGTAATTGGTGCGAAAAACTGTAATTCAGCATGTTATGCCTCATTCTGAGCAAGAAAACCAAGAATGAGGAGGCAACACACCCGGTAAATATCACACCCCGCAGTATCTTTAACAAAAGCTGTGGGGATCTTAATGAGTCGCTTAGTAGGTTCAACCTTCCATAGAGCAAACACATTCTAACTATATAGTTGATTTGGCGTGCTAATTTATAGATTTCAGGCATAGATTTATTCTCCAGCAGGGTACAGGGCAACATGTCCATATTGCCCACAGAGCCTACATTTTGGAGTGCCCTTACCATGAGTGTCTGAAGTGCTCTTGGGCAGAAACGCCATGTCAACCTATATAATTGCAAATTAAACTTCATATACCACTTTCATTAAAACATGTCTTCCTGGGTGGATTTGTGGTGTTCTGTAGATTGCCATTCACAGCCCTCACAAAACAGAGGCCAAATGATCCCACCTTCATCATGTAAAAAGGAATATGCACAACGTTGGGATCACATGCATAAGAAAATTGTTATCAATTCTCAGGAATGTAATGCTTTACCAATTTGAACATAATCACATTTTTGCACACTGTAATGAACACCTGCGCCTCGAAACAATTTATTTTCAAAATCTGATTATTTTTTAGCTCTAGTTCATACGAGTACTGTAGCTCAGACCTTTCTGCGTCAACACCTTGATTTTGAAGCTGGCCTTATCCAGTTGGGTCTTAATACATTTGCAAGGGGTGCAGCTGCCCAGGGGACAAACACAATATCAAAAGTTCTTGCTGTGGTACACTACAGCAATGTATTATACCAGGATTCCATAAATTACACACATCCCACCTCCAAATCAGCCCCCCGAGCCAGGGCTGTCTGCCACTGGTAGGGCACACACTGGGTCAAAACTATAATTCCTGCTCTCTCCTTCTGGAATCCTCTTCTTGAGTAAACCCCCTGTTCCTGAAAAAAAGGACACCTGGGGCCGTATTACATATTATCAATGTTTGCACCTGGCACACCTTTCAAAAGGTGCGCTGGGCGCAAACAATGATAATGCGCCCTATTATGGTGAATGCGCTGCCCCCAGGGCAGCCGCGAACTCACACTGCCCTCGGGGCAGCGCATTCATGTGAAACCACGGAGCAGCTGCTCCGTGTTTTCACTGTGCAGGCGTCACCTGGCTGCAATTTCAAAGGGGATGTCTCGGGGTCCTTGGGACCCCCTTTACCCCCTGCAGAGGGCTACTTTCAGGGGGCACACTGACAGTCCGCCACCTTTTAAGTGGCGCACTGTCAGTGCGCCTCATGAGGGCTTCTTTGTCTCTGTGCCTCTGTCTGAAATATATGGCGTGGCCACAGAGTCAAAGGAATTCCCTCATTTGCATAGGGCACGCCCCTATGAAAATGAAGGAACACCCTCTGAAGGTAGCGCTGGCGCATTAAGTGCGCCAGCGCTATTGGTATTATAGAAGGGGATGCACAAGCATCTGCACCACCTTCTATAATATTAAAGTGCCCCGGGGGCGTGCAAAGTGGGCGCAAACGCCTGTTGCGTCCCCAGGCACCTTCTGTAATATGACCCCAGGATGGAATTTTATTTTCTTATCTTGGAGTTCTGACATTAAGAGATGCATACTATTCTTTGTGCCGTCAACTAATGAGACGTTAAATTGGTGCATAATTGTTACAAATGGGGGTCTCTAGTTGGCAATGGTTTGCACCTTTGTCCAACTAGGGACCCTTGCCTCTAGTCAGGGTGAGGGAGTTACTCCCTTAAACAACCCCTGCTCACTCCCTTACTAGCTTGGCACGAGCAGGAAGGCTTATCTCAGAGGCAATGTGTAAAGAATTTGTGCACGCATACAGTACCACAGTGAAAACACTACAAATGGACACCACACCAGTTTAGAAACATAGATAATCTTTATCTAAACCAAACAAGACCAAAATGACAAAAATCCAACATACAATAATTAAAATATGCACTTTGCAAGAATAACCTTAAAAATACAGTTCCTTGAAGTCTGTAGTTCTGTCCAGTGCTACCGCGGTGCTGAAAAGAACCAAATTTAACAGTTTCAGTTGACCGCGTCGGTGCGTACCGGCATCGATGTCAGAAGACTTGTAAACAGTACCTTTGGTTCCGGCCAACAGAGTCGGTACAGGCAGGTTGTGGCAACCATCGCGGTTGCGGTGTGAAGTGGAGCGGTGTGGCGTGCGGTACCCTTAGGTCGCGGTGCAGGCAGTGGTTAGGTGACGGTCATTCAGCGGCGCCGGTGAGACCGGGACAGTGGTGCTAAGTGGGGCAATGCTCGTTGCGGTGTTGACAGGTCACGGTGCAGGCGGTGGTGCCGGTCGATGAGAGCTGGCATTGGTGGGCCCAGACTGTGGTGTGAGACGGGGCGGTGCGTTGTGTGACTTACGAGCGGTGCCTCCAAACCATGGTGCATGCATTGGCAGCGATGTCAGCTTGCAGCATCGTCGGTGAGACCAGGGCGGTGGAATGAACTGAGGTGGTCCGGCGTGCTGTGCCCACAGGTCACAGTGCAAGCAGCGGCTCGGTGGCGATGGTCTCCGTCGTCGGTGAGACCAGGGTTCCGGTGCAATGTACGGCGGTGCCCTCTGGGGTGTCTTTAGATCACAGAGCCGGCAGAAGTGTCGGTGTCAGCATCGGGCTGTGGTTTCCCTCTGTTGCAACTGGAATGCATGATCCCAGAGGCAATAGCCAGAGGAAGGTGAAGTCTTTGCTGTTCCTGAGACTTCTTGAACAGGGGGCAAGCTCTACTTCAAGCCCTTGGAGATACTCAGTAGAAAAAGCGAAAGAAAGTTCAGTCCAGTCCAGTCCATTCTCTGCCCAAAACAGAAGCAGCTACTGCAGGCCAACACAGCAAAGCACAGAGCAAAGTGGTAGTCTCTCCTCACAACTTCCCCAGCTCTTCTTCTTGGCAGGTTCCTTGATACAAGCAAGTTCAGGGGTCTGGCCCCCAATATTTATGCCACATTTTCCTTTGTTCTCTTGTGGCAAAAGTCTCTCAGCTTAGTCCAAACCAGTTCTGTCCTCTGTGGTCAAGCTTCCTGGCAGGAGGTGGAAACACCATTGTGCACAGGAGACATGGCCTATTTAGGTGCAAGGAAAACTCCTCCCACTATTCTAAATGCAACCTATTTCTATTCAGCCCAGCCCTGGGTAATCCAGGAAAGGCAGGACACACCTCAACCCCCCATGGCTCTCTATAGTGAATGCACATCCCCAACTCCTGTCACTCCAAAACCAGTCAGTCAATACACAACCCAGCAGAGACACACATAGGATGGCTAAGCAAGAAAATGCCCACTTTCTAAAAGTGGCATTTTCAAACACACAATTTAAAAACCATCTTTACTAAAAGATGTGTCATTAAATTCTGAGTTCAGAGAACCTAAGCTCCACCTTTCTTTCTTGTCCCAATGGGAAGTTATACTTGTAAGATGTTACAAAGTATCTCCCATGCTATTCTATGGAACAGACAGCCTTTCAATAGTGAAAAACGAAATACACAGTATTTCACTATTAGGACATGTCACACACACCAGTACATGTCCTACCTTTCACATACACTACACCCTTCCCATGGGGGAACCTTGGGCCTACCTTAGGGGTGACTCACATGTAAGAAAAGGGAAGGTTAGGGCCTGGCTAGTGGGTGCACTTGACAGGTTGACATGGCAGTTTAAAACTGTGCGCAGATATTGCAGTGGCAGGTATGAGATACATTTACAGGGCTACTAGTGGGTGGCACAATCAGTGCTGCAGGCCCACTTGTAGCATCTGATTTACAGGCCCTGGGCACACACAGTGCACTGTACTAGGGACTTAGTAGTAAATCTACTTAGCCAATTATGGAAACAGAAATCCATAAACAAAATTTACATGGAGAGCATATGCACTTTAGCACTGAATAGTGATGGTAAAGTCCTAAAACCAACAAAAACAAGGTCAAAAACAGGAGGCCAAAATGCAAAAGGTCTGGGGGTGAACCCGCTGAAAAAGCCAAGTCTAACAATAATGCACCAGTCAATTTAACACAGGTTATCCCAATGTTGTTTCTCACTGGGATTATGCCTCACTTTTTTCCAATCACTCAAAGAGATAAAAAGACTAAATGTGATAACAATGGTAGGAGTATATGATTTAATCAGGTAAGTAAAGTTGTACTGAGTCCTGTCTGTTTTTTCAATCCTTTATTACCCACCCACTTGTCATGATGGTGCTGCTACCCACAGGGGACGCTACCTGCTGGGACATAACAACTTATGTGGTGTTGATGTGTTGAGGATCCATTCCTTGAACACCCAAACAGTGCATACCCCACATTCAAACTACTAAAATATTCCCTGAGCAGACAACTGCAACTTGTTCACGCCCCCTACAAGGTAAAAAAAACGGTGGGAATATTGTTGCCCATATGATATCCGCCATTTTACTTGAATTATCTACCAAAAGTGTACCTATACATTGGCAAGCGTGAAAGCGTAAGCAACCATCTCCAGATGTTGATAAGGAATTATCTGTTAGTCAGCTGGAAGGAAGGAACTAACTCTTTGCAGCACTGACATTGTATGGGCTTCTCACTAACCCTACATTGCCCTCCACACTGGCACCCACAAAGACCATTACATGTGCACAGATACCATTATAGGAGAATATGGCATTGCAATGCAGGTGCTAATGTGGGGACAGGAAAACAAATCCATGGGAAATAATGACACTAAGAAGGGCTCAGGGAAAGGTACAGGAGGGCGCCCTCCCTGGGACCAGAAATCACAAACCCTCGGACAGTTAGATATGGACCCTGGCACATGAAGGCATGAATTTTATGACAGGGAGACCATAACTCTAGCACAGGAGACATGGATTCTGGGAAACAGACAATGGGGAAGCGAGACCTGAGGACAGGCAATAGAATAAGGGCACTGTTGTAAGAACTCTCCGACAGTAAGAACAGGCATGCACACTGCGAAAGTATGACAATAGCACACAGTCACTGTGCCATGGAGATACTGAGATCAACATAGGGACCTGGAGACACTAAAATGCAAACTGACAATTGCATTTACACTGGGAATACGACAGTTGTGCAAACTGGAAGATATAAACATCAGGAAAATGAGAAAAGGCCCCATGTCCAGGAAGATCCTCAGTTTTTTTTTTTAAACTATTTTTTCGACTTTATATAGCACAAACAAGCCTCAGAAGGATATCTGAGAGTTTAACAAGAGAGGACAGTCACTACTGCATACAAGCAGTTTACAAGAGAACAGTACATAGGTTATGTAACAAAAATAAAATATAACCAAAACAAAAAAACATCTAAACACCCTCGCACAGGTGATTGGGACGGTTCGAAGACCTGAGCCCAATAAGCAGTCCATGTCATAATGAAAACCTGAAGCAAGCAAACACAATGATACTCAACAACTTTCCAAGCAAATGGGAAACCTTTGCTGAACAACCATATATCGTAACTCTACAGTTACTAAATTGGTAAAAATTGTATTTACAGTGTCTTAGGAAACTGGTATTTAAGTAGTGGTGGGTGAAGGAAACACATTTGCAACTTCTCGTACCCTTAATGTTAAGGAAGAAATCAATTTTTAAATAAAATGTTTCTTCATACGAAGTTAAGAGCAGCGATTGGTTTTCAAACTGAAATCATTGCTGTAGCCTATTTCTATAGAATTGTTGCCTCAAAATGCTTTTATAAACGAAACCGGGTGAGTAATAATGGACCTGATTCAAAAGCTAGATTCTCATGTGACTTACCCTTTTACGCTGTATAGATGTGATGTTATTTTCGAAATAAATATTAACAAATAAAAAAACGAGCGGTGGACATTTTCAGTACCATTCAGGAACAAAAAGACTGTGGGGCATTTTTACAAGCCCCTTGCGCCACTTTTGCGTCACTTTTCCCATGTTAAAAGTGGCGCAAAAGTGGCGCAAGGGGCTTGTAAATCTGCCCGTGTGTGCGCATGTGTGTACGTTTCTGCATCAGTGTGTGTGTGTCTTCAAGAGTTTGCTTCTCCTTTAAATTGTTTCCTCATTTTGGTTCAATCATGCATAAGAATACATTGTAGCAATAGCAAGTATTTCTGGAGGAAAACATTTTTTATTTGAAATATTAAGTTTCTGTGTTCTGTCGCTCCAAAAAAGTGTTTTTTCCCGCTTATCTCTTTGATGTAAAGCAGACTGAAGCTATAAAACGCGATTTCTAAATTCACAAGAAAGTAGAAAAAACTTTAGATTTAGAAAAAAAATGATTTTCATTTAGGTGCAACATTCATCCATGTCTCAACTGTGAATATATTTGGCTAGTTCTTTGACATTTATCTTGCAAATAGGAGTGGCTTCCATGAGATTAATATACCTGAAGAGAGGCAGGGAATAGTGGAATGGGGTGTGCAGTCTTACATTAAGTTTCCTTACCGTTTACATTTATGATTTGGCAAATTGTACAAGTTCTGTCTTTTTTACATTGCTTCACACTTACACTTAATCAATTTTGCTTCACTTTGACTGTCCGGTAAATAAACTAGCTTTGTGATTCTATCTGGAAATGAAAGTCTGTGGCTTATGCAAACCTGCTTTCTGGTGAGAGTCCTTTGGTTTTCAGCGCACGTCTTCTACCTCAAATCAACCTCCTTCTAGTCCAGCAGAGGGATCTCACCCCTGGCTTTTACCCAGAATCATAATAAATAATGATGACCTCTGTTTAATCCCTAACATTTTTAATAGAACTGCTATCAAGATATGATTTTATCTGACAGTAAAAAGAAATTGAAAATGGACATTGTCAGAACTCCTTCTGTGGGCAACGGCCAAGCAGGTGCTACTGGGCCTCAGCAGTGCGGACCTCATATGTCCCGGGGTCCCTTCTGCTATGGCTCTGCAAAACTGGGCCAAGTGCAATCCCTTCTGCACTTGACTTTCAGTGGTAGCGATGGTGAGCATTAACAGGCTTCTCAGAGAGGTAGTGTGAGGGTGCACAAACTCAGAACTCAACAATTATCCAGCAGCACAAAAAGTGATTGTCCAGCACAGTAACGGAAAGTACTTTAATACACACATAAGGCTCAATACTACAATCAATAGGCTACAGGCACAATTACTTTACTGGAGCTTGGGCTACTCTGCCTGGGGTCCTGGTCCCCGTCTTCTGGGTTTCCCTCCTTCTGGGTTGTAAGCAGGTTTACCCATGTGGGTTTGGATAGGTATAAAGGCTCAGGTACAATTTACCCCTTGTTATAGTTTGTGCACTCAGTTTTTTAAAAACAATTGCTGTTTGTTAGTCACAACAGCAGAAGTTCTTCAGTCCTTTTCAAGTGGCCAGCGGGGACCCGCAGCATGTGTCTTTCTCACTCCCATTGCTGGGAGGAGAAGCACAAACTGGAGGTACTTTTTACATGTGGCAGGACTGCAGCAGGCACAGTGGAGGTCATCATTCAGAATACATGCAACTGTTTGTGCCTCCGGTGACTATGCAGTCCTCATGTTGATGGCAAACTCACTTTTGGGCTTCTGTGAGTCAGGGTGGATTGTGGAGGTCAAAGGTCATGGATGCCCACAATATATTCCTTACGGAGGCATGACCCCACATTGGGCACAGTGTTCAAAATGGAGTGGCACAATCCTTTTGAGAAAACAGTTCTCTGGATTAGTAGTACAGAGTGCTCTGCATTCTTTCCTGGTTTAGCTGCATGGTTTGCTTGGGCATGCTTTTCTGGTGTAGTGGCATGGTCTGCTTGGGAACATTTCTTGACATAATTTTCATCATGAACCATTTGAGTGGAGAGACTGCATTCCATGTGGATGTATACTCATAGATCACTTGCGTCAGTCTTCCTTGGGCCTGTTGACCCCACCACTGAGGGTCAAGCTATTCTGGTGCTCCAGATCTCTCATACGTCTGCAGGTTTAGCAGGCTCTTTCTCTCTCCCAGCAGGGGGATAGCTTCAAGCTTCAAGGTCAGGGGATCATCTCTATCCATCAATTTGAGATTCCAGATTATGCCCCCTCTTCTCTTGGAAGCTGGATGTAAGACAGGGACCAGCACTGGTTGCACAACAGGCCTCTTAGTACTCTGTGGAGCGGTCCCTTACTTGGTCAAAGAAAACTTGAAACTGGAACAACAAGTGGCTCAGTGGCTGCCACTTTTATACAGTCAAAGCAGACAGGGGATGGGAATTCTCTGGCTGCACTTTCAAAGGTGGTGTGGGTAAGTTCTCTTTTCAGATGTCCTCTCTAGGGTGTTCTTGAAACAGAGCCTTTGTGTGGAGTGATGTCCCTCACTGCAGGGTAATCTCAAGCCTGGAAGACTCACAACTGAGGCACAAAGAGGTGTGAGTTTTCTGCACCTAGCTATAAATTGCCACAGTGGACAGTGTGCAGAAAAGAGGCAAAAGGCTGGGCTCACGTATATAACCCTCCTTACTCTGGAAGCAGAGACTGCAGGCCTGCCCTTCACCCACACCATCTGCCAAATGGCAGGGTTCAGGAAGGCTAATTAGCAGCCCCTCTTAGTAAAAGGGATGAATTCAATTTCTGAAGGAGCCCTCTCCCCTATTTCCCCACTTCAGTGTTTAGGGCTCATCCCTCCAGCTTCAGGAATGTCATCAAAACATTTATACTCTAAGGGAATACAATCTCAACTCCATCCTGTGCACTGGAACAGGCAAGACTTCTAAAATGAAACACACAGGCCTCAATTACTCTAGTTCACTGATACATACAATGCATGTACCACACAAGCCAGAAAAACGCACACACACATAACATGCACTCTGTATGTTAGAGCTAGTATACGGGTTAGCACAAAGAAGCAGAAGTTTACACAAGTGCAACAGTAGGCTTCCACTCCATTGACACAAAAAAAAGTTCTGGTCGTTTCACATTTACTAATACTAGCTGTAACTCGTCACTCTACCATGCACTGTGTTGTGACAAATATTGTTATTTGAGTTATCATTATAACTTAAACATTTGTAATGTTTGTGTATTTTAAGTTGGGTTTGTATTTGAAGTTGGGTTTGCATTGAAAGAATAGATACAGGATTTCTAACTATAAATTATCCATAACTTTGTATTTTTCATTGTATGTTAATGTTTTTTTTTTTTATAAAAATGTGATTTAATCGCAGTGTGAAGTGTTATTAATTGGAGTGTCGTGGAGTGTAGTACAGTACAGTACAGTGAAGGAGAGTGACGTAGAGTCTAGTGTCGAAGAGTGAAGTATTTTAGCGTAGAATAGAGTGGAGTTGTGTAGAGTGAAGAGACGTAGCATATAGTGGAGTAAAGTGTTATACAGTGGAGTAGTGAAGTGTTCATATTGTGGAGTAGAATATCATAGAGTGGAGCAGCATGCTGTACAGTGTAATGGCGTGTTGAACAGTAGAGCTGAGTGTTGTACAGTGGAGTGTCGTCAACTGGAGTGTCATGAAAGGGAGTGTGGGAAGTGCAGTGTCATTGAGTAGAGTGTCATAGAGTGGCATAGAGTGTAGCAGAGTGTTGTAGAGTGTAGTGGCATAGAATGGAGTTCAGTGGAGTAGAATATCATATAGTTCAGTGTTGTTGAGTGTAATGTTGTGCAGTAGAGCAGAGGAGCGTCTTGTACAGTGTAGTATTGTACAGTGGAGTTTAATTATTTGTGAGAACAGTGCATGGTAGAGTAGCGAGTTATAGAAAGTGTTGTGTGGTTAGCTAGCTGAAAAGATTATGTCACGAGGTCCGCCACTTATAATAATTTAAAGGTGGTGGATAAATTGTAAATGAGGGTGACCTTACTGAGTTATAGATGTTAGGGGTCATTGCACTCATCGAACATCACACTGTTTTTTTCCCAGCTACAGGACCTTATTAATAAACAAGAATTAGGATCCTGAAGGCTTTTTTAACTTGCAGTTAGGCTTTAGTAAGAGCTCTGCTTACAAACCGCGTTGAGCCCATCCATCCACACTAGGTGCAGTGGGTGAGGATCCAATGATGAAGCATGCCACTGGTGGTACTAGTGGGTGAGGATCCTACTAAAATATCCATGGGTGCAGATTCCTTTCCACTTTGATATATATTGAGACCAGTTAATTTGACCTCTTAAAACGTTAGGAGTTCATCAGTTGTGAGGCTTTCCCTCTCTTGTGTACTGATTATAAATATGTTTATAGACATGTACAACAGTAGTTTTCCAAAATTTTGTGAAATTATGTGAAAGTTCTGCGGTGAAAGATATCACTAAGATTAAATGCCGTATAACTTAAAAAAGACTTACCCTACTTAACTGAAGTACCCAAAAAGCATCATCTCTGCACCATAATGTATAATTCTGCTGAATTCCATGTAAATCCATTCAGCAGTTTTCGCGCTACGTCACATATAATAGTGTATGTAAAATGCATTGGTGGAAAAATGAGTTTGGGACCCCCTTTTATCTTTACACCCTCTTCACAATTCACCAAAAATTTTACATCATCTCAAAATGTAGAAAATGAAATAGGTCTGGAAAGTTTTGTGGTGATTTGTCAAATGGGTGGACAGTTATTAGGGAGCTAATATCTAAGGAATTCCTTTCTTTGGAAACACTAACTTTAACCGCAGAGTGGTAATCAGATTTAAGGTGCGGTCCCCCTCCCCGAGCCTGTAAAGGCCCTGGGGCGCACACCTCCGGGGCCGAAATTCCCTTATATGGGGATGGGGGGGCCGTGCGGCCTCCCTCCCGAGCCTCAAGTTGCTCTGGGGAGCCCACCTCCTGGGCTGAAATTTATATAGGAAGGGGGGGGCATGGCCTCCCTCTCTGAATTTTAAAAGGACCTGGGGAGCCCATCCCTATATGGTCAAAATTTGTAAAAAAGGGAAGAAGGGCACACAGCCTCAAAAGGCCCCAGGCAGCCCACCCCTGGGGCCAAAATTTTACAAAATACAGAGGGAGCGATGCAGCCTCTCTCCTTGGGTCTTAAAAGGCCCCAGGGAGCCCACCGCTAGGGCAGATTACTTTAAGGGAGGGGGCCAAGCAGCCCCCCAACCTATTATTGGCCCTGGAGACCCGATCCCTTGCAAGCTATGTCCCGGGAGCTCACCCCAGGGACATACCGGTTTCCCTGCCCGCAGCGGTTCAGGCAGGGAAACCGGTGTATGCTCTTGCTTGGCAGGAGCACTTTAAAAACTCCTGTCAAGCGGGAGCAAACACCAAGTCTGCTCCCAGTGAGTGGAAGTTTCAAAAATGCTCCTGCACGTTGGGTGGGGACTTTTGATCTGTTTCTCTGCCCACAGTGATACAGGCAGGGAAACAGATCACAATATTACTCCCGCCTGCAGAAAGCATTATTAGGAGCTGCTCCCTGCGGGCAAGAGCAATGTCGGCTCCCTCTGTATGCGGGGAACTGGCTGAGGCCGCAGGCACCTTGGGGCTCCTCCCACCCCCCAAGAGACCATGGTGCGTGCTCTGAGTGGGCACTAGGGCTCCCACCTTTCAGTTGAAGGGCCCCAAGGGAAGGGGTCCCTGGGGCTGAAATCAGCCTGGGGAGGGGGACCTTATGCCCCCTTCCCCATGTAAAATGTCACCAGGCCCCAGGGGATGTAGTCCCTGGGGTCAAAATTGACCTGCAGAGAGGGGCAATGTGCCTCCTCCCCCTACAAAAGTCAACAGGCCTCGGGATAGGTTCCAGGTGCTGCAAACTGGTGCCGGGAGGAGGGCAAAATGCCCTCTCCCAAATAATGGCAATGGACCCCGGGGATGGGGTCCCCATTGCCGAAGTTGGCCCAGGGAGGGGGACTGCATGCCACCCTCCCCCTCAAAATTACCCCAGGCCCTGGGGAATGGAGTCTTAGGGACAAAATCGGCCCAGGGACATGGGGCCGCATGGCCTCTCATCTAAAAATGATGCTGGGCCCTGGGATGCAGTCCCTGGTACAAAATCGGCCCCAGGAGTGGGGCCACGTGTGCCCCCCTTCTCCTCAAAAGAATGCTGGGCCCCAGGGGATGGGGTCCCTGGGGCCTAAATCAGCCCGGGAGCCCCTTCCTCTCAAAAAAGTACAGAGCCTGGGGGAATGGGGTCTCCAGAGCCTAAAGAGGCTCGGGGAGGGGGACCACACAGCCCCCTGCCCTTTATTTTAGAAATGGCCGTTGGGATGGGGTTCCCAGATCTTGACAAAGCTCGGGAGGGGGGGCGCATTGCCCCCCCCAGTTAAACAACAAACTACTCTGGGGAATGGGGTCCGAGGGGTTGCATTTACGTATGGTAGTTAAGTATTACTTTACGTTAAAAATACCCTAAAAGTTCACTGGAACAAAACAAAGATTAAAGTAACGTTATAATTTGGTGTGATAAAAAGATCTGTTTTCGTTGAAAAAAAACCTTAGAAATCCACAGAAAAAAACAAAGGTTAAAGTAACGTTATAGTTAGGTGAATTTATCAATGACAACAACTTTTAGAACTAAAAAAACCCACAGAAATTCACCAGTTATAGTTAGCAGCACTAACTGTAACTTGCGGCCCTGCCATGCCCTACTTATGACCTCACACGCATTCATGGGAGGTTCTATGACATCATGCATGAGTTCACTGATGACGTCATTCAATGAGTGTTCTAGTTTGTTTTATGGTTTACATAGTAGTGAGTAAGTTATGTTACGTTATGTTACTGTAGCTTGTAAAGCACACATACACCAAACGGTCTTTTGGCGCTAGGTAACTGTCCCAACATGGCTCAAACTACTTATTTATAGGCTTACTTAAAGAGCGAAGTCTTCAGCATCCGTCTGAACTTCTCATAGTTTAAGGTGAACCTGAGTTCCAGAGGCAGGGAGTTTCAGACATGGGGAGTGGTGACTGAAAACCTGACTCCATCTGTCCTATTCCTCTTAAATTGGAGAATCACTAACAAGTGAAATGGGTGGATCTAAGATCTCTAATAGGGGAATAGTTCTGACTCTGAGATTTAAACAAAGCTTGACTTTTCATGTGCAAAGCTTTGAAAATAGTGTAACATGTTTTGAATGTGGATCTCTGTGCAAATTGGAGCCAGTTAAGGTCTTTTGCAACTTTAGAAATATGGAAACGTTTGGGAATCTGATAAATCAGCTGAGCATCCTGGTTTTGGATCAACTGGAGCCTCTGCGTAAGGTGTGGAGGAAGACCCAAATAAAGAGAATTGGCATGATTCAATTCATGACATGACTAAAGCTATAATAACTTGAACCAAGGCATCGGAAGTAAGGAATTTCTTGTGAATTGTGGTAGTAGAACTGTTAAGACTGAGGGTGGCAAGGGTTTTGGAGAAAGTATCGGGATGTTTAATAAACCTAAATTGCATAATTTCATAATGAGGGAATGGGATATATTTTGCCCTACTGAACTGAAGTCTCGTGACTCTTCCGAAGAGTAAGCAATGATTTGGGCAGGGTAGCTGGCCCCTCGCGCCAGCCAGACGTGGACAGGTGCAGGCGGGTTTGCCTTCGGCATTACAACAGCGCGCCCCCTGCGCACGTCTGCTGCAAGTCCACGCTGCCTTTGTCATTAAATAGCCATGGAGCCAAGCACCGTTGAGTGCCTGCGTCCTGACAACGCCTCTGATTGGTTCCCCCCTTTAGCCAATCAGGTTGCAGCTATGCCCCTGATGTGCCAATGTGGATACAATACAAAGTGATTCTGTAATTCAACAGTTTACAAGTTTTAAAGCTATTTCAAGTACCATATTACTTGTCTACCTAACTTTGTACAGCCTGGGTCCAGGTAATGAGTGTAAGTGTTTACAAAACACATGTTCTACTAATGCACCATAGGTGTGTAGCGGTATTGAACACATTATAAATCTTTGTATTCCTTGAGTTATTAAATGAAATTTTGTCAGCAAGACTATTTCTACATAATATAGAAGACTGTGTGTACCAGGTACTGACCTATGTGTATTTGCTTCTTTTGCTTGAGAAGATGGGCTATCTGTAAATTTTTCAGCACAGTGTGAAGGGTGCAGGCAGCATGATGTTTAGCACCTTCAGATCTTGGTTATTTATAGCAAATTATATCTTTTTTGACAACTGTTGCAAAGAGTGTACTCTGTTCTTAGTAGATACTTTTTAATACTCTGTGGTGTATTTCTCATGACATTTTCACTGTTTGCACACAGTGTGGCAAAGAGTAAACTCTCTCCATAGAGTAAGCCCTGTTTACAGTACTCAGTTCTCTACTGATATCAACTTAATTTCTCAATGTAATTTTGGTGAGTTTCAGAGGTTTGCTACAGATAAAAGCTGTCTGTAGTAGGCCATTTGTTTTGGAACGGACATTCACTATTTTTTGGAACTTGGCTATCAGTGAGCAGTTGTGTACAGATTGAACACCGTACTCAGTGAAGGTTTCTTATATAACTGTGGTTGATTGTTAATGTGAATTATGCTAGCTATAAAGTGCATGGTATAGGGTCAATACTGCCTAATGCATGGTTTCTAAACCTATGGGAGTTGTAACTGTGATAACAGTAATGTTGGCTGATATTCTCCTGAGCTATTTTGTATGTACTGTCAGGCCTCTAATGCCATAGCAATTAATAGAACAATATACATGAAAACGGAGCTTGGATGATGTCATCGGTGGGGTAACCTTTGGGTGATGGGCTCTGTAGAGGTTGATTCACCCCTCATTACATTCTGCTTTGCTGCATGAGTGATGTCAGGCATCACAGCAGGATACTCTTCAAACAAGTAAACTTTGTCCCTGGTGAGATGAGACAACCGAGATAGCTGGTGTAAATGTGCGCCTTCACAGCACAGTTATAAATATTTATGCTTACTCGACCCTATCTCAAAACCGGGACATGTACATATTTTTTCACAAAGTGTTGGTATGCCAGGACAATCCTTGAAGAATTGGGACTGTCTGGAATAATCCAGGGTGTCTGGTCACCCTAGTTAGGGAAGGACGAACACCCACCCACAAAAGAGTCGGACCATTTCTATGCATAAACTACGTTACTACAGCCAAAAAGGAGCCAAAATAGTAGTAACTGTACTCCATCTCAGACCTGAGACAAGACCAGTACCACCCATGGCCTCTCACGACCACTGCAACACCCTGCCATAGAAAATAATAGAGATAGGGACACAAAATAAAATCTCATAGGAAATAATGTTAAAATAAATTAATGTATGTTTACTTTTTAAAAACTATATATACATGTATTTTAAAGTAATATAGATATAAATTATAAATAAATAGTTTATTATAAACAATGGTTATAACTTTTTTATTAAAAAATAAAAATGTTATTTATTTATGTACTTATTCATATAATTCATTTACACTAATTTAAATTAGTTATACACATAACATTTAGCAACTTTTAATACATAATAAATAAATAAATATAAACACTTTAGGTTTAAAAATAAATGTTAAAAAATAATTCATTTTACTTGAATTGATTCAGTATTTATTTACAAATGTAAGTTAACAGAAGCGTTTTATATTATTTAAAATACACACAAAAAATGAATTTCCATTAACATTTAACATAAAAACATGTTTTCTATTTTTTAAACTTTAAAAAACTTTTACAAATGTCCCTATATACTTTACCATAGGGAGATTTCAACCCGATTGTGGAGATCATTGCAAAATGTGCAGAACGTAAAACATTGTTGTAAAGTCACTACTCACTAGTAGTAACTTTATAGTCATTTATGTCGTTTTGGCTGATTCCTCCCACAAAGCATAACAGTAACTTTACACATATAGGTTTGCTCACATGTAAAGGTTCCTTTGTGATTAGTACCCAAAAGTGTTAATCGTTATTCAGAACCTTTTAGTACGTGGGCTTTAATTTTATATTATCAAGTACATTTTATTTGGTACAAACAAAATTGTATCTCTTTTTCATAAATAGAGGAAAATACCATGAAACAAATTTTTTGTGAATGCTCTATGTGGTATTTGAAATTAGTATTTTACCACAAAACCAACATTCACCAGTATGCCATGAATGTTTAACCTCACTGAAACTCAAAGGCTTAAGTAGGAAGTATTTAGCATTCAGTTAGCTGGCAGTAGTATATTGTGTCTGTGGTCCCATGCACAGTGTCAATACTTGTCACAGACATTACCTTATAGAACTGGCCTGACAGAGATGCTTCAGAAATACATTAATACATTATCTCAGAATGTGACAGAATGGTGATGGTGAAATTCCTGCTGTTGGTGCTACAGTGCCTTGAAATTGACCTGTTGCACAGAAATGAAGCACAGACAATAATTTACTAAAAACGGATTGACATTCAAACTCTTTTTCTCTTTTTGAGGTCAAGGGTCACATTGAGGCTGCTAAGCACATCAGTGATGGTAGGTGCCAATCTGGACAGCTGATCATGCTGTATTTATAGTAATTATACTTGTTGTCCTCAAATATGTTATGTTATGTTATTCCAACTTGTTAAGCGCATGAATAGCCTGAGGTGTCTTGGCGCTGAAGCTCAAAAAGAACACAACTAGAACAGGGGACTAATTCTGGTAAAGCTATGTTTTAAGCTCCTTCCTAAAGGAGATCAGTGAATGCGATGCTCTAATATGTAGGGAAAGAGTGCTCCACAGCTTCGCTGTTCCGTGGCTCAGGCTTCATCCACCTCAATTTGTTTTTTGAAATCTGGGGACAAGCATATATTTGGCTTCAGTGGATCGAAGGAGTCTACTGGGAAGGTACCATTTAAAGAGATTTTTAAGAAAGACAGGGCCTGTATTATTTAGGGCTTTGTAAGCCAGGCATAAAGCCTTGAACTTAATAAGGCTTACCACTGGGAGCCAATGCAATTTTTGAATTTCCTTGGAGACCGACTGAAATTTGGGCAGACCAAGCAAGACTCTGGCGGCTGCATTTTTTGTCATCTGCAGCTTTTTCAGGTGTTGACTTTAAATATTCAGATACAGACCGTTGCAGCATGCTAATTTAGATAGCACCAATGCAGTCATAACTGTCTTCCTGGTATTAGCTGGCAGATAAGGAAGAATTTTCTTTATTTTCTTAATTATAAAGAAAGAAGAAGAGACCATTGCATTTATTTGATTTACGTATGTCAGTTTGTTGTCCATCAGTACCCCCAGATTTTTCGCCTTGGTTACTGGTTTAGGAAGATCGCCAACTCAACTGGCCACCAAGTGGGGTCCCAAGTTAGCGAGAGGCTGTCGAATATTATTACCTCTGTTTTATCTGAATTGAGCTTCAGGCAGTGTTTACTCATCCAGGTACTTATTTCCCGCGTACAATCCTGAAAGCGTAGCGAGGTGGATGGTTCATTTTTGGACGCCGAGACAACAATTTGTGTGTTATCCGCATAAGATGTCAGATTGAAGCCAAATTTTTGTATCAAAGGTGCCAGTTCAGACACCTAAATGTTAAATAATGTCGGACTGAGGAAAGATCCCTGTGGAACCCCACAGGGTAATGCATAAGGAGCTGATTTAAAATGATCCAGAGCTACTGACTGTGTTCTGTCAGCCAGAAAGGAGGAAAACAATGAATGTGCTGAATCATTAATACACCACGTTTTTAGACACTGTCTCAGCAATCTGTGATCAACAGTGTCAAAAGCCACCGACAAATCGAGGAGCATCAGGGCAGCAGCTCCACCCCTATCCATCACTGCCTTAATCTTCTCAGTTGCTTTAATCAGCGCTGTCTCAGTGCTGTGTTCTGAGCGGAAGCCGAATTGAGTGGGATCGAGCAAACAATTATCATGAATATATTGAGCCAGCTGTTGGTTCATTAATTTCTCCACTAATTTTGCAGGCAGAGGCAAGCGAGACATCAGGCGGTAGTTATTAGTATTGATAGCATCTAGGTCTGTTTTTTTAGGAGTGGTAAAATGGAAGCATTTTTCCATAGGGTGGCATTAAAAATGTTGGCAAGATTAGTGCCTATTCTCCTGGAAATGGTTTTAACAGTGGAGGGAGGACACGGGTCCAGCGGAGATCTCGATTTTGTCGCCAGAATCAGTTTTTCTACCTGTTCACTAGTAACAATAGAGAAAACACATTGTGTGCTAAGATGATTCCAGGACTTTCCTCATTGGTATCGTTAGAAGTTGCAGTCTCAAATTGTGCATAGATGTTGTTGACTTTATCCCTAAATTTACTTGTAAAACTATTGCAGAAGGATTGACTGGGTATTTATTTTTTTTACTCAATGTTTACGCTGAAGTAATATTTTGGACATCCATGGCACTACAACGACTTGCAGCAATAGTTAGTTACCTTTGGCATCCCAAACCTGGTTTGATATTAGATGTGCTCTTCATAAACCAAAATTTGTACCCATTAAAATGTTTCTATTACGGTTATGCCAATGCCCAGTGGGAAAATATGTGGTCTATTTAAGCAATTTTTTCCAAAGGGGAGGGCCCTCCCAAGTACTTATGGACCAGGAAAGAGCAAGAGAGCCTGAGTCGAAATCTTTAACTTAGATGGACTGCACTTTTATAGGGCCGGTATGTATGACATGATAACTCTGTCACTCGACAATAAAATCAAAAATCTATGAAATTTGGTAACTTGATACCTGGAGTAACATATTGTCATAGCAGCCAGAAGCAGGTCCTTCCTTTCTATTTTGCAGTTTTTGCACACACGTGGCCAGCGGGCACCAGAGCACTTTACAAGAGAACCAGACATTACACATTCCTAGACTTAGGGGTCGATTCCGATTCGGGCCGGAAATTTCTCCGACCGAGCCGGACCCGGAGAGATTTCCGACCGAATCGGACCCGTGCAGTCCGACCGAACGAGTACGATGCGTCCGTATGTTATCGGACTCGAGTCGGTCGGACTCCCATTGAAGTCAATGGGAGCCGGTCGTACAACGCGTACGCGGGCTCCCATTGACTCAATGGGTGCGAGTCGGACAAGTGCGCCCCTACAGCGGGTACGCGGCGAAGCGATTCGTGCCGTACACGCACAGGTAGGGGGACCCATGGGTCCCCCCTGTGTGCGACTCGCGCGGCTACGCGTACAGGGGGTCCGACACGGACCCCCAAAGTACGGCTCCGACAGCTCTTACGAGCCGGACAGCGCGGCTCGGTCGGACTGCTCGCGGCGCGCATCGTACTTACCCGGCCGGGAAACGTCTCCATTGCGCGGTGCGAGTCGAGTCCGAGCGAGTCGGTCGGAGCGGTTCGAGCCGGGAGCGAGTCGGTCGGAGCGGTCGGGATGCCCGGACGAGTCGGTCGGCGATTTCGCATCGTACTCGCTCGGCCGGACCCGCGTACGGTTCGGTCGGGAAACAGGGCTCCGAATCGGATCCGGTAAAGCCGAATCCGATTCGGAGCCCTACCGGCCGAGATCGGAATCGGCCCCTAAGTGATATTAGGTGACTGCCCAGAACCACAGGTCTTTGAGCCAAGGCCAGAATTGAAACCTGTAACCCTAGTTCCAAAGCTGGCAGTTCTAGCCACTTGGCCATATCTCTTCCCTTTTGGGGTACAATAATGAAATTATCGGATCTAGGTATGTCTAGTACCTTACGTTCCTCCCTGCACTGCCTTACTTACACAGTTCGACACCTAAATGACGCACAGTCATTTATTTGTGTTGCACTGCGTCCTGGTGGTTTCCACTAACGTCCCTACCTCGAATTGTTGTGTTTTTTTAAGCATATTTTTATTGGCATTTACTTAATGTACACATTTGCAGTTTTGACATTATCGGTACAGAGATCGTAATATACAACTCATACAGTTCAACTCTTGAGTTAGATGCTTCATCCATTGTCAGTGTATCATCTCCCCGCAGTATTGTACAATCATGTGCTATATGTTATATATTGTAACTAGCTATGTCTTTGTGAAGGGTAAGCAATGCTGTGTCTTTTTAGGGAGGTTGCAGTAGAATGCCTGGTATATTCAGTTGTTCACGTTTTAACTATTAACAATAAGGAAAACTAAAAACTGGTAATAAATACTAAACTGGGAACCTTATCCCTGCAGGAAGATGGGGTATGTTAGGTGTGTGTAAAGAAATCAACGGGATGTTCAAGATACTGGTAGGGTGTTACATTAGGTGTCTCTACCTCGAATTGTGTTGTGGGTGTAGGCACACAGAGCAGCTGTCATTGGTGCAGCAGGTGCAGCGCACCGTGTCCCAAGAATGCGAGCGGCCCACTGCATCCCGAGTATAGCGGTCTTTTACTACCATAAAGATTCATTTCGGCCCAAAGTGTCCTTGCTGCGCCACTGTATGCAGTAAATGAACCGGAAGTTGTGTTAGCTCATCCTGGCTTTACGAGCTAAGGTGTAACAACGGCACTCACCATCGGATCTGCAGTTTCACTCAACTGTCCAATGTACACAGGAGCTTTTCAAGACACCAGTGGCAATCGTTTTTTTTCTTCTTCCTTTAAGTTTAGCAAAGCAAAGACTGATGCATTTCACTCGCGTGTTAAAATATATCATCTCCTGCCAGGCAGGTCAATTGTTTGACAACAGTTCACCGAAGGCTAACTTTAGCACTTCTGTAAATCACTTTCAGGTTGAGGCCTACTCTGAGTGCATTACTGTTTCACAGCATGCTGTGTTGTGGTTGCTTGGACAAGCATGCCCTAAATTCAATTTATGAACACTGCTTCCACTTCTTTACCTTTTTTTATGCACATAAGCTATTCCAGATGTTTGGATTTCTCTATCATGAGTTGCTGGTGATTCCATCTGTTTGCAATAGAATGGTTTTTTTTTTATTTCAGTGTGCTTAGAAAAAACATACCTGAAAATGTTACTGAGCTTTGAACAGAAGTGAAACTTTTCATTCGGATTTCGGAAGTTAAGTGATATTCAGCCATTGTCATAGCAAAGCAGTTTTGAAGGCAGAGTGACTCTCTGTGGTTGGAATGCTTACATTTCACCAGAAGGACATTAAAGGCGAGAATGTGTCTGTGCTATACTCGCACAGGGAGCTTCCATACATGTCTGGGAAGTGATGCCTCGTGATACCCCAATGTGCGAGCTGGCACGTGGCCTATACACCCGCTGAGTAAATAGATTAAAAATCCCACCACATGTAGCGTGAGGCACTTCATAAAATAATTTTAAGATATTGTAAACATGTTTGCTGGTTGAAACAATGGGTCATTCATCCTCCTATCCTTTGTAGTCCTTACAAAAAGAAAATCTTGGAGATATTGCCTCATTTTGAAGACTTTATTTTGATTATTTACACTTTTCACACGAACAGTAATACAGACAAGGGAGATCTATGGGCTTGATTTTCACAGCTGATCTTCCGCCTGTGCATCCCTGTCTTAGCCACCCAAGTTAAGAGCTCTGTACATGGCGGATGTCCCACCTAGACACTTCTGTCTCCAAACTGGTTTTAGCCATGATGCGGTCCTACTTCTGCTACAGATGGGGGCAAAGTGGTTACCCAGTATCCAGTGGCATGCCTGCCACTATGTTTGATGTAGTTAGCACTGTGAAATACCATCCATCATGAAAATAATGGTGTTCTTTAACTAAAACAGTACTGTGTTACTATCAAGAAGGCTAACACCCCGTGGTTCCGAAGACAAGCTAAGTCAGGACTGACATTGTAACCCCAATTTGGGAGTATTTTTTCAGTATCTATTACAGCATCCTACACTATCATTGGTGGAATAAAATTCACCACTCATTCATTTTGTTCAACAAGTCTACATAGTCTTGTTCATAACTCAGGAATTTGTGTGAGGGTTACAGACAGTTCTGATTCTTTTCAACCTGAAAGTTGCCTTCAATAGGGTGACCATAAACTGGTGATCCAAAGCGTCAAGAGGGTTATTGGGCTTCATAGGAATCCAAAGATTGGATGAAGTCTTTCTTGGAGTGGGGAGGTACATGAGTCATATTTCTCTTTGGTGGTATCCACAGAGTGCAAGTTACTCCAGGGATATACAGTCTGATCATATGTCTTCAACGTGCACCTACAATTACTGCATGGTGTCATTTGTGGGCTTGGACTGGATAGTCAGATGCATAATGATGAAAGTCATCTGGTATTGCAGATGGAGAGAAGGCAGAGGAGCTCCATCCATGAATCTGATACTAGAATGTATTCTTGGATGAGGGAGTGTGTGCTTATACTTAAGGAGACCACAAGAAGGTTTGTTGGGGAGTGAACCCAAAGAAATGCATAAAGAGGGTTAATGTGGAATTACCTGCCTCTACGCTAGGTGATGGAATCTCTTTCTGGTGCATTGCCACCTTTGAATGGCCTGTTATACTGGGACTGACATCAGTAGAAATATTACAAAGATTACTGGTTTGAAAAAGACCTGCCCCTGCATAGGTCACCAAGGAGCCAATGTGTCACTCTAGGCTGGCAAAAGAAATTACTTCCTGTTTGGACAAGCATCGCAGGAGCCGTCAAGGTCAACATGCTATCAGAAGTGGACTATGCCACCTAGTACACAGACCTGTCCTTTCTCTTTATTGAGAGCATCCAAGTGTGCCAAACATATCTAAATACAAACAGGATATAGATTAAGGCAATACATTTCCTTAAAGAGGCTCAGTTTCACATATTGCTTGTAGAAAGGCACCTTCTAGTTACAGACTTGAATATTGCCCACTGTGCAGTTAGTGGAAAAGTGGCAGCCTGCGTGGTATCTGCAAATTTCTGGGCAATCTACCATCACGAAGAGGCCAATTCTATGTTTGGAAGTCGTTAAACACTGAGCTCTTCTTTATACCTTTCAGGATAGATGAAGCCTATCTACAGACTTCATGGGCCCGATTCACAGAACTAACATAAGACAAAATCCTAAACTTACTACCATTTTGGTATTCACAGAAGGCATTTACTCATTTTGGTATTCACAGAAGGCACTTACTCATTTTGGTATTCACAGAAGGCACTTACTCATTGATGAGTAAGTGCCTTCTGTGAATACCAAAATGAGTAAGTGCCTTCTGTGAATACCAAAATGAGTAAGTGCCTCAGAAGACACTTACTCATTGATGAGTAAGTGCCTTCTGTGAATACCAAAATGAGTAAATGCCTCAGAAGGCACTTACTCATTGATGAGTAAGTGCCATCTGTGAATACCAAAATGAGTAAGTGCCTTCTGTGAATACCAAAATGAGTAAGTGCCTTCTGTGAATACCAAAATGGTAGTAAGTTTAGGATTTTGTCTTAAGTTAGTTCTGTGAATCGGGCCCCATGTTTCCTACCACAAAGCTTCATGTCAGGCGATACATGTATCACAGACGATTCAAAACCATGTTAACCCAACAACTAAACATAACCCCAGTGTTGTCCTACAAACTCAATCTTTCGAGTTTGAATGATTGAGTTTGAGGCTAGTAGTTTGCGTGGAAACCATCTCATTGTTCTACCTCTGTGACAGAGGTATGCATTTCGAGTTGTGGAGGCCATTTGATGGGTCACAGATTGAGACATACTTAGGATCACCAGGAGTAGTAAGGAGTCAATCTAATCTGCAGGAGGCTGCAACGTTTTTTTCTATTCTAAAAATTCTAGATCTATAAACCTATGCAGGTATTTGTCCCCTTTGGATTTTGGCCTGAGGCCTAGCAGGCATGATTCAGGTGTGGGTCGTACAATGCGCTTTACATTGTCTGAAATGATTCCCTTTACCTCCTCCCATGCTTGATGGATCACCGAGCAATCCACACCATGTGATAAAATCCTACTTCGGTCATCCTGCATCTGGGGAACATGTGTCTAATACGTTTTGTCATAAAATTGTATATGTTTATACCAACCTTTATGGGCCCCACGCATCTGGTGGGCATCATCGGGCAGTGGTTTGAGGGGCTTCGATAACCTGGTATTTATGTGCTCCCCACTGAGCACTCACCGAATGTATAATCTATCCGCATTTGGGGCAGTTCCCAACCAGCGCAGCGGCCATTGCAATTGCGCTGCCGCATAATACAATTTATAGTTGGGACGACAAGTCCCCCATCTACCAACGGGAGCTGTGTTTTGTGTAGTGCAACCCATATTCTGCCTCTCTCCCACATCAAATCCGATAAGAGCCCATGGATCTCCTTAATGAATCGAACAGGGAGAAGTACCAGCAGGGCTGCAAAAATGCACAGAAGTCGCAGCAGGATTACCATTTTGGCTATAGCTAGGTGGCCTAGTGGGGAAAATGGTAAGGATATCCAGAAGGAAGGAGACCTATGGTTAGAGCTGAGTGCCTTGTTAAGGTTGCACTTGATCAGATCATTGTCAGTGTTGAATATGTGTACTCCGAGGTATTTAAATGTATCAACGTGCCACACTAGTCTGGTCATCATTCCTGCCCCTTGGCAGTGCTCTGGCACCCGTGTCAATGTGAATAAACAGGATTTAGTCCACTTGACCTTAAGGCCTGATATGTCCCCAAATATGTCTAGCTTAACGGTGAAAGTGGGCATCTTTGTCTGGTGCCCCTATGTATTTCGAATTGGTCTGAGATTATCTGTCCCATCTTGACTCTAGTGACCAGTTGTCTATAGAACCTCAGACCTACTCCCATCTTCTCTAATACCCTCTGTAGGCATTCCTAAAGGAGGGTATCAAATGCTTTTTCAATATGAAGCAATACCGCCAGATGGCCCACATCGACTCCCAGACAGGTCATAATCAATTTTAGCAATCAGAGAATATTGAGGAAGGCATTCCACTCAGGTGTAAAGCCATTTTGGTCTGTATGGACCAGCGTGCCAATTACTGGTAGGATGCAACCACAGTGCCCAGAGCGCTTCTGGGCTAAGGGAACCAGAGGCACGGGGTGCTGAGAGTCGGCAGCCTCCAACATAGAATGTATATCACACTAGAGCCGCTCCCAATGTCCTGTTGCTAGTGCTAGTGTTTATAGTTCGTGAGTACTGGCATCTCACAAAAAGTGAAGGACTGGTCTCACACACCACCTGGTGTCATGCTTCATCATTGACCAGTCCTCGCCCTCTAAAAACTTGGTTTGGTAGAGGGCGGGCATACACCTGACGACAGGGATGCACTTCTAAACTAAGTGGGGGCCCGTTATAAAAAATAGTGAGTTAAAATGCCATTATAGGTGTCAAATTAAATTTTAATAGTGCAGACATCTATATGGTGATTAAAATCAAGTGACCGGTGAACTGGGGATATTTATTGTCCCCCCACCGATGTCCATGTGGTCGAAATGTTTCTGCCTAGTGGCCCATGGGGGTCCATGGCATTCATCAGGACCTAAAAAGTTGAAAGATAGAAAATAAGGGCTCCACTCTTACCAAACTATGGTGAGAGGGTCTCCACTAAGTGGGGTGATATAAATCACTCTCCACCAAAATAGGGCCTGAATCTAGAGCCCTAACTTGGGGACACTGTGCCCCATAGTTTGGTAAGAGTGGAGCCCTTATTTTCTATCTTTCAACTTTTTAGGTCCTGATGAATGCCATGGACCCCCATGGGCCACTAGGCAGAAACATGTCGACCACATGGACATCGGTGGGGGGACAATAAATATCCCCAGTTCACCGGTCACTTGATTTTAATCACCATATAGATGTCTGCACTATTAAAATTTAATTTGACACCTATAATGGCATTTTAACTCACTATTTTTTATAACGGGCCCCACTTAGTTTAGAAGTGCATCCCTGTCGTCAGGTGATGCCCGCCCTCTACCAAACCAAGTTTTTAGAGGGCGAGGACTGGTCAATGATGAAGCATGACACCAGGTGGTGTGTGAGACCAGTCCTTCACTTTTTGTGAGATGCCAGTACTCACGAACTATAAACACTAGCACTAGCAACAGGACATTGGGAGCGGCTCTAGTGTGATATACAATTACTGGTAGGAGCCTGTTAGCCAGCCGTTTCCCCAGTATATTGTAGTCCAGGTTCATAAGTGATAGTGGTCTATATGACCGCATGTCTAGAGGATACCGCCCTGGCTTTGGCAGCACCACAATCAGTGCTTCCCTAAGAAATTCGGGCAGCATGACCACTCCTCTCACTTCTTTGTATACTTCTAACAGTTTCAGGGTGAGTAGAGGGCTGTGGGTTGCATAGTACTTGGTGGGGAAGCCATCTGTGCCTGGGGTTATATTTCGGGGTATTTTGGTGATATCTATGTGTATTTCATCAACCTGGAGGGAATCATCCAGCTCGGCCAGCTGAAGTGGATTTACTCGGGGAGGGAAATTCCCCATAGAAAGTCCTGTAGTTGATCAGTGGTCAAACTATCATTCGACGCATATAAAGTATGGTAATAACAAAGGGAATATTAATGGCTGTTTGGGAGTTGTGTATGTCGCCATCATTAGTCCTGATGACCCTTATTGGGGACGTGTTGTGTCTCCCCGCAGTAACAATGACAGCAATTTGCCCACTCACTCCCCCTCACTGTGCTGACCAGCCAAGTATTGCCTAAGTCTAATTTTCCTAGACATGTGTCTAAATCAGCAAGAGTCCGTCTAAGGTCCGGTAAGTGTCCCACCCTGTGAGCCTGTGGTGGTGTCTCTGTTTTGAGTCGGCGCATGTCTCGTTCCATGTTTAGTAATTCTCTAAGCAAGGTCTCCCTGACACCTCATATTATTGTGATTCAGTGTCCACGTATGACCACTTTGAGGCCCTCCATTTAATTGCTCTGGATGACGTCAAACCAGCATTCGATTTAAAGCATTGAGTTATATGTGTCACTATGGTGCCTCAGAATGGTCTGTACTGCAGTGCCTCTATCTGCAACCTCCAAGTTGGCATTCTTGCTACAACTCTATCCCATTTTACCACCATTTTCAACAGACAGTAGTCTTCACGAGTGTGGGCAAAGTATTCTGCTCCCACCTGCAGCTGGCCCAGCGTATCACAACAGAGAAATAAATCCAACTGGTGGTATATCATGTACCGGGGAATAGAATGAGTATTCTCTATGATCTGGGTGTAATAATCTCCATATGTCATGAACTCGCCTACTGACCATCCGCTGCTGAAAAATCTGCGTTAATCTACAACATGTTGGTCTCTCTTGTGGGGGAGCGGAACTAGCCATATTTGCATCCAGGACACATCCGGGACACAATTAATCCCCCCCCAAATACAGAGAGGCTGTGGATTATGCATGAGAGCTGGAGTCAGGCAGTCCAGGAATGCAGCGTGATGTGCATTTGGAGTATATATCACTATTAGTGTAAGTAGATCCCTGGCCACTTGGTCCTCTATAACCACAAATTTGCCCTTTGGATCTGTTCTATGTGTTTCCTGCACAAATGGTACCACTGGGGAGATCAATACTCTTCTGCATATGTTGCGAAGGTTGTACCATAAACCTGTCCTCTCCCGCTCTATCGCACCTTCTCTAGGTCCAATTGTGCCAAATGTGTTTCCTGCAGGTTGGCTATGTGTATGTGTTGGTGCCTAAGGTGCGTGTACACTTGCTGTATTTGTTTGGGGTAGCTATACCTCTTATGTTCCACGTTAGCACATTGTAAGTAGGAGTCGAGAGTCGCGTGGGATTCCCCATCGAGTGTGCCTGTGCAGGTTACCTGTTCCCACCCTGGGATCAATGAGCTCTCTTAAATAGAAGGATCTCATCTTCCATGAGTGGGATTTGTACTGGGTTGAAGGACGTTGGCCACCACCTGTGCTCTCTCTTTGGCTGCCTATTTGTCCATGAGGTGGGAGCGTGGTTTCTGATTTCCCCATTTTTTCATTCTCAGTGTCTCCCTGATACCATTCAGAGGTTCACTTGATGTTGGGGTCTCCACACCCCTCGAGTGTAACCATGACCAGGCTTCCTCAGGTATCTGGAAGAAGTGCAATACTTCTCCCTCCATGACTCTCAGTTTGGCCCAGAAGAGGAGTGCACATTTCAGGCACATTAGGCGCATTTGTTGCTTCATTGCCATCGTCGTCACTACACCTCCACCGTGTAATCCTGATAGGCCATGATTATGATGTCCTCAAACTGCCAGGGGGCTTTTGTCCTGATTAATTGTAAAATGAGGTCCTTGACTCTGGAGTTAAACAGCCGGGTAATCACAAGTCGCGGTGGTGCCCCTGAGGGTGGAGGTCACCCCAGAATCCTAAGAGCTCTCTCTATTGAGAAGAATTTCGGTACCCTCCTTGCTAGTACAGTGGCTATTGGCCACTGTAGCTCCACATTTGGTCCATCAACAAAGTCAGGGAAGGCCAAGAAGCAAACATTATTGCGTCTCAAGCAACCCTCAGCATCTTCCGCTCTCCACTGCAGGGTGTCAATGTCGGCCTTCACAATTTGCAATTGGGCCCGGACCTCCCTTTTGCATTTGGTACATTGTGGTAATAGCAGGTTTTGTCTCATTAACTTTCTCAACTAATATCCTATGGTCTGTGCAAGGAAAGTTCTCCTCCTGTGTATGTATCTGGCCTCTAGAGAGTTTTTGGTGTCAATGATTGCTTTCAAAATCCTATCAAATTACCCTGGATCTTTTTATAGGGTGGACTCAAGATGACTCAGGGGACTCCCATTTGTAAATGTATTGAAAAATTATCCATTATGTTTTTAGTGGAGGAAGGAGGGGTACAGTTGTCTTGGGCTTAACCATTATAGAGTTCCTTTGTATGAGATCAGAGATGTCTGCTCAGCAGCCTTTGTAGATGTGCGTCTCACTGTGTCTCCTTGGGCACATGTCATGGTGACTAGTACAGATGTTTCATTGAGGTCGGCCAAGTGCAGGCACCGCAGAGAGGGCATAACCATGCCTTACTATTGCCGGAGTCCAGCAGGAAGCATTGCTCCAACAGCTCATAGCTACTCTCTTCTCATGTCCAGGTCAGTCTCACCACAATTAGGCTGCATGTGCCCCAGCTGCAATCAATGCGAGGCCTAGGATATCTCATCCTGGTACCTCTGCTCAGCTCTGGTGTCGGGGTACTCCACCATGGGCCCGTCACGTCTGCTTGTCAGCAATACTTGCCCCGCGACAGCAAACTCTCAGCTCCCTACGAGATGGCGACTGAAATCCCAAGGGCCTACCCAGTATGGTGTCAGAGATGTCAGCTTGTCCCAGGTTGTGGAAGACGCCCTCTGAGTGACAGCCCCATGACCGCCTGGCAGCCACTGCAGGTGTGTGTCTCGATGTATCTCCACAGGCCCCGGGCTGAGTGGGTTTGAGTGCCAATGGTTTCTCAAGGTCGCCCACGTGCAGGCTCCATGGGGAAGGTACCAACCCTGCCTCGCATCAGCCACAGCCCCGCAGGAAGCATGGCTCCAGCAGCCCACAACGCCTTTCTTTATTGCAGAGCAGCTGCCCAGGCCGGTCCCACCTCAATTAGGCCTCATGTGCCCCAGAGGCAATCAGTACGAGGCCTGGGATGTCTGTTTTGGGTCCCTCTGCTCAGGCGCTGGGGAAGCCCCCCATGAGCCTGTCACTTCCTCATCAGCGATACCTCCCATGCGGCACCAAACTCTCAGAACCCTGTATGTCAGCGGCTGACAAACCTGGGGCATGCTCAGTGGCACCATCCCACTCAGTCAGCAGGGTCTCTCTCGATCAGATGCGCCGCTGCCGTCTGCTGCTATTTCTCTCCTGCACTCCACAGGGCTCCTTGGGACAGTGAGGAGGCACACCATGGGCCAGGTGCCGATGGGAAAGGTTGCCCAAGATTATGGAAGCTTTCATTGGGGCCTTGACCGGATCTTAAAGGAGCACATCTAGTGCAGCTGCCATCTCGGCCACACCCCTCATCATGGGCCATAACATAACCATTTCTTGAGTCAGTTCTTGTTCAGTTTTTTGACATTTAGGCTCTATATGGCACAGTATCTAGACTACCTTTTTTGTCTCTGTACTTTCCCCCCCTTGTAATTGCTCAAACCCTTTGGGATTTTATATGTTTTCCTATTTATTTATTCGAAAGTTTTGTAAAGCACTCATTACTTGAGCCTAATGAGTGCAGTGCAGTTGAACAAAATTTAGCAAGCAATATTAAAGGATTCATCAACCTTCAGTGAAATAAAACAAACCAACAGCATTAACAATGAGGTGCTAGGTGTATTAGTCTATGTATTGGAGAGCTTTAACCTAAACAAATGAGTCTTTAACACAAAGACATCAGATTTGATCTCAGTCTCATGCCCTTGGGAGAGACTTGAATATGGTTGCGGCAGCCCCTGAGAAAGTTTGTTGCCTAGGACGTTTTAAATAGAGGGCTTTTAGTAAGATTGTATTCTTGCTTCATCAGCCTCACTGGCCACTAGAAATTTTAAGTAGGCTTGCAAGGGAGGATGGAGTGTTGAGATGTAGGGCCTCATGCATGAGATATCACAGTTGTGACTTACTTGTGGCTTGTCCTAATAAAAAAACAATTTAAAGCAGCAGTCACGGCTGGTGCAGGTAAGAGCGGTGGGGTGGTGGGGTGGGGTGGGGGGAAGTCGACAGATGATGACAAGGGAAAATAACATTTAAAAAAAGAAAAACACTTACCTTGCGCTCGCCGCATTGCCAAGTCAGCAATGCAGCGAGAGCAAGGTAAATGGTTTTCTTTTTTTAATTTTACTTTCCTTTGACGTCGTCTGTCGACTCCCCCCCGCCCCGCCCCACTGCTCTTACCTGCACCGGCCGCGACTGTAAAGCAGCATTTTTACCATCATCTTGTTCTATGTAAATGCTTTTCGTTAAATACTGTTTCCTTTTGCACTCATATCATTGTTTTTAGAAATTATGCCTTTATTTTACCCCATGTTTCCCCTCCATTCTTACCCAGATACACTTAGGGGTGATCGTGTTGCGCTTTACAGATGCTGATTGATTGATTGATTCTATTTATAATCCTGATACACATAAGATGAATTCCAATCGAAATATAATTATTTAAGCAGATACCCTGCCAGTCCAAATGAAGGGCATGGAGAGATAAGTTGATTGGGAGAAATTGTTTATTAGCTTCTATTTGAGTTTAAAAAAATAATAATATTTATAGATGAACCCCGATAATGATTTTGTTTTTTAACAAAGATAAAAATATTATAAAAATGTAATTTGTAAATTAAAATCTAAATTTAAATGTATTTAATATAACATTGTCAGTATATAATAATTAATCTTATAAATCATAGGATTGCTTTTAGAGTATTTACTTTTATTTAACAAATATTAATGTAATTTCCAAAACATGATTGGAGTTTGGGAGAGTGAAGTAGACCCCACCAATTATATGCAGTTTTCCCAGTTTTGGTGGAACTAGCGACAAAGCAATAAATCTAGCAATAAATCTAACACTTTCCCAAGTATATATACTTCCCCAAAAGTTTCCGGGTCTGTTAGTATAGTAATCTATCCCCTCCAAATATATCCAGTTTCCCAGTGGGACTGGTGCTAGAGTAGCCAATTGCATATCCCAAATATATTGACTTCTCCAGATTTTTCAGGACTGGACTTAGAATAGTAAATCTCAACCCCACCAAAAATATACACTTTTACTAATATTTATGGGAGTTGAATTACAGTATTTAACCTAACCTCTCCAAACATATGCACTTTCCCTAATGCATGTTGGATTGGAGTTAGAATAGTGACTCTCTCCCCAAATATTTGCACATTCCCCAATGCTTGTGGGACTGGAATCTGAATAACAAATCTCTCCCACCAAATACATGTAATTAGAAGTTACAATAGTAAATCTAAATACTCCAAATATATGCACTTTTCCCAGTATTTGCGGGATTGGAGTTTGAATCGTAACTCTGAACATACTGATTCATGCACGTTCTCCAATGTTGGTTGGCTTGGTGTTATAATAGTAAACGTTATATCCCCATTAATAATACACATTTTTGAAGGATTGTAGTGAGTAAATTTAGTTTTTGAATTTGTTTTATTCTCTTCAGGTACATTTGTTTGTTATAGTTTGGCTTTTAAAATTGTTTTATAGTTTCAGGTTATTTATGACACTATGAAATAATAAAACATTTAGATTATTTAAAATGATTTAGGGCCAGATGTACGACCATTTCATTTAGCGCCTCGCAATTTGCGACACATTGCGAGACGCAAATTGCAAGGCGCTAAATGAAATGTACAACAGAGGGGCAGATTTACAAGCCCCTTGCGCCACTTTTGCGTCACTTTTCCCATGTTAAAAGTGACGCAAAAGTGGCGCAAGGGGCTTGTAAATAAGCCCCTGAGTGTTTAACACTGTTTGCGATTCCCAATGGGGTCGCAAATTGCGAGGCTCATTAATATTAATGAGCCTCTCGCAATTTGTGAGCCCATTGGGAATGCTGAGCCCAGCAGGCCACCATCCCTGGGACTGCTTTTAAATAAAGCAGTTTTTAAAAAAAAATGCAGCACGTTTTCCTTAAAGGAAAACGGGATGCATTTTTTTTTTTAAATGAAACGTTTTTGTTTCATTTTTAAGGGCAGGCAGTGGTCCCTGTGACCACTGCCTGCCCTTAAAAATAATTTTGCATGCATTTGCAAAGGGGAAGGGGTCCCCTGGGGAACCCTTCCCATTTGCGAATGCATTACCACTTACTTGAAGTAGGTGGTAATTGCGAGTGTTTTGCGACCGCAATTGCGGTTGCAAAACATTTGTACATGGTTTTGAGACTCGCTATTTGGAAGGGAACACCCCTCCCAAATAGCGAGTTGCAAAACCTATTTAGCGAGTCGCAAAAAAATTGCGACTCGCTAAATAGGCTATATACATGGCCCAATAGGGTTTTGCATGTGCAAACGGGTACGCAAACCCGTTTCAGCATGCAAAAACGGGTCGTACATCTGGCCCCGAATAAATGCTGTGCACGTGTTTTGTGATGTATTTATTTTTATTGTACATTCTTATATTTATTAACAATTAAAGGTTTCTATATTGTTGATAATTTATTTTTAAATCATTTGTTATAGTTTAATGTTGTAGTCTGACGTCTTGCTCTCCATGTGGAGGCTTTTCTTGCAGAAATATAGTTGCTGATGTTGCAAATCAAGCAGGTCTAATGATCCAACAAATCCTGGATCTCCATTCCTTCTCTTGTAACAGGTGCTCAAGCGAATGGATGCTGTGATGGTAGCTTTGTGTGTTGCAATGCCTGTACGGGGGCTAATACAAGTAAATGGCTTTCAAAAGAAAGAAAGGGTGGCTGGTGACTTGGCTTTATGTGTAAACATTTTGAAAACCCTAATGTTGAACAAATGAACAGCATGCTTCATTAGCAGAGATGGAATATACTGACCGACACACTGATTGCTGACCCAGATGCATGTACGTTTATGACTGGTGTTGTTGCCCTTCTCATCTCACAAGTGGAGGCCACCAGCTTAAATACAAGACAAAGTGAACTCAAACAAGACACTTCTAAATCCCTGCATACTTATTGATGGAGGAGTCGCGTTTCAAATAATACTGTTTCTTTCTCTTGTCACTCATCTGGAGGATTTCTCTTTTGTATTCTGTATCGATTTTGACGGATGCATCTTTAAGTTATTTTTGCTTGCAAAGTATGGCGATTCATGGACTAATCTCATTTCATACTTGGGGGCCAATTAAGATGTCGTCAGGAAAGCATTCCCACTGAATCGGGTTAGGAATGCTTTCCGGACAATTCGTATTAGTGGAGTCCTATCGACCGATGACGATGTGTCCGGATGCTTACGGACTCAATTCGGTCGGACTCCCATTGACTTCATGGGAGCTGTGTTCCGGACGAGAACACAGGCTCCCATTGAAAAAAGGGGTGAGTGGGGAAAACCTTGCACCCTGTGGTGGGCACGCCATGGTGCCTGCCACACTGTACATGGTTGTGAAAGGGGGTCCCTTGGGTACCCCACAGGCCCCATCCGGAGGCCTACGGGTGACGGGGGCCTGCTACGGGCCCCCGAAGTCCGATTCCCACAGCTGTTTCATCTCGGACAAACCGATTCGGAATGGCTGTCCGAATCGGTCATCGTCCTCACTCGTTCAGAAACCGTCTCCATAGGGCTGTACGATTCGGCTCCGAACGACTCAGGCTGCCTGAATCCCGTTCAGAACTGACTCAGACAGCCCGGACGGCTCCCTTGCATCGTACTCGGTCGTCTGGAAAGGTGACCGATTTGGTCAGAGACAAGGCTTCCGAAGCGGATTCGACCTAAACGAATGCCGTTCGGAGCCTTTCCTGACGACATCAAAATCGACCCCTTGGTTGGAGCTTACAGAGAATTCAGATATCAAGAGACTGTTGTCATTTATGTGATAAGCATTATATTACGGGACTTAATTGAGGGACTGTATTTTACTGAGGACATTTAAAGGGTCCTATGAGTGGTGTGATTCAACATCCAATCAAGAAATTTAACGACTGAAGATCCATTAATGAATAACTGTGATGTGTGGTTGCCAAACTAAATATGTGGTATGTGGGAGAAGTTAGAACTTAACCAGAGTAAGTAAGGGTGCTGTTTAAACTCATTAACTGAAGTCTTTTTTCTCTGTTACAGTGAAGGATGGCATTTTAGAAAATACAGGGGTTGTGGCTGTTAGAGTGAGAATCAAATGAAAAAGTATGAACTAATGAGATTAGCAGTTAGATGTTCTGAGTATAGCACAATAACTGAGATAGAATTAGCCTTATTCTGTTTTTTTACAGGGCTACTGATACAGAAAAGAACCAGGAGATAAAATGATTTGGAGGTCCATCAGAAGAAAGGCCCAGTAGTCTCATTTCAACGGTCTCTCATTTTCCTTATTCCACCTTCTCTCCTCTCTTTTCTAAACTACTGAGTGTAATATTTCTGACCTATAGTTTCAGTTATCGGGTCAGGAGTACTCAGTGATGGGCAAGATGGAGTGAGTGGCTTATTCACGACACTCCTGCAAATAAAAATAGTCTTATGAAAATGGGCCAAGTGAAGTGCCCAGCTCAGCCTTCTTCAGTCACTTAAGGCCACAGATGGGTAAACTCTTAGCCCGGATTTTGCACATCCCACACTGTGGGCAGCTGCTGGCATCTTATTGTGCAGGGGACATGGCCTCAAACTCCAGGGAATGTGTATTGGAGTACCCCTTGTGCATATAGTGGTTCGGGGCTTTTCCTGCCCTTACTGCTGCACAAGAGGACAGAGTATTGGGTCCTATGCTGCAGGCGGTTGCTGGCCATTTATTTTGTGCGGGCTGGTAAACATGATCACAAATGCCAAGGATTGTGGACTTTGGTGTCCCCTTGTGCAGACATCAGATCCTGGACTTATTCTCTTTGCCCTGCTGCAGAGCAGTATTGAATACGGTGTTAATGTTGGTATTTTTAGAAAAAAATGTGTAATTGTGTATTATTTTGTAAATACAATAATAATCAAATAAACTTGTGTCAAATGTTTTTAGTAAAGTAGGTTTTGTAATAATTTTTTTATAGATCGCAAATATAAGTAACTCTTGTTTGAATAACAAATATTTGTAATTACTATATATATATATATATATATATATATATTCACTGAAAAAACCATAGGTTTCAGGGGCGTTATAGTTAGTTGGACATTTCACTCGTACAAAACCATAGAAATTCCCCCGTTATAGTTAGTTCAGCTAACTATAACTCGCGCGCCCGCAATGCACTGATGATGACGTCACATATTACATCACTCATGACATGGTCAGTGACATCACTCATGACATCACTGATGACATCTCAAATGACATCACTGATGACATCATCCTTGTGATAGAGTGGCAGACCTCCTCTCACCCTAATATAACCTTTGATATACACACACTCAAAAATACAAACTAACATTTTCAAAACAATGGACATACAAATACCAGTTACAACACACCTATTCAGTAATTCCAAGATCTACACACACATCCACTCATTCACCAACAGTCCCTATACAGTCACTCATACATGTACTCACTCATCATATGTACTCATACACCTATACATCCTGTTACACACCGCCACTCATCCATAGAGTTACTCACACACATAGTCACACATGCAAACAAAGTATCAAACATCCATTTACTTGCATATACAGTTATACACACACTACCACACTTACTTCTACAGAAACTTACACATACTTACTCTCTTAAACAATCACTTATAGAAACACCTACTTATTTGTACAGGAACTCTTTCAATCTCTCACTCTCACATATACTCACTTATATACACCAATACTCACATATACTAGTTTAAAACATATGTAGTTACTCATAAAGACACTATTGAGACAGTCATTCACTCACTAACACACCCATACACATACTCATCCACCTATACAGTCATGCACACATGCTGTCTTCAACACATACAAACAGTGAGTCACTCATTCATGCATCTATGCACTAAGTAATACCCCCACCGAACCATACAGACACTCAGACACTCATACTGATACTCAAAAAACCAACTAATAACCCATATAGACACTCATGTAGCTACTCACCAACCCATGCAGCCACTTATACACAAAGTGAGAGACTGATACAGATATTTTCATATTTAAACATTACTCACTAACCCATGTATTCACTAAGATACACTTAGTCAGTTATACAATAAATTTTACAAAACAAAATCATCCATTTAGACACTTATATACCCATTTATTCTTCCATCGACCTTGAGATATACATATATAAAACATATTTAATTTTCAGAAAAACACACATTCACTGGATGATGTCATCAGTGATGTCATCAGTGCTGTCATTTGAGATGTCATCAGTGATGTCATGAGTGATGTCACTGACCATGTCATGAGTGATGTAATATGTGACGTCATCAGCAGTGCATTGCGGGCGCGCGAGTTATAGTTAGCTGAACTAACTATAACGGGGGAATTTCTATGGTTTTGTACGAGTGAAATGTCCAACTAACTATAACGCCCCTGAAACCTATGGTTTTTTCAGTGAATTTCTAAGGTTTTTTAAATGCTAATTTCTAACTATAACGTGCCTAAAACCTATGGTTTTTTCAGTGAATTTCTAAGGTTTTTTAAATGCTAATTTCTAACTATAATGTGCCTGAAACCTATGGTTTTTTCAGTGAATATATATATATTTATCATACTATGTATACATGTGAAAATGTCTCGGTCCCCTGTTTGCCTCGGTGGCACGGAAAAAATGGGTGGAACTGACGTCAGCACGCCGACGAGGTTCTCTTATGGCTCCGATGACGTCATACGGTGTCGCGAGCGGAGCCGTGCTATTATGACGTCCTCGTTGACGTGGGAGAGCTAGGAAAGAATTTCCGTGGAATGCTGGTGCAAGGGATATTCACCTAAGTGTTCAGGCTAGTCCTTTGGGAGCAACTGTTTATGTTGCCACTCCAGAAACCGAAACCAGTAATCCGAGGGCAGAGGCCCTGCAGATGGCACACGAGGTGGGGTGCCCAGTCGTGTGCACCGGCGGGGCAGCGAAGTGACAAGCACCACAACCCACAAAAAAGGTAACGAGGGCACTGAATAACACAGGATCTTCTCTTTGTATCTGGCAGGAACAACGAAGTTAAAATGCCCTAGTACCAAAATGTAGAATTAGTGCTACAACGGGCTTCAAGAGGACCTGCGATACCGCTTCTGCCTCCCGTACCCTGGAGATGGCACATGGGTCACGCGGTACGGTCATACTGCGGTGGGACGCACACTCGTTGACCTCTCATGGCACTGCTCCACACTTCAGGGTGGACGCTTTCCATTAGCTATGTTTTCTGATGACATGTCGCGCCGGCCCCGTCCAACATCAGAACTCCTTTAGATCCAAACAGACTCTTCCACTCTCTCACCGGAAGTGAAACCAGGCCACGCGGACACTTTCACAATACAACAGCCGGGAATGTACTTTTCGGTAAAAAAAACACATTCCTTTCTCCTAATTAATCAAATAAACGTCTCACTGAAGAACAGGGGCCAGCTTCGATCGGTAAACAGCCGTTACAACGACTTTTTTACTTTGCGATACCATTACAACACATGCATTACCACGCATGCGTTGTACATCACGAAGTCATTACTATGCATTTTTTAGAACGCATGGTCATTTACCACGCATGCCTTTACAACGAATTTTGTTGTAAAGGTATGTATGGTAAATGACCATGCGTTCTAAAAACATGTAGACGATCCATGTCGTTGTAAGGAAACAGAGGCTGTTCCGTTTCCTCACAACGACGTGCACCGCCCCTCAGAGACGACGTGAAGCAGGAACCACGAGGAGAGAGGAACCACGAGGAGTGAGAGGTAATGGGGGATTGGGCATGGGGTGGGGGTTTCTTTTCTAGGGTTTAGGGTAGTGCAGTGGTGTTTGGGTGGTGTAGGGGGTTGTGCTGGGGGTAGTGTTTTAGGGTTTAGGGTAGTGCAGTGGTGTTTGGGTAGTGTAGGGGGTCGTGCTGGGGGTAGTGTTTTAGGGTTTAGGGTAGTGCAGTAGTGTAGGGGGTCGTGCTGGGGGTAGTGTTTTAGGCTTTAGGGTAGTGCAGTGGTGTATGGGTAGTGTAGGGGGTCGTGCTGGGTTAGTGTTTTAGGGTTTAGGGTAGTGCAGTGGTGTTTGAGTAGTGTAGGGGGTCATGCTGGTGGTAGTGTTTTAGGGTTTAGGGTAGTGCAGTGGTGTTTGTGTAGTGTAGGGGGTCATGCTGGGGGTAGTGTTTTATGGTTTAGGGTAGTGCAGTGGTGTTTGGGTAGTGTAGGGGTCGTGCTGGGGGTAGATTTAGGGTTTAGGGTAGTGCAGTGGTGTTTGGGTAGTGTATGGAGTCGTGCTGGGGGTAGTGTTTTAGGGTTTAGGGTAGTGCAGTGGTGTTTGTGTAGTGTAGGGGGTTGTGCTGGGGGTAGTGTTTTAGGGTTTATGTTAGTGCAGTGGTGTTTGGGTAGTGTAGGGGTAGTGCTGGGGTAGTGTTTTAGGGTTTAGGGTAGTGCAGTGGTGTTTGTGTAGTGTAGGGGGTAGTGCTGGGGGTAGTGTTTTAAGGTTTAGGGTAGTGCAGTGGTGTTTGGGTAGTGTAGGGGTTCATGCTGGGGGTAGTGTTTTAGGGTTTAGGGTATGGCAGTGGTGTTTGGGTAGTGTAGGGGGTCGTGCTGGGGGTCGATTTAGGGTTTAGGGTAGTGCAGTGGTGTTTGTGTTGTGAGGGGGTCGTGCTGGGGGTAGTGTTTTAGGGTTTAGAGTAATGCAGTGGTGTTTGTATAGTGTAGGGGGTTTAGGGTAGTGCAGTGGTGTTTGTGTAGTGTAGGGGGTCATGCTGGGGTTGTGTTTTAGGGTTTAGGGTAGGGCAGTGGTGTTTGTGTAGTGTAGGGGGTAGTGTTTTAGGGTTTAGGGTAGTGCAGTGGTGTTTGTGTAGTGTAGGGGGTCATGCTGTGGGTAGTGTTTTAGGGTTTAGGGTAGTGCAGTTGTGTTTGTGTAGTGTACGGGGTCGTGTTTTAGGGTATAGGGTAGTGCAGTGGTGTTTGGGTAGTGTAGGGGGTCATGCTGGGGTTAGTGTTTTAGGGTTTAGGGTAGTGCAGTGGCGTTTGGGTAGTGTAGGGGGTCGTGCTGGGGGTAGTGTTTTAGGGTTTAGGGTAGTGCAGTGGTGTTTGTGTAGTGTGGGAGGTCATGCTGGGGGTAGATTTAGGGTTTAGTGTAGTGCAGTGGTGTTTAGGTAGTGTAGGGAGTCGTGCTGGGGGTAGTGTTTTAGGGTTTAGGGTAGTCCAGTGGTGTTTGTGTAGTGTAGGGAGTCGTGCTGGGGGTAGTGTTTTAGGGGTTTGGGTAGTGCAGTGGTGTTTGGGTAGTGTAGGGGGTCGTGCTGGGGTAGTGTTTTAGGGTTTAGGGTAGTGCAGTGGTGTTTGTGTAGTGTAGGGGGTCATGCTGGGGGTAGTGTTTTAGGGTTTAGGGTAGTGCAATGGTGTTTGTGTAGTGTAGGGGGTAGTGTTTTAGGGTTTAGGGTAGTGCAGTGGTGTTTGTATACTGTAGGGGGTCATGCTGGGTTCTAGTGTTTTAGGGTTTAGGGTAGTGCAGTGGTATTTGTGTAGTGTAGGGGTATAGATTTAGGGTTTAGGGTAGTGCAGTGGTGTTTGGGTAGTGTAGGGGGTCGTGCTGGGGGTAGTGTTTTTGAGTTTAGGGTAGTGCAGTTGTGTTTGGGTAGTGAAGGGGGTCGTGCTGGGGGTAGTGTTTTAGGGTTTAGGGTAGTGCAGTGGTGTTTGGGTAGTATAGGGGTCAACCAACATGAATTTGTCCTTGTGTGATGTAACCAATGCTCATGTAAAGCACTCCAATACCTGACCAGTCTGCACTATATAAAACTGCAAAAAAACAAAAATAAAAAGTGTTTTGCACACTTCTGTCATTGGGCTATACGTGGGCTACCTCTGGGTGATATTTGTGCTACATTTGGGCTCTTTTTTCTCTGGTGGCCATCTTGGGAGACTTATTTGTTATGAAGTTTCCTAATTTCCTCATTTACTACAGTCTCCTCAGTAGGAAATGCTTTCAGTTTTTTACTTTGATTCCATCAAGAAGGCATTCAGATGTGTCACACATTTGCCATAAATTCAGAATGTTAGCACTCTAGTTGTTCATTAGATCACTGTAGTAAAGCTACTGCTCACCAAGGAGTTAACTGGAAGTCTACTTCTGGTATTGAAAGTGATTGTTTCAGTCTGCATGTCAGAATTTTCTAATGAAATAGAAGAGGATTTGAGATCTCACTTAAAACATGCCCTAAATTTTCTTTTTGCAGCACTAACCATAATTTCTATGGCAAAATGAACCCCCTCATTTTGTTCCTTTTTAAATTAAATGTTTTAAGTGTTACCAGTTTATTCCAATCAAGATGGCTTCAGGTGTGCCATACTTTTGTCATAAGTAAGGCTGTTAGCACTCTAGTTGTTCTTTAGAACACTCTGGGAAGCTGCAGTAGAACACAAAGGCATCAACTGACAGGCTGCTCCTGTTGAAATATAACAGGAAGATATTTGAGATCTCACTTAAAACATGTCCTAATTTTTCTTTCTACAGCACTAACCATAATTTCTATGGCAAAATGAACCCCCTCATTTTGTTCCTTTTTAAATTAAATGTTTTAAGTGTTACCAGTTTATTCCAATCAAGATGGCTTCAGGTGTGCCATACTTTTGTCATAAGTAAGACTGTTAGCGCTCTAGTTGTTCTTTAGAACACTCTGGGAAGCTGCAGTAGAACACAAAGGAATCAACTGACAGTCTCTGCCATTGTTGGATGTACATGTTTTACTGAGAATGTCAGACTTCATTCTCACATGACTGAGAAAGATAATGTGAATTTACAGAAAATATGCTCTCATTTTAGCTTCTGGAGCACCTTCCAAAACTGTATGGGACAAGCATGTGAAAATAGTTTTCTCTCAAACATGATTCATGATATCCCAGCAGAAGTTTTTTCACAGGGTAAAATCACCTTAGAACACACCACAATTCCTGAAATTAGTATGGTACCATCAACAAATGAATTCTAATGTAACTAAAGTCTGTTATCACCCTTTATAGTTCTCCTTTTGGTAACCCTCAAAATCTTCGATTCACTACAATGCATTTCAATGGGGTACTATCATTTATATTGGTCCCAAGATGGCTGCCAGCAATTCCAGGATGAAGTGCTGACAGCCAATCAGATCTCACGATGACATGTGTGGTTAGGCTCCGCCCAGATATATATGTGTTTTTACTTTTGATTTTCTCAGCAACTACTGAACGGATTTACACCATTTAACAAAAGGGTTCTTTCTGAACCAAGAACTACCTCTTTGCCAAATTTGGTGTAATTCCGTTCAGCAGTTCAGGCTGTAGCCTTGCATAAAGTTTCCTATGGGAAATTGATTTTTTGACTCTTATTTTTTTAATTTCTCCTCAACTACTGAACGGATTTACACCATTTAACAAAAAGGGTTCTTTCTGAACCAAGAACTACCTCTTTGCCAAATTTTGTGTAATTCCGTTCAGCAGTTCGGGCTGTAGCCGTGGCTAAAGTTTCTTATGGGAAAATGAATGGGGAAAACATGTTTTGGGACCCCCCTTTTTTCTCGGCCCCCGCTTGACGAATCACCCCGAAACTTTCAGGGTAGGAGCGGACCGGAGCGGCCCATAAAGTTTGAAATTTTCGCGAAGATTCCTCAACCAACGCAAGAGTTATTTCAAATAGAATGTTGTGGATTTCCTATGGAAAATAGGTCCTAACTATAACTATCTACTGGCTACCGCCAGTAGATAATATATATATATATATACAATTAACAAATATTTGTATATATATATATATATTTACGCTCCGATTCCGTCTCCCTCCTTTCACTCGCGGTCGGGTGCTCTGTAACGCGGTGACGGGCACCGCATGTAAATTTATTTCAGGCTCACGGTAAATGAATACCAGCACTCACGGGAACAGTTACATCCCAGATTTTATTGGGATAAAAGCGAACACGACAAGACGCGTTTCGGCAACCGCCTTTTTCAATAGTGGCCGGCGCCGACATGAAACAACATTTAAATAACAATATGTGTGAACATCAACAAAGGACACCGGACTTCCTTCAGTCCCACGGTGTCGGCCATTTGTAAACATGCAAATTCATTGTTGAACATAACATGAAACACTGCCTCATAACTCTGTACTATCGCCCTGAATGGGCACTTCCCATACCATGAGAGCTTGTAGATTTATTTCAAAATGATCCCAAAGTAAATCTATGTTTTTTATCTGTTTTTTGTCATTTTACTACCAGCACTGGTCAAATTAAGCCCTGAATGGGCAGTTCCTTTAGACAACACTGATTCCACCCTGAATGGGTTATATCACTCAAGTCTTTGGGATCAATACATTCAACATATTGCATCATGTGATGTCACATCAAAAGAAAGATAACAGATTCTCTTAAATCAACAATTCTCTATCTAATTCCTACAAGTGGACAGCCATTTCCTCCCCACTATTCAGTCCTTGTGGCATTTTTGTTTGATTGTAAATGATATATCTAGACTCCAATCTGCGTAGTTGCAACTGCCTATCCCCACCTCTCACATTCAGGGGTACGTGATCCATTCAGAAGAATCGCAACAGGTCCCTGTTGCTCTGATGATATGCCTTGAAGTGCCGTGCCACCGGATAAGTCACATCTTTATTAGCGATGGCTCTAAGGTGTTCTAAGATACGCACCTTCGTGGGGTGTATTGTGCTTCCAATGTAGCGCAAGCCACACGGACATACCAAACAGTACACCATGTGGCTCGTGTTACAATTCATCAGTTTCTTAATTCTTCTTGGTTCCTCAAGGCCGGGCACATTATAGCTTAAAACCTTATTGCTATTTTTACATGCCCTGCATTTTAGACAGGGAAAGAAACCTGCTATTTTACCAAAGGCAGCTGGCCTATTTTCTGAAATGCAGTGGCTCTGAACTAGGCTGTCGCGTAATGTCCTCGCTCTTCTAAATGTCATCAATGGTGCTTTGGGTAAATCTTCACCTATTATTGGGTCAGATTTCAAAATGTGCCAATTCTTCCTAAATGCCTTTCTAATATCAGGGGAATCACTGGAATATTCCGTGACCATCCTGAAATTGTTCAAGGCTTTAGTCCTCTCATCATTTTTCTTATTGGGGGAATTGTCATTGATTAATTCAAGTCTGGATTTCACATGCACCTTAGTCTTAGCTTCTATGAGAGTCTCTTTAAGATACCCTCTAACCTCAAATCTCTGTATGCTTTCCTTGGCTGCTACTTGATAGTCACAATCACGTGTACAGTTCCTCTTTATTCTTAGCAGCTCACCATAAGGAATGCTAGTTATGGTTTTTCCCGGGTGGTAGCTGCTCGCATGTAGCAAGGAATTTCCCGCGATGGGCTTCCTGTGCAAAGAAGTGCACAGTCTACCCTCCGCAGGAAATATGGTAAGGTCGAGGAAGTTAACAGAGCTTCTGCTGATCTCGCCTGTAAACTTAAGGTTGAGGTCATTCCTATTGAGCATGCCCAGATACTCCTTTGCTGACTGTTCTGTGCCCCTGAAGATAATAAACAAATCGTCTATGTATCTATTCCAGCTTATGACCCTGCGGGACCAGTTCTCATTGGTCTCTGCCCAGGCCACCCGCTTTTCCCACCAGCCTACGAAAAGGTTCGCGCAGCTGGGGGCGAAGCAGGTGCCCATTGCAGTACTGCGTGTCTGTCTGAATAACTGGTCCTGAAACAGAAATATATTATTACATAGACAAAAGTCCACAAATTCAATCAGCATACTGTTGTGCTCAACCAAAGTTATCGATCGTTCTCCCAGAAAGTACTTCACAGCTTCAATTCCTTGGACATGATCAATACTTGTATACAGACTCGAAATGTCAAGTGTCATCATCACCAGGTCGTCTTCCCAGATCAGATTTTCCACCCATTTTAAAAAGTCCTTAGTGTCTTTGACATACGAAACCAGTTGTATCACAAATCCAAATAGAAAATAATCCACAAACCTGGACATGTGCTCTGTCAAACTGCCCAGAGATGAAACTATCGGACGACCAGGGGGACACGTGCTGTATTGATGAGGGACTGCATGTATGAGTAACTGTATGGATGAATGAGTGGACATGTGTGTAGACCTAGGAATCAGTGAGTGGGTATGTAGTAACTGGTATTGGTGTGTCTAGGGTTTCAAAAATGGTAGTCTGCATTTTAGAGCGGGTGTATCAAAGGTTATATTAGGGTGTGAGGAGGTGCATCATATTATCACGTGGATGATTTCATCAGTGATGTCATCAGTGATGTCATTTGAGATGTCATCAGTGATGTCACTGACCATGTCATGAATGATGTAATATGTGATGTCATCAGCAGTGCATTGCGGGAGCACGAGTTATAGTTAGCTCAACTAACTATAACGGGTGAATTTCTCTGGTTTTGTACTAGTGGAATGTCCAACTAACTATAACGTCCCTGAAACCTATGGTTTTTTCAGTGAATTTCTATGGTTTTTCAAAGGCTAATTTCTAACTATAACGTCCCTGAAACCTATGGTTTTTTTCAGTGAATTTCAAAGGTTTTTTAAATGATAATTTCTAACTATAACGACCCTGAAACCTATGGTTTTTTCAGTGAATTTCAAAGGTTTTTTAAATGCTAATTTCTAACTATAATGTCCCTGAAACCTATGGTTTTTTAAGTGAATTTCCAAGGTTTTTTAAATGCTAATTTCTAACTATAACGTCCCTGAAACCTATGGTTTTTTCAGTGAATTTCTAAGGTTTTTTAAATGCTAATTTCTATCTATAACGTCCCTGAAACCTGTGATTTTTTCAGTGAATTTCTAAGGTTTTTTAAATGCTAATTTCTAACTATAACATCCCTGAAACCTGTGGTTTTTTCAGTGAATTTCTAAGGTTTTTTAAATGCTAATTTCTAACTACACCTAGATAGGTAAGACATGTGCAGAAAGAGAAAGAAAGGCGCAGAAAGAAGCAAGAGAAGTGCAGAAAGAAGCAAGAGAAGTACAGAAAAAGGCAAGAAAAGTGCAGAAAAAAGCAAGAGAGATGCAAAAAGAGGAAGAAAGGTACAGAAAGAAGCAGGAGAAGTGATGAAAGAGGCAAGAGAGGTGCGGAAAGAAGCAAGAGAAGTGCAGAAAGAAGCAAGAGAGGCACAGAAAGAAGCAAGAGAGTTGCAAAAAGAAGAGAGTGAGGTGCAGAAAGAGGAAGAAAGGCGCAGAAAGAGGAAAGTGAGGTGCAGAAAGAGGCAAGAGAGGTGCAGAAAGAGACAAGAGATGTGCAGAAAGAGGCAAGAGAGGTGCAGAAAGGTGCAGAAAGAGGCAAGAAAAATGCAGAAAAAGGAAGAAAGTTGCAGAAAGAAGCAAGAGAAGCGCAGAAAGAGGCAAGAGAGGTGCAGAAAGAGGCAAGAGAAGTGCAGAAAGAGGCAAGAGAGGTGCAGAAAGAGGCAAGAGTGGAGTAGAAAGCCAAGAGAGGTGCAGATAGAGGCAAGAGAGGTAAAGAAAGAGGCAAAAGAGGTGCAGAAAGAGGCAAGAGAGGTGCAGAAAGAGGCAAGAGACATGCAGAAAGAGACAAGAGACAACTAGATTGCTAACATTCTATATTTATTACAAAAGTGTGGCACGCCTGACGTCATCTTAATGTAATCAAAACTGTAATACCTAAAGCATTTCCTTTAGAAATTATAGAAATGAGAGGGTCCTATTTGCATAGAAATTATGGTTAGTGCTCTAAAAAACTAAAATGAGGACATATTTTCTGAGTTCTCAAATAGCGACAAAGCACTTTTAAATTATTTGTTATCTTTATGTTTTTTTATCCAGTTGACCACTTGATTAAATGTTACGCTTAGGGGAGAGAATGTGGTGTTACTTCCAGAGCTGCAGACTTTGCAACTGGGGAACCAAGTTGGAGTTTCTGCTTCAGCTTGACATTCTGTGATTCTGGTCAAATCACTTAATCTCCCCATGCCTACAACCAAAATGAGTTTGTCCTTGTATGATGTAACCAATGCTCATGTAAAGCACTCCAATATCTGACCACCCTGCACTATATAAAACTGCAAAAAAACAAAAGATAAAAAGTGTTTTCCACACTTCTGTCATTGGGCTATACGTGGGCTACATCTGGGTGATATTTGTGCTACATTTGGGCTCCTTTTTCTCTGGTGGCCATCTTGGGAGACTTATTTGTTATTTGGGAGACTTCAATTAAATTCATTAAACTTTATTCGATCTGATTTAGAAACATAGATCATAAAAGTGTACATAAAAACAGTAAATCCTCTTTCTTAATACAATACAGTGAGAATTAATTCAAACCAGTAGGTAAAAACAGGTGTTACAAAGCCCGGTTCAGAGCAACTTCAGTTTCACAGAATAGTAAAGTTCAATGTTTCGCAAGATTAATCTCATGTACTTCGTGCAAAATACGCAATAAGGGGTCCAAGTAAGAGCAACGCTTCAATACCTGACCAGTCTGCACTATATAAAACTGCAAAAAAACAAAAAATAAAAAGTGTTTTGCACACTTCTGTCATTGGGCTATATGTGGGCTACATCTGGGTGATATTTGTGCTACATTTGGGCTCTTTTTTTCTGGTGGCCATCTTGGGAGACTTATTTGTTATCAAGTTTCCTAATTTCCTCATTTACTGCAGTCTCCTCAGTAGGAAATACTTTCAGTTTTTTACTTTGATTCCATCAAGAAGGCATTCAGATGTGTCACACATTTGCCATAAATTCAGAATGTTAGCATTCTAGTTGCTCATTAGATCACTGTAGTAAAGCTACTGCTCACCAGGGAGTTAACTGGAAGTCTACTGCTGGTATTGAAAGTGATTGTTTCAGTCTGCATGTCAGAATTTTCTAATGAAATAGAAGAGGATTTGAGATCTCACTTAAAACATGCCCTAATTTTTCTTTCTGCAGCACTAACCATAATTTCTATGGCAAAATGAACCCCCTCATTTTGCTCCTTTTTAAATTAAATGTTTTAAGTGTTACCAGTTTATTCCAATCAAGATGGCTTCAGGTGTGCCATAATTGTGTCATAAGTAAGACTGTTAGCGCTCTAGTTGTTCTTTAGGTTTAAGTGTGTTTTATTGGCATTTGCATCAGAAGAAAAGGAAATATACAGACATTATGCAATAGAATAATACTCCTGCCACTAGTACATCTAGTTCTAAGTCGGTCCATACTGAACAGCTGTACCCTTCCGGGGACCCTGCGGCCCCCGTGCCCCATGGAGGCCATGAGTGTGGTCACCTCCATTCCAGACCGTCTGATGAGAAGTAGAAATGTAATGCCGTTTATAAAAATGAACCAAAGGAACCCCCTCCCCCATCCCAACTCCCCACCCTCCTCCCTCCCTTGAACTGGTGTGCTATGGGAGTGTGTTATAAAGAAAGGGGAATATCATGCAAAGGAAGCAATCAGGAGGTGTCTTACGGGGGCTGTGGTGCGGAGGCCCCTCCTGTAAGGCGGAGAAGACGGAGGTATTTAGGACATGTTATCTCATTCATCTCCGTGGACAGCAAAGAAAGCAGAGGCTGCCAGGCATCTGGGAAGCTAGCCATAGCCCCGGAGAGGGAGGCCTGTATCCGTTCCATACCTATAATGTACCATAGCTTGTGCAGCCACCCGACCCACGATGGCCTCGTGGGCAAACCCCAGTATGATAAGATGTGCCGAGTAGCTGCCCCAAGAGCTAACCCCATTTGTCTACCTCGCCTGGATCTAAGTGGGTAAGTTATGGGGTTGGGTAGCCCCAAAACCACATAAACAGGGAAGCGTGGTATTTCAGTGTCAAATTGGCGGTCTATATCGTCAAGGACGTCCCCCCAGAAAGCCTGCACCTCCCTGCATTCCCATAAGATGTGTACGAGGGTGCCCTCCTCCCCGCATCCTCGCCAGCACAGCGGACTACGCGTCGGATTTCCCTTGTGCAAGCGGGCCGGGGTGAGATGCCAATACATTGCCACTTTGACCGCCGACTCTCTACTAACAGTGTTACGCGCTGTGTGATTCGCTCTGTAATAGATGTCTGCCCATTCTTTACTTGTCAGGTCCCTCCCTAATTCTCTCTCCCACCTCCGTTGGTTAGCCGTGGATATTGCGGGGGTTTAGCTCCTGAGCATATTGTACATGTCCGAGATTAATGCTTTATCAGTGTTTCTGGTGTGTATCCACTTCTCAAATTTAGTGAGTTTCCTAGCTACGCCAGATTGCACGTCGGCGTGAAGGAGCCAGTGCCGAAGCTTCCATAGCGCTCAGATTCTGGAACCCCGTAGCCTGCCTTGAGATCCTGGAAAGGGATAATACCCTCTGTAGAGAAGAGGTGGCCTGCCGATCGCCAGTCGGCTGCCTTCCAGAACGAGAATGCCCTCGCATCCATACCCGGGGGGAACTCTGCATTATCAAAGAGGGGAGTCAAAGGAGATGGAAATGTCGTCAGGCCCCTGTTTACCGCCACCCCATCCCATGCCCTAAGAAGAGTCCTAGTAATAGGGGAACCCCGCAGGCCAGGAGGCCTATGCCCCCGTTTAAGGAAGGGAACCTTCCATAAGTCCAGTTGAGCCAACGCCCTATCCTGGAAGAGCCAGCTCTTCTCGGATTCGGGACGTTGCCACTTGACAAGGGACCGCAGCTGTGCTGCGCGGAAGTATTCAAGGACATTGGGAATACCCAGACCTCCCGCATCCAGTTTCATATAACTCAGATCTTTGCGCATTCGGGGTCGCTTCCCTCCCCATATAAATTGGTTGATGGCCTGTTGGAGAGCCTGTAGGGTACCGGGGGGTGGCCATACCGGGATTGTTTGGAAGAGGTACAGCGCTCGAGGCAGGAGGGACATCTTCACTGCCGCTACCCTACCTAATAGGGAGAGCGAATGGCGTTTCCACTCATTTAAATCTTTCGTGGTGCGCATGAGTAGTTTGGAATAATTGAGGTGTACCGTTTGAGAGACTGACGCCGCTAGCTCTATGCCCAGATAGGGGATAGAAGGGTGCATTGGAATGCCCGCATAGGTCTCACCCTCGAGGGGGGGCATGTGCTCAGCCTCAAGGAGCCTAAGGATCGAGGATTTCCCCTTGTTAACCCGCAGTCCCGAGACCCGGCCAAACTCTTCCAATTCTTTCAGGAAAGCCGGAACCGACCGGGCTGGAGATTCTAAAGAGGCAATTAAATCGTCCGCGTAAAGACTTACTGTGTGTCGGTCGCCCCCAAAAGGGATGCCCATAATCTCCGGATTATCCCTGATTTTCTGAGCCAGCGGCTCAATGTACAGGGCGAAAAGAAGAGGTGACAGCGGGCAACCTTGTCTGGTCCCCCGCCGTATCTCGAAGGGCATGGAAGTCACCCCATTCACTCTGATCTTGGCCACGGGATTGGTGTAGCAGCTTGAGACCCACGCTCAAAACTTGTCCCCGATACCGAAGTGCGCCAGGGTCTTGTCCAGAAAACACCAATCCACCCGATCGAACGCTTTCTCCGCATCCACGGACAGTAGGAGGGCGTCCATTTTGGTGCGGTGGGCTTTATCGATAAGGTGGAAGATGCGTTTAGTGTTATCGCTACTCTGCCGAGACTGTATAAAACTGGATTGGTCTGGGTCGATGATGCCGGGCATAAGGGGGCCCAGCCGTGCCGCCAGTATACCAGTGAATAGTTTGAGGTCGACATTGAGCAACGATATTGGCCGGTAGGATCTGCATTTAGTGACGTCCTTACCCGGTTTGGGTAGCACTACAATGGAAGCCGCTAGCATCTCCTGGGGTATAGTGCCGGGACCAGTGAAGGAATTAAAGAGCCTGGTGAGTATTGGGGCTAGAGCGGAACAGTACATCTTGTAAAACCCGGCGGAAAATCCGTCCGGGCCCGGGGAATTCAGGAGCTTGAGGCGGGAGATAGCCCCCACCACTTCCTCAATGCGAATGGGCCTGTCAAGTAGTTCTCCGTCGTGGTGGTTCAAAGCCGTTGTGTGTGTGCCTGTTAGGTACGCGTCTATTTGTGGGAGGGACGGGGAGTCCCCCGCGTATAACTCGGCATAGAAATCCCAAAAAGTCTGTGCTATGGCAATATCGTCAGTGCGCGGGACGCCCTCGGGGCTTGCAATTTCCTTTATTTTACCCTGCTGTGCGTGCCCTCAATCTACTGGCCAGCATCCACCCCGTCTTATCCCCCCTATATAATAGGAGTGTTTAAGGCGGAGGGCTGCATATTCGGCCCTGTCTAAGTCGAGCCCCGCCAGCAGGGCCCGCGCGTTCTTCAGTTGCCGCCAAATTCGGGGGGCGCCGGTGCGGCTATGTATCCTCTCCAGCTCCATCACTTGGGCCGTGAGCTCCTCCCGTTTGGATTTGCGCTCCTTATTTTCTGCTGCCGAGAGAGCTATGAGCTCCCCTTGCACCACTGCCTTAAGTGCTCCCCATAGCGAGGTGATGGACGTATCGGCAATGTCATTGATCTCCAGGTAATCAGTAATGCTTTTGAGGAGTTGGTTCTGTACCGCCGGTTTATGGAGCATGGCCTCCCTCAACTTCCAGCTACCCACCCGCCGCGCCATGTGGGGGACCTCTAGGGTGACCACTACCGTATCGTGATCCGACAAGGCAGCCGCTGTGATAGAGATATCTGTGACCGCCGCCTGAGTCTCCGCAGAGCCAAGAAAGTGATCTAGTCTAGCATAGCTGTGGTGAGCATGAGAGTAGTAGGAGAACTGGGAGGTCCGGGGGTGGGCCGCTCTCCACAGATCTGACAAACCTCTGTCCGCCAGCCACCGCTTGCCCTCGGCGGAGACCGCCCCTGCCTGAGAATACCTACTGCTAGACCTGTCTGTAGCCGTATCCATGAGTAAGTTCAAATCGCCTCCCACTAGTAAAAAGCGATCCCGGGATTCCAGGATCTCGGAGAGAGCCGATTGGAGGAAGGCCTCTTGACTCGAGTTCGGTACATAAATAGACCCGATCGTGAAAGCCAAGCCAGCCACCCAGAAGCGATATGCTAACAGTCTCCCTTTTATGTCCACTATTTTATCCCCCTCTGACCCTCGAAAGTGTCCCGATACTAAAATGGCAACCCCCGCCTTCTTGTCATGCATAGAGGAGAAATATTGGTAAGGGAATGCCCGGGACTTCAATCTGTGCCAGTCACGAGCTAGCAGATGCGTCTCCTGAAGGAGGCAGATGTCCGCGCCCGAGTTCTCAAGGTATGATAATATGGCGCGTCTCTTATTGGGGCTATTAAGACCCTTAACGTTAAGCGTGATGATGGTAAGTTCTGAACCAGGCATGATTAGGGGGGAAGGGCCACACGCTCCCAGACTAGTGCCACCGGCCTAAAGAGTGGGTCCCCACCCCAGCCCACCCGGCCACCCTCCCCCAAAGCACCCACCTGTGAAGTTAGAGTCCCTGCTTGAGCACACCAGTTCACCTCCCTCCCCTCCCTAACCCCAACTCCCAAACCCAAACCCATCCCCCCGTTAGTCCCATGCACACTGAACCTAGCAGTGCACACGTGGTGTCGAAAGACTGTCCAGGGCATCCTGTGGCAGAGACGAAGCGGTCAAACCCTCCGTCTCCCCCCCCGCCCCCCACCCCCCCCGGCCCCGAAGTCTCATTTTGCACCGAAGCCCCCTTTATCTCGATCAGGACCCATCTTGGGAGGCCGTGTCGTTGGTGACTGCTTCAATCGCTGCTCTCCGTTCCTTTACCTGCATCTCCGGGTCGGGCCCTCCTGTAGCGCTCCCCAAGTGCTTGCCCCCCACCAGCTGCCATCGCATAGGGGATTGGCATTGGCTGGGCGAGCTCTCCGTTTCCGAGTGCCGACGTGTCAGGCCCAAGAGTTTGGTTGCTTCCAGTAGGGAGCATATTTGGTGCAGTCTGCCATGCCACTTAAATATAATCCAAAAAGGGTGTCCCCAGGAGTATGTTATGCCGGCTTCTCGCAAGTGCGCTGTGACCTCCTTGAAGTCTCTGCGTTTCTGAAGAGTGCTAGCCGCCAGATCCTGGTAGAGGGTAATGTTGTGGCCTTGATACTGAACGGGGTGTTTCACTCTGGCCTCCCGTATGATGCGCTCCTTTAGCGGATAGTCCGGAAGGAAAGCCAGTATATCGGGTGGCGGAGCATTGGCCCTACGCCACAGGCCCACCCGGTGAGCCCTATCAATGCGTATCTCCATCTCCGGAGGGCCAGCTAGAATGTCCCGAAAAAGGCCCTGCAAGAAGGAGGTGATATCAGTCCCTTCTGCATCTGATGGTACCCCTCGGACCCGAATGTTGTTCCGCCGAGAGCGGTTTTCCAGGTCCTCGGCGTGGGCCTGCAGGTCAAGCTGTTGCTCAGTCAGGCGGATCACCTCCTGTTGTAGCTGTGTAACTTCCTCCTATTTGGGCCGCTCTTGGTCTTCGATGGCCGCCACCCTATCGCCTAGGGTGTCCACTTCCCTCCGGAGCTCGCGTACCTCCCCCGCCACCTCTCCTTTTAGTGTGTGGAAGTCCTCCCTTAGGGTATTAAAGAGGGACTCCAAAAAAGCTTTAGTGATGGGAGTGTCCTCATCGTCATGGCTATCTTTGGCCTGGGGAGGTTTCGTCAGCATCTCCTTGAGCGTGCGCTCCTTCCGGCCCCTTTGGGTGGACATGTCTCTGCGCGAGTCTCAGCCAGTGGGCCCAGTGCCCCGAGGGATGTGTAGGGGGTCCCCACAGCCGGCACGCGGGCCACAGGCGCAGTACAGGGCGGCCGGGGTACAGCGGGCGCCCCTCAATGGAGATTTGCCAGCGGAGTTGGTACCGTTCTCTATGTCCCTTGCTGGGGACCCCGGAGCTGTGGGCCGTCACCACTGCAGGACTGACCTCTTACTGAGCAGAGCCCCACCGCGCCTCATCCGTGGTTAACAGCGCAGAAGGGTCCACCACCAGTGATCTGTGTTGCACTCCTGGAGCGCCAGCCGACCCGCCCTGGCCGATGCTCCGCTTCGCGCTGCTGTTCCTCTCCCTGCCTTCTTTGCGCTAGTCCGCCGCTTCGCGCTCTCCCTCAGGCCCTCCACGCGCCGGAGCACCTAGTCTCAACTTGCCTGCAGTGTCCACCCAGTCAACTGGACCGAGAAGCTGCGCAACAGCCTTCCGCTCAGTGCCGGCCTCTTCTTACCGCTATCGCACCAGGCCGATAGCGCTCCGTTACTCCGCGGTGCCCCCTCTGCCTTCTGAGTCTCCTTTGCTCCGCATGGGGATATGCGGGGGGCCCCCGGGCAGGATAAAGACGCAGCACCCACCGCCAGCTATGGTCGCCGGGAACAGCCGCTCTCGCCCCTCCGGATATCTCCGCGGCAGCGGCGCCGCGTCACGGGCTCTGTCCTCCGCCTGGTGCCGCAGGATCGGCTCTCCGGGGGCCCGACCGTGGCCCACCACCAATGCGCCGGTTGTCGGAATCAGCAGAGGTGCACTCGATGCCTCCCCTCTGGCGGCTGGTCGCTCTCCGTCTCAGCTAACCCACACTCCAGGCTCCGATTTCGCTCACGGCCCAGCCGCCATCTTAGGCTCCCTCGGGCTCCGCCGTCCGTCGCCGAAGGAAACAGGGTAAAGGACGGCCCCCAGCCGCGAAATCCCTGCTGCTATGCATCGCCTCGGCCGGGGAGCAGATCCGCCACCGTCTGGCCGCTGCTGGGGGAGTCAAATGCTATGCTGGGGCCGAGTAGGGCATCGGCGGGCGGGGAGACGCAGCAACACACGTCCTACCCGCTCGCCATCTTGGCCACGCCCCTCTAGTTGTTCTTTAGAACACTCTGGGAAGCTGCAGTAGAATACAAAGGAATCAACTGACAGGGTGCTCCTGTTGAAATATAACAGGAAGATATTGAAAGTGATTGTTTCAGTCTGCATGTCAGAATTTTCTAATGAAATAGAAGAGGATTTGAGATCTGACTTAAAACATGTCCTAATTTTTCTTTCTACAGCACTAACCATAATTTCTATGACAAAATGAACCCCATCATTTTGTTACTTTTTATATTAAATGTTTTAAGTCTTACCAGTTTATTCCAATCAAGATGGCTTCAGGTGGTCCATACTTTTGTCATAAGTAAGGCTGTTAGCACTCTAGTAGTTCTTTAAAACACTGGGAAGCTGCAGTAGAACACAAAGGAATCAACTGACAGTCTCTGCCCTTGTTGGATGTACATGTTTTACTGAGAATGTCAGACTTCATTCTCACATGACTGAGAAAGATAATGTGAATTTACAGAAAATATGCTCTCATTTTAGCTTCTGGAGCACCTTCCAAACCTCTATGGGACAAGCATGAGAAAATAGTTTTCTCTCAAACATGATTCATGATATCCCAGCAGAAGGTTTTTCACAGGGTAAAATCACCTTAGAACACACCACAATTCCTAAAATTAGTATGGTACCATCAACAAATGAATTCTAATGTAACTAAAGTCTGTTATCACCCTTTATAGTTCTCCTTTTGGTGACCCTCAAAATCTTCTATTCACTACAATGCATTTCAATGGGGTGCTATCATGTATATTGGTCCCAAGATGGCTACCAGCAATTCCAGGATGAAGTGCTGACAGCCAATCAGATCTCACAGTGAGATGTGTGGTTTGGCTCCGCCCAGATATCAATATTTTTTTATTTTTGAATTTCTTAGAAACTACTGAACGGATTGACATCATTTAAAAAAAAAAAGTCGCTTTCTGAACCAAGAGCTACCTTTTTGCCAAATTTGGTGTAATTCCGTTTAGTAGTTCGGGCTGTAGCCGTGTCTAAAGTTTCCTATGGAAATTAACATGGGGAAAATGCGTTTTGGGACCCCCCTTTCTTCTCGGCCCTCGCTTGACGAATCACCCCAAAACTTTCAAGACAGGAGCTGACCGAAGCGGGCCAGTAGTTTTAAAAATTTCACGAAGATTCGTCAAACGGCGCCAAAGATATTGGCAAAAGAAAAAACGCTTTTTGAATAGAAACAAGGTCATTACTATAAAGGTAATATATATATATATATATATATATATATATATATATATATATATATATATATATATATATATATATATATATATATATACCCCAACACGAGTTTGCTCCTTCCATCCCCCTCGCCCGAGGTAGATCGTCGTTTGTCGGCGGAGCGCGCCGGCATTACCACTCATCCATACTTCCAATTTAGACGATCACAAAGAGGATATTTTCACCACCAGGTCTTTTAATTTCTCAGTAACGCGTTTCGCCTGTCACAGCGTAAAGTACAAACATATGAAATCAAAAACGGACTTAATTCAAGCAGTCCTGAAATGTATGTTTCTATGGCGGCCATTATGGAATGGTATTCTTATAATGCATATTGTATTATACGTAAGGTTATTATTACTGGCATTGCAATTCTAACCCAACAAAGTATATTCATATTGACATAGTGCCCTGTGTATTTACAACAGTCATGTATATTGCTGGTATCGACATAGTGCCATGTTTTCCTAAGGAGTAGACTATTCCTAAGCCTGACCAAGAGCGTTCGTTTTCCTAATGCAATATGCTATCCCACAAAAATCTCTTTGCCAAATTAAATCTAGTGAAGTAGAAACCAAATATTTACAATCAATTGCTTCCCTATTTCCCTCTATTCACTTCTAAATAATAATATGTACAGAAAAGAACACAATTGATTATTAGTAACAGAGTGGGTGGCTGGGTCGGGGTAATTTTTAGGGTGGGGCAGATTTTAGGGCTAAGGGCGGGGTGGGGGAAAGGGACAGTTTGCAAGACAGGGGGCAGTTTTAGGCCTCAGGGTGGGAGGGGTAGTTCAGGGATGTAGGGGAAGTTTTTAGGGCTCAGGGCGGGGGGACTGGGGTTGGGGTAGATTTTGGGGCATGGGTTTAATTTTTAGGGCTCAAGGCAGAGGGAAAAGGGACATTTTACAGGGCAGGGGTATGATCTTTATCATGAATGTCCCTTTACCCATCATGTCTTTACCACGAAATTGCGTGGTATAGGCATGCATGGTAAAGGTATGCATGGTAAAGACGCGGTCATGGTGGAGACCGCGTGGTACAGGCAAGCGTTGTTCAGGCATGCGTTGTACCATCATACAACCTTGTAAATCTCATATCATGTACATACAACTCTCGCTCTTTTTTGTACTTCCAGGTAAGGACACAGAGTCCTTAAAACTCTCCATTGAGAGAGAACTGCCATAACCAGGGGAAAGTATCCTGCCTGGTTCTCGAAAGGGATCTGAAAAACTACCCAAGGTCCTACCGAAAGCCATAGATCCAAGAGAGCACAAGTAGACTGAAACTTGTTGACCAGATGTTTCTTTATATAGATGTGGCGGATACCTAATTACTTCCCAAAACGCATCCAGTAATTTTTAATCTTGCCACTACCCCTATATATAATGTCAATAAAGTCAAAAGATTTTGGAGGTAGGAGGTAATTTTATGCACTCTGTTTTTATCAAGGATCCCAGAACGTCTCTGGCATGAGAGACATCTCCTCCTGGTGGAGGACAGACCCAATGATGTTACGTTCAGTCATCAGTATGTCAGCGGGAAACATGCTACTGACAGACCGTCAATGTTGAGGATCCTACAAGAATTCCCGTCTAGGGATCCTCGGTTTGATTTCCACTCTCTTCGATTTCTCTGTTATTGCTCGGGAAGCTGAGTGGAATGACTGCAGGCTTCTACCTCCCCCCCTTGATTTTTGATGTTACAGCAGCAGATAGCTGCGGGAGACACGGAATGTGAGTGAAAATGACACTCCTACATGTCCTGCTATAAATACATAGTAGGTTTGGAGATATTCAGAGTTCTCTGCATAGACACTAGGAATTTCATGAGACAAAGTAACCATTGATCTGCATAACGCATCACCTGTTGCAACCTCAGACAATATCGAACCATATTAATTTATTCCATAATGGCAGGAAATCAGGGGTTATACTATACAGAGGAAGAAGTGGATTCTATTCTTGCAGGCCCACCGTTAATTTCTGACTTCAACATCAATCAGGCCCTATCCCCGACGGAAGACTGGGATTCCTTTACCAAGCTAAAGAAGGAACAGGTAAAAACTGTACTTCCTGAAGTCATGATGATTGAGTGGCTTATTACGAGTCTGGTGGTCCACGGACCACTAGACTCCGGAGGCGAGGTGGTGGCTGTCTTAAAACCACCCTATTATGACCAGGGAGTTCAGGCCGCCCTGGGACCACTGCAAAAGCCAAGGATCAGAGATCCCTGGCGTTGGCGCGGCGGTATTGAGGCCAAAATATGCTTGGCAGGGCCGCTGCTGCCCTGCCAAGCATATTACGAGATTTTTCCCCGCCACCTTTTTCATGGCGGAGCAACCGCCATGAAAATTGTGGCGGTAAGGAAACCTGGGTGGTGCCTCACGCCATGTGGTTGCTCACAAGGGGGCACAACATGTGCCCCCCTGTGTGCATGCACATCAGTACCTGCACGGCATGAACTGCAGCAATCAATGCAGTGCTGGTACTGCCTTTAATGTTCCCAATGTGGTGCCTATGTCATAGGCACTGCCCTGGGAACGGCAAAGAACAGCCCGCTATACAGGAGAAAACTCCTGATCTGACGGGTGGTTCCTACATGGGTTTGTCGGTGCGGGAGCGGGGTGGTCCCACTCCGCCCGCTAAACTCATAATAATGCCCTGAATATCGGAGGGCGAACGCAGCACTGAGAAGCCACTGGGTACGCTATTCTTCCCACATTATTTTGACAGATAAGATCTTTAGAAAAGTCTGGTCTTCTATATCATGGCGCTGTACCAGCACCTCCTTATTAAGAACACTACAAGAATATTGGAGGGACTAACGTTTAAAATCCAGATTAGTGAAACAAAACTGAAGAACATAGTATACATCACAGTCTTCAAATGCGACCCGATGAAATTAACAAGGAAATAACCAAAACGAAAGATATTTTGACACAAAATAAGATACAAAAGCTCAGTAAGGACTTAAAAAACTTTTCCAAAGAAAAGGTTTACTCCTACTCCAAGGGTGAATATAGACCACCAGAAGGAGATGGAGGGGAAACAACGGATTATGGTCCCTTTGGGAGGTAGCTTCACGAATTCAAATAATTGGAGTGGTAGTGATGGCAAAAGAGGAAGGCAGAGATTCAGAGGCACAAATCGAGGCAGAGGACGTGGTTGGCAATAACATTGGCAGGAACCCTTCCAACCATGCCCGTATTTCCAACCCTTCCCCCCAAATTTTGGAGGATGGATGAATCCTTATATGGGAGGACCACTACCACTCGCCAATGTTCTCCCTATGCAGAGACCACCCTTTTTAGGGAGGGGCAACAACAAGAAAGGAGAAGAAGAAAAGAGGTCAGATGGGAAAACATCAACACAGGCATTACAACGAGGAGAAAAACAAAAGAGCGAAACCCACGGACGAGCAGCAGCACTCGCTGATATTCAATTTAGCGGAGGCACCATTGACAAACACACAGATATCCATCCTAAACAAAGGGTTAGGCTTTGTGCCAACTCCCAAGTTTGACCAATTTCGTCTACAAGGAGAAAATGCTGAATTCTGTTGCAGATTGGAATTGAAAGCTTTCTTTACCCATAGAGAAAGTCCCATTGATGAAGGTGACACCAACCTAAGAATGAAATCTACTTTAAGCCCTCGTAATTCCATGGTACCAGTAGAAATCTTGCCCTTTGAACAGGCTACATTCAAAGAAATCAAAACCATGGACACCTCTAAGGTAAAAAAATTTAACAACACTACTACAGCCGAAAGACAGGCCCTAAGGGCACTCAGTTAAAATGAAAACTTTGTGATGAATCCGTCAGACAAAGGTCGCGGGATAGTCTTGTTAAAGAAGATTGACTACAATAGACAATGCAAGGATCTATTGGGAGATACCAGGTATTACAAAATCATCACAGGGGACCCTAGAGAAAGGCTCAAGAGAACAATCAGCATCATGGCTGAGGAAGCAGAAATGGATTTAGAAAAAGGAAGCAGATTGTTTTGTGTGCAAAAGAACCACGTATACCGTACTTTTATTCCCTCCTGAAAATGCATAAACATAAAGATCCTCCACCTGGCTGTCCCATTGTCTCTGGGATTGGCTCGGTTCCTGAGCCTCTTTAGCAATTTGCTGATTTTTACTCAGACCTTGAGTCTAACAAACATATTCATACCTCAAGGACACTACAGACATCCTAAGAATTTTGCAAGACCTACCATGCAACCCTGAGAAAAATCACTTGATTGGCTTAGACATCAAGAGTCTATATACCAGCTTACCACAGAGTGTAACAATTGACACAATCAAAGATGTTCTCTTCCAAACCAATTGGCAAAACAGAACTCCTAGAAATTTTGTCTTGGAATGCTGTGAGATGGCACTCACAGAGAATTATTTATAATATGAAAAAACACTATGGCCCTAATTACGATGTTGGGCGGACTTAAGTCCGCCCAACAGCGTTGAAGTGTGGGAACCAACCGACCATAGGTCGGCGGCTCCGAACACCATATTATGATGCGACCGCACATGGTGCGGTCACCAACTCCCATTTCTCTATGGGAGCTTGTGCTGCAGGCAGTTTCTGCCCTCAGCACAGGCTCCCATAGACAAATGGGAGTTTGTGTAAATCCCTAAACCTCACGGTGCCTGCCATACGGTGCAGGGATTTACAACTGGAGGTCGCAGGGAGAAGGGGGCCTTGCCAGGGGCCCCCAAAGTCAATTTCCGACAGGTTTTCCATGTCGGTAAGCCCGACATGGAAAGCCTGTCAGAAATCAACATCATAATTCCGATGGCAGGAACAGCATCCGCACGAGATTATGATGGGTTTCCGAATGGCCGACGGGCTCCATGAGCCTGTCGGAAGCTAGCTGGAATGACCACACAGTTTGAATTCTGACCGCCATAATCCTAATATGCAGTCGGAATTCAAACCTAGGATGTAGGTCGGAAAGCCTTGAGGCCCTATATCTACAGGTCCATGGGACTTCAATGGGCAGCATCTGTGCCCCAAGCCTGGCAGGATTGGTTCTGGAGACCTTAGATTACGCAGATGATAATGCATAAAGCAGCCCCTAGAATACCCAGAGAATCGATATTGTATGTCGTACATATGTTTAAAGTTTTGTTTTCGTTTTCCCTTTAAAAAAAAAAAGAATGCTGCTTATCCGCCTCCCTCCCACACCTATGGAGCCTTAACAAGTTAGTGCCAAAGTATTTAACCGACTGACAGTGTATATTTTTCTAACTAGAAAGGTTCTTTGCAAGAATCATGCATGTAATTGCCAAGATAACATGCCGAGTAAAAATTAACAGGAGTAAGGCCCGTTAGCCCAGGTGAGACCAGGCGCAGTTTACAACAAAAAACAATGTCTCAACTGGAGGATAATTAAAAGAGGTCAATTTAAAACAGTGAAATAAATCACAAAGAGAAAGGGGGACAAGGGAAGGGAGACCACAACGTAAGAGTAGAGTGAAGTAAATTAAACTATAATTCCGTAAGTAGTTTAATAAGCACTACAGTACATCATTATACAATGACCATGACACACAACGTGAGCACTGGGCGTGCTAGTGAAGGTGGACGGCGCAGTGACATAAGTGTGCAAAAAACAGCGTGAACGGCGAAAATAAGTAAATTAAATTAAAGGTGGTCAAAAATTGCAGAATATATACAGTTTATATATACAAGATAGTCAGAAAATTAAATTTGACCACAATAACGCCTGTGTGAAGTCCAAGATGTAGGTCCAGAAGCGCGATGGCAAAGTAAGGGGGGGAGGAAGGAATCCAATATCAGCCCGGTTGGTGGGCGGTGAGGATAATTTTGTTTGTTAAACTTAGTCAGGGCGGTCTCCAATGTGTCCGCAGCGCAATGGAGGGGGGAATGAATCACCGTGCCAGAGGAGGGCGAGTAAAGCGTCCCCCCCTTACTTTGCCATCGCGCTTCTGGACCTACATCTTGGACTTCACAAGCCACCCTGAAGAAATCGCAGATTGTGATCCCTCCGTGATGCCTCACGTCCACTTCGCTCTTTTTACTAGAGCACTACCGTCAAATTAATGACCATTGTCCTGATGATGACCTGCAATCATTCAGGTTGAAACGCCGTCGACTATCCAGCCTAGAACACAGGCGTTATTGTGGTCAAATTTAATTTTCTGACTATCTTGTATATATAAACTGTATATATTCTGCAATTTTTGACCACCTTTAATTTAATTTACTTATTTTCGCCGTTCACGCTGTTTTTTGCACACTTATGTCACTGCGCCGTCCACCTTCACTAGCACGCCCAGTGCTCATGTTGTGTGTCATGGTCATTGTATAATGATGTACTGTAGTGCTTATTAAACTACTTACGGAATTATAGTTTAATTTACTTCATCCTACTCTTACGTTGTGGTCTCCCTTCCCTTGTCCCCCTTTCTCTTTGTGATTTATTTCACTGTTTTAAATTGACCTCTTTTAATTATCGTCCAGTTGAGACATTGTTTTTTGTTGTAAAGATAACATGCCAGCACTATGTTTTCTTCAAACCATTTCTATGTTACACGGAGCACACAGGCCCGTGCTACTTATAACTAAAACTGTCTCGACACATGGGGTCAGAAAAGATATCGAGATTTAACAGCTCGTTGACTCGCATGATGTCAGGGTCATGTGCAACAGGTTTTGGACCTATAAATATTACATTAAGCAATAGTGAGTTCGGTTCACTTATCCAGCACACATTGATACGGTCCGCGCATCTCCAAGTCACCCATAGTAAAAAATAAGACACTCAGAATGAATTCCATTTCATATAGATAACGAATATTTTTGTATCATCTTGCATCCAGAGTAGTATAATTTTAAGTGATACTCAAATCTTTTGAAAAAGAAAAAATGACTAGCATAATGACTCCCAACTCCAGACCTCCGATTAGACATATGGAAAAAGTGGAACATCCAATTGACAGAAGAAACTTGTTTTCAAATTTCCTCAGTGTCATGAAGGTTTTTCATATTCATTCAGACACGCTACATTTTTACTATATATGTATTGAACATCCCAAAAATATTTGTTTATGAACTAAAGTTTGGGTCCAAAAATGACTGGGAAATCAAAAGAAGATTATTATTGTACATGTTATATCATGTACATACAATCTCTTGCTATTTTTTGTACTTCCAACTAAGGACTCAGCATCCTTAACACTCTCCATTGAGAGAGAACCTGCCATAACCAGGGGAAAGTATCATGCCTGGTTCTCGAAAGGGATCTGAAAAACTACCCATCGTCCTGACAAAAGCCACGGACACAAGAGGGCGCAACCAGGCTGAAACATGTTGACCAGATGTTTCTTTATATAAACGTGGGGGATACCTAATTATTAACAATTATTTATTTATAATTAATTATTTAATTGATAATTAATTATGTGCATTATGCAATACTGATTTATTTTAGTTGTTTGTTGCTAGTTTGTAGGGAGATAGGGTAGAATGTTAATTAACTAAAAGTTAATTGCCAAATAATTATTAACTAGTATTTTATCAGTTGATTATCACATATGTAAATTGTGTTATACTTATTTATTTTAGTTATATTTTAAGTGTGGGCTGCTAAATTGTAGGGGTATAGTGTTAGACGTTAATTAAGTAATAAACAAATAAATAACAATTCTTTGTAATTGATAATTATTAAATTGATTAATAATCATGTAAATTGTTTAATTGTTTTTATTTTATTTTATATATTACCTACTGGCGGTTGCCAGTAGGTAGTTATAGTTAGGACCTTGTTTCTATTCAAAAAGCGTTTTTTCTTTTGCCAATATCTTTAGCACTGTTTGAAGAATATTCGCAAAATTTTCAAAACTAATGGCCCGCTCAGGTCAGCTCCTGTCTTGACAGTTTTGGGGTGATTCGTCAAGCGGGCACTAAGAAAAAAGAGAGGTCCCAAAACATGTTTTCTCCATGTTCATTTCCATAGGAAACTTTTGTCGCAGCTACAGCCTGAACTGCTGAACGGAATTACACCAAATTAGGTAGAAAAGTAGCTCTTGGTCCAGTGTGCACTCTTTGCTTTAAATGGTGTAAATCTGTTCAGTAGTTCCTGAGAAATTCATATATAAAAAAACATTAGTATCTGGTGACCGCGGTGGATCCGCAAACCCTCCCGATCGCGAGCTTGACTCTGATTGCTGCCAACACTTCAAACCAGGAAGTATTGGCAGCCATCTTGTGACTCGTTTGAACCTTCAGGAAAACTGCTCTCGCTTCCATGAAAAGAAGCAGAATTGCTTTTAGGCAAAGGCATGTTTGCAGCACCCTTTGTCCAGAAGCAATGCCGGCTCCTGCAGGAGGCGGGGAGCCCGCAGGGACCGTGGGTGCATTGGGACTCCCCCCGCGGTCCCCAACACAGAGGCCACCCCGGGGGATGGGGTCCCCGGGGCCGAAAATGGCCCAGGAGGGGGGCCACTTGGCCCCCCTCCCCTTTTGATTTTTTATTTTAAATAAAAAAAATAAGGCCGGGCCCCAGGAGATGGAGTCTCCGGGGCCAAAACTGGCCTCAGGAGGGGGGCCACCACCACCAAAATTACAAAAAAAAGGCTGGGCAGGCCCCAGGGGATGGGGTCCCCGGGGTCAAAAGTGGCCCGGGAAGGGGGGCCACACGGCCCCCTTCCATAAAAAAACATTTTGCCGGGTCCCGGGGATGGGGTCCTCGAGGCTATAATCGGCCTCGGGAGCGTCCCCCTCCCTTTTCAATTTTTATTTGTTTAAATGGGTCAGGAGCTGGGGGATGGATGCCACAGGGGATGGGGTCCCCAGGGCCCAAAAAGTCATGGAAAGGGGGGCCAAATAGCCCCCCTTCCTAAAAGAAAATAACAAAAAGAAACCCGCAATTCGCCGGAGGCCCCACGCCCTCCCAGCACCACTCTGCAAACGCGCCTCCTGGCATGCTCTGGGTTGGGGGATGAAGTCCCTGTCGCTACTGAGGGTCTCCGGGGGCCAACTAGCCCACCAGGTACCTCCAGTAAGCCCCACAGGGGGATTGATGAGAGGTGGTCCGAGGCCACACCCCTTTTTACAACACTCTGCAAACGCGCCTCCTGGTGCACTGCTGGTGGGACGATGAGGCCCCCTTGTGTCCTGAGGACTTCAGGACTAAAGTGGATTTCATCCCCCAAGCAGCAGTGAGCCAGGAGGCGTGTTTGCAGAGTGGTGTAAAAAGGGGGTGTGGCTTCTGACCACTCTCAGCAATCCAGCTGTGTGGGCCTTACTAGAGGTAACAGGAGGGCTAGTTGGCCCCCAGGGACCCTCAGGAGACAAGGGGACTTCATCCCGGAACCAAGAGTGTGCCAGGAAGCGCGTTTGCAGAGTGGTGGAGAAAGGGGGCATGGCCTGTGTCCACCTCTCAGCAATTCCACTGTGTGGGGCTTACTGGAGGTAACAGGTAGGCTAGTTGGCCCCTAAGGACCCCCAGCAACGAAGGGGACTTCAATCCCCATCCAAGAGCATGCCAGGGAGCACGCCAGAGAGCGCGTTTGCAGAGTGGTGGGCAAAGGTAACGTGGCCTTCTATGAGAACTTAGCAATCCTGCTGTGTGGGACTTACTGGAGGTAATAGGAGGGGTAGTTGGCACCAAGGATGTCCTTGGGGGCCAACTACCCCTCCTGTTACTTCCAGTATGTCCCATACAGTGGGATTGCTAAGAGGTCTTCGGAGGCCATGCCCCACTTTCTCCACCACTCTGCAAACGTGCCACCTGGCACACTACTGGTTGGGGGGTGAAGTCCACTTTACTCCTGAGGGACTTTGGGGGCCAAGAAGCCCTTGTGGTACCTCCTGTAAGTCCTACGCAGCGGAAGTCCTGAGCGCTGGTCGGAGGCCCAGCCCCCTTTCTCCACCACTCTGAAAACACGACTACTAGCTGTAATAGGTCTTGGATTTACAAGAGTTAGAGCTATTGGCACTGTAAATGTAATCGTTTTTTACTAATGTTTTTTGGAGTAGAGTGGAGTGGATATACGTCGTGTGTAGTGAAATTATGTGGTATGTTGTGCAGTGAAATTATGTGGATAGAAAGTATGTGCTATTTAGTGTATAAGAATTATGTAGAGTGGGATTATGTGTTATGGAGACTAATTATGTGGTATGGTAGTCTGTGTTGTGGAGTGGTAACCTCAGGTTTAGGCTTCCTCATTTCCACAGAAGCTAAACTATAAACTCAATGAGACAAAAAAAGAAGCAACCACTGAGGAGCACTTCTGGACCTAGTCAGACGTATGAGCAAGGCCACTGGAATTATGCAACTGTTTGGCTGCACCGACTTTCGCACAATTATACATTTTTGGCATTTGTCACATAATCCATCATCTGCTGTATAACCTGCAGATTTGAACAAAAAAAACCTTGTTTCTGGCTCAAACTTTACAAAAATGCAGCGACAAGTGTTAAAGCGTGGTTAAAGGCCCTTTGCAAACATAGAATGGTCACCTGTTACTTATCGCTAAATGTGGGTGTTAAATTGGTACAATTGGTGTGCAAACCACTCTTGCTTCTTTCTGAGCCTCTCTTGCCTCTTTCTGCATTTCTCTTGCTTATTTCTGATTTCTTCCTTATTCTGCACATCTCTTGCCTCTTTCTGGACCTCTCTTGCTTCTTTCATCTGCACCTCTCTTGCCTCTTTCTACACCTCTGTTGCTTCTTTCTGCACTTCTCTTGCCTCTTTCTGCAGCCTCTTCCCTCTTTCTGCACCTCTCTTGCCTCTTTATGCACCTCTTTTGCTTCTTTCTGTGTTTCTATTGCTTCTTTCTGCACCTCTCTTGCTTCTTTCTGCTCCCCACTTCCCTCTTTCTGCACCCTTGTTCCCTGTTTCTGCACCTCTGTTGGCTGTTTCTGCACTTCTCTTGCCTCTTTCTGCACTTCTTTTGGCTCTTTCAGTATTTCTGTTGCTTCTTTCTGCACCCCTCTTGCCTCTTTCTGCACCTTTCTTGCCTCTTTCTGCACCTCTCTTGCCTCTTTCTGCACCTCACTTGCCACTTTATGCACTTCTCTTGCTTTTTTCTGCACCTCTCTTGTTTTTTTCTGCAAGACTCTTGTCTCTTTCATCACTTCTCTTACCTCTTTCTACACCTCTGTTGCTTCTTTCAGCACTTCTCTTGCCTGTTTCTGCACTTCTCTTTCCTGTTTCTGCACCTCTCTTGCCTATTTTTGCACCTCTGTTGCCTCTTTCTGCACCTCGCTTGCCTCATTCTGCACCCCGCTTGCCTCTTTCTGCACCCTTTTCCCCTCTTTCTGCACCTCTCTTGCCTCTTTCTGCACCCCTGTTTCCTCTTTCTGCTCTTCTCCTGCCTGTTTCTGCACCTCTCTTGCCTCTTTCTGCACTTCTCTTGCCTCTTCCTGCACCTTTGGTGCTTCTTTCTGAACTTTTCTTGCCTCTTTCTGTACCCCTCATGCCTCTTTCTGCACCTCTGTTGCTTCTTTCTGCACTTCCCTTGCTTCTTTCTGCACATCTCATGCTTCTTTCTGCACCCCTCTTGCCTCTTTCTTCTTCCTTCTTCTGTCTTTGTGCACCTCTCTTGCCTCTTTCTGCAGCTCTCTTGCCTCTTTCTGCACCCTTCTTGCCTCTTTCTGCACCCCTTTGGCTTCTTTCTGCACTTCTCTTGCCTCTTTCTGCACCCCTCTTGTCTCTGATTGCACCTCTGTTGGTTCTTTCTGCACTGCTCTTGCTTCTTTCTGTACCTCTCTTGCAAATTTCTTCACCCCTCTTGCCTCTTTTTGCACCCCTCTTCCCTCTTTCTGCAGCTCTCTTGCCTCTGTCTGCACCCCTATTCCCTCTTTCTGCACCTCTTTTGCCTGTTTCTGCAACTCTGTTGCCTCTTTTTGCAGTTCTCTTGCCTCCTTCTGTACCTCTGTTACTTCTTTCTGCATTTCTCTTGCCTCTTTCTGCACCCATCTAGCCTCTTTATGCACCCCTATTGCTTCTTACTGCACTTCTCCTGCTTCTCTCTGTACCTCTAGGACTTCTTTCTGCACCCCTCTTGCCTCTTTCTGCACCCCTTTTCCCTTTTTCTGCACCTGTATTGCCTCTTTCTGCACCTCTCTTGCCTCTCTCTGCGCTTCTCTTGCCTCTTTCTGCACCTCTGTTGCTTCTTTCTGCACTTCTCTTGCCTCTTTCTGCACCCATCTTGCCTCTGTCTGCACATCTGTTGGTTCTTTCTGTACTGCACTTGCTTTTTTCTGCACCTCTCTTGCAAATTTCTGCACCGCTCTTGCCTCTCTCTGCACCCCTCTTCCCTCTTTCTGCAGCTCTCTTGCTTATGTCTGCGCCCCTGTTCCCTCTTAAAGCACCTCTTTTGCCTGTTTCTGCAACTCTGTTGCCTCTTTTTGCAGTTCTCTTGCCTCCTTCTGTAGTTCTGTTGCTTCTTTCTGCACTTCCCTTGCCTCTTTCTGTACCCTCTAGCCTCTTTCTGCACCCCTATTGCTTCTTTCTGCACTTCACTTGCTTCTTTCTGTACCTCTAGTGCTTCTTTATGCACCTCTCTTGCCTGTTTCTGCACCCCTTTTCCCTCTTTCTGCACCTCTCTTGCCTCTTTCTGCACCTCTCCTGCCTCTTTCTGCACTTCTCTTGCCTCTTTCTGCACCTCTCTTGCTTCTTACTGTACTTCTCTTGCTTCTTTCTGCACCTCTCTTGCTTCTTTCTGCACCCCTCTTGCCTCCTTCTCCACCTCACTTGCTTTTTTCTGCACCCCTCTTGCCTATTTCTGCACCCTTCTTCCCTTTCCCTGCAAGTCTCTTGTCTCTTTCTGCACCTCTCTTGCCTCTTTCTGCAGTTCTCTTGCCTCTTTCTGCACCTCTTTTGCTTCTTTCTACACTTCACTTGCCTCTTTCTGCACCCCTCTTGCCTCTTTCTACACACATCTTCCCTCTTTCTGCACCTCTCTTGCCTCTTCTGCACCCCTCTTGCCTCCTTCTCCACCTCACTTGCTTTTTTCTGCACCCCTCTTGCCTATTTCTGCACCCTTCTTCCCTTTCCCTGCAAGTCTCTTGTCTCTTTCTGCACCTCTCTTGCCTCTTTCTGCAGTTCTCTTGCCTCTTTCTGCACCTCTTTTGCTTCTTTCTACACTTCACTTGCCTCTTTCTGCACCCCTCTTGCCTCTTTCTGCACCTCTGTTGGTTCTTTCTACACTGCTCTTGCTTCTTTCTGCACCTCTCTTGCAAACTGCTGCACCACTCTTGCCTCTTTCTGCACCCCTCGTCCCTCTTTCTGCACTTCTCTTGCCTCTGTCTGCACACCTGTTCCCTCTTTCTCAACCTCTTTTGCCTGTTTCTGCAACTCTCTTGCCTCTTTCTGCAGTTCTCTTGCCTCCTTCTGTACCTCAGTTGCCTCTTTCTGTACCCCTCTTGCCTCTTTCTGCATCCCTCTTGCCTCTTTCTGCACCCCTATTGCTTCATTCTGTATTTCTTTTGCGTTTCACTGCACCTCTCTTGCTTCTTTCTGCACCCCTTGCCTCTTTCTGCACGTTTCTTTGATCTTTGTGCACCTCTAGTGCCTATTTCTGCATCTCTTTTGCCTCTTACTGCACCCCTCTTGCCTTTTTTTGCACCTCTTTTGCTTCTTTCTGCACTTCTCTTGCCTCTTTCTGCACCCCTCTTGCCTCTTTCTGCACCTCTGTTGGTTCTTCTGCACTGCTTTTGCTTCTTTCTGCACCTCGCTTACACATTTCTGCACCCCTCTTGTGTCTTTCTGCATGCCTCTTCCCTATTTCTGCATCTCTATTACCTGTTTCAGCAACTCTCTTGCCTCTTTCTGCAGTTCTCTTGCCTGCCTCTGTACTTCTGATGCTTCATTCTGCACTTCTCTTACCCCTTTCTGCACCCCTCTTGCCTCTTTCTGCACCCCTCTTGCTTCATTCTGCACTTCTCTTGATTTTATCTATACCTCTATTGCTTCTTTCTGCACCCCTCTTGCCTCTTATGTACCTCTCTTCCCTCTTTCTGCACCTCGTGTGCCTCTTTCTGCACTTCTCCTGCTTATTTCTGCACTTCTCTTGCCTCTTTGTGCACCTTTTTGTTGCTTATTTCTGCATTCTCTTGCTTCTTTCTGCACCTCTCTTGCTTCTTTCTGCACCCCGTTGTCTCTTTCTTCACTCGTCTTCCCTCTTTCTGCACCTCTCTTGCCTCTTTCTGCACCCCTCTTGCCTCTTTCTCTACTTCTCTTGCTTATTTCTGCAGCCCTCTTGCCTCTTCTGCACCCTTCTTCCCTTTTCCTGCACTTCTCTTGTCTCTTTCTGCACCTCTCTTGCCTGTTTCTGCAGTTCTATTACCTATTTCTGCACCTCTTTTGCTTCTCTCTGCACTTCTCTTGCCTCTTTCTGCACCCCTCTTGCCTCTTTCTGCATCTCTGTTGGTTCTTTCTGCACTGCTCTTGCTTCTTTCTGCACCTGTCTTGCAAACTGCTGCACCCCTCTTGCCTCTTTCTGCACCCCTCTTCCCTCTTTCTGCACTTGTCTTGCCTCTGTCTACACACCTGTTCCCTCTTTCTGCACCTCTTTTGCTTGTTTCCGCAACTCTCTTGCCTCTTTCTGCAGTTCTCTTGCCTCCTTCTGTACCTCTGTTGCATCTTTCTGCACCCCTCTTGTCTCTTTCTGTACCCCTGTTGCTTCATTCTGCACTAATGTTGTGTCTTTCTGCACTTCTCTTGCCTCTTTCTGCACCCATCTTGCCTCTGTCTGCACATCTGTTGGTTCTTTCTGTACTGCTCTTGCTTTTTTCTGCACCTCTCTTGCAAATTTCTGCACCCCTCTTGCCTCTCTCTGCACCCCTCTTCCCTCTTTCTGCAGCTCTCTTGCTTATGTCTGCGCCCCTGTTCCCTCTTAAAGCACCTCTTTTGCCTGTTTCTGCAACTCTGTTGCCTCTTTTTGCAGTTCTCTTGCCTCCTTCTGTAGTTCTGTTGCTTCTTTCTGCACTTCCCTTGCCTCTTTCTGTACCCTCTAGCCTCTTTCTGCACCCCTATTGCTTCTTTCTGCACTTCACTTGCTTTTTTCTGTACCTCTAGTGCTTCTTTCTGCACCTCTCTTGCCTGTTTCTGCACCCCTTTTCCCTCTTTCTGCACCTCTCTTGCCTCTTTCTGTACCTCTCCTGCCTCTTTCTGCACTTCTCTTGCCTCTTTCTGCACCTCTCTTTCTTCTTTCTGTACTTCTCTTGCTTCTTTCTGCACCTCTCTTGCTTCTTTCTGCACCCCGTTGCCTCTTTCTTCACACATCTTCCCTCTTTCTGCACCTCTCTTGCCTCTTCTGCACCCCTCTTGCCTCCTTCTCCACCTCACTTGCTTTTTTCTGCACCCCTCTTGCCTATTTTTGCACCCTTCTTCCCTTTCCCTGCAAGTCTCTTGTCTCTTTCTGCACCTCTCTTGCCTCTTTCTGCAGTTCTCTTGCCTCTTTCTGCACCTCTTTTGCTTCTTTCTACACTTCACTTGCCTCTTTCTGCACCCCTCTTGCCTCTTTCTGCACCTCTGTTGGTTCTTTCTACACTGCTCTTGCTTCTTTCTGCACCTCTCTTGCAAACTGCTGCACCCCTCTTGCCTCTTTCTGCACCCCTCTTCCCTCTTTATGCACTTCTCTTGCCTCTGTCTGCACACCTGTTCCCTCTTTCTGCACCTCTTTTGCCTGTTTCTGCAACTCTCTTGCCTCTTTCTGCAGTTCTCTTGCCTCCTTCTGTACCTCAGTTGCCTCTTTCTGCATCCCTCTTGCCTCTTTCTGCATCCCTCTTGCCTCTTTCTGCAGCCCTATTGCTTCATTCTGTATTTCTTTTGCGTTTTACTGCACCTCTCTTGCTTCTTTCTGCACCCCTTGCCTCTTTCTGCACGTTTCTTTGATCTTTGTGCACCTCTATTGCCTATTTCTGCATCTCTTTTGCCTCTTTCTGCACCCCTCTTGCCTTTTTTTGCACCTCTTTTGCTTCTTTCTGCACTTCTCTTGCCTCTTTCTGTACCCCTCTTGCCTCTTTCTGCACCTCTGTTGGTTCTTCTCCACTGCTCTTGCTTCTTTCTGCACCTCGCTTACATATTTCTGCACCCCTCTTGTGTCCTTCTGCATGCCTCTTCCCTATTTCTGCATCTCTTTAGCTGTTTCAGCAACTCTCTTGCCTGTTTCTGCAGTTCTCTTGCCTGCCTCTGTACCTCTGCTGCTTCATTCTGCACTTCTCTTACCCTTTTCTGCACCCCTCTTGCCTCTTTCTGCACCCCTCTTGCTTCATTCTGCACTTCTTTGATTTTTTCTATACCTCTATTGCTTTTTTCTGCACCCCTCTTGCCTCTTATGTACCTCTCTTCCCTCTTTCTGCACCTCTCCTGCCTCTTTCTGCACTTCTCTTGCTTATTTCTGCACTTCTCTTGCCTCTTTGTGCACCTTTTTGTTGCTTATTTCTGCATTCTCTTGCGTCTTTCTGCACCTCTCTTGCTTCTTTCTGCACCCCGTTGTCTCTTTCTGCACTCGTCTTCCCTCTTTCTGCACCTCTCTTGCCTCTTTATTCACCCCTCTTGCCTCTTTCTCTACTTCTCTTGCTTATTTCTGCAGCCCTCTTGCCTCTTCTGCACCCTTCTTCCCTTTTCCTGCACTTCTCTTGTCTCTTTCTGCACCTCTCTTGCCTGTTTCTGCAGTTCTATTACCTGTTTCTGCACCTCTTTTGTTTCTCTCTGCACTTCTCTTGCCTCTTTCTGCACCCCTATTGCCTCTTTCTGCATCTCTGTTGGTTCTTTCTGCACTGCTCTTGGTTCTTTCAGCACCTATCTTGCAAACTGCTGCACCCCTCTTGCCTCTTTCTGCACCCCTCTTCCCTCTTTCTGCACTTGTCTTGCCTCTGTCTACACACCTGTTCCCTCTTTCTGCACCTCTTTTGCCTGTTTCCTCAACTCTCTTGCCTCTTTCTGCAGTTCTCTTGCCTCCTTCTGTACCTCTGTTGCATCTTTCTGCACCCTCTTGTCTCTTTCTGTACCCCTATTGCTTCATTCTGCACTCCTGTTGTGTCTTTCTGCACCTCTCTTGCTTCTTTCTGCACCCTCTTGCATCTTTTTGCACCCTTCTTCCCTCTTTGTGCACCTCTCTTGCTCCTTCTGCACCTCTTTTGCCTCTTTCTGCAGTTCTCTTGCCTCTTTCTGCATCTCTGTTGCGTCTTTCTGCACTTCTCTTGCCTCTTTCTGTACTCCTCTTGCCTCTTTCTGCACATTTGTTGGTTCTTTCTATCTTCTCTTGCTTCTTTCTGCACCTTTCTGCTTCTTTCTGCACCCCTCTTGCCTCTTTCTGCACCCCTGTTCCATCTTTCTGCACCTTGTTTGCCTGTTTCTGCAAGTTCCTTGCCTCTTTCTGCAGTTCTCTTGCCTTCTTCTGCACCTCTGTTGTTTCCTTCTGCACTTCTCTTGCCTATTTCTGCACCCCTCTTTCCTCTTTCTGCACCCCTGTTGCTTCTTTCTACACGTCTATTGCTTCTATCTGTACCTCTCGTGCTTCTTTCTGCACCCGTCTTACTTCTTTCTGCACCCCACTTCCCTCTTTGTGCACCTCTCTTGCCTCTTTCTACACCTCTCTTGCCTCTTTCTGCACTTCTCATTCCTATTTCTGCACCTCTGTTGCTCTGTTCTGCACTTCTCTTGCTTCTATCTGCACCTCTCTTTCTTCTTTCTGCATCCCTGTTGCCTCTTTCTGCACTCATATTCCCTCTTTCTGCACCTCTCTTGTCTCTTTGTGCACCTCTGTTGCTTCTTTCTGCACTTCTCTTGCCTCTTTCAGCACCTCTGTTGCTTCTTTCAGCACTTCTTTTGCCTGTTTCTGCATTTCTGTTGCTTCTTTCTGCACTTCTCTTGCCTCTTTCTACATTTCCTTGTGCTACTTTCTGCACTTCTCTTGCCTCTTCCTGTAACTCTCTTGCATATTTCTGCACCTCTGTTGCTTCTTTCTGCACTTCTCTCGTTTCTTTCTTGCACCTCCCTTGCTTCTTCTGCACCCCTGTTGCCTCTTTCTGCACTCGTCTTCCCTCTTTCCGCAGCTCGCTTGTCTCTTTGTGTACCTCTCATGTCTCTTTCTGTACCTCTCTTGCCTCTTTCTTCACTTCTGTTGCCCCTTTCTGCACCTCTTTTGCTTCTTTCTACACTTCACTTGCCTCTTTCTGCACGCCTCTTGCCTCTTTCTGAACCTCTTTTGGTTCTTTCTGCACTGCTCTTCCCTCTTTCTGCACTTCTCTTCCCTCTGTCTGCAGTGCACACCTGTTCCCTCTTTCTGCACCTCATTTGCCTGTTTCTGCAACTCTCTTGCCTCTTTCTGCAGTTCTCTTGCCTCCTTCTGTACCTCAGTTGCCTCTTTCTGCACCCCTCTTGCCTTTTTCTGCATCCCTCTTGCCTCTTTCTGCACCCCTGTTGCTTCATTCTGCATTTCTTTTGCGTTTTACTGCACCTCTCTTGCTTCTTTCTGCACCCCTTGCCTGTTTCTGCACGTTTATTTGATCTTTGTGCACCTCTCTTGCCTATTACTGCACCTCTTTTGCTTCTTTCTGTACTTCTCTTGCCTCTTTCTACACCCCTCTTGCTTCTTTCTGCACATCTTTTGGTTCTTCTGCACTGCTCTTGCTTCTTTTTGCACCTCGCTTACACATTTCTGCATTCCTCTTGCGTCTTTCTGCACCCCTCTTCCATCTTTCTGCATCTCTATTACCTGTTTCAGCAACTGTCTTACCTTTCTGCAGTTCTCTTGCCTGCCTCTGCACCTCTGTTGCTTCTTTCTGCACTTCTCTTACCTCTTTCTGCACCCCTCTTGCCTCTTTCTGCACCCCTCTTGCTTCATTCTGCACTTCTTCTTGCTTTTTTCTATACCTCCCTTGCTTCTTTCTGCACTCCTCTTGCCTCTTTCTGTGCCTCTCTTGCCTCTTTCTGCACCTCTCTTGCCTCTTTCTGCACTTTTCTTGTTTATTTCTGCACTTTTCTTGCCTCTTTGTGCACCTTTGTTGCTTATTTATGCATTCTCTTGCCTCTTTCTGCACCCCCTCTTGCTTCATTCTGCACTTCTCTTGATTTTTTCTATACCTCTCTTGCTTCTTTCTGCACCCCTCTTGCCTCTTCTGAACCTCTCTTGCCTCTTTCTGCACCTCTTACCTCTTTCTGCACTTCTCTTGCTTATTTCTGCAGTTCTCTTGCCTCTTTGTGCACCTTTGTTGCTTATTTCTGCATTCTCTTGCTTCTTTCTGCACCTCTCTTGCTTCTTTCTGCACCCCGTTGTCTCTTTCTGCACCTCTCTTGCCTCTTTCTGCACTTCTCTTGTTTATTTCTGCACTTCTCTTGCCTCTTTGTGCACCTTTGTTGCTTATTTATGCATTCTCTTGCCTCTTTCTGCACCTCTCTTGCCTCTTTCTGTACCCCTCTTGCCTCTTTCTCTACTTCTCTTGCTTATTTCTGCAGCCCTCTTGCCTCTTCTGCACCCTTCTTCCCTTTTCCTGCACGTCTCTTGTCTCTTTCTGCACCTCTCTTGCCTGTTTCTGCAGTTCTATTACCTGTTTCTGCACCTCTTTTGCTTCTCTCTGCACTTCTCTTGCCTCTTTCTGCACCTTTTTGTTGCTTATTTCTGCATTCTCTTGCGTCTTTCTGCACCTCTCTTGCTTCTTTCTGCACCCCGTTGTCTCTTTCTGCACTCGTCTTCCCTCTTTCTGCACCTCTCTTGCCTCTTTATGCACCCCTCTTGCCTCTTTCTCTACTTCTCTTGCTTATTTCTGCAGCCCTCTTGCCTCTTCTGCACCCTTCTTCCCTTTCCTGCACTTCTCTTGTCTCTTTCTGCACCTCTCTTGCCTGTTTCTGCAGTTCTATTACCTGTTTCTGCACCTCTTTTGTTTCTCTCTGCACTTCTCTTGCCTCTTTCTGCACCCCTCTTGCCTCTTTCTGCACCCCTCTTCCCTCTTTCTGCACTTGTCTTGCCTCTGTCTACACACCTGTTCCCTCTTTCTGCACCTCTTTTGCCTGTTTCCTCAACTCTCTTGCCTCTTTCTGCAGTTCTCTTGCCTCCTTCTGTACCTCTGTTGCATCTTTCTGCACCCCTCTTGTCTCTTTCTGTACCCCTATTGCTTCATTCTGCACTCCTGTTGTGTCTTTCTGCACCTCTCTTGCTTCTTTCTGCACCCTCTTGCATCTTTTTGCACCCTTCTTCCCTCTTTGTGCACCTCTCTTGCTCCTTCTGCACCTCTTTTGCCTCTTTCTGCAGTTCTCTTGCCTCTTTCTGCATCTCTGTTGCGTCTTTCTGCACTTCTCTTGCCTCTTTCTGTACTCCTCTTGCCTCTTTCTGCACCTTTGTTGGTTCTTTCTATCTTCTCTTGCTTCTTTCTGCACCTTTCTGCTTCTTTCTGCACCCCTCTTGCCTCTTTCTGCACCTTTCTTCCCTCTTTCTGTACCTGTCTTGCCTATGTCTGCACCCCTGTTCCATCTTTCTGCACCTTGTTTGCCTGTTTCTGCAAGTTCCTTGCTTCTTTCTGCAGTTCTCTTGCCTCCTTCTGCACCTCTGTTGCTTCCTTCTGCACTTCTCTTGCCTATTTCTGCACCCCTCTTTCCTCTTTCTGCACCCCTGTTGCTTCTTTCTACACGTCTATTGCTTCTATCTGTACCTCTCGTGCTTCTTTCTGCACCCGTCTTACTTCTTTCTGCACCCCACTTCCCTCTTTGTGCACCTCTCTTGCCTCTTTCTACACCTCTCTTGCCTCTTTCTGCACTTCTCATTCCTATTTCTGCACCTCTGTTGCTCTGTTCTGCACTTCTCTTGCTTCTATCTGCACCTCTCTTTCTTCTTTCTGCATCCCTGTTGCCTCTTTCTGCACTCATATTCCCTCTTTCTGCACCTCTCTTGTCTCTTTGTGCACCTCTGTTGCTTCTTTCTGCACTTCTCTTGCCTCTTTCAGCACCTCTGTTGCTTCTTTCAGCACTTCTTTTGCCTGTTTCTGCATTTCTGTTGCTTCTTTCTGCACTTCTCTTGCCTCTTTCTACATTTCCTTGTGCTACTTTCTGCACTTCTCTTGCCTCTTCCTGTAACTCTCTTGCATATTTCTGCACCTCTGTTGCTTCTTTCTGCACTTCTCTCGTTTCTTTCTGCACCTCCCTTGCTTCTTCTGCACCCCTGTTGCCTCTTTCTGCACTCGTCTTCCCTCTTTCCGCAGCTCGCTTGTCTCTTTGTGTACCTCTCATGTCTCTTTCTGTACCTCTCTTGCCTCTTTCTTCACTTCTGTTGCCCCTTTCTGCACCTCTTTTGCTTCTTTCTACACTTCACTTGCCTCTTTCTGCACCCCTCTTGCCTCTTTCTGCACCTCTTTTGGTTCTTTCTGCACTGCTCTTCCCTCTTTCTGCACTTCTCTTCCCTCTGTCTGCAGTGCACACCTGTTCCCTCTTTCTGCACCTCATTTGCCTGTTTCTGCAACTCTCTTGCCTCTTTCTGCAGTTCTCTTGCCTCCTTCTGTACCTCAGTTGCCTCTTTCTGCACCCCTCTTGCCTTTTTCTGCATCCCTCTTGCCTCTTTCTGCACCCCTGTTGCTTCATTCTGCATTTCTTTTGCGTTTTACTGCACCTCTCTTGCTTCTTTCTGCACCCCTTGCCTGTTTCTGCACGTTTATTTGATCTTTGTGCACCTCTCTTGCCTATTACTGCACCTCTTTTGCTTCTTTCTGTACTTCTCTTGCCTCTTTCTGCACCCCTCTTGCTTCTTTCTGCACATCTTTTGGTTCTTCTGCACTGCTCTTGCTTCTTTTTGCACCTCGCTTACACATTTCTGCATTCCTCTTGCGTCTTTCTGCACCCCTCTTCCATCTTTCTGCATCTCTATTACCTGTTTCAGCAACTGTCTTACCTTTCTGCAGTTCTCTTGCCTGCCTCTGCACCTCTGTTGCTTCTTTCTGCACTTCTCTTACCTCTTTCTGCACCCCTCTTGCCTCTTTCTGCACCCCTCTTGCTTCATTCTGCACTTCTCTTGCTTTTTTCTATACCTCCCTTGCTTCTTTCTGCACTCCTCTTGCCTCTTTCTGTGCCTCTCTTGCCTCTTTCTGCACCTCTCTTGCCTCTTTCTGCACTTTTCTTGTTTATTTCTGCACTTTTCTTGCCTCTTTGTGCACCTTTGTTGCTTATTTATGCATTCTCTTGCCTCTTTCTGCACCCCTCTTGCTTCATTCTGCACTTCTCTTGATTTTTTCTATACCTCTCTTGCTTCTTTCTGCACCCTCTTGCCTCTTCTGAACCTCTCTTGCCTCTTTCTGCACCTCTTACCTCTTTCTGCACTTCTCTTGCTTATTTCTGCAGTTCTCTTGCCTCTTTGTGCACCTTTGTTGCTTATTTCTGCATTCTCTTGCTTCTTTCTGCACCTCTCTTGCTTCTTTCTGCACCCCGTTGTCTCTTTCTGCACCTCTCTTTGCCTCTTTCTGCACTTCTCTTGTTTATTTCTGCACTTCTCTTGCCTCTTTGTGCACCTTTGTTGCTTATTTATGCATTCTCTTGCCTCTTTCTGCACCTCTCTTGCCTCTTTCTGTACCCCTCTTGCCTCTTTCTCTACTTCTCTTGCTTATTTCTGCAGCCCTCTTGCCTCTTCTGCACCCTTCTTCCCTTTTCCTGCACGTCTCTTGTCTCTTTCTGCACCTCTCTTGCCTGTTTCTGCAGTTTTATTACCTGTTTCTGCACCTCTTTTGCTTCTCTCTGCACATCTCTTGCCTCTTTCTGCACCCCTCTTGACTCTTTCTGCCCCTCTGTTGGTTCTTTCTGCACTGCTCTTGCTTCTTTCTGTACCTCTCTTGCAAACTGCTGCTCCCCTCTTGCCTCTTTCTACACCCCTCTTCCCTCTTTCTGCACTTCTCTTGCCTCTGTCTGTACCCCTCTTCCCTCTTTCTACACCTCTTTTGCCTGTTTCTGCAACTCTCTTGCCTCTTTCTGCAGTTCTCTTGCCTCCTTCTGGACCTCTGTTGCTTCTTTCTGCACCCATCTTGCCTCTTTCTGCACCCCTCTTGCCTCTTTCTGCAGCCCTGTTGCTTCATTCTGCACTCCTGTTGTGTCTTTCTGCACCTCTCTTGCCTCTTTCTGCACCCTCTTGCCTCTTTCTGCACCCTTCTTCCCTCTTTGTACACCTCTCTTGCTCCTTCTGCACCTCTTTTGCCTCTTTCTGCAGTTCTCTTGCCTCTTTCTGCATATCTGTTGTGTCTTTCTGTACTTCTCTTGCCTCTTTCTGCACCCCTCTTTCTGCACCTCTGTTGGTTCTTTCTATCTTCTCTTGCTTCTTTCTGCACATCTCTTGCTTCTTTCTGCACCGCTCTTGCCTCTTTCTGCACCGTTCTTCCCTCTTTCTGTACCTGTCTTGCCTCTGTCTGCACCCCTGTTCCATCTTTCTGCACCTTGTTTGCCTGTTTCTGCAAGTTTCTTGCCTCTTTCTGCAGTTCTCTTGCCTGCTTCTGCAACTCTGTTGCTTCCTTCTGCACTTCTCTTGCCCATTTCTGTACCCCTCTTTCTGCACCCCTGTTGCTTCTTTCTACACTTCTCTTGCTTCTTTCTGTACCTCTCGTGCTTCTTTCTGCACCCATCTTACTTCTTTCTGCACCCCCCTTCCCTCTTTGTGCACCTCTCTTGCCTCTTTCAACACCTCTCTTGCCTCTTTTTGCACTTCTCATGCCTATTTCTGCACCTTTGTTGCTTTGTTCTGCACTTCTCTTGCTTCTTTCTGCACCTCTCTTTCTTCTTTCTGCACCCCTGTTGCCTCTTTCTGCACTCGTCTTCCCTCTTTCTGCACCTCTCTTGTCTCTTTGTGCACCTCTGTTGTCTCTTTGTGTCCCTCTCTTGTCTCTTTGTGCACCTCTCTTGCCTCTGTCTGCATTTCTGTTGCCTCTTTGTGCACCTCTGTTGCTTCTTTCTGCACTTCTCTTGCCTCTTTCAGCACCTCTGTTGCATGTTTACAGCACTTCTTTTGCCTGTTTCTTCGCCTCTCTTGCATCTTTCTGCACTTCTCTTGCCTGTTTCTGCATTTCTGTTGCTTCTTTCTGCATTTCTCTTGCCTCTTTCTACATTTCCTTATGCTACTTTCTGCACTTCTCTTGCCTCTTTCTGTAACTCTCTTGCCTATTTCTGCACCTCTGTTGCTTCTTTCTGATTTGATTTGATTTGATTTGATTTGTATATTTGTAGAGCGCACGAATGCCCGAAGGCATCTTGGCGCTAATCGTTGTAAGAAGACTAAGTCTGCCGAAGAATGATACCAACTACAAAGTAAACAACCATGTTTTCACCTCCTTCCTAAATGAAAGTAGCGATGAGCTGTTTTTAATTGTAACAGGGAGAAGGTTCCAAGTCTTAGCTGCCTGAAGGAGGAAGCTTCTCCCTCCCCACCTAACTTGCTTAAATTTCGGAACCTGAATTAATTTTGCCTGGCTTGATCTCAGTCTCCTGGATGGCTCATATGGTTTCAAATGAGTTTTTAAGAAATGGGATCCTATTCCATGAAGGGCTTTGTAGGCCAGGCAAACTGACTTAAACTTGATCCTTTTTTCAGTAGGTAGCCAATGGAGTGTTCCCAATCTGTGGGCAACTGGTTCATATCTGGGAATGTCCATCACCAGCCTTGCTGCAGTGTTCTGTAAGCGCTGTAATTTTCTTAGATGTTGAATTTGTAACCCTGCATACAGTGCATTCCCATAATCCAACCTAGATAAGACCAGTGCAGTTACTAATATTTTACGATAATCTGGGGGAATAAATGGTGATAGTTTCTTTATTAGTTTGAGGATGTACCACACCGAGGAAGAGAGTTTGTTTATCTGGGCACCCAAAGATAGTTTATTGTCCAGCAATACTCCCAAGTTTCTTACTTTGTCCACTGGGGATGGGCGGTCGCCTAGGCTATCTGGCCACCATTTTGGGGGCCAGAAATTCATATCAGTCCCAAGCAGCATAACCTCGGTTTTATCACCATTCAATTTCAGGCAATTATATTGCATCCAGTGAGTGATCTGACTCATGCAATTATTAAATCTGCCTGCTGTCTCATCAGTATTGTTTGAGACTGCTACCACAATTTGAGTATCGTCTGCGTAGGAGACTGGTAGGAAACCACAATTCCTTATTATAGCCGCTAGCGGGGCAACATATACATTAAAAAGGGTGGGGCTTAACGAAGACCCCTGAGGTACGCCACAAGGAGAATTAAAAAGTTTAGAAGCAGCATCTCCTAATTTAACTGAGAAAGTTCTATCTGTTAGATAAGAGGATAGAAGCTTAAGTGCCATCTCTTGAACTCCTACTTCGGCTAGTCGGGTCAGGAGTGTGCCATGGTTTACCGTGTCGAAGGCCGCTGAAAGATCCAAAAGGATCAAGGCAGCCTTCCCTCCAGCATCCAGTACACTCCTGAGTTCTTCCGCAGCCATGATCAGGGCAGTTTCGGTTCCATGTTGTTCCCGAAACCCATACTGTGAGTGGTCTAGGGCATTTACGGAGTTTAAATAATTTGACAATTGTTTATTCAATAGTTTTTCCAGTACTTTAGCTGGAAAAGGCATCTTTGAAATGGGTCTGTAATTCCCGGGATCCTGTGGGTCAAGATTTGGCTTCTTAAGTAATGGGAGGACTGCGGTCTTTTTCCAGGCATCAGGGTAGCAGCTCGATGTAATTATCTTAGTGAACACCAGGAATAGTTGTTCGCTTAGTAAATCTGGAAATAGGTGCATCACCTTGGGTGGACAAGGGTCTGTTAGGCCACCAGACCTCGTTGTCATTACCACCTGTTTAATCTGTTCCACTGATGGAGGCCAGAAATGGAACCCCGTATTGGAGCTTTCTATAGGCAGGCCCAGTTTATATTCTGAGGATGGAAGTGGGGTATCAGGTTTGTTGGTCGTAATGAAGGACTCATACACAGACTTAACTTTATCCACGAAAAACTGACCTAGAGTATTACAAAATTCCATGCTACCGTCTATCTGTTTGTTAGCATTGACATTAGTTAGTTTTTTTACCGTGGCAAATAATTCCTTACTGGAATTTTTAGCTTCATTTATTTTTCGTATAAAATAGTTACTTTTTCCCTCGACGATTAATTTTTTGTAAGTTCCCAGTGCTTTTCTATATTCGTCTTTCGTCCGTTGTTCATAGTCAGCCCTCCATTTCCTTTCCGCCCTTCTACAATTTAGTTTTTGTGCCTTTAGTTTTTCGTTGAACCAGGGTTGTGGGGGATTTTTCCTCATAGAGGAAATCTTTTTCAGTGGCACTGCTAATTCGACCGCTGAATTCATCCAGCTACAAACCTGTTCGGCAGCTACATTACTATCTAATTCAAGATCCGGAATGGTATTAGAAAACTGCTCCTGTAATTTCGGAGTGTCAATCTTAGACCAGTCCTTATAGGTAACACACCTATGCTGGGAGGCAATGGCTACTGTGGCCTGCTCTACCTTTAAGGTGAATTTTATTACCTTATGATCTGACCAAGGGACGGGTAGTACTTCCAAGATCTCGATTTTTGTATTTGAGGTAAAGATCCCATCAAGTGTGTGCCCGGCCACAGTAGTGTTGTGCTTTACAATCTGTTCCAAAGACATGTTGGACATTGTATCGATCAACGTCATCGTGTTATTATCTAAAATCTTTTCTAAGTGAACATTAAAATCGCCCAAAATGGTAAAATCTGAACCTTTTACACTTGATTCTAGGAACGGGCTTATTAACTGTAGCAGGGGGGTTTTTGATCTCGGTGGTCTATAAATTAAAAGACCTTTAAATGTGTAATTGTTTGTGATAGTAATCTGAAACGATAAAGTTTCACAGTCTGGGCTGCTGCCCTGATCCGAGCCCCTAACTTTCAATTCATCTCTAAAAATGATGGCCAGACCCCCCCCTCGTTTCCCTTTCCTGTCTGCTCGGATGATCGAAAAACCTTCTGGTATGGCTAGAGCTAGATCCACACCTGACGCGTCGTCTGCCCATGTCTCTGTAATAAAAACTAAATCCAAATTATGTGTTTCCGTTAATTCTTTCATTTCAGTATTGTGTTTTACTAATGACCGTGCATTAATGAGTCCTGCCCTAATAGTTTTAATGGTATTAGTAGTGTTCCGAGTAGAATGGGTGCACTCGTTTCTTTCTGCACCTCTCTTGCTTCTTCTGCACCCCTGTTGCCTCTTTCTGCACTCGTCAACCCTCTTTCTGCAGCTCGCTTGTCTCTTTGTGTACCTCTCATGTCTCTTTCTGTACCTCTCTTGCCCCTTTCTGCACCTCTTTTGCTTTTTCTGCACTTCTCTTGCTCTTTCTGCATTTCTGTTGCTTCTTTCTGCACTTCTCTTGCCTCTTTCTTCGCCTCTGTTACTTCTTTCAGCACTTCTCTTGCCTCATTCTGCATCCCTGTTCCCTCTTTCTGCACCTCTCTTGCCTGTTTCTGCAACTCTCTTGCCTCTTTCTGCAGTTCTCTTGTCTTTGTCTGCACCTCACTTGCCTCTTTCTGCACTACTCTTGCTTTTTTCTGCACCTCTCTTGTTTCTTTCTGCAACTCTCTCCCCTCTTTCTACACCTCTCTTGCCTCTTTCTGTATCTCTTTTCTCTCTTTCTGCACCTCTATTGCCTGTTTTGGCACCTCTCTTGCGGCTTTCTGCACTTCTCTTGCCTCTTTCTGCATTTCTGTTGTTTCTTTCTGCACATCTCTTGCCTCTTTCTGGATATCAGTTCCTTCTTTCTGCACTACTTTTGCCTCTTTCTGCACCTCTGTTACTTCTTTCAGCACTTCTCTTGCCTCGTTCTGCCCCCTGTTCCTTCTTTCTGCACTTCTCTTGCCTCTTTCTGCACTTCTCCTGCCTATTTCTGTACCTCTCTTGCCTCTTTCTGCACCTCTGTTGCTTCTTTCTGCACTTCTCTTGCATCTTTCTGCACCTCTCTTGCTTCTTTCTGCACCCCTATTGCCCTTTCCTGCTCTCGTCTTCCCTCTTTCTGCATCTCTCTTGTCTCTTTGTGCACCTCTCTTGTCTCTTTCTGTACCCCTATTTCCTCTTTCTGCACCTCTCTTTCCTCTTTCTGCAGTTCTCTTGCCTCTTTCCGCACATCTGTTGTTTCTTTCTGCACTTCTCTTACTTCTTTCTGCACCACTCCTGCTTCTTTCTGCAACCCTCTACCCTCTTTCTGCAGCCCTCTTCCCTCTTTCAGCACCTATCTTGCCTCTTTCTTTTCCTCTCTTTCCTCTTTTTGCACTTCTTTTGCCTCTTTCTGCACTTCTCTTGCCTCTTTCTACACTTCTCTGACCTCTTTTTGCACATTTGTTACTCTTTCTGCACCTCTCTTGTTTTTTCTGCACTTCTCTTGCTTCTTTCTGAACTTTTCTCGCCTCTTTTTGTGTACTCAAATGGGTAGTGCAAGCTGTCAAGTTTAAAGGTCTGCGTGCTCTTGTGACTGAGGTATATGTCTACTTGTACATATATTCTTACATGTGCTATGCATCTGAAGATGGTAGCTTAAAAAGCGGGTAGCTTCTCCTATAGGTGGTCAAATCTTCTCAGTTTTGCTTTGTTATTCGGTTGCACAGGCAGACAGGTCTTATGTATATAGGTGTTATAGAGCCCCTCAAATATACTATTGAATACCAATGTGCCCTGTATTATGAGCAGAAAGAAATTCATACACCTTTTTGTATACACATTTTCAGAGTATGCTGTTTCAAACACAGGTATTCAAGTATTTGTATGTTTATTTTTATGTAACATGTCACTAGGTAAAAGCAGACACACACATGCATGCCTTCACAAACTTGGTGAGACTTACAACAGTGATATACTTAGGATTGCTGTTTTACATTTGGTAGGCCTAATATTTTGAGCAGTCGATGAATAGTGGACCTTCAAGAGAAAAGTGAGGTTTAAGACATCTTCAGAGAAGGATTAGTGATTAGGCTACTATGTATGAGTCTGTGGAAAAGTACAGTCGAAGTAGGCCTTTCTGCACCTCTGTTGCCTCTTTCTGCATTTTTCTTGCTTCTTTCTGCACCTTTCTTCATCTTCTGCACCTCTCTTGCATCTTTCTGCACATCTCTTGATTCTTTCTGCACCTTTCTTCCTCTTTCTGTACATGTCCTACCTATGAAGGCATAGTTAGAAATTAGCATTTAAAAAACCTTAGAAATTCACTGAAAAAAACACAGGTTTCAGGGACGTTATAGTTAGTATTAACATTTTAAAAACCTTAGAAATTCACTGAAAAAACCAAAGGTTTCAGGGACGTTATAATTAGGAATTAGCATTTACAAAACCTTAGATATTCACTGAAAAAAACACAGGTTTCAGGGATGTTATAGTTTGGCTGACATTTCACTTCCACAAAACCAGAGAAATTCAGCTGTTATAGTAAGCTGAGCTAAATATGCAAGAGAGGTGCACAAAGAAGCAAGAGCAGTGCAGAAAGAACCAACAGAGGTGCAGAAAGAGGCAAGAGGGGTGCAGGAAGAGGCAAGAGAAGAACAGAAAGAAGCAAAAGAGGTGCAGAAAGAGGGAAGAGGGGTGCAGACAGAGGCAAGAGAGGTGTAAAAAGAGGGAAGAGGGATGCAAAAAGAGGCAGGAGGGGTGCAAAAATTTGCAAGAGAGGTGTAGAAAGAAGCAAGAGAGGTACAGAAAGAAGTAAGAGAAGTGATGAAAGAAGCAACAGAGGTATAGAAAGAAGCAAGAGAAGTGATGAAAGAGACAAAAGAGTTGCAGAAAGAAACAAGAGAGGTACAGAAAAAAGCAAGAGAAGTGCAGAAAGAGGCAAGTGAGGTGTAGAAAGAGGCAAGAGAGGTGCAGAAATTAGCAAGAGAGGTGCAGAAAGAAGCAAGTGAGGTGCAGAAAGAAGCAAGAGAAGTGCAGAAAGAGGCAAGAGAGGTGAAGAAAGAGGCAAGAGGTGCAGCAAGAGGGAAGAGGGTGCAGAAAGAAGCAAGAGAAGTGCAGAAAGGGGCAAGAGAGGTGCAGAAGAAAGAACCATGAGAGGTGCAGAAAGAAGCAAGAGAGGTGCATAAAGAGTTAAGATGCAGAAAGCAGAAGAGATGTGCAGAACGAGGCAAGAGAAGTGCAGAAAAAGGAAGAAAGGTGCCGAAAGAAGCAAGAGAAATGCAGAAAGAGGCAAGAGAGGTGCAGAAAGAAGCAAGAGTGGTTTGCACACCATTAGTACCAATTTAACACCCACATTTAGCAATAAGTAACAGGTGACCATTCTATGTTTGCAAAGGGCCTTCCACCACTCTGTAACATTTGTCGCTGCATTTTTGGTAACGTTTGAGCTAGAAACAAGGTTTTTTTGTTCAAATCTGCAGATTATGCAGCAGATGATGGATTACGTGGTAAATGCAGAAAATGTATAATTGTGCGAAAGTCGGTGCAGCCAAATAGCCGCATAATTCCAGTGGCCCCGCTCATACCTCTGACTAGGTCCAGAAGTGCTCTGCAGTGGTTCCTTCTTTTTTTTTGTCTCATTGAGTTTATACTTTACCTTTTATGGAAATGAGGAAGACTAAACTTGAGGTTACAACTCCACAACACAGACTACCATACCACATAATTACTCTCCATGACACATAATCCCACTCTACATAATTCCTATACACTAAATACCACATACTTTCAATCCACATAATTTCACTGCACAACATACCACATAATTCCACTACACACAACGTACATCCACTCCACTCCAAAAAACATTAGTAAAAAACTTTTACATTTACAACACCAATAGATCTAATTCTAGCAAATGCGAAACCTATTGCAATGCAAATACTTCTTTAACCCCTTCGCTGCTAGGCCTTTTCCCCCCCTGTGCTAAGCCTTTTTTTGGCTATTTGGGGTAGTGCGCGCTTAGGCCCCTGTAACTTTTTGACCACATAAGGTATCCACGCCAAATTTGCGTCCTTTTTTCTAACATCATGGGGATTGTAAAGGTACCCAGGGTTTGTGGATTCCCCTAGAGGGGACCCAGAAATTAGCCAAAATACAGCAAAATTTTGTTTTTTTGGGGAAAAATGCGAAAAAGGGCTACAGATGAAAGCGTCTTGTTTTTTCCCTGCAAATGGCATCAAAAAGGGGTTGTGGTGCTGAAATCACCATCTTCCCAGATTTCAGGGACAAGCAGACTTTTGTCAGAAAACCAACTTTTTTTACACAGTTTTGGCATTTTTCTGGGACATAGCCTATTTTTGCTATTTTTTGTGCTTTCAACCTCCTTCCAGTTAATGGTAGAAATGGGTATGAAACCAATAATGGATCCTAGAAAGCCATACATTTCTGAAAAGTAGACAAAATTCTGAATTCAGCAAGGGGTCATTTGTGTAGATCCTTAAAGTTTTCCTTATAGAAACTAACAGTTAAATGAAGGAAAAATTGAAAATTAGTTGAACAAAACAGCCATTTGTGTCAACATTTTCACCTGTAACTTCTTCTAATTATGACAGCTATTTGAAAGCAATATACCGTTATATCCGCTGGACCTTTCTGGTTGTGGGGATATATAGGACTTGTAGGTTCACCAAGAACCCGACGAACCCAGAGCCAATAACTGAGCAGCATCTTGCAATGGTTTTTTATTAATTACCGGGTATATAGCAATTATTTTGGGAAAATGTATACATGGAAAAATTGTTATGAAAGACACCTATGTATTTCTGAAATGGGAACAAAATGTAGATTTTAGAAACAGTAGATATTTGCACATTTCCGAAATTGGGAGTACCCGTACTAGCATGAGAATTATAGGTCATTTTTCAAAATGACTTATTTTTTACACATTGTCTTTCATTTGGAAGGCATAAATGCATCGAAAGTCAATAGGTAATAACAGTTGCTCTACAATTCTGTGTTACCCTAAGTCTCCCGATAAAAATGGTACCTCACTTGTGTGGGTAGGCCTTGTGCCCACAACAGGAAATGGCTCAAAATGCAACGTGGACGTACCACATTTTCACAATGAAAAATGACCCTTTTTTTGCAAAGTGCCTAGCTGTAGTTTTTGAACCCTAGCTCTGCGGGCACTTAGGGAAACCTAGCAAACCTATACATTTTTGAAAACTAGACGCCCAGGGGAATTCAGGATGGGGTGACTTGACTGGCTCTCACCAGGTTCTGTTACCCAGAATCCCTTGCAAACCTAAAAATTGGCAAAAAACACATTTTCCTCACTTTTCTGTGGTGGAAAGTTCTGGAATCTGCGTGGATCCACAAAATTCCACCCACCCCGCGTTCCCCAAGGTCTTCCCAAAAAAATGGTACCTCACTTGTGTGGGTAGGCATAGTGCCCGCGACAGGAAGCAGCGCAAAACGCAACGTGGACACACCACATTTTCACAGTGAAAAATGACCCTTTTTTGCAAAGTGCCTAGCTGTAGTTTTTGAACCCTAGCCCTGCCGGCACTTTGGGAAACCTAGCAAACCTATACATTTTTGAAAAGTAGACACCCAGGGGAATCCAGGATGGGGTGACTTGACTGGCTCTCACCAGGTTCTGTTTCCCAGAATCCCTTGCAAACCTAAAAAATTGGCAAAAAAAACAAATTTTCCTCACTTTTGTGTGGTAAAAAGTTCTGGAATCTGCGTGGATCCACAAAATTCCACCCACCCCGCGTTCCCCAAGGTCTTCCGAAAAAAATGGTACCTCACTTGTGTGGGTAGGCCTAGTGCCCGCGACAGAAAGCAGCGCAAAACGCAACGTGGACGCACCACATTTTCACAGTGAAAAATGACCCTTTTTTTGCAAAGTGCCTAGCTGTAGTTTTTGAACCCTAGCTCTGCCGGCACTTAGGGAAACCTAGCAAACCTATACATTTTTGAAAAGTAGACACACAGGGGAATCCAGGATGGGGTGACTTGACTGGCTCTCACCAGGTTCTGTTACCCAGAATCCTTTGCAAACCTTAAAAATTGGCAAAAAAACACATTTTCCTCAGTTTTCTGTGGTGGAAAGTTCTGGAATCTGCGTGGATCCACAAAATTCCACCCACCCCGCGTTCCCCAAGGTCTTCCCAAAAAAATGGTACCTCACTTGTGTGGGTAGGCCTAGTGCCCGCGACAGGAAGCAGCGCAAAACGCAACGTGGACGCACCACATTTTCACAGTGAAAAATGACCCTTTTTTTGCAAAGTGCCTAGCTGTAGTTTTTTAACCCTAGCTCTGCCGGCACTTTAGGAAACCTAGCAAACCTATACATTTTTGAAAAGTAGACACCCAGGGGAATCCAGGATGGGGTGACTTGACTGGCTCTCACCAGGTTCTATTACCCAGAATCCCTTGCAAACCTAAAAAATGGCAAAAAACACATTTTCCTCACTTTTCTGTGGTAGAAAGTTCTGGAATCTGCGTGGATCCACAAAATTCCACCCACCCCGCGTTCCCCAAGGTCTTCCGAAAAAATGGTACCTCACTTGTGTGGGTAGGCCTAGTGCCCGCGACAGGAAGCAGCACAAAACGCAATGTGGACGCACCACATTTTCACAGTGAAAAATGACCCTTTTTTGCAAAGTGCCTAGCTGTAGTTTTTGAACCCTAGCTCTGCCGGCACTTTGGGAAACCTAGCAAACCTATACATTTTTGAAAAGTAGACACCCAGGGGAATCCAGGATGGGGTGACTTGACTGGCTCTCACCAGGTTCTGTTACCCAGAATCCCTTGCAAACTTAAAATTTTTTAAAAAAAACACATTTTCCTCACTTTTCTGTGGTGGAAAGTTCTGGAATCTGCGTGGATCCACAAAATTCCACCCACCCCGCGTTCCCCAAGGTCTTCCCAAAAAATGGTACCTCACTTGTGTGGGTAGGCCTAGTGCCCGCGACAGGAAGCAGCGCAAAACGCAACGTGGACACACCACATTTTCAGAGTGAAAAATGACCCTTTTTTTGCAAAGTGCCTAGCTGTCGTTTTTGAACCCTAGCTCTGCCGGCACTTTGGGAAACCTAGCAAACCTATACATTTTTGAAAAGTAGACACCCAGGGGAATCCAGGATGGGGTGACTTGACTGGCTCTCACCAGGTTCTGTTACCCAGAATCCCTTGCAAACCTAAAAAATTGGCAAAAAAACCACATTTTCCTGACTTTTCTGTGGTAGAAAGTTCTGGAATCTGCGTGGATCCACAGAATTCCACCCACCCCGCGTTCCCCAAGGTCTTCCGAAAAAAATGGTACCTCACTTGTGTGGGTAGGCCTAGTGCCCGTGACAGGAAGCAGCGCAAAACGCAACGTGTACACACCACATTTTCACAGTGAAAAATGATCCTTTTTTTGCAAAGTGCCTAACTGTCATTTTTGAACCCTAGCTCTGCCGGCACTTTGGGAAACCTAGCAAACCTATACATTTTTGAAAAGTAGACACTCAGGGGAATCCAGGATGGGGTGACTTGACTGGCTCTCACCAGGTTCTGTTACCCAGAATCCCTTGCAAACCTAAAAATTGGCAAAAAAACAAATTTTCCTCACTTTTGTGTGGTAGAAAGTTCTGGAATCTGCGTGGATCCACAAAATTCCACCCACTCCGCGTTCCCCAAGGTCTTCCAAAAAAAATGATACCTCACTTGTGTGGGTAGGCCTAGTGCCCGCGACAGGAAGCAGCGCAAAACACAACGTGGACGCACCACATTTTCACAGTGAAAAATGACCCTTTTTTTGCAAAGTGCCTATCTGTCGTTTTTGAACCCTAGCTCTGCCGGCACTTAGGGAAACCTAGCAAACCTATACATTTTTGAAAAGTAGACACCCAGGGGAATCCAGGATGGGGTGACTTGACTGGTTCTCACCAGGTTCTGTTACCCAGAATCCCTTGCAAACCTTAAAAATTGGCAAAAAAAACACATTTTCCTCACTTTTCTGTGGTGGAAAGTTCTGGAATCTGCGTGGATCCACAAAATTCCACCCACCCCGCGTTCCCCAAGGTCTTCCAAAAACAATGGTACCTCACTTGTGTGGGTAGGCCTAGTGCCCGCGACAGGAAGCAGCGCAAAACGCAACGTGGACGCACCACATTTTCACAGTGAAAAATGACCCTTTTTTTGCAGAGTGCCTAGCTGTAGTTTTTTAACCCTAGCTCTGCCGGCGCCTAGGGAAACCTACCAAACCCACACTTTTCTGAAAAGTAGACACCCGGGGGATTCCAGGGAGGTATGGCTTGCGTGGATCCCCCAACGTTTTCTTACCTAGAATCCCCTGCAAACCTGACATTTTGCTGAAAAAATCCCTTTTTTCACACATTTTTGTGTGGTAAAGTAGTGGCCTCACCGGGCTGACACAAATTTCCTACCACCCAGCGTCCCCCCAGGTCTCCCGATAAAAATAGTGCCTCACTCGGGTGGGAGGCCCAAGTACCCGCGACAGGCAAGGCCCCACAACATATTGAGGCGACCTCAAAATGGCCTATCACAAAACGACCTGGTTTTGCAAGGGGGGTCCCATGACGTTTTGGCCCGGGGCTCGGCGGCCACCTAGGGAAACCTACCAAACCCACACATTTATGAAAAGTAGACACCCGGGGGATTCCAGGGAGGTATGGCTTGCGTGGATCCCCCAACGTTTTCTTACCCAGAATCCCCTGCAATCCTGACATTTTGCAGAAAAAATCCCTTTTTTCACACATTTTTGTGTGGTAAAGTTGTGGCATCACCGGGCTGACACAAATTTTCTACCACCCAGCATCCCCCCAGGTCTCCCGATAAAAATGGTGTCTCACTCGGGTGGGAGGCCCAAGTACCCGCGACAGGCAAGGCCCCACAACGTATTGAGGCGACCTCAAAATGGCCTATCACAAAACGACCTGGTTTTGCAAGGGGGTCCCATGACGTTTTGGCCCGGGGCTCAGCGGCCACCTAGGGAAACCTACCAAACCCACACATTTCTGAAAAGTAGACACCCGGGGATTCCAGGGAGGTATGGCTTGCGTGGATCCCCCAACGTTTTCTTACCCAGAATCCCTGCAAACCTGACATTTTGCTGAAAAAATCCCTTTTTCACACATTTTTGTGTGGTAAAGTTGTGGCATCACGGGCTGACACAAATTTCCTACCACCCAGCGTCCCCCAGGTCTCCCGATAGAAATGGTGCCTCACTCGGGTGGGAGGCCCAGGTACCGCGACAGGCAAGGCCCCACAACGTATTGAGGCGACCTCAAAATGGCCTATCACAAAACGACCTGGTTTTGCAAGGGGTCCCATGACGTTTGGCCCGGGCTCGGCGGCCACCTAGGAAACCTACCAAACCCACATATTTCTGAAAAGTAGACACCGCGGATTCCAGGAGGTATGGCTTGCGTGGATCCCCAACGTTTTCTTACCCAGAATCCCCTGCAAACCTGACATTTTGCTGAAAAATCCCTTTCTTCACACATTTTTGTGTGGTAAGTTGTGGCATCACCGGGCTGACACAATTTCCTACCACCCGCGTTCCCCAGGTCTCCCGATGAAAATGGTGCCTCACTGGGTGGGAGGCCAAGTACCCGCGACAGGCAGGGCTCACAACGCATTGAGGCGACTTCAAAATGGCCTATCACAAAACGACCTGGTTTTGCAAGGGGTCCCATGACATTTTGGCTCGTCGCTCGGCGGCCACCTAGGGAAACCTACCAAACCCACACATTTCTGAAAAGTAGACACCCGGGGATTCCAGGGAGGTATGGCTTGCGTGGATCCCCAACGTTTTCTTACCCAGAATCCCTGCAAACCTGACATTTTGCTGAAAAAATCCCTTTTTCACACATTTTGTGTGGTAAAGTTGTGGCATCACTGGGCTGACACAAATTTCCTACCACCCAGCGTTCCCAGGTCTCCCGATAAAAATGGTGCCTCACTCGGGTGGGAGGCCCAAGTACCCGCGACAGGCAAGGTCCCACAACATTTTGTGATAGGCAATTTTAATGTCGCCTCAATACGTTGTGGGCCCTTGCCTGTCGCGGGTACTTGGGCCTCCCACCCGAGTGAGGCACCATTTTTATCGGGAGACCTGGGGGGACGCTGGGTGGTAGGAAATTTGTGTCAGCCCGGTGATGCCACAACTTTACCAGACAAAAATGTGTGAAAAAAGGGATTTTTTCAGCAAAATGTCAGGTTTGCAGGGGATTCTGGGTAAGAAAACGTTGGGGGATCCATGCAAGCCATACCTCCCTGGAATCCCCCGGGTGTCTACTTTTCAGAAATGTGTGGGTTTGGTAGGTTTTCCTAGGTGGCCGCCGAGCCCCGGGTCAAAACGTCATGGGACCCCCTTGCAAAACCAGGTCGTTTTGTGATAGGCCATTTTGAGGTCGCCTCAATACGTTGTGGGCCTTGCCTGTCGCGGGTACTTGGGCCTCCCACCCGAGTGAGGCACCATTTTTATCGGGAGACCTGGGGGACGCTGGGTGGTAGGAAATTTGTGTCAGCCCGGTGATGCCACAACTTTACCAGACAAAAATGTGTGAAAAAGGGATTTTTTCAGCAAAATGTCAGGTTTGCAGGGGATTCTGGGTAAGAAAACGTTGGGGGAACCACGCAAGCCATACCTCCCTGGAATCCCCGGGTGTCTACTTTTCAGAAATGTGTGGGTTTGGTAGGTTTCCCTAGGTGGCCGCCGAGCCCCGGGCCAAAACGTCATGGGACCCCCTTGCAAAACCAGGTCGTTTAGTGATAGGCCATTTTGAGATTGCCTCAATACGTTGTGGGCCCTTGCCTGTCACGGGTACTTGGGCCTCCCACCCGAGTGAGGCACCATTTTTATCGGGAGACCTGGGGGGACGCTGGGTGGTAGGAAATTTGTGTCAGCCCAGTGATGCCACAACTTTACCACACAAAAATGTGTGAAAAAAGGGATTTTTTCAGCAAAATGTCAGGTTTGCAGGGGATTCTGGGTAAGAAAACGTTGGGGAATCCACGCAAGCCATACCTCCCTGGAATCCCCGGGTGTCTACTTTTCATAAATGTGTGGGTTTGGTAGGTTTCCCTAGGTGGCCGCCGAGCCCCGGGCCAAAAACCCAGGTGACCCCCCTTGCAAAACCAGGTCATTTTGAGATAATGTGTTGTTTATTTCTGCAGCGTGAAAATTTTGGCACAATATTGCAAGGAAAATGTGACAGACATTTTGAGGTTTGCAGGACATTGTGGGTACCATAACTTGTTGGGATCCACAAGAGAGATATCACCATGTACTCCCATGGGTGTTTCGTTTACGACAATATCTACAGTTGGTAGGTTATTCTTAGACGGAATGTACACCTTGGCAGACAGACTAAAAAGACAAAGATTACTGCACAGCCATCTATTCCTCAAGCACACACACATACTGGTTGGATTTGGCACGAGGGCAAGTGATGGTTCAGTATATACAATTTTATTAACAAGAGATTTCACAAAAATGAAATGCACTGTCAATAATTGAAAGGACAAAAAACTGAACCAGTGACTCGCAGCTCGTGAGCTGTAAAGCCACGTCAAGGCCCCAACCGCTTTACAGGCCATTCACACACCTTTCATACGTGATACACACAAGACCATTCACACCACCAGGCACGAAACAAACACATTACAACATTCACAAAAAGGGACAAGGTACACCCTGCTTGAGAAAGACAAAAAAAAAATATTACTGCACAGCCATCTAATCCTCCACACACACATACTGGTTGGATTTGGCACGAGGGTGAGTGATGGTTCAGTATATACAATTGTATTAACAAGTGATTTCACAAAAATGAAATGCACTGTTAATAATTGAAAGGACGAGAAACTGAACCATTGACTCACAGCTCGTGAGCTGTAAAGCCACGACCAGGCACCAACCTCTTTACAGGCCATTCATACACCTTTCATACGTGTGACAAATACAAAACCATTCACACCACCAGCCGCGGGCCCATCACATTACAACACTCACACCAGCAGACAGCACCATTCAAGGGCCCATCACTTTCACACGCCCACATTCCTAACACAGCAACCACACAAGCTGATGGATTGCGTGGAGTGTCGCTCGGCTAGCAGTGTGTGTAGTGACCAGCAGCAAGTCACTACTCACACACTGCCAGCCGAGCGCCACTCCACGCACACCGCCAGCCAAGCGCCACTCCACGCACACCGCCAGCCAAGCGCCACTCCACGCACACCGCCAGCCAAGCGCCACTCCACGCACACCGCCAGCCAAGCGCCACTCCACGCACACCGCCAGCCAAGAGCCACTCCACGCACACCGCCAGCCTAGTGCCACTCCACGCACACCGCCAGCCAAGCGCCACTCCACGCACACCACCAGCCAAGAGCCACTCCACGCACACCACCAGCCAAGCACCACTCCACGCACACCGCCAGCCAAGCGCCACTCCACGCACCACGCCAGCCAAGCGCCACTCCACGCACACTGCCAGCCAAGCGCCACTCCACGCACACCACCAGCCAAGAGCCACTCCACGCACACCGCCAGCCAAGCGCCACTCCATGCACACCGCCAGCCAAGCGCCACTCCACGCACACTGCCAGCCAAGCACCAGCCTACACACACCACCATCACATTTAGGATTTTTTTATACAAAAAAGAAAACACAAACAAATTGCAAATAGATACAAATCTACTAACACAAAATCAGAAACTAAATACATTGCACTAATGCCAACCTTGAAACAGAACAACAATTCTTAAACATTACAGACCAGGCAGTTCACTTTACCACTCATGGTTGCTCCCAATAATTATTTTGCTTGTGGTACGCTCTATAACAAGCAGGCACACACAGCCCAGGGTTAGAAGGACACTCAGGGCAGTACATACGAGTCTCCTTCCGCGTACCTCTTCGCCAACAGACTCTACATCTCCTAGTGGGAAAGTCTTTTGAGGGTGTAGGAGGAATGTGATCAGGAAAGTGGCGATCTTTCAATCGAGCCACATCCTCCACCACTCCAACTCTAGGAACATTTGCCTGTTCCACAACAACAAGGCTGCCTATGACAGACTGCTGAAACTGAACAAAAGTCAACTTTGACGCAGGAGAACACTCCTTGAACACAACAAAAGCATTGAAAGTTGCTAAATTGAAGAGATGGATGGCCAACTTCTTATACCAAATGTAAGCCTTACGAATAGCAGTGTAAGGTTCCAACCTCTGATCTACTCTATCAACAACACCCAGGTGCTTATTGTAGTCTAAAATGCACACAGGTTTGCGCACTTCAGCAATCTGACCCCAAACAGCCACAGGTGAAGTACTCTCATCATGGATGGTAGTCAGCATGTACACATCCCTCCTGTCCACAAATTTCACAGCTAGCAGTTCCTCACTATGCAAGGCACTGCACTGTCCCCTCTGAAGTTTTTTGCAAACAAGCTCTTTTGGATAACCTTTACGGTTAGAGCGGATTGTGCCACAAGCAAAAGTGTCCACTTTGAACAATTCCTTAAACAATTGCACAGCAGTGTAGAAGTTATCAAGGTACAAATGGTGGACTCTGTTAAACAGTCCTCTAGCAAGATCCCACACAATTTTCTCTGAAACTCCAAAAGTGGACGGACAACCAGGGGGGTCAATAGTGGAATCCCTACCAGTGTACACACGTAAATTAAAAACATATCCTGTCCTACTCTCAGACAACATATACAGCTTAATTCCATAGCGTGCCCTCTTGCTAGGAATGTACTTCCTAAAAACCAAACGGCCCTTGAACAGGACCAAAGACTCATCAATAGATATTTCTTTCCCTGGAGTATAGATCTCTGAAAATCGATCTACAAAGTGATCAAGAACAGGCCGAATCTTAAAAAGACGGTCACATTCAGGGTGATCTCGTGGCAACGCCAAACCATTATCAACAAAATGCAGCATCCGAAGCAAAAGTAAATACCGATCACGAGTCATAACTGCAGGAAATATGGCCGTTGCCATCAAGGGACTGGTAGACCAATATGAACCCATGGACGGCTTCCTTATCAAACCCATCAAAAAAGTCAAACCCAAAAACTTCTTCATCTCTTCCAGATTTGTGGGACTCCACCGGGTAGCTCTAGAATGGGGCCTAAGTCTGGCACTGTTGTCCCTCAAAAACTGTTCAGCATACAAATTAGTCTGCTCAACAATCTCACCCAAAAATACATCATCCATAAACAACTGAAAATACTGTATAGGCAAATAATGTTCACAATCCACTCTACACCCTGCATAACCACTAAAGGCAGGCAACACCGGCTGCACCATGTTTGGATCAACCCAGAGTCCAGCACTTCCAGTAGGAAGCCTAGCAGCCCCAGGCTGTAATCCAGATGCCTCTTGCACCATCGGCACAGTAGTATCCTCCTCTAAAACAGGCACTTCATCTGCACTGAGAGTACCTTCATCATCCGATGATTCCATGTGGAGAGAAAACTCACTGCCTGTATTTTCCCCTCCCTCCTCTCCCTCAGACGCACTGTCAGTCTCATAATCCTGCTCAGAGGAAGATTCAAGAAGCAAACCAACCACCTGCTGAGCAGTCATTCTACGGCTAGCCATAATGCTTACTAATAAAGGTTACTTGTCAAACAAGTCAACAACAACAAACCCTTTGTAAAAAAAAGAAATAAACAAAATGTAGCTTTATCACAAAGACCTATATACTCCAACACTATACCACTCACGTGACAGAAGCAGCTAGACTCACCACCACCTACTCTGCACAGGGACAGTAAGGATCAACAATATCCCACTAAAAAAGAAGAAGAAAAAATTACACATAAGACAATGCAAAACATTGCAAAGAATTTCATGCTCTGAACACTAACAAATATGCTGCCATTATGACACCACTTACAAAAAAATTCATTCATGCATGACAATAATACTCATTTGGAGTACACACAACAAAACTATTTTTCTTACCAAATAAATGCAATTACGCAAAACTGCAGAACAACCACTGCCGAAACCGCAAACAGGAATCAAAAGCTTTACACTAGAATAAAAAGGAGAAAAAAACCATTACAATCACATATGCAAATAATGCACCAGTCCACACACAATCCACCAGCCAAGCTAAGGGGTAGGTGGGCCAAAGAGTATAAATAAAATATTCACCCCCGTAAAAGGGGAGCAACCCTTGCCCTTTTGGCCACTCCCCAACACAAAAATTAAAAAACCCTGGTGTCTAGTGGCTTCTGCCCTCCTTGGGGGCAGATGGGCCTAAAAACATACTGCTATTCTGCCACCCAAGGGGTCACTCTCCACAAATAAATGCCTGGTGGACTAGTGGGAAGATACCTTTATCTTCCGCACACGATCTCTCACTACTCAACTCTACTCTCAACTCTATTCACAACTGGATGTTAGCTCACCAACTCATTCTGAATCCCGCCAAAACTGAATTCCTCCTCCTCTCTACCTCTCTCTCACCTCCTCCTGTTCAATCTTGGATGGATCAGCTGAACCTACTCAACAACAAACCCATCATTGTCGACAGCGCTAAATCCCTAGGTGTCAATCTTGGCAAAAGACTCAACCTAATCTCCCACATCAACTCTATTGCTAAGACCGCACGTTACCAGTAGCGCCTTCTATGGGGGATCCGTCGGTTCTTCACGGAGAAAGACTTAAAAACCTTGGTACAATCTCTGGTTCTCTCAAGACTGGATTATTGCAATTCTCTTCTGATGGGCCTACCCAAATCCCACCTCTCCCCTCTCAAATCCATCCTCCATTCAGCAGCTCGCTTCATTTCAGGGTCTAAACGAAGCGACCACGTCACTCCTATCCTGTCCTCTCTTCGATGGCTTCCGATCGAGGCAAGATCTATTTACAAAACTGCCTGCATCACACACAAAGCCTTACACACGTCCTCCCCTCGTTACCTGGCGAATAAATTGAAATTGTCCGGTGGCTCTCGCCCTTCTCGCAATGCGGAAAAGCTTCTGCTTGAGCCCCCCATCTTCAAAAGGGAAAGATCGATGGCGCAATCCTTCTCAGGCAATGCGGTGAGAATCTGGAACTCGCTTCCCCCATTGCTCCGTGCCACCTCCTCTACCCGGATCTTCAAAGCTGACCTCAAATCTCTTCTCTTCCAAAGACACTTTCAGAACTAATACTTTCACTCTCAGCCCCCTCTAGGAAGTTCGCTCTTCATTGTAAATTTGTACTTTTTCCTGTACATTCCTCACCCTTGCGTGCTGTGCTGGATTTGTGTACCCTTCATTTAATTCACGCCCTCTCTACTCCCTCAAGGAAGTTCTTCCACTATAGGAAATTCTGTACTCCATGCCTATAGAAGTGCCTTCCCAGTGTGTTCTGAGTGACTGCCGCTTATTGCAGTATTATACCTCTATTTGTATTTTGTATCTCATGTATCATGCACAATTGTCACTTTTTCCTCATGTAATGTAACGCTTGCTTTTGTATTATGCTCACTTGTAACCTTCTCCTCATGTAATGTTACTGTTCCTATTTGAAGCGCTCTGACACCTTCGGGTAAAGCCCCGCGCTATATATAAAAAAACTGCCCCCCCCCCCAGGGGGGCAGAGCACCAAAAACATAAGGCCCCCAAAAGGGGAGCGACCCTTGCCCAAGGGGCCGCTCCCCAAAACAGTATCTTCCGTTTTTTTTTAAAAATTCCCTGGTGTCTAGTGTGCATTCCTGCTGCACGATTGCATGATCGTGCAGCAGGAATGCACAAAGAGGCATCGAGGGAAAGGAAAGGGTTTTCCTTTCCTCGATGCCTCTTCTGTTTGAAATCCCCCTCCCCGGAGCCAAAACTAACCTTATTCCCCGACGCGCTGGAAGCAAATGGCTTCCAGCGCGTCGGGGAACAAAGGAAACCCCCAATGACGTCAGCGCGCCTTGCGCGCTGACGTCATTGAGGGGGCGGGGGAGGCAGGGGAAGCCCTTCCCCTGCCTTCCCCCAAAAAACGACGATCGGATTCCCACGGGGAGCGCCAGCGCTTCCCCGTGGGTGGTCTTATGACGAGCTGGACTCGTCATGAGCACACGACCACTGTGTGCCATGACGAGTCCAGCTCGTCATGAGCATCGAAGGGGTTAACTAGTAGTCGCGTTTGCAGAGTGGTGCAGAAAGGGGGCTGGGCCTCCGACCAGCGCTCAGGAACTCTGTTGCGTAGGACTTACAGGAGGTACCAGGAGGTCTTCTTGGCCCCCAAAGTCCCTCATTCATCCCCCAACCCATAGGGTGCCAGGAGGCGCGTTTGCAGAGTGGTGGAGAAAGGGGGCATGGCCTCTGAAGACCTCTTAGCAATCCCACTGTGTGGGACATACTGGAGGTAACAGGAGGGGTAGTTGGCCCCCAAGGACAACCTTGGGGGCCAACTACCCCTCCTATTACCTCCAGTAAGTCCCACACAGCAGCATTGGTAAGTTCTCAGAGCAGGCTACGCCCTCTTTGCCCACCACTCTGCAAACGCGCTACCTGGCGCGCTCTTGGATTGGCATTAAAGTCCCCTTTGCTGCTGGGGGTCCTTAGGGGCCAACTAGCCTACCTGATACCTCCAGTAAGCCCCAGATAGTGGGATTGCTGAGAGGTGGACACAGGCCATGCCCCCTTTCTCCACCACTCTGCAAACGCACCTCCTGGAGTGCTCTTGGTTGGGGGATGAAGTCCCCTTGCCTCCTGAGGGTCCCTGGGGGCCAACTAGCCCTCTTGTTATCTCTAGTAAGCCTCACACAGCTGGATTGCTGAGAGTGGTCCGAGGCCACGCCCCCTTTTTACACCACTCTGCAAACACGCCTCTTGGCGCACTGCTGCTTAGGGGATGAAGTCCACTTTAGTCCTAAGGTCCTCAGGACACAAGAGGACCTCATCGCCCCACCAGCAGTGCGCCAAGAGGCGCGTTTGCAGAGTGTTGTAAAAAGGGGCGTGGCCTCGGACCACCTCTCAGCAATCCCACTGTGTGGGGCTTACTGGAGGTAGCTGGTGGGCTAGTTGGCCTCTAAGGACCCTTAGGATACAAGGGGACGTAATCCCCCAACCCAGAACATGCCAGGAGGCATGTTTGCAGAGTGGTGCAGGGAGGGGGCGTGTGGCCCCCCTTCTCTTAATATTTTTTCGGTCCTGGGGATCCCATCCCCCAGGGTCTGAGACATTTTTTTTTTTTAATTGTAAGAAAAACGGAAGGGGGCTGCGCGGCCCTCCTCCCGAGGACAATTTCGGCCCCGGGGACCCCATCCCCCGGGGCATAGGCACTTCTTTTAAAAAAAAAAAAAATGTACATTTAAAGGAGGGTGGTCACGCAGCCCCCCTCCTGAGGCCATTTTCGGCCCAGGGACCCCGTCCCTCGGGGCTTTGCCTCTTTTAAAAAAAATTATTATTATTATTATTAAACTGCAATGTCCCGGGGGTGGGCACCCCGGGACAATGCTGGAGCTGGCCCTGAGGGGTGGCGGTCCCTAGGGCCAAGGAGGGCTCCTGGAGAGGGGCCTCGCGGCCCCCCTCCCATCTTGTACATAGCCCCGGGGAGGTTGTGGTTCCTGGGGCCGGGGGTCCGCAACGGACTACCATATTTGAATAAAGTGTGCTCCGGAGAGGTGGTGGTCCCCGGGGCAGTGTGGGGGGGGGCTCAAGCCCACACACACATAATTTTTAAAGGTAGCCCCGGGGAGGTGGTGGTCCCCAGCAGTGCGGGGGGCCATGTGGCCCCCCACATTTAAAGCATGTAGCCCCAGGGAGGTGATGGTCCCCGGGGCATTAATTTATTTTGAAACTTCCCGAGGAGGTGGCAGTCCCCGGGGCTTGTGGAGGCCTGCGAGGCCCCCCCACCCAAAATTACCTAATGCCCCGGGAGGTGGCAGTCCCCGGGGCAGCATGGGGGGGCAAAAGCCCCCCAAACGTATATTTTTGAACAAGCCCCGGGAAGGTGGTGGTACCCGGGGCTGCGGGGGCCCCCGCGGGCTCCCACTACATATTAAAGCATTGCCCCTGGGACCTGGCCCATCCGGGGGCTTAAAACAAATGAAGCGCAGCAGCCCGCGCTTTGTTTTTTAAAAATTTTGGGCCGGATTCGCAGACCCTACGCTAATCCTGCCGAAAATGTTTTAAAAAATGCTTTTTTTGGTCCTGGTCGTCCCTGAGCAGGCCTAGGGGGTCAGGGTTTTCCTACCCTTCCCCCTGTTCTTTATTTATTTGGGTTTTTTGGGACTCGGCTGAAGCGGAGTCCCAAAATGGCTGCCAACATTTCCTGGTTGAAGTGTTGGCTGCCAATCAGATCTCTGCACGAGATCGTCATTATTCGAGAAGGCTTCGCGACCCTAGATATACAAATTTGGATTTCCTTTAATATTTAAATAAAATTAATATATATATGTATATATATATACTCACCTATAAATATTTTTTCTTTATAGCAGTACATTAAATTAAAAAGTAACAAATAAATTAATATATTTTAAAATATATATTTTTAATAACAGCAGAACATTATATATATGTATATGTAAACATACATACATTCTATTTTAAACTATATACATCTTAAAAAATTATGTTTGTATGTTTTGAAAAATATTAGTGTGAAACGATACTTTATTTTTGATAACTTTTGTATTTACCATTATACGTATAGGGAGACAATATTTTTGTAAACAATATTTTTGCTACACGATATTATTGCTGTCGATATTGTGTCAGTGACCCCTTGTAATTGCACCCCTGCCCTAGCTTATATGCTTGTTACCTAACACAGCCTATACAATCAGGTGACTTCATTTCAGTGATACACAATTTATTGTCAAACAAATGTGTGATTTTAGTCTTGCACGACGACTGGAAAACATTGCCCATGACTTATTGACTCCGCTCCTTTTCTGTTCTGTTCAAATAGCATAAAGTAGTACCTTGGATTGCCAGGTTTTACATTTGACCAAAACCTGTCCTGTCTTTAAGCAATCTGGCACTCAGGCAGCCCTCGGGCACCTCGACAATCACACGCGTCATCTCACACACTCATGTTCCAAGCACATCCCTCAGGATGTCTGCGGAGTGCCACGTAAATCACCCCCCTGAGAGAAAACATGAGAGGAAACATGCACAGGAAAGCGCCCATTCATCCGAATACACCTCCAACCCCCTTCAGCTTCCTAACCAATAACGGGCAGGGGTCACAGGCGTTCCATCTCTTACGCCCACGTGCTGGAGCACGTGCTAGTTCTCCCGCTCCTTCATTCTACTGCCTTTCATAGGAGCAAAAACCCAACTAATGGGAACACTGGAGGAACAACCTTTACACCCTCACAAGGTATCGCAAAGGTGCCCCATTAGATATTTTTCCCTTTTATGAATTTGAAACAAACCATTAATACAGACAAACCAAAGACTATGATCGCTCTTATCCCTTTATTTTTTGTCATCACACCTTTTATATATTTATATATGTGTGCAGGAATTAAGTGCAATTTACTCACGTATTTAAATTCTTGTACTCGCAGTATTATTCACGAATCAACACGCTTATGCTGCAGTGTGAAAACTTGCAGCGTGTACATCAACTCCGCGATGAAATGACGTCCAAAATTAAAGTCGGTTGCAGTTATTACAGTCCTCTAAATTATTATTACATTTATTATAATCATAAAAATAGATTTATTCGGTTAGTCTAAAAGCATAGATATAACAAATTCTAAAAAAAACTTTCATTACATAGTCAACTCTAAAACAAACTTTAGAAAGGCAATGCAGAACTTTTCCTGGTGCGCCCCCTTACTTTATGATGCATTTATCAAATAAGCGTACTGTTTTAAATTAGTCTTAAAAATAGTCAATTTTTATAATGAATGTATTTCAATAAAGATGTCATGAGGATTCAGGGCGGTATAGATTACATCCATTTCCCCTAACCTTTGTGATTAGCCCCATTGGCTAAACGTAGCTACAACCACACAACTGAACTATAATTTTACAATGCACACCGATTCTGATGTTTTGTCTGCCTGGGCGACGTGTTTAATATGCACTGTGGAAATATTTAGGGCATTTTAATGTATAGATTTATTTAGGCACAAAGAAATGACATGGGCATACTGTACATCCACTGCAAAGGATCAGCAGCAACAACATGCAGAATAAAAAGGATTGCAGCTTCATTTTAGGCAGTGGTTAATTTGTAAAAAATATAAGTGCCTGGACTCTTGTCAGGAGGCAGCTTAGACCAGCCCATTTCCCCTGTTAGCGCTGCCTAACACAGAACCAACAAACCCTCCAGGTGGGGTGGGGATGTGGCGTAATGGCCAGAAGTGCCGACTTCAGAGTTGGGCAACCAGGTTCGAGTCTCGGCGTCGGCTCAATAGCCTGTGATTCAGGGCAAATCGCTTAATCTCCCTATGCTTACCAAAAATGAATGTGTCCCTAACTGGTGCTCAAGCACCGTGTCGATGATTAAGTGCCGGTGCTGAGCACCGGAAACCACCGGCTCAAATTAAGCACTGATTTTTGGTCAATGTTGTGAAGAGAATAAGGGCAAGCTAGTCTTTTTAAGTAAATGAAACCACCATTGTAAGATGAAACATTGCAGGTGTGCGAGACAGCGCAGCAAGCAAAGTTGCCATGCTGTGTCGCATTAGGTGGAGAGAGCAGCAGCGAGCCATGTCGACTAAGATAACATGTTGCTGCTCTCTTCCCAAGTGTTGGCGCACAAACGGGCTTTCTAATGCCATGCACAAACCTTTGCACCACAGTGCACAGGTGTGTGTGCAGTGGACCATTGGTTTTGTACTGGAAGGGTACCCCTCCAATACAAATTACTATGCCTAAACAAACTTTATACTTTTCCCACAATGGATTTGTGCTGTATATTGCAGCACACACATACAATGCGTAAAATGTTAGGAGAAATTAAAAGATTTAACCTACTTAGTACATGCCTCAAGTAGGCATTATTTTTGGCACAAAGCTCTGTCTGACAATTTTATTAGATATCACTTTGCATCAAAAACCATGGGTTCTAGAGTGCGAATGCACATGTACCACACATTGCACACTCCCTTGATGCAAAGTAGTGCAAAGGAGGACAAAGCAGTGCAAAGCACTATTTGTGTTCCTTCAACATCTATTTTCCAGTGCAAAAAAACGTTTTGTGCTGGAATTAAATAATTTATCAAGAGTTTTGTGTCAGTTTGCGTCACTTTCAGTGACTTGCAAAGACTCAAAATCTTGCTAAATCATCCCCAAAATGTTGTGTATTTCTGTATTTTATTAGGTTTTCTTTCAAATCATGTGTGCAAATTATTTGAAATCTTTTTTTTTTATTATAGGCAATCATAAATTATAAAGCAGCATACAATATAATTCCAGTGCAGGTGTCTGAGTGAAAACTAAGCTTATTCAGTTAGGGCACAAACAGTGGGATGATTTCCCTGATGGGGGTCCAAGATTACAGTCAATCTATGCTTTGTTATTCGTATTTTATTACACAATTATGTGTAGACCAATGATGAATGTTTGGAACTTACTGGGTATATTCACAAGAACGTGCGATAAACATCGCCAAAATAGCTTACTGCAACTTCTCACATCGCAGTCCATCGCGTGAAAATAACGCTGTGTTAACGTGGCATTCACAACACGGCGATATCGTGCGATAACCGCACGATAACACGGCGAATGTCCGCGAAACAACTACAGCGACGGCGATAAAAATGCAAAACCCAACACGAAAAAAGTTGGGATGGGCCCAACTGCGATAAAATCTGCGTGATAACTAGCGAGAGGCCAGCAGGTCCCACGCGTCATGCGGGGAAAAGCACAAGAAAAGCATCCAAAAAGATCAGACCAAAAACCAGATGAAGCGCAGAGGACAAAGGATGCACCCGGACCAGGTGCAGAGGACAACGTGAAACCCACAAGACCCACGGAGGCCCAGCCAGGAAGTCAGGTGTGGTGGAAGGGCAATGAGAAGAGGGAGAGGAAGACGGGGTACAGTCTGCAGGAAACCCGGATCCACGTCACGGATGAGATAGAACTCCACCACCAACTGTACGTCACCACCAACGTGTCATTGGCAAAAATGACGCTGAGATGGCAGACCATCTCGGACCATGTGAATGATGTTGCCGCGCCGAGGAGGACAATGGAAGAGGACAAGAGGTGCTGGAATGATGCGAAGGGCAAACCCAAGAAGGAACTCGCTGCCAACATTAAAGCAGCAACGCAGATTGGAGGTGGGGGGCCAGCAGAACACCAGGAGCAGGATGAAATGGAGAAAATGGTGGCCACAATCATCAGTCGGGTGACGGTGACAGGAGCAGAGGACCTGGACACCGCCCAACATGACCTGACACAACATCAATAGGGTGAGTACCTACCAGGGAGTGGGGGACGGGGGAGATGGGCACAATGGCACACATGCACAATTAAGCAGAGCACACTGCACACCCACAATGACTCCTGATCATGTCCCTGATCCCCCTGGAACACTGCAGCACACACACAAACACCAAGTAGTCTCACCTCCAACATGTCCCCAAAGGGGCCCCCACCCAACACATCACCAATCACACAACCAACACATGCACACGTGCGAAACCCAGCGAAGATGCGTATCCGTCAGCCACACTGACATTGCAAGAGACACTACATGACGAGTAGCATGGCTGCAGTCCAACTACCATGTCAATGTGCAGGCCACGACACTGATGCGGCTGAGTGTGGGCCAGATCCACAAAGGTGCAGGTCACACTCGGACTCATCCACGTGCACAAAAAACCCCTTACGCCAACTACACATCCACCTACCGACCATGCCGCATGCGTGCACAAAATGGCCAATCACATCTGGCATCGCAGGAACCTGTGACATGACAATGGACGAGTACAACCTGTAACCTGTATTAGTTTTATTTACACATGCAGTGCCAGTGGACATTTTGTACTGTCTCATGATTGCACAGGATGGACACAAAGTGACGTGCTCAGGTGAATAAATTGGCAATGAGGGTGTTCCTACGGGCTATTCCTGCTGCAGCTGCAGTGGGGGTGTGGGCCACCTGCCCCATCGTCCTCATCATCGTCCGGTGCATCTGGCACTGGGATCCATGAGGCATTGGAGCGTACACAGATGTTGTGCAAAACACAACATGCAACGATCATCTTGCACACGATGTCTGGCCTGTACAGGAGCCTTCCGCCTGTGATGTCCAGGCACCTTAAACGTGATTTCAACACGCCAATGTGCGTTCCACGATGCCCCTGGTGCGTATGTGGGATGCATTGTACTGCCTCTGGGCATGTGTGTTCGGGTCTCGGATGGGTGTCATCATCCAAGGGCAGAGTGCATATCCCTGATCACCTGTGACAGTGCAGAGAGAGATGAGTCAATAGGTGGTTCGGCATGATATGTTGGCAGGCACACTAGTCCAGTGACGCCTGTTCTTGCTGTGCTTGCTGTGCGTGGGGTGAGTGTAAGACAGCCCCCGGGGATTGTCTGGTGCTGGCAACAACTACAACAGTCATCACTCAATCAGAAGTTCAAAGTACAAACAGCAAGGGACCATGACTTGAGGTGCACAGAGTTAGTTGCCCCGGATGCACAGCGGCCGGCACGGGCACACCGCCACGGGACGGTGACTTGCGATGCACTGGGTTAGGCCCATGAAAGCTGGGTGGGTCCTCCTAGATGTCCAAGGTGACTGTCGCTGAGTGTATCGTGGGACAGTGGAAGGTGTTCCCCCAGGGCATGATGCAGCGGGCACAACCAAACAGCAACAGGCAACATGGGGGATATGAATGCCACAGACTCATGCCAAACACAATGTCCGTACCTGCCAGCTGATGATGACGACAACCCCCAGGCCACAGACTCAGACGCCACCAAAGTACAACCAGAGAGTGACCTTGACTCACGGCGCACGGAGTCAGTGGCACCAGGGCTGCAAGGGGATGCAGTCTGCGATGAGGCGTGTACATTAGTGTGCACTCAGCCATTCAGAAATTAAGACCCAGTTACAAATGTGGGACCTACTTGACCGCAGTGTCGGCCGGTGGCAGCGGTGTGCGTGGGCCAACCGCAGTTCAGCCAGCTCCTCCTGGTACTCCCACACACGGCGTTGGAATGTCAGGTGGCGATGACGTGTGGCTCAAGGAGGCTGCGGTACCAGAGTCGAGCATGTGTGCAGCCTGCGATGATGCCATGCCCTGGCTGTTCCCGCCTTGATGTGATTGGTGTGAGGCCGGCTGGGCCGCAGAGCATGCCGGAGCCAGTAGTCTGCAGGGGCCCACAAACACGTGTCACCGGCTTGCGTTGAACAGGGTTAGTGGCACCACGTGTCGCCGGCTTGCATTGAACAGGGTTAGTGGCACCACATGTCGCCGGCTTGCGTTGAACAGGGTTAGTGGCCCCAGGTCAGTTGTTGCTAGTGTTCGGTCACCTCTGTAACGAGGATCCGGCTTTCATCCGGACTGAACCACATCTTCCTCTTACTCCTCTCCGTGCGTTCACTGGTATGGACTCTGCCATTCATGAATCACAACAAAGTGCTGGATGTGGGGCCTACTGGACCGCAGTGTGGTCCGTGGGCAGAGCTCAGCACGGGCCCACACACACGTGTCGTGTGCTTGCGATGCAGAGTTTGGCTCACAGATCGAAGGGAGTTCAGTGATATTGACGCTGCCATTCACATTTGGTCACTGCCATACATGACTCCAGACTCAGTTCAATATGTGCCACCAACTGGGCCGAAGTGTAAGCCGGTGGGGTATGTCAACGAGAGAGGATTGCTGCCTGCATCGTGGAGGCCAGCGATGGTCTGAGGTGGCTGCCAAGGTCACGGGCATGGGGCTTGGAGCTTGCACCGGCACGTGGTGGGCCCTCTTTGACACACGCCAGTATCTGCAGGTGAGCGGAGAGGCCTTGGTGCGCTGGGGCAGGCAAGACGGGTCTGGGGACCAGAGGCCTGGGGTGCAGCAGGCGCACAGGGTCGCAGGCTCCGCCGCTCACGGCGTCGGCCTTGTGGCGGGCTGAGTGGCGCCGCCCTGGCAGACACGTTGGCCATTCTGGAAGAGAACCACGCCCAGAGCGACGGGGTTTTTATTCACACCCCTACACAGGTCTGGCGTATGCAGGGCCAACCCACTCCGCCCACGCCTACAGGGGGGGACGTAACGAGCACCACTTCCGTGTTCTACCCCACAACCTGGGCTGAAATGGTAGCATCCACTGGCCACTACACTCCATGCACCAGCAGTCAATGTCCACATGGCCATTTCCGTGGGTTGCACGCTCAAGTCTGTCCAGCACATCCACGCCACACTTGTCATTGGGTAGGTTCTCATTCATTAGTCACTTGCCTCCCTTGCACATGCCTGCTTCCAGCCTCTCCACACATTCTGCTATTGTGTGGCTGTGGTGCCATGCTGTAGCTGGGTTGTGTACATGGCAGGCCCAGGTTCCCAATGGAGTCGTGTTGTCGTGTCTGGTCGGTGGGCATGTTGTGTGGCATGTTGCATGTGGTTTTGCTGCTTGCCCATTCCCAGGATCGTGAGTTGCATGACTGTGGAGTTGAGGTGTGTGGTGTGTTCATTTGGTACTTACCAACGAGCAATGCATTTCCATAGGTGCCATCCTAGAAGCGCTGGTTGATGATGGACTGTCGGAAGATGAATGAATCATGCACACTGCCTGGGTAGTTGGCCACAACATTGGTGAAGAGTCCCCGGTGGTCCACTATTGCCTGCACATTGATGGAATGTGTGTGCTTTCTGTTGCGGTAGTTGTGTGCAGTGTCGGCAGGGTGCACGAGTAGGACATGTTTGCAGTCAATGGCCCACAACACGTGGGGGAATCCAGCAATGGCGTAGAAGCCTTACTTGGTCTCTAGCTGCTCCTGCGCAGTGTGGGGGAAGTGGAGGTGATGGGGTACCAGGCTGATGATGGCATCCAGGACATGTGTGATGAACTTGGATAGGGCTGGCTGTGAGACTCCTCCGACTCTGGCAGTTGTTTGTTGGTAGGTACCAGAGGCCAACATGTGCAGCACAGCCAGCAGCTTTGTCTGCGGAGGGATGTTGGTTGTCCGCTGTGTTGGTACCGTCAGCCTGTGGGCGATGTGGGTCAGGATGCGGAGGATGGTTGTCCTTTTGAGCCTGTAGTGGGCAATGACCTCCTCTGGCATTAAGTCTGTGAGGCTGGTGCGTTTACGGTAGGTCCGCTGTCTTTGTCTACGCTGCCTCTGTGGTAGTCCGGAGGGACGCGGGGGGTCCTGGGGCAGGTGGTGGGCCTGGGGGTGGTGGCGGTGGGTGTTGTGGCCCTCTTGGATCTCCGAGTTGCATGATAAGTAGCTCCATGGCGTCTGTTGGTCTTCAGGTGTGGCTCTGGTCTGGGCTCCCTTTCAGACTGCAGGTGGTCGTCCCGCTTAGCACCAGCAGAAGGCAGGTGTTAAATACCTGCTGCTACCGCGGCTTATCGCCTGTTTTTGACTCACATCGCAGATCTGGCTGTCCGTTGTGAATCACGCTGTGTTGTCTTTTCGTGTGTTTTTGCACGGACACGCCTATTCTGCATCTCATTAGCGTTAGTTGGCGCGTCGGCCGTGGCGATGTTTTTTGCGGCAGCTATCGCGGGTTATGTGGTGATGTAGGCAGTTAGCACCAGCTTGCGAAAGGGGCGGTTATTCTATCGCCACTTTTGCTGCGCTAAAGTGCCGATAACTCGGCTATAAGTCCTTGTGAATATGCCCCTCTGTCTTTACAGCTTTGCAAGAGAAGATGAATAGCGTATAGGAAGTCAAAAACCCTGCAGCTGAGAAGTAGATGCAACAGCCAGATGATGTTTAAAAGTCTACAAAGCAAGTTTAGAGTTAGCCTCACATCTCACTGACCTATGGGAGTTTGAGATGAAGAAGAAAGCCAAATACTTATACTCCATGGTTATCAATTGGCCGTCACTGACACTATCTTATGTGGTTAATTTCTCATTGTACAAAATACTAGACATGAGATTTTTGCTGTTCCTTATACTGAAGTTCAGTGGTTGCCAAGGGAGTCTAAACAGTAATGTTAAAAACAACAAACTTTGTAACCTAGATCCAGTGGGAGTGATGCAATCTTCCACACATCACCACATCCACCATTATCCTCACACAGTAAGAATGTGTTGGCTAATAGTGAAAATGGGGAAACGAAAAGGGGTGAAAGAAAACAGAGATACTGAACTCGCATTTGTCACTCTGTTGGGCATTGACATCTGCATCGCTAGGTGTACATCGAAAGACAAATAAGGTAGGTTTTATATTATCTGATTAAAGCAGAGAATCTAACCCTAAAAGGAGATAAGAAATCCCTTAAAGGTATCTGCGTATAACCAACTATCTCTGTAGTTGATGCCAGACTACTATATCTGAAACTAAAGTATCACAAAATTCAGTACCTCAAGAATGTTGAATAACCCTCCTTCTCAATTGATAAGGTAACTGCCTTCTGCTTCAGAAATGCGCACTCTCTGGAGGTAATACAGTTAGTTTCTACTTACCTGATTGCGCAGCTGTAAAACAATTATCATTCATAAGTATTTGTGACACCACACATGCATAATTATAACACTTGATCAACACCTTGCACATAATCATACACACATATCATGAACATTTAGGAGTTCTTGGTGCATGGGAAGTATCTCAGAGCTTTTGTAAAACAGTCTCTCAAAGTGTAAACTTGTTAAATCAAATGTACAAATAGTTCAATGTTCGTTTTCTTCCAATGCAACGTGATTTCAGAAATACTTCCTGAATTCCAAACTGCACTCCAGTAGTCACACTGAGATCTCCCCAATGACAATATGAATTCAGTCTCAAGGTTCCTACAATAGCAACATCATAGCATGATAGTCTAGGAAGGATGCTGTGAAACATCAGGAGAGTTATAAGTATTCATCTTAGTGGACCGTCACTATCTCAAAACAATGTAAGGGCCTGATTCGGCAAAGGTACTTACAACTTATAACGTTTCGAGTGCGGAGTCTCCAAACTCGGGGTGGAGTCTCCACACTTGGGGCAGAATATCTGCACTGAGCACTGCCACCATGAGTGCGGAGATTCTGCCATGAGTGCAGAGATTCGTAACTATCTTTGTGAATCGGGCCCTAACAGTTAAAGGATGTGTGAGAAATGTAGTTTCAATGTTGGATGCTGTAGCGTGGTGCATCAGGTGGCGCCGACATTCAGTGGCCACCGCCAGTGTCTCCTTCATTGAAATTAACTTGGCGCGAGTGTGTTTACAGTCCGCTGAGCCCAGACCAGTAAGATGCATGGTCTAACAAGCAATAACAGGTTATATTGCATCTGTGGTTCATAGAACGAGAATTTACCACATATTGTTTATGTTTCTTAAGGGTTACCTGAAGAGCAGAGGTATTGGCTTAGAACCTCCTTTTTGCAATATGGTTTTAGTGTATGTAAACAGGCCATTAACTTATTACTCAGAGTTAATGACCCAGTGATAACTTTAACATTTATTAATTTTAAGATTGTCTTCATAATGCCTATATTATCATGATTTTGACATTGTTGCTAGATTGTTTAAAGGATTGCCTGTGATAAAATTCCATTAGTGAAGGTTGTGTAAAAGTGCCTGCTTGAGCAAGGTATTTTAATAGCAGAATGGCCTTGGGATGAAACATTTTTAGTTTCTGTAACAAAAGTTCGGTTCTCTGGATATACTCCTTGTTCTTGGCAGATGTAGGTATTCTCAAAAGGTTTTAAGCATTTAGGTTAAATGTAATCTTTAATCACAACAAGTAATTGTTATGCAGTGAAATAATTCAATAATCAATAAGCCCAATCCATCAATCAAGTATTTTTAAGTTGTATCAGACATTGTATAAAGAAGAAAGGATAACAAAAGATCTGTACCACGTAACTGGGCGCTTGGGAAAGCTAAGGCTTTTCTGACTTAGGTCCCCTTAGAACAGTGGTCTTCAAACTTTTTAATACCACCCACACCCAATTGTGTAAACAAAAAATTGTCGGGCCCCCTCAGAATTTTTCACAAATATTCCTTTACATTGGCATTGTTTAAATATGTTTAGACTTATTTAAACATTGCAGTAAAGTTTTGTTAACCTTTTAAAAATGCAATCAAATACATGATTGCAAAACATACTTTTTTGGTCAGCCAGGCCTAACGTGTAAAAGTTTCCATAGTGTGATTATCAGATATGGGGGTGGGGGTTTTGAAGAATATTTGGCGTCCCTTACCTTTTGACACATACCCGCAGCTAGTATATAAATGGCAAAACATGTTAGTGATGGCCCATTACAGAGCAGTTTACTACTGCTCACTTGCTTTCCATTTAAAACAAAGAACTGCTTTAGCATAGTGCTTCTTTTGGCCAGAGTCTGGCGCCCCCCTGGTATAACCAAAGGCCCGCCCCCCCAGTTTGAAGACCCCAGCCTTAGAACATGGATTGACATATACCATTGTGCAATAAAAGGTGCGGGAGATGATTCCATTATGCAGAGGATGCAAGGTAAATTGGTAAATGTGGGATGTCAAAAGGCCTTTCATGAACTGAATTGGCAACACGTCCTTCGCTTCATGTGATTTTTACCCAGTTGACTGGGTACATGGATGTCCCAGATAATTTAAGGGAGAATGGGTGGTAGGTAGGGGAGTTAATGATTACACGGGAATCCTGTCAGTGCTACTCACTCTCGTCTTTATTGTTCTTCACTCTATTTATTAAGCTCTTAGCAAGCAGTATATCAGGGGCAGGTGGCATTGAGTTGCCTGGATTCTCAAAAAATAAATCAAATTATAACTTAGCCATATGTAACAAACCACACAGGATGCGTTTTCATTTGTTAACTACTAGCTCTTTAGACGTACTGGCAGATATTTTTATATAGGAAATAGATTCTGGGAAAATGGCACTGAAATTTATCCAGAAAATTGGGTTGGGGTGTAGATATCACTGGCCCACTTAGAAATCTGTCAGTATTTTCACAAACAAAGCACAGTCACTTTTAATACCTTTCCCCCTTCTATATTAAAAAAAAAAAGTATCCCGTCCGTAACCTGGTTTCATCATGCCCTCATCTATTTTTCATCTTTTGATCCCACTGATGTCACGGCCCAGTTGATTCCCTAATGTGTCTGGAAAATAAAATGAATATGCGCATGATAAAATGGCCCTTGGCCCATATGAAAGTTTAATTTAGCAAAGTCCCTAGTGAACAATTGTTTGCTTCATGCCTCCTGAAAAGCCAAGACAGAAACCTGTTAAGTTATTGGAGGAAATACACAGTGCTTTTGTTGATTTCGAGTAGTATGAAGTTGTTGGTCCATTTGTAAAGCTCAACCTCATCAACACTTGCTTAGCCCTGAAGCACATGTTTCACACAAACACAACCTCTTACTAAAATTGAAATCTATAGGTAAAAGTTAACAGATCTGTAGTGTTCTCGTAGATCTAATAGTTCAGATGGTTGGTAACTGCCATTGCTGGCCCCATCAGAATTAAGTGGCCTCTTCTAATGAAAGCCTTAATGGCCATGTCAAATTTCAGGAGATATTGATGAATGAATAAAAGCCTACCTGATTCTCTTTCAGCTCTACTGTGGTCTCCTGTTGCTGTACCAATTCTGTTGCTGACACTGCTTCTCAGTCAACTTTTTGTAGTGTGTTGTATGGTCTTGACTTTGGAATTCCCAGCACCCATATGGAAGTGTCATCCACTTCCCCTCAAATCCCAGGTATTTTAGCATAAGCTTTAGCTCATTTTGCACAAGACTAACATTTTGTACACAATACCTGGCTTTTGGCATTAACCTACTATCAGGAATATGTTGTTAGCTATTGTGTCAGCAGGTGATGTTGACATGGGGAGGTTAGTGACTGTTCTTATCTACATGATCAAGTATAGGGATACTTGCATCATTTTCATCAGTAAGTAGGCTCTGTGGTGGTGTTTTGATTGTGCTAATTGGCTACTGTGTATGTAGGGTGTGCGTGTGTGTGTGTTTCATCTTTTGTCATTGCTGGGCAAAGTTCCCGCTGGCCACCTATGCACTCATCCCAGGTGCCAGGGTACTTTTTTGAATTTCCAAATGAAGTGCACATGCTTTTGAACTTTTTAAATTATATTTGCCACAATGTGTATACTATGTGATCTGTAGATGCAATTTCGACTTTTATCTTCTGGAAAGCCATATCGATACCAGCAACCAGACAAACTTATCTTCCAGTTTTGTGATTCTCCAGAGTGACCTAATAACTGTTGCATATACCTTCGTGGACCCTGAGCAATAGATTGGCATTCCATGGAACGATGCAAGTCATCAACATAAGCAAGAGCTAGTATGTGACTTGGAGTTCCTCTTTGTCCAGATCAGATTGCATTCCCTTCTCAGATAACATGTGTCTGTATAGTTTGAGCTCCTATGCACTGAAGGTGAGCATGTTAGGAATGAGTGGCAGGCTCCGCATTGCTAATGCTGTGCATACCTGGTTGAGAAATCTATCGTGTTCCTCTATTGAATTACAGAATACAAGGGTGTGTTACTGTGGCAGGATTGGGTTGTAAGCTGGGCAAATTGGGCTTCCTGGAAGACCTTGGCAGCTGAAGATGTTCAGTCATTTATGACCAAAATATGCATGTGTGCTTTGAGTATGAGGTAGTGCAGCTGAACTCTTTGGTCAAACTGTTGATAAAGGTTGTCATAATCTGCAATTTACTTCTTAGATCAGTGGTTGAAGGTGGATGGGGATTCATTGATGTGCATGATCTATGGAGAAAAATATTTATCAATCTGGAGTGTGATAAGGGTATCCTTAAGCTTAACAAGACTTTAAATATGGCTGGTAGTTGTCTGTCAGGACATGCATTTTTCCTGAAGTGATACAAACCTGTAACAAAAAGTGCCACTGAATTTTCTTAAGCTTGATACATGAGATATGATACTTCACTCAAACATATTGACAATATACAAAGGCAAATGTATTTTCACTAACATTTTTTTCATTTTTCATATTCCAAAGTGAGCATCATAGTTCACATTATTTGTCTCAGTTTATTTCCATACGGCCATCTGCATTTCATTGTTGTCTCCTTGCTGAAGAATCCATTCCTGAACAAAACTCTTGATAGTTTTTGTAGTTCCTTTGGCATCATTTGCTGGACTGACACGTCGAAGCTCCTTCAATACTTAGAAATATATAACCTTATTTTTATTTAACAGAGGAAAATCACAGTTCAACACTCACTGGCACAGAACCGTAGTATGCGTGCACTGATTAACCTTATATCTGGCAATCTGTGATATATGGGTATTTTCCAAGTTCAATGTTGTGGTGGGCTTCAGATCTTTTATTCAGATATTGCTTCCGGTCTGCATACGTTTTTATGTTATCTTCAGGAAAACTAATGAACGTATATTTCTCTTTGTTTCCAGCAAGATTCTGAAATGGGTATGTTGTATGGGCCACCAAACCACAAAAAGAGGGCCAGAGGAGATTTAGAGGCCAGCAGGATTTGACTCCCCCATACTTATAACAACCACAAACAAACACCGGGTTCTAATAGAGATAAGAGAAACAAGGAGAGTTGGTGTACCTAACTGATGTAGGGTGTTATCTTTAAAGGAAGAATTCTCACACACCGGAGGTGGCATGCTTCATAATTGGGAACCTCCTCCAGGTGATGCCTAGTCAAGGTGCGGGCTACTAACCCCCTCCCTAGAGGGAGGAGCTCAGTGATGTTTTCAGAGGTATGATAAATACCTTTCTAGTGAGCATAGAGTGGTGAGGGAAGCAGGGTGTGAGTGAAGGGTGTGCAAATTGAAACTGGCTCCAAAGTACGCGACACAATTTATTCATGCGTCCCTGGGTCAGGATTAAAACCAAGCAGAGGGCCAGCCGAGCATGATCATACCCGCTGGTGTTTTTCAAAAGAGTAGGTCCACATGTTTCTGGCTTTGACCCTCCTCAGAGGTGGTTCGGCATTCCTCAGGGCCTATATAATCAGTGCTCCTGCTTATGTGCTCAAAGTGATAAAATAAATATGAAGATACAAAGATACAAAACCAGTGGCCCAAATATAAGTCCAAAATAGGGATCCATTGAGAGATTCACGCAAGCGGCGGCATTGAGGCCTCAACTTAGGCCCTGGCGAGAGGCTCAGGAAACATTCTCCCCGGCCGCACTTGCTCGAGATAGCAACAATGCGACACCAGGATAGAGGACTGAGTTGAGGGCTCAATCCGATGCTTGTATCTTTGTATCTTCATATTTATTTTATCACTTTTGACTTTTGATTGTTGACTTTATTTAAAATGCGATCACAGAACAGAAATGCTGGTCTGCTGAACCCAGCAGGCCACCATTCCAGTGATGACATACAATTGCAGTGAGTCGCAATTTATGACCCACCTCATCAATACTGTTGAGATACAGATGATTGTGACCCACTATGATTGGGAATTTTGTGAACCTACCTGTTAGTGCATAGTTCGATTCGCAAAATTAATTTCCATTCGCAAACAGTTGGTACACAATTTGCAATCATTTTTTGCGAATGGAAATTTCAAACATCATGCACTAGGTTCATTTCAGTGAAAGAAAGACTGGTAATCTTGACAGAGTGCCAGCGCTGTTTGGACTGAGGCTGTGCACATGGGGAGAACATGCTATGTGGCGATATGCTGGCAGTGAACTACGATTCCCAGCAGGCCACAAACTCTATAATTTTACAGAGGTGTAATGAAACTTGAAGGGGCCTCCCTGCAAGGTACATGAAGGGGACCCCTCCGGATTCAATCAGGAGCTATCAAGTCAGAGTACTGTGCTGAGGGGGCCCTCTGCATCTCGGGAGCCCCGCATCTCAGGGGCCCCCCTCACCGTGGGGGCTGTGGGGTCCTATGTTACACCACTGTCATGTTATATAGCTATGGTGGCCATCTCAGATTAACAAGTATAATTTCCGTTGTGGTTCACTGCATCTTTTTGCTCTGTAAACATGTACAATGTGACTGCAGCCAGGACCCTGCAACATGTGTCTCAGATTTTCCTTGCCAAAATATAGTGCTTTGAAAAGACAGTTTGAAGGACGTTAAAATATAGAGAAGTATCCTAAAAATGTGTGTTGTTGATGAAAATGAACTTGAACTATTTTCTTGAACATGAATCTGAACTCTTAAGGCTGGAATTATATATTCTACTAAGGTTTACCCTGTGAATCAACACGAAGATTTCCTAGAGTAGACTATATTGCATCTGTATATATGAATATCATGTACAATGTATGAGAGCTCTAGTTTGCACAGACAGTTGTTAAAAGTAGGGTAGAACTGGATGTCAACACTTTTAGTTGGTTCTACAGAAGTCATTCTTCCACAAGAGAGAGTATAGTGAGCAAACTGGAGGTAGGTATTCAAAACATAGGAAGAAATGCTGACTTTTATGTATATTTGAGGTATTTATTTTTCGTTCATTTAGTTTTCAGGGATTACCCATTTCATACCGAAGACCAGAGATTTAGTTACGCAGAGATATTGCTATGGCATATCCATTCACAGCTACAATTACACTTAGCACACTTAATGGCAAGTTACCAAAAACATGTTTTGTTTTGCAGGGATCTGCTACACTCTGCAAACCTCTGTGATTTTCAGGAATGGCAAGACAGAGTTGTGAGGTACAGTGTCTGTTTTTCTCTCTTATCCCATTCCCCTTTCCCTGCTTCTACCACTGCCCCTCATATCCCTGTGTCTGTGGTGTGGGTTGCAGGGGACAGAAAATGGCATTGCTCTTGTTGGATATTGCTCACAATGTTAGTGCAAATGTGGTACTCAATCCCACACAATCCCACTGGAGGCTTGTTTCCACACCAAGGAAAGGTGTGAGATGGCCTGGAACAAAAACATATAGCTGAAGCTTGGCATACACTTTGTTTTTGAGCCGTTGTACAATGCACTTGACCTTTTTAGGGTGTCAGAGTTGGTCTTTGAGTACTATGAAGGGGACGGAGAAGGCTGACAAGGGAGCAGTCGCAGGAAATATGCGGTACATACACAAGCGATGTACACCAATGCGCTCAAGCCAAGCCAAATTACTTGAGTGCCCAACAGTACACTAAGTAAGACACAGAGTGATGTTTCCAGTGCATCATAGAATATGCACCCTGGTATGATTATCTATTTCATCTTTTACTTGCACACATTTGTGTCCGTAGACCGTCAGTCACTCTGAACTTCTGTATCAAATAAGTTTCTGTTAGTCATTTTTCCTTCAACTCAGAGCTGGATAAACATTCCTTCGTAAAACAAATATCGTTTTTCAAAACTATACTTTTATTAAGTTAATATAAATTGAAAGTTATCTCAAGCATTAGCAATCATAAATTTTGAAACCTTTCATATATGTGAAAAATTGGAAGAATTTTAAAGTAAGTCTGCAGCAAAACATACAGCTATAATTCACAAAATAAACCACTAGAATTGGATATCTATGGGAATTTTGTCATCACTATGTTTTTCAATGTAAGAAAGTGCTGTAAGTAATCTTTATTTGTGTTCAGCTTTCACCAAAGAGTAAAACAAATTCTTTCGAGCTCCTGTTTGAGTTGGTCCTGAGGTAACGTGCAAAGTATTGTTATTAAATGTGATTTTAGGAGACTGCTCCAGCCATACAATCTTGACAGACGCATGCTAATGTTTGAACCTATTACTTTTATTGTTGTCAGTAGGGTTTATACATACGGTTCTTATTGTCTGCGTAAAAAGCAAGGGGCAGAATCAATTTCCTCTTTAACATATCGATAAACAGCTCCAGATATGAAGTGGTTGCTTGATAGGCGGGGTTCGGGAACTGGCGTCACCTTTGCTTGACCTCCGCCGGAATGCTGGAAAAATTAATTCCAGAATATTATGTCGACATTCCTTGAAGTTGTAGATATGATTTACATAGTAAGCCCTTTCCAGCCGCCCAGCCACTTTCATCTTGAACAGTGTAACGTGCTTTCATTTTCCTCCAGCCATCTGCGGGCCTGGGCTATTGTTGAGATAAATTATGAAAGAGCGCGAGTGAAAATTCTGTGCGGACAGGCAAAGAAATTGAGTGCAGCCAGCCTTAGAAGTGGTAGATGATGTGTTAAAGCAGCTACCTTGCTCTGACCATGTCACACATGTCGTCAAAGAACAGCTGCTTTCAACTTTGCTTTTTCGTCCCTAGCAGCTGGATCTTTTTTATTAGTAGTTCTATTCTGGGGTGTTTCGCCTTCCCGCAGCTGTAAACCTGTGCTCTAATGCTATTAAAGTGTATGACGGGTTTTTCGCAAGCAGAAACAAAAAATATAGGGGCATATTAGCAAGGAGTTGCGATATTTATCGCAAAACGCGCTTAGCGCGTTTTTTGTTAACGCCGCCTATCGCTGGAAATTATCGCTGAGATAACACCCTATTAGTAAGGTTTATCTCCATAGCGATATTATTTCCAGCGATAGCGGCAAAATGCGAGAATATCGCTGGAAAACCAGCGATATTCTTGCATTAACGCTAAGGTGGATTCAGCATTAGAATCCACCTCCTATACCTTAAACAGGTAAGTCATAGTCAGTAGCAGGTGTTAAAATCTAGCGATAAACGCGCTTAGCGCGATTTATTTTATCGCTTCGCCTGCCTTGATAATAGGGGTTAGTGGTGTTAGCGACTGTTTACAGTCGCTTTTAGTGGGAACGCCTACCTTGCATGTCATTAGCGATAAATATCGCTGACATGCAAGGCGATGTAATTCCCGGCCTCTAACGCCTGAAAGCTGTCGCTAACGCCTGTTAGCGACAGCTTGCTAATAGGGCGTTAAAAATATCGCCGATTTAGCGGCAAAAAGTGCCGCTAAATCGGCGATAAAGCCCTTGATAATATGCCCCATATTTTCACACTTGTAGATGATACTAGCGGGAAAAACTACCATTTTTTAAAAATGATTGAGCTTTTACAAATATGAGCATCAGGTCACAATTGATAAAATCTAAGCCAGAGCACCAATAAAGTAGTGTTCTGCTTTTGCGACCAATAACTCGCTTTATTATGATAGGATCTGGTGGGCACTTTTTTCAAAAATGTTTGGCAAATGGTGCATTTTATATCAGATTGGTCTCTTGGCATTGAATGTAACTGGAAATGTTTGACCTGTTTCACCAAGCAATTTGTAAAAATGTGTGGGGAATGATGAGCCATAAAGTCTGTTGTCACAACTATGGAAGACTAATAAAAGACTGACTTTCAGGGAGGGGGTAGTTATTATTGGTTCATCCACCACCCCAGTGAAATGGAAAGTTCTTGTGTTAACTCCTCCAAATGATTTTATTGCAAATTTGTGAATAATAATAGATTGGAAAGCACATTTTCTAGTAACATTGGCCAAAACCAGTAAGGATTTAAAGATAAATTGGCGCGGGGCCTGACGGTTCTCCCCAAAGGACTTTTTTGTGATAGGTCGACTAACTGTGCATCTTAAAGCATACAGGTCCAATGGACATTGAAATCTAGTTAAAATCAGATAAAATGTAAAATATATTATTGTTACTGGTACATTTTAGGCACATTGTGTCAGTAAAATTAGTGAACATACCATAGCATTTAAATACAAATTAACATGGAGTGTTCAGATTCGCTTACAAGACATTTTCAGGAAATATTTGGGCAAATATGGCATTGTGTGGGGGCGTGGCTTAGGTGCCGAGCATGGCGGACGCGTCTCGCTAGAGCTCCGCCGGCCTGAGCCCGTAACTATCGCTATCCGTTATTTATCCTGACTCCGCAAACCTTCTGGTCCGCAGCTCGCTACTTCTGGATGCCACCGCTCTTTACGGAGCCCCAGTGCGACCACGACCGGCTGTGTCAGCTTGGATTTGGCCTGACGCGACTGCGGCCCGGAGGCAGAGGGTGAAGAGCGCGGGGTGGGCTGAGGCCCAGTGCTCCCGAGACGGCGCACAGCAGCGGCGGCTGAGACTCCCTGTCGCAAAGTACCTGTGCGCGCCCTGCTGCTGCGACTGGTGATCCCTCGTCGCAGAGCCCTTCAAGTCCCGCGGGCGGAGGACCACACGGCGCCCGATCCGAGTGTCGGTAAGGCCCTGGGGCCGGGTGGAGCCTACTGGCAGGCGAGTCCGGAGATTGCTGGGCCTTGCTCTGATCGGGGGCGCGCACCCTCCCTCCCCCCCACCTTTTCTTTTTCTGTGAGCTTTCCTCGGTGCACTACGTTTGCTGTCCCCCGGTTCCGGAGAGGTGTGTCCGGAGCTGGGCCGGGACCATAGTTAGCACGGGGGTGGGCTCGAGATGTACTGGGCCCCAGGGCGGAAACTCCTGATCTGCACGGTGGCCCGCCCTTCCCCCCCTTCCTATATTCGGTATCAGCCGGGCCACGAGGGGAGTGTGATGAGCTCCCCGAGAGTACACGGGGGGCAGCAGTGGGACTGACGGGAGTTTCATTCGGCGCTGACATTGCACAGGTGCGTCTGAAGCGGGGACGGCCCATATTGAGACGAGGTCGAGGCGGACCAGATCCTGACTACACTTGTTCGGGGTGGATGCCTAGGCCGGGGGTCCGGCAAGTCTGGTCGGCTGGGCTAGGCCTGGTGCGGCTTGCTGCCAGGGAGGCCAGATTCCGTGAGGCCTGGCCTGGAGCTCAGCCCCGGATCGGATTGGGACGCCACGGATGGTGCGGTGCGGAACCTCATCCGTAGGACACACGTTTACGGCGCCGGGGAGGAGGTGCCCCGGCTCACTGGATCTGCCTCTCCCTGCTCTACATTTTTCACTGCATACCTTTGCCTGCACTCTCCTCCAGCCATGAGCCAGGATAAACAGGGGGCAGCTGCCTCCAAGCAACCCACGATGGACCAGTATACCACCACAGGTCCCGGTAAGGAGGGTGCCGAGGGTTCATCCCCAGACAACGCGGCCCTGCTGGCGGCCATTACCCAGTCGCAGACGGCGCTCGAAGCCCAGATCGGGGCAGTCGGCACAGAGGTGTCCTTCTTTCGCCAGGACCTCCGGAAGCCTGTGGATCGGATTATAGAGGCGGAAACTAGGGTATCCACCGTGGAGGACACAGTCACTACTCTTCGGCAGAAGGTCGACAAGCTCGCGGTCATTCCACGGGAGTTGGCCTCATGGGTCGAAGACGCCGAAGGCAGGGCGCGACGCAACAACATCCGCCTGGTGGGCTTTCCGGAGGGTTGCGAGGGTACCTCCATGGATGGCTTTCTCACTGGTTGGCTCATGTCCATACTGCCGTCCGATGTCATGTCCCCCTGCTTTGTGATTGAGCGGGCCCATCGCGCCCTTGCCAAGAAGCCACCCCCCGGGGAGCGCCCGAGGGCTGTGATCGCCTGGCTTCTCAATTATGCTGACCGCGACGCTATCCTTCGATTTGCCCGGTCTCACAAAGACAAAATGATTTATAACTCTCATGCAATTATGGTATTCCCGGACTATACCAGACTGGTGCAGCAACAGTGCCAATCCTTTGCGGCTGCCAAACGCAGACTTCGAGAACTGAATCTGTCCTATGCGCTGATGTTCCCCGCCAGGATGAAAGTGATTTTTAATGCCAAAACGTACTTCTTCGACTCCCCCAAGGAGGTATTTGCCTGGACTGACGAGAGGCGCCGCCTCAAGCAACATTCGCCACCACCGGTGGATTCGGACTCCACGCAGGGGTCCCACAGGAGCCGTCAGAACAGAGGCACGTTGAGACAGCGACATAGATCCCGCTCCAACTGGAGAGCTCTTGAACAGTCTGCAACCACTGAGTGACATGATCCATAATTGTTCCTTGGCTTTATGCTTCGACCATTTGCCCTTCCTCGGGGGATGATCTACAAAGTAGTGGGGTCCTTTATACCGGCTCTGGGCACGATGGCTGTCCACGCCCCTGGACATCTTGGGTTATGTTTTCTGATGTTGGGTTGGGTGGGATTGGTTGGAGGGACTTCTTGGGTCTTCACGTTTGGGGCCTGAGCTATGTCTCCACCGCGACAGGTACTCCTTGTTTTTGGATGTATGGGGTTGGGGGGGCGGGTGGGCGCTGGGGGTTGGGGGGGGTTTATTGTTAAAACTGTTTTACTCACCAGACACACCTACACATTTTATGTCACAGGTATTACATCAACATCTATAGACAGCGACGAGGGGGGATGACGCAACCCACAGGTAACACTCCATTGGGAGAGCTAAACATAATCTCTTGGAATGTACGAGGGCTACTGAACAAGATAAAGCGTGGGGCGGTGCTCTGACTGGCAAAACGCTATGAGGCCGATGTCCTACTGTTGCAGGAGACACATCTCCTGGGCAATAAAGCTCCTTGCCTTAACAGGTTTGGCTTCGCCACTACATACCATTCCGGATTTTTACAGGGGGCACGAGGCATGGTGGTCCTTATTCACAGACGCGTGCCGCTCCACATCTCTCAACGCTGGCTAGACCCTGGGGGGCGCTTTACCATAGTCTCGGGCACACTGGCTGGGGAGAAAATTACGATTGGGAGTGTTTATGCCCCCCCTCCGTTGGGCCAAACTTTTGCCGACAAAATTACGCAACTGTGGGGCGACCTTCCTGATGGCTTGACGATTCTAGGTGGTGACTGGAATGATACCATGGGCCCCCAAGATAGATGGCGGGCGGCGCAGCCGGACAGATCCCCCTCTGCGTCCAAGTTACATATACTCACGCACACGTTAGGATGGTCTGACACATGGCGCACGCTACACCCTACTGAGGCTGGGTTCTCGTACGCATCGGCCGTCCATCACACTCTCTCGCGGCTCGATTACATATTCCTCCCACGCAGTTACTCACACAGACTGGCACAGGCCTCGATCTTGGCTAGAGTACTCTCAGATCAGTCGCCCGTTCAAATCAAGCTGCACCTACAGGCCCCCCGGACTTCGTGCAGGTGGCGCATGTCCCCTTGGCTCCTCCAGGATGCTACATATCAGGAGACTCTCCGTCTCGCTATTGTGGAATATCTCCGATTTAACGTGGCTTCCTCGCCATCGCCGGTAACGTTATGGGAGGCTCTCAAGCCAACGATTAGAGGGACTGACATTAGCTTCCGCACGGGGGAAAAACGTAAGCGCCTGGCACAAGTGCTGGAATGGGAAAACTGCCAAAGCCAGCTGGAGTCGCAATTATTAGAAGAATCGGAACCCAGGTCACGACGTAACCTGCTCCATGTTCAGCAACAAATTCGTCAGCTCCTTACAGACAAGGCCAAGGAGGCGTGGCTGGCAACCCAGCACAGGATTTATCAATGGGGCGATAAGTCCAGCCAAATGCTGCATCGGCTGTACCAGGCTAGATCAGCTCCGGTGCAGGTTCCTCTTTTGCGAGCCCCGGATGGCACACTATGTACCTCCCCCGCTGCGGTGGCCCAGGTGTTCGCCTCCTTCTATTCCAACCTGTACCAGGAGCGTGAGGTGATAGCGGAGCCTCTAATAGATGAATTTCTCTCAGATAGTCCCCCCGCAGACTGCCTGACCAGATGCGCGAACAGCTGGATAGCCCCATTTCAGTCGATGACCTACAGGCAGCGCTGGCAAGTATCCACTCGGGTAAGGCCCAGGGCCCAAATGGCTTCCCAAGCGACTTTTTGCATCCTCACATGGCGACTCTGGGCCCCCACTTACTAAAGACCCTGCATGAAGCCTTAGAACAGCGTATCTTACCAACGGATTGGCGTCACGCTGATATCGTGGTATTCTTAAAGCCCGGTCGTCCCCCGGAAGACCCATCCTCCTATCGGCCTATCTCATTGCTGAACTTTGAGCCTAAGCTCCTAGGGAAGGTCTTGGTGGACGGCCTTAGATCTTGCATCCACGACCTTATACACCTTGACCAGGCGGGCTTTATGCCGCAGCGCTGTACCAGGCATAACATCAGGCGCGTCCACAATGTCATCGCGAGTGCGTCCAGTCTAGGTCGCCCGGCGGCTGTTTTACTCGCCGATACTGATAAGGCGTTCGACTCCCTGAGTTGGACTTACCTTTTCAAACTCTTGGAGGCCGTGAATCTGGGCCCTCAGTTTATAGCCTATGCGAGGCTACTGTGCACGGACCTCACCGCGTCGGTTTGTGCCGCGGGACAGTGCTCTGCTCCCTTTCCCATCCGTCGGGGAACAAGGCAGGGCTGCCCCCTCTTCTGTTCGCCCTTGCGATAGAGCCCCTGGCAGCGTGGGTGCGTCAGGACCCGGCGATTTGGGGGATAGACTGGACACAGGAGCACTCCGATAGAATCGCACTTTACGCAGATGACGCCCTTTTTTTCATGTCAGATCCATTGTTGTTGGGGCCACGCATCCTCCAAATTCTTCGGGTATTCGGCTAAACCACTCGGCTGTGCACCAACCCATCCAAATCCACTCTTTTTCCTTTTTGCGGGGACCAGAGGAATCAAGCTTGGGCCTCGGACCTGTGCATTGCCGATGCTGGCTTTAAATATCTGGGGGTTTTCATTTCGCTGTCTCCCACAGTCTCCTGGTCGCACAATATCGCTCGGCTGCTCCCTGCTGCCCGCAATGAGATGACGGTCTGGTCCCAGCTACCTCTGTCTCTCTATGGAAGGTCCGCTATTTTCAAGATGGTGTCCTTACCGCGCCTTTTATATCGGCTCCAGAACTTTCCATACTCCATCCCTCCGTCATGGTTTACACAGCTTAACGCTCTTCTGAATAGGTTTCTCTGGCAGGGGGGAGTGATTCGTGTAGCGCATTCCACGTGTACGCAATCTACGTACTGCGGGGGCATTGCTGCGGCGGATGTCCAAGCGTATTATTCCACCTCACACCTCTTGGTGATCAACGAGTGGTGGTATGGGTCGCAGTCGGACCCGGCCTACGCAGTCGAGCGGATCGCTTTGTCCAGCACCCCCTTGCTACACCTCCTGTATAGCAATGCGCCCCTAAACATTCTGCCACCGGCTTGCCAGACAGTCATACGAGTCTGGCGGAGGACGGTTCGGACCATGCGATGGTGGGCTAGACTAACCCGCTCCACTCCCCTGTGGCATGGCACCTTTCTCCGGCCTGTTGCAGCGCTCTGCGGTTTCCGCAAATGGGACCTCATCGGGATCTCCACGCTTGGGGATATCATGCGGGGCACCACCCTTAAATCCTTTCAGGGGCTGCAGTCGGATTTTAACATTCATAAATCACAGTTTCATCATTATCTACAGCTGCGACATGCCCTTGATCCCCAGAATCGCCGACTGGAGGCTTTGCCTGAATTCCACCCGTTAGAGGGGCGCCTACTGATGGGGGACATTGGGGACCACAAAATTAGGCGAATATACCAGACACTCAATACACACGCTAGGACAACGATCCATAAAACCAGAACAGCATGGTCGGCGGATCTGCCGGCCCTCACAGATGACGACCGGGCCGAAGCTATGGCCAGCCCCCGTTACTCGGTGGTGTCTGCAAGATACAGGCTCATTCAGTTTAAGTACCTCCACCGGGTGTATTACACTCGTTCTCTGCTGTGGAAAATGGGTGCGATTCAGTCCCCTATGTGTCTCAACTGTAGCTCAGAGGAGGGTTCCTTTTTGCATACAGTGTGGAGCTGTGTGGTGATACAGCCGTTCTGGACTAGTGTGGTGTCTTGCCTGGGTCGGGTCCTGGCGTGGACTGTCCCGCTGGATCCTAGACTGGTACTCTTACATGGCACGGACGACATTGGTGGGAATCGCTACAAACAGCACCTGTTATTTCTTGGCCTTACTGTAGCCAAACGCGACATAGTGCAGCACTGGAAAGACCCCTCCCCACCCAGTGTGTCCAACTGGAAAAAGGCCTTGGACAGATGTATGACGGCCGAACTTGTGGTGTTTCAGGCGAGGGGGTGCCCACAGAAGCACAGGAAGATCTGGGCCCGCTGGGCCACGTACAGAGGTATAGATCTCCCCCCATTGTCACAATCTGCCTCTCATGACCCCATTGAACGAATGGTGGTTAGCAATTCACCTGTGTAGTGTGCTGATCCTGTATTCCTGTAAATGGACATTGATATACATTGTAAGTGTAATGCTTCACAAGGGTGTTTGGTGCTGTTTGGATTGTGTTTGGTCTTTTGTTCTGCAGACCATGTGGGTTTTCTATACTTACTTTACCACTTGCATTTTGTATGACTTATCCCTGCTGGGCTTCGCCCTATTGGTACGAAAAAAACTCAATAAAAATGTATTGTTAAAAAAAAATATGGCATTGTGTAGCACATTGCAGCAGTATCATTGGACAAAACTGAGTTGCTTTTAAACCTTATTTTTACAAGAGCCTTAGAGATCCCATTCACATATAGTTCAAGAAAAACTATGGTGAATCATGCTTTTTATGCTCACTTGGCCTTTAAAACTGGTCATAGCAGGACATATTTGGGCTTCATCACAAGCAGACCAAGAAATATGACATGAAGGACCACAGCTCCACCTCTAAGAGGACACAAATTTGCCATTAATCCTGAACTCCAAGATAATATTGAAGTGAACGTTATCCTGCCCGGCCACCAGTCTCAGGTCAGACCTTCAAGCAGCGCCATAGCATCCCTAGACTTGTGTCCATGGGCGTAAGCAAAAACTCAGGTGCTCCATTGAATGAAAAAGATTTTCCTTTGCATGAATGGTTCCAAGTCTGAGGCTATGGTTTTTTGAGAAGTAATGGCATATTTATCATGTAGTTGCATGTTGTACTAACTGTGCATCTTAAAGCTCAAAGTTGTAGGCATACTAACTGTCTAAACATCAATAGGAGAGTGAAAAGCAAGAGACAAGACTGGTTCTTCTTCCCAAATAATTAGTATCATAATAAAATGAGAACGGATCTCCTATTTTGTTTGCTACTGTACCTATAACCACTTCCTCATGGTTTTTCTAGGTGCACTGCCTTGGAACCCATAGGGTGTTTTAAGGGAACCCTCACTCATCTACCTAGTAGGTGCCATGCTTCATCATTGGGTTCCCACCCTGGTCCCTGAGTGCTCCCAGGGTGTGCTGCGACACCTGATTACAGCGGAGCTGGGTTTTATTGAGGGAAGAACAGTGATGGTGCATTAATTAGTAAAAAGTGCAGTTTTAAAATTGGCTCAAGATTTCCAGTCAGTTACACATACATTTTAATGAGGGAAATCTTGGTCAACGTTAAAAAATATAGTGGAGGATATATGTGTGACATTAAATTGATCCAGCTTATCCTTAATGAGGTCTACATGTTTTAGCCATTTTTGAATAGTGCCCCTCAGAATCAGAATGGCTTTTGTCAGGACCAAAAATGACCAGCATGCGGGCTATGGCATGCAGGGATGGTGTGTGTGAATTGTACCTACAACCCACCGATTTGTCAGGAAAATCATTGTTTTTTTTTCTTCCTGAAAGAGATTAAGTTTATCAAAAAAGGCTTTGGTAGCAAACATAAAAGATATATTTGGAACCAAGTGGGTGCCTTCCTCTCTGGTTCCTTGTTGTGACTGATTGCCACGTTACATTTCACATATCTTCGTTAGCATTTAAAAAGGAAGCATGCATATTTGAGCATACAAAATTACTCTTTTACAGACAAGACACAAAACCAAACAATGTCTCAGGTGCACATACAGAATTATTACTTTTCAGACAAGATATGCAGACGATAGCATTTAAATACAAATTAACATGGGGTGTTCAGATTCACTTACTAGACATTTTCAGGAAATATTTGGGCAAATAGTGTATTGTGTAGCACACTGAGCAGTATCTTCGGGCAAAACTGAATTACTTTTAAGGTTAATTTGACAAGAGCCTTAGAGACCCCATTCACATAAAGTGCAAGAAAAACTATGTCCATGGACATAAGCAAGAACTCCGGTGCTCCACTGAATGAAACTGAGTTTCCTTTGCATGAATAGTTCCAAGTCTGAGGTTATGTTTTTTCGAGAAGTAGGGGCATATTTATCATGTAGTTGAGCCGCTTTTGCACCACACAACAGGGCATATGCGATGCAACTACTAAGGGCCTTCTTACTGACTCAGTGTCGGAATCGTTTCTGACCGACTCGGAGTAGGGGGTTCGACTCACCAATTACGGTGCTGCTGAATACCGTTTGGTCGGACTCCCATTGACTTCAATGGGAGCCTGTGTTCCGACTGACAACACAGGCGCTCATTGCAAAACGGGGTGGTTGCGGAAAACCTTGTACCCTGTGGTGGGCAGCCCATGGTGCCTGCCACACTGTGCATGGTTGTAAAGAGAGGACCCATGAGTACCCCCATGAGCCCCAACCGGAGGCCTCTGGGTGAAGGGGGGCCTGCTACAGGCCCCCAAAGTCGGAATCCGACAGCCCTTCCGTGTTGGACAAACCGAGTCGGAAAGGCTGTCTGAATCCGACATCATAATCGCTCAGTCTTGAAACACGGTCCATAGAGCTGTACGAGTCGGCTACGATCGATTCGCTTTCTCGGAATGCCAGTCAGAACCGAGTCGGAAAGACCAAACGGTTACCTTGTGTAGTAATCGGGCGGTCGGAAATGTTTCTAAGTCGGTCGGAAACATGGGTTCCGACACGGATTCGGAAAAACCGAATGCAGTTCGGAGCTTTTCCGACCGTCACCGTAATAAGGCCCTAAATGCGATTTATCAAGCCCTGCACGACCACCTTACATGGCCTTTGGTGGCTTTATAAATCCAGAGTAACGCAATGCAGCGTGAATCGCTTTGTTGCAGTACTCTGCCTCAGGGAGGTGTTCCATGGGTGGTGAGTGGGTGTTCCCACACAACACCCATGGATTTTGGCGCATTCCCAGATTTACCATAAGTGGTAGATCTGGGAATGCATCAAAATTGCTACGCATCCCCAGGGGAGATGCAAAGAGGAGAAATATCTTTATTTCTCCTAATGTTTTCCTCTTTCTATTTGTGCTGCATTCTGCAGCACACATAGAAAGAGGAAAATGACTCAGGGGATTGTTTTTGTGCAGAAAGATGTCCCTTCCTGCACAAAGACAATCCTACTTACAATGCAGACACCCTTGCACCATGGTGCAAGAGTGCCTGACTTGGCGCTAAGCAGGACATTGTGCACCAGCACTAGGAAAAGGCAGGAATGCGCCCTATTATGTTAAACATGCTGCATTCCTGCCCTTTCGCTGTCATGCAGCACAGTAAGGTGGCTTGCTGCACTGCGTTGCATCACATGTTGATAAATATGCCCTATAGTCTTGATAAATTACTATTCTTCTGACCACTCCACCTAGGGCACATCTTACCACAACTGAAAAAGAGAAGAACCCAGGAATCTTTGTCTGAGTCAGATCTAATTTGTTTCCCAGGTATAGTTGTACTCTGGAATGTCGTATACTGAATATCGTGTGACAAGAATATCATGACCATAATACTGAGGACCAAAGGATTGAGGAGGTAAGTGTATATACATAAGTAAAGACTTACTATTCTGAACTCCACATCTGCATACTTTGAACATATATAAATTATCAACGTATATCTATGTGGAGTTAAGTATAGAAAATCTGTATGTACCTATATATACCTAACTGTCGATATTTTGGTCCTAATGTTTTGGTTATGAAATTCTTGTAACTCAATAGTCAGTTCACAATACTCTGTAAGTACAAGCCAAGTAAATGTTGTGGAAAAGAGCATCATTTACAAGCCTTCTGTGCTTTGGAACTGTGTTCCTCTGCACTTAAAGAACCACCAATGTAAGCTTACAAAAAGGCTTAGTGATGGCACACATTGAAATTTGTACTTGTAAAGTGCACCCATACCCCCAAAGGGGTGTCCAGGCGCTGTACGCATACCGCTGTGGAACCCTTCCTGGCTTTTCCCTGTGAAATGTCCACTCCTGGGCACCCCCAGGGTGAAGCCAGGCATCCCAGCGCTGTTGGGGCCATTGTGGAGATTAAGCAAGCTATTGCCCAGAGTTGCAGAGTGGGACCCATGATTAGAATAGGCACCGAGGCGAGAATTATCAGGTCCGAGGAAATTGAGTCCAAGACCCGCCGAGGCGGGAATTGAACCCTGGTCCCGGGCCAGATCTCTGCATCAGGGTCTGCTGCTCTAACCATTGAGCCACACTTCTCCACTCCACACATTGATGATGCTGCATCATCTACTCTGGGCTCTCAAATAATCTGGGGATGGCGTACAATGCCTTCAAAGCCAAGGTATCAGAATGTTCATACTATAGAGGAGAAACATAACAGAAGAAGATTGAACACTGTTCACCCTCTCCAGAAGTACGAATAATCTTCAAGGTATGATGCACTGTTCAGAAAATTGATTGGAGCAAAAGTCCAGGATAACTTCAGAAGCAGGCACCACCATAAGACCACTAAGGCACCTTACATTCTGCAACTGCTCACCTGATTGTTCAAAGTGCTTTGAAATGGCTGAAACCTGAGGAGAAGACCCTTGCAGTCCAGGCACCAAAGTTATAAAAAGCTCTGAGCCCAAGCCTAAGGCTAGAGCCAGACTGAATGTGCCTTGGTAAATCATTGAAAATTGAGCATTTCCATCTCACCTATGACTGAATTTGACGCTCATGGATGTTGCAGTGAAGAAACAAGATTGGGGACTTTCCTTCACTGACTGGACTCTAACTTCCCCGTACTCTATTATTCTGCTCTGAAGTAACCGCAACACTAAACACAGTGCTTTTAAAACATTTTCAATAAATAAGTAAATATATAAACCATCACAGAATACACATACTAATGTAGGAGATACGTCATTTGGCGCCTGAATATGCAAAAAAAGTGAATGATCCTTGATGATTTGCTGAACATGTCGCCTCCTAAAGAGAACCAGCCTTTTCAACAGCCATCTGTGAGTAGATCTGCTGACCCAAGACCATAAGTCCACCCTAACAGCACAAGAGCAAGGTAGAGGACAGTGACTCTATCAAAAAAGGGGACAAACAATGCATGCACACCGGAGCTTCAGCAGGAAGAGTTTCATTTTACACGACTAGAGAAACCGAATCTCAGCATCAGGACCAATACCTGGCCTAATGAGCACTGTTACAGGCTAAAGGACTAGGGGGCACATTAGCAAGAATGGCGTTAAAATTATCGCCACTTTAGCGGCAGGAAACTGCCGCTAAAGCGGCGATAATGGGCTTGATAATATGCCCTTGAGAATACCAATAGAAGCCCATGTTCTGCTGTGATCCTGACTCGTGAGGATGTTCGTAGGCTGCAGGGAGGCCGAAACTCTTGTATTCACCTTCCTCGCAACGTTGCAATATCTATAAAGCAACGATATCCAGTAATCCCTCACCCGAGATTGCTACATATATTGTCAAGTAAAACCTCGGCTTATGCTTGCAATGAAAGGATACTGGTTTTTTATGGGTTTTTAATCTGCTACAGATCTATTGGTGGCGCCTACGAACGTAATTTTAGAAGAGATAGTACCATATAAAAAGGACATCTCTTCCTTTTCTTCATAATATTACAGTAGAAGATTCTTCATCCTTCTAAATCAATCAGGGGATATCTTGTTGAAACTCCAATAGAAAACTCTGTCCTGAAGAAGGTGGTTGATCCTAGTCTCACCGAAACGCCGCGTCGACTTTTTGTGTAGTTTTCTTGCCTAAATTTTAACCTTGTTTTTATCTATTTTTATTTTATGATCAAAGCTGCTGTGAAATGTATGTAGAATGGTTTTTAATAATATGATTAATAAAATTTGATTTTATACATTTTCTATGACATTGTTTGTTGGCATTATTATATTGGGTCCTGTAAGACTAGCATAAAAAATAGTGTATTGCCCTGCACAAATTGATATACGTTATGTTAATTGCTGCTGTGTCTAACTAAATGTGCTTTACAACCCCACTAACAGTGTACATGTTGACAGAACAACACTGTATCCACATTTTAGCTAGGGACTCTCTTCTTTCTCTAGTCTAATCACCCCCGTCCCTATAATTAACAAAGGAGTACACTCCTCTTTTTTTGTCCTATTAGAATATTCCGCCACTAAAGGGCAGAATGTTTTAACAAATAAAACAAAGGGGCATATTAGCAAGGAATAGCGATATTTATCGCTAAATGCGCTTAGCGCGAATCCTGTTAACGCCGCCTATCGCTGGAAAATATCGCTGAGATAACACCCTATTAGTAAGGTTTATCTCCATAGCGATAATATTTCCAGCGATAAGCGGCTAAATGCGAGAATATCGCTGGAAAACCAGCGATATTCTTGCATTAACGCTAAGGTGGATTCAGCATTAGAATCCACCTCCTATACCTTAAACAGGTAAGTCATAGTCAGTAGCAGGTGTTAAAATCTAGCGATAAACGCGCGTAGCGCGATTTATGTTATCGCTTCGCCTGCCTTGATAATAGGGGTTAGTGGTGTTAGCGACTGTTTACAGTCGCTTTTAGTGGGAGACGCCTACCTTGCATGTCATTAGCGATAAATATCGCTGACATGCAAGGCGATGTAATTCCGGCCTCCTAACGCCTGAAAGCTGTCGCTAACGCCTGTTAGCGACAGCTTGCTAATAGAGCATTAAAAATATCGCCGATTTAGCAGCAAAAAGTGCCGCTAAATCGGCGATAAAGCCCTTGATAATATGCCCCAAAGTCCTCACGGAGCCCGAGGGAATTGAAGTCCCCTCGGGCTCCATGGGGCCTTTCTTCACACCAACAGCTGTGAACGACAACATTGGACTGTTGGAGCTTCCGGCTTCTTCCGGTCATAAGAAGCCCGGAGCACACCATTGTTTTAAATGGAGCTTCCAACATTCCAATGTCCTAAATTGACTTACAATTGGAGCCAAAAAATAGAGAAGTTCAATTTATAAAATAACAGAAATGTTGCTATTTTAAGCTCCCACACTTTCTCCTGATAAAATCACACCCCCTATGAGTGTGTGGGCCTACAGTACAGGACATGAAATGCCTAATAACACACCATAGAAAAGTTTTCATTTACATTTTATCAATTTTTGGGATGGGGTAGCTGAAATAATGGGCCAGCATTTGGCGGGGCACCCAAGATAACCTAACAACCCAAGATATTTTTGAAAAGTGGAAACCTGTCGGAGTCCAGGGTTGTGGATCTTGCCTGAAGCCCACTACTATTTTATACCGAGATTGCCCTGCAGATGTCAAAGGTTGACTAAAATCACAGAACATACTTAAATATTGGGAGGGAAAGTTCCTGAATCTTTGGAGGTTGCCAAAAGTCCTACCAGTCAGCATTCTAAACTTCTCTTCACAAAAACGGTACCCTGCTTATGTGGGTGGGCCTATCATACATCACAGGAAAGGCCCCAAAATGCAACATGAAAACATCAAAATTGTATTTATTCAATTTAAATATTTCTAGGGATGTGCTTAGCTGTGATGTTTGAGCCCATGGCCAGCCAGCACATATGGAAGCCATCGAAACCCCAGATATTTCTAAATCTAGACTCTGGGGGAGTGCAATGTGGTGTGGATTGTGAGTGTCTCACTTTTGTCCTTAACCAGAAAGCCTTACAAATATCAGAGATTGGCTGAAATCAAAGAATTTCTTAACATTAATGTGAGGGACAGTTTCAGGATATGTGGGGAGCAGTGAAGGTTCTATCAAATTTTCCCTAACATCTAGAAGGCTTTTTCCCCCCTGGGAAACTCCCAATAGTCCCGCCAAAGGGGCATAAATACTTTCTAGGGTTTCTTGAAAGAATTGATCAAGTTACATGGAATGCCTCAAATTTTCATCACTGATAAAGGTTCCTAATTCAACCTCAGATTTTGGCCAAAATTACTGTCTTTCTTAGGCATTGCAGTAAAAAATCAGTAGTTATCATCCTGAGTCTGATGGGCAAACAGGACAGATAATTCAAACAATAGAGCAACCCTTATTTCTTCTTGTTTCTTCACTCAACATCCCGAGGACTGGGTGTGTTAGCTTCCCATTGCAGAGTTTGTATATATCAACTCTCAGCTTAGTTCCCTCCATTGCTCTACATTTTTCTGCTCTGTTCTGGGTGTCATGGTGGCAAAGCCAAGACAAGCCAGGACATGCTGGAGCTCCACCCATTCCATTTAGCTTTAAATATTTTCCATGGTGTCTAGTGGGCTACCTACCACACAGCTGGATTGAGTGTAAAACCCTCTATGAATTTGTGTCTCAGTATAGTTATTGACAAAGCTGAATATTTGAGATAACTGAAATTGGAATGTAATAGGGATCGAATCTATAACTCACTGGAGGTTATGTCCTCTCCCCCATGAGTCAAATTGAATGGCAAATGATAGGAATGGACAGGGAGATCTTATCCTGTAAAAAGGTTTTGGATGATATGGAATGAAATAAGAGTCCCCCAACTTCCCATGGAGCAATTTATCATATATATGTTGCTAAAATGATTGGCCAAAGGGTGCCAGCAAAAGGGGTGTCACTGGACCATATTTTGGGGAGGGAGGAGAGACTTTTAATTTCAGGGAAGGGGGATACACTTACCCTATTTATGCTGTCACACTACAAAAGTATCCCACACCTGGTGATCTAATGCAAGGGATTGGATGTATCTTTCTTTGTTAGAACATCACTGACTTTATTAGTGGCATGCTTTATCACTGGGCCTCATCCTGGTCCCTAACAACCAGGGTGGACTCAACCATATTCCTGGGAGCACTTTGAATATTACTACAACAGGGGGCATATTCTCAAGGAACTATCGGCGAGTTAACAGCACTTTATCTCAGCCAAAGTCACGATAAAATTATCGCCCCATTCACAAGCTGGTGCAAACAGCCGGTATCACCAGTTTACCTGCAATAGCACCCGCAAAAAACATCGCCACACATGAGCCCGGCAACTATCGCTAATGAGATGCAGAGTAGGCGTTCCCGAGCAAAAAGCTGCGACAACATCACAATGCAACATTCTCAACGACCAGCCAGATCGGCGATAAGAACACAAAACAGGCGAAAAGGCGCGTTAGCAGCAGGAAATTAACACCTGCTCTGACCTGGTGCAAAGTCAGACGACAAGCTGCACCAAAAAAGGAAGCCCAGCCCACAGCCACACCTGAAGAACAACAGATGCCATGGAGCTACTCATCATGCAGCTCGGAGCCCCAACAGGGCCACAACACCCACCGCCACCACCCCCAGGCCCGCCACCCCCCCGGACCCCCCGCCCCCCCGGACCACCACAGAGGCAGCGCAGACAAAGACAGCGGACCTTCAGGAAACGCACCAGCCTCACAGACTTAGCCCCAGAGAATGTCATTGCCCACTACAGACTGAAAAGGCCAACCATCCTCCGCATCCTGAACATCATTGTCCACAGGCTGACAGCACCAACAAAGCGGACAACCAACATCCCACCTCAGACAAAGCTGCTGGCTGTGCTGCACCTGTTGGCCTCTGGGACATTCCAACCAACAACCGCCAGAGTCGGAGGAGTCTCACAGCCAGCCCTATCCAAGTTCCTCAAACCTGTCCTGGATGCCATCATCAGCTTGGTACCCCAGTACCTATACTTCCCCCACACTGCGCAGCAACAGCTGGAGACCAAGCAAGGCTTCTACGCCATAGCTGGATTCCCGCACGTGTTGGGGGCAATTGACTGCACACATGTCCTACTTGTGCCCCCTGCCGACACTGCACACAATTACCGCAACAGGAAGCACACGCATTCCATCAATGTGCAGGCAATAGTGGACCACCGGGGACTCTTCACCAATGTTGTGGCCAACTACCCAGGCAGTGTGCATGATTCATTCATCTTCCGACAGTCCATCATCAACCAGCGCTTCCAAGATGGCACCTATGGAAATGCAGTGTTCGTTGGTAAGTACCAAATGAACACACCCCACACCTCAACTCCACAATCATACAACTCACAACTCTGGGAATGCACAAGTTACAAACTCAAATACAACATGCCCACCCACCATACACGACAGCACAACGTACTGTGGTAACCTGGGCTAGCCATCTACATGAGCCATCAACGGCATGGCACCTCAGCCACACAATAGCAGTATGTGGGGAGAGGTGGGAACCAGGCATGTGCGAAGGAGGCAAGTAATCCACCAATGCGAATGCACACAATGCCAAGTGTGGCGTGGAAGTGCTGGACAGACTGCAGTATGCAGACCACAGACATATCCATGTCGACATATACTGCTGGTGGTGGTAGTGTTGTGGACAGTGGGCGCAACCATGTCACCCCAGCAAGTGGGGAAGATCTCGGAAATGTAGCTTGTTATGTCCCCCCTGTAAGCGTGTGTGAAGTGGGCTTGCACGGCGTATGCCAGGCTAGCGTAGGGGTGTGAATAAAAAGCACGTAGCCCTGGGCGTGGTTCTCTTCCGGAATGGCCAACGTGGCTGCCAGGGCGGCGCCTCTCACCCCGCCACGAGGCCGACGCCATGTGCGGCGGTGCCTGCGATCCTGTGCGCCTGCCACACCCCGGGCCGCTGGTCCCCGAACCAGTCTTGTCTGCCCCTGCGCATCCAGGCCTCACTCCTCACCTGCCGACACCGGCGTGTCTCCAAGAGGGCCCACCACGTGCCGGTGCTAGCTCCAAGCCAGAGGCCCGCGACCTTGGCAGCCTCCTCAGACCATCACGGCCTCCACAAGCAAGGCCCGCAGTACTCCTTTCACGGTGACGTACTCCACCGGCATACACAGCGGTCAAGTAGGTCACACATTTGGAACTGAGTCTTGATTACACAATGGCAGAGTACATATTTATGGCATCGTTTAAATCACTATAATCCCTTTGATGTGGTGCCACCAACTCTGTGCATAGCATTCTGACCACACGTGTCTGTGGGCCCTTGCGGACTTCTGCTTTCGGCCTGCACAGCGGTCCAGCAGGCCTCACACCAATCCAATACAGTCCGTAACAGGCAGGACACGGCATCGTCGCAGGGTGCACATCCGCTGAGCTCTGGTGCCTCCACCTCCGTCAACCATGAATCTTCTCCACATGCCATTTCAACGCCATGTGTTAGAGATCCAGGAGGAGCTGGCTGCACAGCGGTTGCCCTGCGCTGACCGCTGCCTTCGGCACACACCGCGGTCAAGTAGGACACACAATTGGAACTGAGTCTTGATCTGTTCATTGCAGAGTTTATATCATTGTACCGGCCTCATCGCAGACTGCATCCCCTTCCAGCTCTGGTGCCACTGACTCTGTGCCACGGGAGTCATGGACACTCTCTGGTTGAACGTTGGTGGCGTCTGAGTCTATGGCCTGGGGGTTGTCTTCATCATCATGTAGCTGATACTGACATTGTGGGAAAAAAGGAGACTGTAGCATTCAACTCCTCCATACTGCCTGTTTCTGCTTGCTTCTGCCCTCTGCATCATTCCCTGGATGGACACCTTCCACTGTCCCCCGTAACACTCCGTAACATTCTCCTTGGACATCAACGAGGACCCGCTCAGCTCTCGTGGCCCTACCTCAGTGCATCGCAAGTCACCGTCCCGTGGCGGTGTGCCTGTGCCGGCCGCTGAGCATCCGGGGCCACCGACTCTGTGCAGCTCAAGTCATGGACCCTTGCTGTTTGTACTTTGAACTCCTGATTGTCTGATCACTGTTGTAGTTGTTGCCAGCTCCAACCAACCACTGAGGGGTGGCTTACACTACCCAACACCCATCCAGCACAGGCGTCACTGGATGTGTGACCCTGGCAAGAAAAGGTGCCGGGCGCACGTGCCCGTAGCCAGTTCCACAAATTATCTCAGTGTGTCCGTGTGGTCATTCTGTATGCATGTGGGCCACGGGCCATACCACATTACATTTTGCTGTGTACAGTGTGCGCAACCTTGTCACCTCAGGCAGTGGGGTGGACCTGGGACATGTAGCTGTGTCGAACCCCCCTGTGAGTGTGAGGGAGTGGACCGGCGTATGGCAGTATGGCGTAGGGGTGTGGTCATTCAACACGTGGCTCTGGGCGTGGTTAAGTTTAGGCCTTGCCAAGGCAGTAACTAATGCGTGTGTCTCAGGTGTAGTGTCGGCGCCACCCGTCACGCAATATATAATGTTGCTATGTAGCATGCCCCCGGAGTACGGGCTCGGCCGAGGGGTAAATGAGGGTGCGCAAGCCCGCTCGGGATCAGGGATCAGACATGCCAACTGTTGTGTGTGTCGCTATTTCCACAGCATAAGCCAAAGGTCTACCCTCAACCGCATGGCGAGTTCAGCCAGGCATGAACTCTACATCTGTGTCCGCCCTGTCCTTACCATAGGCCTACACACACGTGTCCGTCCACCTTCAGCGCACGACATCACTGTGTCCTTGTCAGGCTTGTGGACATGCGCAGACAGGCATGACAATGGTGTGCCGTAGGGGTGCAAGTGATGCAACGGCGCTGCGCACACTAGTGAATGGGCTTGGGGGGAGGGAGGATCAGCAGTGAGGCTACGTAATACACATTGATGCCGCTCATTTGCAACAAGCAGTACATATCATGCAGGAATCACAAAGTCACACATATCACACACCAATGAACCACTGAGCCTGCCAACACATCATGCAGAACCAACTATTGACTCATGTCTCTCTGCACTGTCACAGGTGACCAAGGATATGCACTCTGCGCTTGGATGATGACACCCCTCCGAGCCCCGAACACACAGGCCCAGAGGCAGTACAATGCGGCCCACAAACGCACCAGGGGCATCGTGGAACGCACATTTGGCGTGTTGAAGTCACGTTTCAGGTGCCTGGACGTCACAGGTGGGAGGCTCCTGTACCGAACAGACATTGTGTGCAAGATGATCGTTGCATGTTGTGTGTTGCACAACATATGTGTACGCAGCAAGGCCCCATGGATACAAGTGCCAGATGCACCGGACGATGATGATGAGGATGAGACAGGTGGACCACACTCCACTGCAGCCGCAGCAGGAATTGCCTGTAGGAACACCATCATTGACAATTTCTTCTCATGAGCAGGTCACATTCATGGGACAGTACAAAATGAACACATGCACAGCATGTGCTAATAAATGCATTCAAAATGCACATTCCCTGAGTGCATGTCACTCATCTGTACAGGCACATCACTCAGACAAGTGTGAGTGCGACATGTATTGCTGACAATTTTATGATTTGTTCATGGATGGTGGGTGTGTCACCTCTGTGCAGAGGGGCTGTTTAGGGTGTCACATATTCGGTCTGCCAGTTCTGTGTGTTGCAGTTAGTAGGGAATCCCACTCTTCGGCGTTTCACATGTGTCCAAAATCATTCCATTTTGGCTGCCATTTGTGTCCTACAGGTGACAACAGGGCTCCTTTTGGGGTCAGATATGTACCACCATGATGCAGGGATGCCCCCTGTGGCTCAAGTACCACAACATGGGCAACATGTATGTAAGCGGGAGTCACTGCCCCTACATTCGTCCACGCTTTCATGGTGGATTGATCATGGTCATGACACGTCTGTGTGCAGGATTGGTTGCTTGTCCCTCTGCAATGTGAAGGGGAGATGCGGTTTCATTGTGTGTTCCATGCATGTTTCAGCATTGGCGCAGTTTACATGCAGACTGCATGTCAATGTACATTGTGACTGTGAGGAGATGCCTATTTGATGCGGGACAATGGTCATTTGTTCTACGTCACGGATGTGTGGTTGTGCTCGTACATTGTCATCTCACCGTTTTTTTACTCCGCTTGTATGGTGCATTTTCCCGCATGATGCGTGGGAATTGCAGGCCTATCGCTAGTTATCGCTGATTTTTGTATCGCGATTGGCATCATCGCTACTATTTTCGCGTTCGTGTTTCGAGTTTTTTCGGCTTCGCGTTGATTTTAACACGTTCATTTGACGCGTTATCGTGGGACTATCGCATGGGGCCGCCGTGTTGTGAATACCACGTTAACACGGAGTTGTTTTCCCGCGATAGACTGCGATGTGAAGGGTTGTATTAAGGTAATTTTGCGGTAGTTATCACACGTTCTTGAGAATATGCCCCCTGGGGTCTTCAAATGTAATAAAATTATCTTGAAGAACCAAGGTATCCCTTTGATAGCGGTTGTTCAGGTATTTTCAACAACTTATGCAGGCTAAGGGCATACTGGTCCTATTGCACTCTTAAATAGTCAACATGCTTCAGCCCCCAAAACAATGGACTCTTGGACAGGGCTTTCATTAGGACATGTGGGATGCCGCAAAGTAATGTGGAAGTCAGCCCTACTAATTAGAAAATACAGACAACATACAACACACTAATGCATGCACTAAGAAGGATTTACTTGCCAAGATTGTTGGGAAAAAGTCTTGATTCCTATTTTGGAGACAAAACAGCCATCCTAATAATGGTAGCAAGGGTGATCCACTCAATATATAACACATAAACGTGGAGCCCTCATATAGCATTTCATTCATTAATAAACAAATGCATAATTGAAGTCGGAAATTGCATCCATCATGCTGTGATATGTCACACTAACATCTGAAGAGCGGGTGCATTGTGAGTGGGCAGTGCGATCTAGCAATGTACAGCAAAGGTGGGTTCCTGTGGATAATAGTCACAACATACTACTGGGTGTTTGCCCTCTTTCAAGAACTTACCCAATTAACAAACATGATAATGCACGGTTCCCCAATTGGATGCACCCCGCAACCTAAAATTGTTGGTTCTTCCTCAAAAATATTTGGTAAATTTAACATTATAATAGTCAAGTATATGAAAGGTTACAAAGACCAGTTTACAGTGACCAGAGGTTGTTCCCAAAGACTTCTTTTGGACAGTTCTATGGAAAATAGTGTATTTTATAACATAGATGGTAAGTAATTTTGTGGAAATTTGTGAGGATGCAAGACCACTTTAAAGTGTGTTCCTTGCACAAATTTGCTATTTTCTGTAAGGCCCCAGTCATCACACTTTACATGTCACTACAATGATTGAGCCATGATTAGCATGATTACACACTTTCCCCAGTGCACCCTTTTCAAATATCATAACAGGATTCTACAGAAATCCACTGGCAGACATGGGAAATGAAGCGGGTACGTCAGAGGTCAGTGCTGTTTTGTAAGATGCATAACAGAAACAAATCCTGACCTGCAGTTCCATAACTAACCCAGATGCAATCAGCAAGGTGTACTGCATATTCACACTTGACTTATGATTGGCTAGTTATTAATATGGTATTAGTCCCTACTGTCAGACTGAAACCCAGACCAGACGTTAGGCCAATCCCTGTCCCACAGTAAATGTGGCTGTAGCCTCTTTAAAATGCAGCAATGTTTAAAAGAGGTCATGACACGTCTGTGTGCAGGATTGGTTGCTTGTCCCTCTGCAATGTGAAGGGGAGATGCGGTTTCATTGTGTGTTCCATGCATGTTTCAGCATTGGCGCAGTTTACATGCAGACTGCATGTCAATGTACATTGTGACTGTGAGGAGATGCCTATTTGATGCGGGACAATGGTCATTTATTCTACGTCACGGATGTGTGGTTGTGCTCGTACATTGTCATCTCACCGTTTTTTTACTCTGCTTGTATGGTGCATTTTCCCGCATGATGCGTGGGAATTGCAGGCCTATCGCTAGTTATCGCTGATTTTTGTATCGCGATTGGCATCATCGCTACTATTTTCGCGTTCGTGTTTCGCGTTTTTCGGCTTCGCGTTGATTTTAACACGTTCATTTGACGCGTTATCGTGGGACTATCGCATGGGGCCACCGTGTTGTGAATACCACGTTAACACGGAGTTGTTTTCCCGCGATAGACTGCGATGTGAAGGGTTGTATTAAGGTAATTTTGCGGTAGTTATCACACGTTCTTGAGAATATGCCCCTGGGGTCTTCAAATGTAATAAAATTATCTTGAAGAACCAAGGTATCCCTTTGATAGCGGTTGTTCAGGTATTTTCAACAACTTATGCAGGCTAAGGGCATACTGGTCCTATTGCACTCTTAAATAGTCAACATGCTTCAGCCCCCAAAACAATGGACTCTTGGACAGGGCTTTCATTAGGACATGTGGGATGCCGCAATGTAATGTGGAAGTCAGCCCTACTAATTAGAAAATACAGACAACATACAACACACTAATGCATGCACTAAGAAGGATTTACTTGCCAAGATTGTTGGGAAAAAGTCTTGATTCCTATTTTGGAGACAAAACAGCCATCCTAATAATGGTAGCAAGGGTGATCTCCTCAATATATAACACATAAACGTGGAGCCCTCATATAGCATTTCATTCATTAATAAACAAATGCATAATTGAAGTCAGAAATTGCATCCATCATGCTGTGATATGTCACACTAACATCTGAAGACCGGGTGCATTGTGAGTGGGCAGTGCGATCTAGCAATGTACAGCAAAGGTGGGTTCCTGTGGATAATAGTCACAACATATTACTGGGTGTTTGCCCTCTTTCAAGAACTTACCCAATTAACAAACATGATAATGCACGGTTCCCCAATTGGATGCACCCCGCAACCTAAAATTGTTGGTTCTTCCTCAAAAATATTTGGTAAATTTAACATTATAATAGTCAAGTATATGAAAGGTTATAAAGACCAGTTTACAGTGACCAGAGGTTGTTCCCAAAGACTTCTTTTGGACAGTTCTATGGAAAATAGTGTATTTTATAACATAGATGGTAAGTAATTTTGTGGAAATTTGTGAGGATGCAAGACCACTTTAAAGTGTGTTCCTTGCACAAATTTGCTATTTTCTGTAAGGCCCCAGTCATTACACTTTACATGTCACTACAATGATTGAGCCATGATTAGCATGATTACACACTTTCCCCAGTGCACCCTTTTCAAATATCATAACAGGATTCTACAGAAATCCACTGGCAGACATGGGTCATGAAGCGGGTACGTCAGAGGTCAGTGCTGTTTTGTAAGATGCATAACAGAAACAAATCCTGACCTGCAGTTCCATAACTAACCCAGATGCAATCAGCAAGGTGTACTGCATATTCACACTTGACTTATGATTGGCTAGTTATTAATATGGTATTAGTCCCTACTGTCAGACTGAAACCCAGACCAGACGTTAGGCCAATCCCTGTCCCACAGTAAATGTGGCTGTAGCCTCTTTAAAATGCAGCAATGTTTAAAAGAGGTCATGACACGTCTGTGTGCAGGATTGGTTGCTTGTCCCTCTGCAATGTGAAGGGGAGATGCGGTTTCATTGTGTGTTCCATGCATGTTTCAGCATTGGCGCAGTTTACATGCAGACTGCATGTCAATGTACATTGTGACTGTGAGGAGATGCCTATTTGATGCGGGACAATGGTCATTTGTTCTACGTCACGGATGTGTGGTTGTGCTCGTACATTGTCATATCACCGTTTTTTTACTCTGCTTGTATGGTGCATTTTCCCGCATGATGCGTGGGAATTGCAGGCCTATCGCTAGTTATCGCTGATTTTTGTATCGCGATTGGCATCATCGCTACTATTTTCGCGTTCGTGTTTCGCGTTTTTTCGGCTTCGCGTTGATTTTAACACGTTCATTTGACGCGTTATCGTGGGACTATCGCATGGGGCCACCGTGTTGTGAATACCACGTTAACACGGAGTTGTTTTCCCGCGATAGACTGCGATGTGAAGGGTTGTATTAAGGTAATTTTGCGGTAGTTATCACACGTTCTTGAGAATATGCCCCCTGGGGTCTTCAAATGTAATAAAATGATCTTGAAGAACCAAGGTATCCCTTTGATAGCGGTTGTTCAGGTATTTTCAACAACTTATGCAGGCTAAGGGCATACTGGTCCTATTGCACTCTTAAATAGTCAACATGCTTCAGCCCCCAAAACAATGGACTCTTGGACAGGGCTTTCATTAGGACATGTGGGATGCCGCAAAGTAATGTGGAAGTCAGCCCTACTAATTAGAAAATACAGACAACATACAACACACTAATGCATGCACTAAGAAGGATTTACTTGCCAAGATTGTTGGGAAAAAGTCTTGATTCCTATTTTGGAGACAAAACAGCCATCCTAATAATGGTAGCAAGGGTGATCTCCTCAATATATAACACATAAACGTGGAGCCCTCATATAGCATTTCATTCATTAATAAACAAATGCATAATTGAAGTCAGAAATTGCATCCATCATGCTGTGATATGTCACACTAACATCTGAAGACCGGGTGCATTGTGAGTGGGCAGTGCGATCTAGCAATGTACAGCAAAGGTGGGTTCCTGTGGATAATAGTCACAACATATTACTGGGTGTTTGCCCTCTTTCAAGAACTTACCCAATTAACAAACATGATAATGCACGGTTCCCCAATTGGATGCACCCCGCAACCTAAAATTGTTGGTTCTTCCTCAAAAATATTTGGTAAATTTAACATTATAATAGTCAAGTATATGAAAGGTTATAAAGACCAGTTTACAGTGACCAGAGGTTGTTCCCAAAGACTTCTTTTGGACAGTTCTATGGAAAATAGTGTATTTTATAACATAGATGGTAAGTAATTTTGTGGAAATTTGTGAGGATGCAAGACCACTTTAAAGTGTGTTCCTTGCACAAATTTGCTATTTTCTGTAAGGCCCCAGTCATCACACTTTACATGTCACTACAATGATTGAGCCATGATTAGCATGATTACACACTTTCCCCAGTGCACCCTTTTCAAATATCATAACAGGATTCTACAGAAATCCACTGGCAGACATGGGTCATGAAGCGGGTACGTCAGAGGTCAGTGCTGTTTTGTAAGATGCATAACAGAAACAAATCTTGACCTGCAGTTCCATAACTAACCCAGATGCAATCAGCAAGGTGTACTGCATATTCACACTTGACTTATGATTGGCTAGTTATTAATATGGTATTAGTCCCTACTGTCAGACTGAAACCCAGACCAGACGTTAGGCCAATCCCTGTCCCACAGTAAATGTGGCTGTAGCCTCTTTAAAATGCAGCAATGTTTAAAAGAGGTCATAGGTGAAGTCTTCAAAAATACAATTAAATGGGGGAAACAAGCAATGCACCTGAAATTTCTCATCATCCCTATTATGATCTGCAATAAACACGGAAGGCAGTTAACATGCGACACCTAGTGCTGGCATATCAGATTTTGTAAAGAGTAATGGAGGGCAAAGCTTAAGGGAAGGTCAAAATGTTTTGATTTACTGTTAACTTTGGTGCTATTTGATGGATCTCAATGACATTTGGGGGAGACTTAGTATGTTTAGCCTACTCTTATAATTTTCAAATTTGTGCAGATTCATTATGGGATAGCAGTTAAAAAAGGAAGGGCAAACAATGTTCTTCTGCTATTAAAATTGGCACTATGTGAGAAGTCTTCACAGACATTGGCAGAAACTTAGAAGGATTGGTTAACTTTTGATATGCTAATATTATGTCAGCATACCAAGCAGTGGAAAGTTACGGGGTGGTGGAATAGAAATTTCATTTGCTTACAACTTTAGCACTTTGTAATAAATGTGGCAGGTAGTTAGCAAACAAGAGGGGGGAAGTTAAATAAGAGCAGGGGTGTGACTTCAAGACATTATTGATTTACCAGTAGCTTTGAAACTGTTCAATGAATCTGTGTAAAAACTGGCTGAGACTAGGGGGGGCGTGGCCGAACCGCCCGCAAGATGTCCGCTACTTCTTGAAACTCCGCGATCCGGCGGAGACCAGTGAACTTTTGGGGCAGCAGTTTGCCTCATTTTTCATCATGAAGTGGAGATTCTGATGTGTGAACTAGGGGGACACAGGTATTTCTACCTTTGGCCTTCTGACAAGCTACTTTTGATACAGTTTTCCCCCGCTTCGTGTTCTCCTCAAGAGCTGGAGACGCGACCGCCATTTTGTCTACTTCGACACGCAGCGGTGAGCAGCTTTCATTCGAGCCAACGTGCTATCTACAAAATGTATTAGTTATTCATGGAGATTGTTCTAGGATAATTCAAGTCCTATAAATGACAGTCCCTGTTCTTAGACCAGATTTTATCGATGATTTTACTTCACAGCACAATGGTTAGCAAGTTCTACATAATTCCTTAGCTCCCTTTGCTTATTTTTCTCCTGTGACTTTTGTCAAGGGCAATACTTTTGTTTCCTCTGTGTTTCTAGCAATATCCTATATAATGAAAGAGAGCTTGGAAGGTTCCAGCTGAGGATTTATTTGAGGCTCTCTCTACGTCTTTCCTACCGCCGACTCTCTAATACTAAACTGTTCACACGTTCTCCTCTTTTTTGGCTTCAGTGCGACCTCTGCGGCTCTGGTTCCCCTTGGCGACTTACTCTTTTGTTTCTCTGTATATGGAGTCCGCCTCCGCTTCCAGTCAAAAAACGATGTCAATGAATATGTCTTCAGTTCGCAAAGATTCCACTACCGCTACAAAACGACAGAAGAAAGAGCCTAGTTCCTCCACAAAATCTTCATTACCTCTTACTTTGGATGACCTCATGGAAGAAATAAAGCTTATGAAACCCTTTGTTATCGACACCAATGCTACTCTTCAGTGTCTAGATGAGAAATGGTCTAGCCTGGAATCAAGAGTATCAACGGTGGAACAGCAGATCAGGGATGTCCAGGATGCAGCTACTAAGATCGACGCCATGTCTAAAGAAATTGTTCTCCTCAAACAACAAACTAAGGACCTGGAAAACCGTAAAGGCGTAATAAACTCAGAATGTTTGGTATTCCTGATGGGGCAGAAGGATCACATATGATTGCTTTTCTCAAGACTCACATTCCTAAAATAGTCAGCCTTAAAGAGGATACAAATCTCAATTTACAGCCTTCGCACCGCTTGGGTCCTAAGTTTTGGGGGATCTTCGTCCTCCTCATCAACTAGTCGCCCTAGAGGAATAATTGTTTTCTTTTTGGAATATACTGAGCTGTTAATGGTTTTGTCTGCAGCTAAACAACGAAAGCAAATGTTGTGGTCCAGTCAGAGGGTCTTTTTCTCACAGGATGCGGCTCATGCAACTGCAGCTCGTTGTAAAGAGTTTCTCTCCCTTCGTCCTGCTCTATGCTCCATGAATGCCAGATATGGTCTTCTGCACCCATGCTTTTTCAAGGTCACATATAAGGAGAGGAATTTCTCCTTCGACCGTCCGGAGGATTTGAGGCAGTGCATTTTTCGGCACAATGGAGAGGAGATGGACCTTGGGAAAACCTGAACATGAATATTCGTGTGGCGTTCCAGTTCCTATGCTCATAACCTGTTCTTGATTTTTCAGGAATCGTTGTTGCTGTTGTCTATCTAATCTTTAACTTGACTGTTATTGTTTATTTGTTATTTCATGTTGTTCTGCCGTTAACTTCACCTTATTTTTTCTTCCCTATTTACAGATGTTTTTTGTCAAGTACAGACTTCCCTCCTTGATGTGTTCATTCCCTTGTGCCTCCCTTCCTAGTCCTACTGTTTATAGTTCATCTTCATCTGTTGGTAAGTGCTATCCCATTCAATTGACATGATCGTTGCATATTCTCGTACTTTTTGTCTACTTGGGTTAACTTTCGGTTATTCTCTCTATCTCAATTCTATTTTTAACTGCTGGTCCTATTTTTTTCTACACCCAAGTCCTCTTATATGGTCTCTGTCGTTTCTCTTAACCTTGTTAATCTGTTGTCCGTCTTCCCTTTTGTGATTCCCCGCCTCTACTTGTTATTCCTTCTACACTTTCTGTGTATGTTGTTATTCTTGACCGATGCCTCTCGGCTCTGTGTCAACTTCTCTTTTTCTATTGAATTCAACACTGTTTCCCTCCTTTTTCTTTTCTTATATTATCTCTGGAATTTTGCACTTCTTTTTTATATTCCTATCCTGCAGTCTTTTTCCTTTCCTCTTTCCTTCCCTTTTCTGCTTTCCATTTCTTTGATATCTTTTTCCTTTTCTTTTCTTTCTAGATTGATATTTTGCATCTATTATTTTAAAGTTGTTTTTATTTTGTTTCAGTTTTTCCTCCACAGTGAATTTGTTTGGCTACTTATTTCAAATTGCTCATGGTTGTTTCTAACTACTTCTCCCTTTTCCCATGATTGGTACTGTTCGTATTGTGTCTTGGAATGTGAAGGGTTTACGGAACCCTGTTAGGAAACAGAGGGTGCTTACGCATTTATCTTGTTTACAGTGTAAGATTGCACTGTTACAGGAAACCCATCTTACTGAAAATGACATTAACTCTCTTAAAAGACACTGGGTGGGTCATGTTTTTTGCTCGCCCGCTAAGGAAAGAAAGAATGGAGTGGTGACTTTATTTCATAAATCTCTGTCTGTAACAATTGAAAAGGAGGAGAGAGATGAAGATGGTAGATGGCTTCTTCTTCATCTTGTCATTAATGGATCCCCTATTTCCCTCCTTAATATATACGGTCCTACAGGATTAGATGCTCAGTTTTGGCACTCCATGTCACATGTTCTACACTCTTGTCCCAACCCGAATTTCCTTGTTGGTGGCGATTGTAATCAGATTATGGACCCTTTCATCGATAGAAAATCCCAGTCTACGTATATTCCTAATAAAATGCAGAAACCTTTTTTAAATACTATCCAATCAAGAGGTTTGGTGGATGCTTGGAGGATTTGCAATCCTGATAATTTGGAATTTACTTTCTATTTTCATACACATAATTCAAGTTCAAGAATTGACTACATCGTTTTGTCTCCCCAACTACTCACCAACTTAACCCATGCTGAAATTGGATCTATATTGATATCCGATCATGCTCCGGTCAATATTGATGTAGATCTTTCATCCGTTTCTTCTAAGCCTCGTAGGTGGCGCTTTAACAATGTGTTACTTAAAGACCTAACTTTTGTAGAGCGTTTTAAAACTTTTCTTCTAGAGTTCTTTCAAACCAACACTACTCCTGACATTTCATTTCATGTGGTATGGGATGCATTCAAGACAATGGCCAGAGGTTTTATTATCGACTATGTCGCCGTTAAGAAGAAAACATTTCTTAAGGAATCCTCATCTTTACTGTCCTCTATGAAACATCTTGAACATGCCTACCACACTTCCAACAATAATGAAAGCTCAAACAACTTATTCACGCTAAAGTGAACTTTAATATGAAATCGACTCAGGAGGCCTCCGGGGCTCTACTAAAGATTAATTCTAAATTCTATGGGGGATGCAACAGAGCAGGAAAATTGTTAGCGAACTATTTAGAAGTTAAATCCCAAAAATCCAGAGTAAATAATATTATTGATGACAAAGGCATTAACCATCTTAAGGATGAAGAAAATTTACAAAGTTTTACGGATTTTTTAAAAACATTATATACCCCTGAATCCTCACCTTCGGACCTTGCCTTCGTTTGTTTTTTTGCCTCTCTTCCTCCACGTACTTCCCCTTCCCCTGACAAAGATCTATCTCTTTCTGAGATTAAGGCTGCCTTAGCTCTATTACCCAAAGAAAAAGCTCCTGGTCCTGACGGCTTTACTGCTGAATCCTGTTCTTGTTTCTCACAAATTCTTCTTCCTCATCTCCTCTCTCTTTTCCAATACTTTATTTCTCATAAGGAAGCTCGTGGCACATTTTTGGAGGCAATGATTTGCCTGAGTCCCAAGAAGGATAAAGATCCATCATCTTGCGCCAGTTATCGACCCATTTCTCTAATAAATCTAGACTGCAAGATTTTTGCTAAAGTGTTGGCTCTCCGATTAAATCAAGTGATTCCTGATCTGATCGGTATCGAGCAATCTAGATTTTTTAAGGGTAGGAATTTAGCCAACAATTCTAGAGCTTTTTTAAACATAATACATCTTGCGTCCAAGAGCTCAACTCTTTTGGCAGCTATTACCTTAGATGCTGAAAAAGCCTTCGATCGTCTTCATTGGATTTTTATGATGCGCGCCTTTAAATGGCATGGTTTTGGCCCTGTTATTATGTCCCTCATTAGCTTGCTTTATTCCTCCCCAACTACCTCGGTTTTTGTTAACGGATCCCAATCAACTTACTTTACCCTTCAAAGGGGCACTCGTCAGAGATGCCCTCTTTCTCTTTTATTGTTTATACTATCTCTTAAACCTTTTCTTCACTCCCTACGACATTCTTCCTTATTTCGAGGGTTTCGGCACCAAACTTCCAAAACCAAGTTCACTGCTTACGCTGATGACATTCTGTTATATGTATCAGATCCTCAGGTTTCCATACCTGCTTTTAACGATCTCCTGTCCTCTTACGCCTCTCTATCGGGCTAGAAGTTAAACTTTACTAAATCTGAAGTTATTCCCTAAACAAATTCTGCTTAAAGGAGATGCTCGCAGACAAGGGTTTTAAATGGAATCCCAATCATATTACTTGCATGGGAATTAAATATTCTTCCTCAATTGTTAAATCAGTCCAACTTAATTTAGATGATGTCCTACTTAAAGTGCAACACATGTCAGAGAAATGGTCATCTTTATATTTGTCATGGTGGGGTAGGTTGGACGCAATCAAGATGATGATGCTCTCTGGTATCAATTTTTATCTATCCATGCTACCAGTTAAGATTGCATTGAAATTCTTCAAATCTCTTAATAGTGCCATAAGTAGGTTTTTATGGAACAAACGGAATCTCTCTGTCTTCATTTTCCGCACCCAAGGATAAGGGTGGTGTTAATTTTCCCAACTTTAGACAATATCATTCTTTTTTTTTGATACGTCAAATTTTACCTCATCTCTCCTCTCCTGAGGATACCCTTTAACGGTCTGGCATAATTTGGAAGACTCTTTAATTCAACCTTTTCCTTTCTCATCATTGGCTAATTTTTTGCACCCTCCTCGCTCCTTTAAATCTCCCATCATTTTACAGTCTATATCGGTTATTTACCCGGTCTGGACTAAATCTCTCCCTCCTCTGCAGAAGTTTCTTGATGCTTCTATATGGCACAACAGATCCATTAAACTTGCTAATCATATTTTTTGGAAGGACTGGGCCAACAAGGGGTTACTCCAAGTTAAACACTTGATCGGTGGAGCGCATCCTCTCTCCCCCAGTGAACTTCAATCTAAATATGGACTGCCCGTCTCCTCCCTTCATAAATATGACTCTTTGAAAATGATCCTGACCCACCAGTATTCCCTTCTTTCCCGATCCCCTTCCCCTTCACCGGATTCATTATTAGAGCCACTGCCCAGTTCCTCTTCCCTCCGGGCCTCTCACATTTGCAAATATCTACATTATTCTCTCCCCATTCGATCTAAGAGTAAGGTTGAACTTTTATTGGAGTCGGATTTACAACAAACTTTCTCTATACACATTTGGAACTCTATCTGGTCACGATTACATCACACATCCTGTAATGATAGCACTACTCAGACCCTATTATATTTTTACAATAGGTTGTATCTAACCCCATCATCTATTTGTAAATACACTCAGGGTTTATCACTTGCCTGTTGGACCTGCTCAAATACTCCTGGCACATACTTACATTCCTTTTTTCTATGCCCTCATGTTATCTCTTTTTGGTTAAAGATTTGTAAAACAATTTCCTCTATATGTTCTATTAGTTTTCCGTTTAAAATTAACTCTATATTTTTAGGAAGTACCTCCCCAGTATGGATTGGTGCCTGTAAACTTGGGCAATTGGTGGATTTGTTATTGGCTATTGCCTTCCAAGTTATTACTTCCAATTGGAAAGATGCCGCCAAGGTCACCTTTTCCGCCTGGTGGAATCTTCTCTGTCATCACCACAGATTGGACAGAGCATTTGTCACCTCCTCTCACCAACTTCTTCGAAAAGAGGCCTTCTGGTCTCCACTTACTAATTATTTATCTTCTCGTTCAACATTGATCCAGGACAGTACTTCTGTTTTTCAACCACCATGAACCCTACAGTTTTATGCTTCTCATACTGTACATATTAGGATATTTACTGTCACCTTTGCATTATTTGAACATTCACTGTGTAATTATTGGAGTTAATTTTGATTATCTCTGTAAATAGTGCTGAATTTTTCTTTTTTTTCTTCTTTCCTTTCTTTTTAATATTTATAACAAAAATGCTGTGTCAATAAGGTACATTTTCTAATATTGTATCCTCTAATTGTTGTTAATTTTTTTCTTATTGTATCATAACATAGGAACTCTTCAGCGTCACCCAGGAATTCGCCAAGCCCCCCAGCGAAACCACGGACATCACCCCTTCCCAGGACCTCTGCAACAAGCTCGGCTCCTACTTCCACCTGAAAATCAAGGGCCTCTATGACAACTTTAACGACTAGACACCTGACTCCGAAACCACTTTCTACTCCGGCAACGCCAGCCAGCCCACCATCTCCTCTTGGACCCCAGTCACCACGGAAGACACCACCTCGACCATGAAAGACATCCACCCAGGAGCCCCCACGGATCCCTGCCCTCCGCAGATCTTCCACAGAGCTGGTGCCGCCATCGCTCCGAATCTATGACACACCATCAACGCCACCTTCGAAACTGGCATCTTTCCTGATGACTGGAAACGTTGGACCCCTGCTCAAGAAGCCCTCAGCAGATCCCACGGACCTCAAGAACTACCGACCCATCTCCCTCCTCCCCTTCGCGGCCAAAGTCACAGAGAAGTCCGTCAATGCCCAACTAACAAAATTCATCGAAGGAAACTCCATCCTCGACCACTCCCAATTCGGAGCCCGAAGCAACCACAGCACCGAGACCGCTCTAATCGCCGCCACAGACGACATCCGCACCCTGCTCGACCAAGGACACACTGTAGCCCTGATCCTACTCAGCCTCTCTGCAGCCTTCAACACCGTCTCCCACTGCACACTCACCGCCAGACTCCACAACGCCGGAATACAGGGAACCGCCCTCAACTGGCTCCGTTCCTTCCTCACCAGCAGAACCCAAAGAATCAGACTGCCACCCTTCCTCTTCGAACCTACGGAAATCAACTGCGGAGTTCCCCAAGGATCGTCGCTCAGCCCCATTCTCTTCAACATCTACATGGCCCCCCCTCGCCGCCATCGTCAGACAGCACGGACTCAGCATAGTATCCTATGCCGACGACACCCAGCTCATCCTCTCCCTCACCAAGGACCCCATCACCACCAAACTCAACTTCCAGGAAGGAATGAAGGACGTAGCATCCTGGATGAGCAGCAGCAGCCTGAAGCTCAACTCAGAGAAGACAGAGGTCCTCATCTTCGGACCCTCCCCCTCTGCATGGGACAATGCCTGGTGGCCCACCGCCCTCGGCAGCCCTCCCACCCCCACGGACCACACCCAAAACCTCAGCATCGTACTCGACTCCTCCCTCTCCATGACCCGACAAGTCAACGCTGTTGCCTCCAGCTGCTTCAACACCCTCCGCATCCTCCAAAAGACCTTCAAATGGATCCCCCTGAATCAAGGAAGCCCATCAACCACGCACTCATAACCAGCAAACTGGACTACGGAAACGCCCTCTACTCCGGGATCAACAAATCTCTACTCCACAAACTCCAGACCATACAGAACAGGCCAGACTCGTCCTCGGCATCCCTCGACACGAACACATCACCCAACACCTGCGGAACCTCGACTGGCTCCACGTTGAGAAAAGAGTAACATTCAAGATACTCACCCACGCCTACAAATGCCCCCACAACACCGGACACCAATATCTCAACAATAGAATCTCCTTCCACGTACCCAAGAGGAACCTCCGATCCACCGACCTCACCCTTGCCGAACCCCCGCGCATCCGCAGAGCACGAACTGGCAGAAGACCCTTCTCCTACATCACGGCCAAGACCTGAAACAAGCTCCCGATCAACACCAGATGTGCCCCCACCCTGCACATCTTTATGAAGACCCTCAAGACCTGGCTCTTCGACTGACCGGAGTTACGCCACCCCCCCAGTGCCTTGAGACCCTCACGGGTGAGTAGCGTGCTTAAAACCCCCTGATTGAAAATATTCATATTAAGACTTTCATATATCTTGTACTACATTCCTTTGGTTACTTTTAATTCATGCTGTAAGATGTACCCCTGTTTTTCATATAATTTAATAAAGCTACATTAAACTTTAAAAAAAAAAACTGGCTGAGACTTAGAAGGCCTTATTTATAAAGGTAGCTTACACTTTTGAGTAAGGTTACTACTTTTTGGTATTCACAAACTGCACTTTTGTAGCAATTAAGGCTTGTTTAGTAAATTACACTATTGTACTAAATCCAGAACTGCAATGGCCAGCTACTAGTGCTGCAACACCCTCCCATAGAAAATAATGGAGATAGGAACTTAAAATAAAACCCCACAGTAAATAATGTAAGTTAAAATAAATTATGTAAAATAGTTAAAATATAAATTTATATATAAATGTATTTAATTCATGTAAAAATACTACATATTTATTATTTAATTATAATTTCTAGGGGGTGGGGGGTGTTGCCGTACCAGCGGTTGGTCATGTGTAGTGCTGGATGTATTACAAAAGTGTAAGGTACTACAAAAGTGCAGTTTGTGATTTGTGAATAATGAAAAGTAGTGAGATTACTCAAAAGTGTAAACTTACTATAAAAGTGCAGTTTGTGAATCAGGCCCAGAATGTTTAAGCATCTCTTTATTTGCTCACTTTATTTCAGTTTTATCAAGGGAGGATCAGATTTAAAGGGGGATCAAAAAAGTGTTCATTTGCTAATATATTTTGCACAATTTGCTTAATCCACATGGAATTTGGTAGACATTTAGCAAGTTTAGCTTTCTGTTTGTTATAACAAGATTTGACACTTCTGTCAAAAGTAGATACCCCTTGGGTTTATTTTAAGCATCCAAGATCACACACAAAAATATCATCCATACACCATACGCATCACAGATCTCAAATGGAAACCAAAAAAGTATGTCTATATGAGAAATGTAATATATTTATTGTTATTAGTACTTTTTCTCAATAAATTAAAAACCTTTTTTGTACATAAAGGCAATTATCAAAAATGCATATAAAATTAGTACGCTTTAGACGTCAACATTGGTTAAGAACATCATTTAAAAACAACAACATGGGAGAATTTCAAGGTGACAAGAAATATCGATGAAAGGTCAAAATGGGCACCCCAAGTACACAACACTAAATTTGATGGCACTGGTTCCACACTTTTCCAATTTTACTTCCTCCTAGTTGAACCAGGTGGTGTCTTGGGTGCACTCTTAAAGCAAAGCGACGCGTTTCGGTGGCATAAGCTGATAAACCACCTTCTTCAGGCTTATAACAACCATTAACGATCTCCCAACACAATCCGAAAAATAAAACTGCAATTTTATATGGGGGTCCGTCACCTCCTCAACAGGTGGCTGCTTACTCCGCATGTGCCACACAATGGCAATCAAAGTATAGGCATAAGCATCTGCTCTACAAGCAAACCCTTCTTACTGGCATTCTCTTCAATGGCCCACAATTGTACTAATTTAAAACTGTAATAAAGGGTTCAATCTTCTCTTCAAGCCCTGAATGTTTCACGGTGCTGCATAAAGACTTGATCCAATGGGGCCACTGGAGCTATGGCGTATAAAGCGATAAAAAACCACCCATATTTCTTTTTATATCCTACCAATTGATCCGGTGCTGGTCTTTCCCGCATCAACAATTTCTAATTGCAGTGCCGGGACTCAAAAGCCTCCGAGCTTGCTCCTTCGTCCTTCAACAACTTAATGTTGTTGCCAGTAAGAAGGGTTTGCTTGTAGAGCAGATGCTTATGCCTCTACTTTGATTGCCATTGTGTGGCACATGCGGAGTAAGCAGCCACCTGTTGAGGAGGTGACGGACCCCCATATAAAATTGCAGTTTTATTTTTCGGATTATGTTGGGAGATCGTTAATGGTTGTTATAAGCCTGAAGAAGGTGGTTTATCAGCTTATGCCACCGAAACGCGTCACTTTGCTTTAAGAGTGCACCCAAGACACCACCTGGTTCAACTAGGAGGAAGTAAAATTTGAAAAGTGTGGAACCAGTGCCATCAAATTTAGTGTTGTGTACTTGGGGTGCCCATTTTGACCTTTCATCAATATTTCTTGTCACTTTGAAATTCTCCCATGTTGTTGTTTTTAAATGATGTTCTTAACCAATGTTGACGTCTAAAGCGTACTAATTTTATATGCATTTTTGATAATTGCCTTTATGTACAAAAAAGGTTTTTAATTTATTGAGAGAAAGTACTAATAACAATAAATATATTACATTTCTCATATAGACATACTTTTTTGGTTTCCATTTGAGATCGGTGATGCGTATAGTGTATGGATGATATTTTTGTGTGTGATCTTGGATGCTTAAAATAAACCCAAGGGGTATCTACTTTTGACAGAAGTGTCTAGTTCTGGTGTCCTGTCCCCTTGGTGAGTGGGACCCCTCTCTTGTATTTTTTGAATAACAAGATTTGTGCAGATATGCCACAGGGGGAGGGAATACATGTTGGCAATAAAAGACACAATCATGAATACCTTTGAGACTGTTTGAGGAATCTGTTTGAAATTTGACAGAGAGTTAGCAAATTAAGCCCAGCTAAAGCTCAGGCAGGCCCTTTGACCAACTCCGCTGCGTGTACCCAAAAAGGTTGAATGCATGGCCTGGCTTAAGGCTTCACACAGCACAAAATGGGTACATGGCTTGTAATTGTGGTACATCATAAAGAAATGAATTTCACTGGAAAACCCTGAGTTCAATGTTAGTTATGATTCAGTGATCACAAAACTAAACAGGCTCTGACATTCACCAGTTAATGGAATGCAAAAACGGTTATCTACAAATAGCGACACATGAACGAGTGTGAGTTATGGTGTGCATTGTGCTTTGCACACCATAACTGGTGAATTACTGGGCTTTTTGGTTTAGTGCTTGCTGAACCATAACAACCCTTAAACTGTGTTTTTTTAAGTTAACACACACATATGTTAATTTAAGAAATGTGCCAAGCGAGCCATAGCTTATGCCATCACTCTTTATGTAACAGATGCAATTCCAAGTGCCATAAATGACCTTACAGGTCAGATTATATATCACAATACCATTAACACAATTAATGAAACCTCTATGAATGTTGTATTATTCATTTGGCTTGAGTATGTTTTGTTATTCAATGACATTGTTATAAGAATTTGGAGTATTAGTTGAGGGGGGTGAGAACCCAACTCAAATATTAATCACAATCCTTGACAGGGTGAACCACAAAAGTCACTAAATTAACCTGTGCTTAACTCTCTGGTAGCTTAGAACAAAATAGTCAGGCCTAATTTAGAGGCAATGTGTAAAGTATTCATACAGTAATAATAATAATACTTTCATAACCATCAAAGTATACATGCACAATACAAATTGCAAAACATTATTAAAATAGTACATAAAAACAGCTGGTGTACAATTCAATCAGTTCATAGTACAACACAGCCCCATAATAGCGTAAAATCTACAGCCTTATAATTATATCCTAATCAGTAGTATGGCCTGTGCCAAACACATGCTCTGATATCAAAACAAGAAAGTACGTCAATAGCAGCATCAAAAATGGTTTTAAGACAACAACACAACCATGACAGTATAAAATATCAGAGTACAAATAGAAGTAAACGCTCCCTGTTGGGGTCAGTTCAATTCCAGCCAGCGATCATGTGCACATAACAAAGAATACAAAAACAATTTCATCATAAGAATCAGTCAATTTGGAAAATTATAAAAAAAATGTATAAGATATATAGAAAGTTAAAAATAACTAAAATGTTAGCTAAAATCAACAAGTGGCATCTTTTAGAATTTTATTACTCTTGTACCAGGTTGCCTGTAGAAATTTACTCACAGCAAATACAATTTTAGGAGAAGTATCGTTTTTTAAAATCTTAAAAGCCACCAGGTATATAGTTGTTCCCATGTCTCGGCATAGTGGACAGATCCATTTGTGACGGGAATTTTGGTACTCGGGACAAAAGAACATTAAGTGTGTTTCATCTTCGTCACAATGGGCAAATAGTAGGATCTTGTATTCATACAGTACTCACACAGTAATGAATGAAAACATAACACAAGAAAAATCCTAAACCAATTTTGAGTAAATTTTAATAAATAAAAAGACACCAAAACAACAAAAATTCTATCAATAGAACCAGAGATTTGAATTTTTAAAGTTTATGGTTCCAAATAGTGCCAAAACAAATTAAACGCCAATATTACTCATCTGGGTTGCACTTGACCAGGACAAAGCCAAAGTTAAGGCTGACCACAATAGAGTGTGGGTTGGATATAGGGGCCAGGTTTATCATGGTGAAAAGTTTTACCTTCGGACTTACTCTATGGAATGGAAGTCAAAAACTTTCAGCGGGGCAAGGCAGCAGGCTGCTGCTGAAGAGGGTTCCACATCGTGGGATAGCCACTCAACAAGGTCTCGGTGAAGCTATTGAATTTTAGCTGGAAAGCTCGGAGCAGAAGCAATTTGAATTTGGCTCCCAGAGAAGGGCCCTCGCAGGCTGGATTCTTTTTACGCCTTTGCCCAGTGAAGATTTTTACCTTTGGGCGTAGTCACTTTTTTGGAGATTGGAGTCTTTCAGCGGGGTGTGGCTGTAGGCTGTAGATGAAGAGGGCTCCAGGAGGCCAGACACCTTCTCCTCAAGCTCACGCTAAGTTGGATTTGCTGCTGTGGCGAAGAACATGGCAGGATCTACCTGGATCCTTGGCCCAGCGGTGATGCACCTTTGTTGGATCGACTCTGCAGGTTCGTCCTGGTCCTCCATCAGTTCTCAGATCAAAATGTTGGTAAAAAGGTTCTAAGTCCCAGTTTTCGGGAAACTTCAGGAGGAGTACACTTTGACATCAGCATGAGGTCCAGGACCTTGGGGACAGCACTTGGGACAAGGCTCACTCCAGCAGAGGTCAGCAGCAGGGTTCTGGTCAAGTCCAGTTTGAACAGTTCAGTTGAGAATGTAGAAAAAGGCCTCTTTGAGCTTGTTGTGTCCCCGGAACACTAACATGTCAGGCTTAAATTCATAGGAGTCCACTTCTTTGACCTTGATAAAAGAGGGAGAGCAAGTCTAGTCTTCAGGGCTCTTCTTATGTCACAGTGATGGAGCAAGAACTCAAAAATGAGACTTGCTCGTAAGCAATCCTCTCATAGTATTAATTAATTCAACTTTGTAATGTCTTTACAAATAAAAGCATACACGAACACAGTATTCGAGAGAAGCTTGCCTATGTGTTTGAACTAATAAGTAATGCTTGTCTAATCCAAAATGGCCGCTAAAGCGCAGGAACTCCATTGCGCATGTGTCAACCATATCACGTGGTATGACGTCTTTCTTTGCTTGGAGGGAAAACTTTGCTTCTGCGCAGTGTGTGCTAAAATGGCTGCTTAATGTTTTCACGTGCTAAAACTTACGCATTTGCTGCAATTAACACTGTGGTATTCTAATGCAACTAATGCGGGATAGATTTTATAATTAAATGGGAATAGAGTAGAAATAGGGGGTATACAGTGAAGACATTTATTTTTGGTTTTAATATGTTTCTTCTTTGATTTCTATTAGTTCGTAAATTGGGGCCTGGGTTAACGGAATGGCAGCCCGAGAACTATGGGATGTGCGCATGCGCTCTGAAAATCAAGGCACAGCGATGAAGTCAACTTGGACGACATCCAAGGCCATGACCTGTTGGCCCACTCCACTACATCCGCGATGTTCTCTCAAATGCAACATTTTATATACATTTTGTATTAAACTTTGTCGTGAGACGGGTGGGAAATAAAGCAAATGTATTAATTGTGAGGGGCGGTATTTAAAAACAATGGGCTTAAAGAAATTGAACTAAATTGACATGGTGTGAGGATCAACCCCCTGCCCCGTCCAATCAGAAGTAGTGGGCCCATAATTTTGAAACATTAATGGGAGGTACCTGGGTGTAGAAGGGTATAATAGATATAGAACTAGCTAATTAGTTAGCGTTAAGGCTGTCAGCTTTGAGAACCACAAAAAGAGCTGATCGATTGCAGACTGAACCGCTGTCCAGAGAGGTCCTGAGGTGGGGGCGGCGGATTCCATTAGAAGGAAGACACAGAAGAAATCGAGGAGGAGCGAAGTGACAGAGAGGGGAACGACGCAGGCGTCGTTGGTAGAGAGGTCACCTATCCTGTCCTGAACCTAGTCCGGAGGTCTTGATCTTCATCCTTCCTGGGACCCATTTCCAACTCCTTGGCCAAGGGGTTTGGTTCTCACACTCTTAGGTAACTATGAGCATAAACTTTAGCTGTACTGCTGTCTCTATCTTCTTCTTTCTGAGGGACCGTCATTGATTGATAAGTGATTATTTAGTATTGCTTCATCCTTGATATACCATTAAGTATTATGTGGTTTTGTAGTTTACTCTGCTAAATCTTTAGATAAACATTTTAAAACTTCCTGACTCAGTGATTATTTCAGGTTCATGAATTGTATTGAATGTCACTCATTTTAAACTTCCCAATTATCAAAGGGTCCATTGGTAAGTCATTACTCTTCAATCAGAAAGGTAATTGGTAGCAGGGATATTGATAAAGAGTACAACTGACCCACCAGCGGAAATTGCTAGCGTAGTATGAATGAATGGGCCCAGGTGAGTATTCGGTGTATGAATGCTTGTTGCTAGTAACCCGCTGGATCAGTTTTCTGGCTATCAGAGGATGGTTGCGTTTTGTTAATTGGGTAATGAGAATTTATTTTATAAACTAACATCCGTTTGTTTAAAGGTTTTGTTTTATGTTGTCTAGAATCCCCGGGGAAATTTGAATAGCGGATGGTAAGTGGAAGCCATACTGCAGTGAGGTTATCTGTCAGGCAGAAATAGTACTGAAAAGTTAAGCAGGGCTATCAGTACTTGTTAGGGACTCTATGCGTGTGAGTGATAGCAAAGGAATACGCTGGTAAAAAGTTGATGTTATATCACCTAGAAAGGGTAACATTGAAGAAGTAGCAGGTATTTCTGAAGCTTACGTGAAGAGTAAACGGAAGGGTTTTACTCGAAGTGTATGTTTAGTAAACAGAAAGGTTTTACTAAGTGTGAGAGAAACTATCTTTTCCTATTTAGAGAAACTGGCACGATAGCGAATGTTTTATGTTGTTATTGAATTTTAACAAGAAGCGTAGAGAAAATAAAGTTTGCGTACGATTTTTGTAAAGGGAGGGTCAGCTGCCGGAGTAGAAGCTGACGTCACAAACGCCGCGCTGGGATTGGTTGAAACAGCGGGCGTGGAGCGAGTCTTGTAAAGGAGGGGTCAGTAGACAGGAGTAATACTGACGTCACAGGTGTCGCGCTGGGATTGGTTGAAACAGCGAGGGACAGAAAAGCGCAGATTGTAAAGGAGGGGTTGTCAGACAGACGTCACTGAAAAGCCGCGCTAGGATTGGTTCAGAGACAAATGTTAGCTGGAGTTTGATTGGTTGTCAACATAGAAGTCGAAATCTTAGTGGATAGTGGAGATTGATATGTGGCAACGTGATCCGACTTTGACAGGAACCCGTCCAGACAGAAGATTCCTAGGTTTTGCAGAATATAATTCGATACATAGATATTTACCCAAAATGTATAAAGAAAAGAGAAAAATGCCGTTTTTACAAAAGATTAAGAATTATTTTAAGAAGGATAAACCCATCAAAACTAGGGAAGGAATTATTATTCCACCAGCAAAAACACCCGCTTCATTTATGATGATGGAAAGGGGTTATCATACTTGCGTATGGTTAGAAAATTGGATAGAATATACCAAAGATGACGGAATATTAGCTTTCCCAGAGAATGGTACTTTCAATGGGAGAATTCTTACAAAATTTAAGAATAAGAATGAATGACTTAGAACCTAGACCAAGATTAACGCAATACGAAGCCCTAGAAGAATGGGAAACAGAGGCATTTGAACGTGACCGACCGAGAAGCAATAGGGGTTATAGGGGATTTTTCCCTAGACACCAAAATGAGTCAAGAGACAGTCAGATGAAACAGTGGAGAAGAGCGATGCTTACCGAGGGTTTGTATCCAGTTTTCATGACAGAGGAACCGTTAGGGAGCAAATGCAAAGAAAAGACAAAACATTTGACTGGGTTTGGAGATTCTGAAGATGAATTTATGGAAGAAATATTAAAGAACCCGCCACCATATCAGGAAGGGACAAGTGGATGTACCCCAAGTGCACCAATTTTAAGAACACCATTGGTACCGCAAGTATTGCATAATCCACCAGTTAATAGGGTACTTCAGGATAAGGAAAGAGAGGCTATAGACAGAAACAGAGCAGAATTGATACAAAAAATAACACAGCTGAATGTACATCCTGATTCCCTGACCATACCTGTAACAATTGGTCCAGTGGTTCCCTTATATGGTGATAAAGTAAATTGTCCAAAACCTTTAACTATGCCTATACCTGTGGAGACTCCAAAACATGAAGCAGTAATATTTGATGACCATATCAGTGAGTGTGAATCTATGATTTCACTAATGGATTTACCTAATCGAGACTCTGTAAACAGCACCCCCAGAAGAGTTCCACCTGGTTGCTCAAAAGATGTGAACATAATAACATCTACAGGAACTAAGAGTGCCACTGTAGTAACGCCAGAAGACTTAGAAAGGTGGGCACAGGGATCAGACAGACAGAGTTCACCCCCAAAGATCATGGACATTTACAAATTAAAAGTCGAGTTAGAAGAAATGATAGCAGGAAATGTAGGAGTAGATCGTCTGAATACCTACAATGAAGAAGAACTATTGTTCGTATGCAGGAGCATAACTAGAAATGTAAAGATATTTCATGAAAAATTATCAGATTTGGCCTTACAAATGGGAATTGAAATAGGGAAGTCAAAAGTGTTACAGAAACCCTATAGAGCAGATTTTACTGACAAAGATTTAGAAAATATGAATGCCTCTGGTAGAACACTACAAGTGAAAGAATTAATGTCAGTATTACAGAAATGGGGAGAACTAGATAAATGGAAAACTAGATGGACAAAGAAAAAGGAAGAGGCACGGTACAGTAGATCCACTTCTGAATATTTATTGAAGGAAACAGGGAAAGTAGATCAGATGTACCCAATGCGGGAAGTACCTGGAGGAGGTTACGTTCATGTCCCATGGAGTAGACAAGATATTTTGTCATTTACAAATGACTTTCCAAAGTTGAGAGAAAAGCCAATTGAATGGTACAAGCAGGTTGAGAGGTTTGTGAAAGTGTCAAAGGTATTGTTGAAGGACTTGGATGGTCTGTTTGACATAGTGGTACCTGCTGATTTGTGGACAGATTGTAAAATTACAGTTGACTGGCCAAGTGAAGAGTATCCTAGAGATGCAAAGACAGGTGCCCCATCGAGTGATGTAATGAAAAAGTATCACCAGGTAATAACTTATCTGAAAGGGAAAATACCACCCAAAGAAACAGATTGGGTGAAGATAGACAGGACTACCCAAGAAGCAAGTGAATCGTACATGCCTATTATGAACGTCTATTACAGGTGTTCAAACAGTATAGTGGATTTGAGGACATTGGGGACAAAAATATGAGTCAGTTTGTCTACCGATTTGTTTATGGTCTAAAGCCAGAGATTTGTCAGATGATTAAGCAGCACATGTTGTGCTGGCAGGGAAAGCCTATAGACGAGATTTTGAAATATGCTAAATATTGTGGAGACGACATTGAGGACAGGCATAAAAAGCTGCAAGAAAAAGTAATGTGGGCTCAGGTGAAAATGGCTGAGCGACAGGGAATTAATTTGGATAATCCTACAGATAGTCAGGGAAAAGAATCTGGAACGAATGGTGACACAGGGAATGGTGGAAAAGTGAGAGGACGAATGAGTAGAGAAGAGGCTAAAAAGGAATTTGCTTGTCATGGATGCGGAAAGTTGGGACATTGGAAGGACGAATGTAAAAAGATTCGAAATAATAATGGCCCAAATCATAATTTAAATCCACAGACGCAGAATGACTCACAGCAGGGTGTAAATCCTCAGAGTCAGTTGCCACCTGCCCCTATACAGGGTAATGTAAGCAGAGCAAAGCACGGTACAGACGTCGGATATCAAGGAGGAAGTGGTAAGAATGAATATGTAACTTCACAGTTTCTTTTACAGGACGAATTTGATCCATATAGACATCAATGACGGTGCCTAAGAGAGGGGGAGAAGGAGTGCGTACTTGGCGCATCCTTACCGGTAGATCAGTCAGGTCCATATGTTGAAGGGAAAGTAAAAGGTAATGATATCACTTTTCTGTTGGACACTGGTGCTACCCGTTCTACTGTAAGAACAGCAGACATCCCAGACCTCCTCTCTCTGGAGAAGCTATCCAAGTTGTAGGTGTAGCTAATCAAAAGATCAGAACACCCCTTACTGAGCCAATGGAAGTAAAAATAGGAAACTTCCGAGAAATGCACCAATTTGTAGTGTGTGATTCCAGTCCAGTAAACTTATTGGGTAGAGACTTACTGTGCAAAATGAATTGCACTATTTTCTGCACACCGGATGGTGTTGCAATACAGACCCCGGATGAAGATCATGTTTATAAGTTCATGATAGCCAAGCAAGGTACGGAAATAGATGAGATGTTCTCTTTGATAACAAAAAACGAATTACCAGAGGAACTAAGAACTACAGTGAATTCCAAGGTATGGGATTTTACAGGGAAAGAAGTAGGACTTATGGCCAAAATAGACCCAGTAAAGATCACTGTAAAAGAAGGTGCAATTTTCCCAAATACTAGACAGTACAAAATGAGTGCAGAAGTAAAAGCAGGAGTTGTTGAGGAAATTAACAGAATGGTGAAACAAGGCATATTAAAAGAAGTTATGAGTAGTCCTTGTAATTCACCGATCATGGGTTTGAAAAAGCCTAGTGGAAAATATAGGATTGTTCAGGATTTGCGGAAAATTAATAAAATCGTGGTACCTTGTTGTCCTATAGTACCAAATCCTGCAGTAATCCTATACCAGATACCCTGGAGTGCAGAATGGTTCACCGTGATTGATCTATGCCAAGCATTCTTCTCAATACCGTTGCACCCAGATAGCCACAATCTCTTTTCGTTTAAATTCGAAAACAAAGTCTATGTATGGAATCGTGTTCCTCAAGGATACACAGAAAGTCCCTCCATCTTTAATCAAATACTGAAAGGGTGTCTAGAGAAATTAGTGCTGCCCAGGAGTTCAGTCTTGGTGCAGTTTATAGACGACTTACTGGTAGCATCCAACACTCATGATGATTGTGTTGAAGATTCAATTGCGTTACTCAACCATTTGGCTGAAGAAGGACACAAAGTGTCACCTGAAAAGCTGCAGTTTTGTACAACGGCAGTTAAATATTTGGGACACCAAATTGAAAGGGGAACAAGAAGAATAACATCTGATAGAATAAAAATAATCAAGAAAATGAAAATGCCAGAAACACAAAGAGAAGTGAGAATGTTTCTTGGAATAGTAGGTTACTGTCGACAATGGATTATAGGGTTTTCACTACTAGCAAAGCCTTTAATTCAGCTAACCAAAAAGAAAGCTAAAGATCCAGTTGAATGGGATGATGAAAGTGCTAGTGCATTTGTAAAATTAAGAAATGCTTTGTGTGAGGCACCTGCCTTAGGCATGCCTGACTATACAAGAGAATTCGCACTATTTTGCTATGAAAGAGAAAATTGTGCACTTTCAGTGTTAACTCAAAGACATGGAATAGACAGGCGTCCTATAGCATATTTCTCTGCTACATTGGACCCAGTGGCGGCAGCATTGCCAGGCTGTTTGAAAGCAGTCGCTGCTACCTGTATGAGCATTGAACAAAGTGAGTCGATAGTAATGGGATATCCTGTAACAGTGTTTGTCCCACATGCAGTTGTGATCCTGTTGACAAGAACTAGAACTCAGCATCTCACACCTAGTCGGATGACAAGGTATGAACGAATTATTCTTGGAGCTGAAAATGTGACCATAGTTAGGTGCACTGTTGTGAATCCTGCTACATTATTGCCAGATCCAATTTGTGAAGAAGTTAAGGACGATCCAGAACATGATTGTCTAAAGGTCACAGAATTGTGTACAAAACCACGTCCTGACATACAGGAGATGCCCCTAAAAGATCCAGATAGGGAGCTGTTCGTGGACGGCTCATGCCTAAGGCATGAGGATGGTAAATTGAGCGCAGCCTATGCTGTGTGTGAACTATCTGGAATAGTCGAAGCATCCTATTTACCAGGAGTCAAGTCTGCACAAGTAGCTGAATTAATTGCTCTGATCAAAACTTCCAAAATTGGAAAAAATGTAAGAGTAACCATATTTACGGACAGTCAATATGGGTACGGGGTTGTGCATGACTTTGGCCAACTGTGGATGCAGAGGGATTTCATGACTTCTTCAGGATCCCCAATCAAAAATGGACAGTTTGTAAAGGAATTATTGGAAGCAATACAATCACCAAAAGAATTGGCAGTGGTGAAATGTGCCGCGCACCAGTCAGGAGATGACTGGGTGGTAGTCGGTAACAGATACGCAGATTTAGTGGCTCAACACTGTGCCAAAAACAGGTTGGCAGTAAACAAAAAGGTTGAAAGGATGGGAATCAGCTGCCAACTTATGCTAAGTTCACCACCTGAAACATGGAATGATGTGAAAAGACTGCAAGACGATGCTGAGGAGAGTGAAAGAGATGTTTGGATAAAAATAGGATGTACCCGAAGAACAGATGATGATGTATGGGTATATACAGATGGCAGACCAGTCATGCCCAACTGTTTGATTTCACAAATGGCCAGAATGTATCATGGAGACACACATGTAGGGAGAGATGCCATGATTAGACTGTTCAGACAAAGTTGGTACAATCCAAAGTTTAGGGCTGCAGCAGAGAGTCTTTGCCAAAGGTGTCTAACTTGCCAAGTGAATAATCCGGGAAGGAGAACAGTAATTGGTTTGGGAAAAATTGGAAAGGCTGAAGGTCCTTTTGTCAGATTTCAGCTAGATTTCATACAGTTACCACCATGTAAAGGACTGAAATATGTACTTTTCATAGTATGTCTGTTTTCAAAATGGGTGGAGGCTTATCCTACCAGGAGGAATGATAGCATCACAGTCGCAAAACTGTTATTACGAGAACTCATTCCTAGGTTCGGTTTCCCAGTAACTTTGGAATCAGATAGAGGAAGTCACTTTAATAACGATATAATTCGAATAATCTGTGAAGCATTCCAAATTGAACAGAAATTGCACTGTGCGTACCGCCCAGAGGCTTCTGGAGTGGTTGAACAAATGAATGGCACAATAAAATCAAGACTGTCAAAGATGTGTGCATCAACATCGTTAGATTGGCCAGATGCATTGCCTCTTGTTTTAATGGGACTCAGAAGCATTCCTGATAGAAATACAGGATTGAGTCCCCATGAAATCATCATGGGAAGAGCAATGAGACAAGCACATGTACCTACAAATAAACTGCTGAACATAACTGATGATATGGTTCTAGATTATTGCAAGGGATTGGCTGACCTAGTGCGTTCTGTCTCTCACCAGGTTGGAGAAGACGCAGTTTCCAGGCAGCCTGAACAAGAGCATGATCTGAACCCCGGAGACTGGGTGGTTGTGAAGCATCACACCAGAGAAACGTGTTTATCACCCAGGTGGGGCGAACCTTGTCAGGTTATATTAGTTACAAACACAGCAGTGAAATGTGCAGGATTGCCTAATTGGATTCATGTAAGCCACACCAAAAGGGTGCCAGCTCCTGAAGGAAAAGATCCTCAGCCAGCATCAATAACTGAGGAAGCTGAAGGTTGGCCAGCTGAAGAATCCCAGGTGAGAGATTCGGGAGAAGCTGAAGAAGAACAACCGAGCACAAGTCAGGACTGGATACCAGTGGTTGATGTACCAGAAGTTTACAACAAAACAAGAAGTCGAGCTAAATTAGAGGAAATTAGGGAGGACCAGATAGGTGAAGAAGAAGCAGCTCAGGATAAGAAAAATGAAACGATAAAAGAACCTGAGCAGGACCAGATATGGAGAGGAAATTGGGCTCAAATTGACAACGAAACAGCAAATTTTGAGCAGGGACAGACAGGTTTAGAAGAACGCGGTCAGGCTCCAGAAGTACAAAGTGCAATAAGCCCTGATCAGAACCAGTTAGAACAAGAAAAATACGTTCAGGGAGAAGAAAACCAAGAAAACAACGAGCAGGAAAGCCTCAAGCACGAAGACGTAAATCCTGAACAGGGTCAGTTAGTAGAAACTCACATTGAAGCAACTGAAGAAAAACAAATAAGACCTGAACAAGAACAAAAAGAAGAAGAAACTGAAAATGAGGAAAAACAAATTGTGCAACACCTTGAAAATAAAAGAACTTTTGGAAAAGACTCAGAAGGTGAAAATACAGTGCAAACAAAGAAAGTCAGAAAAGGTGATCATTGGCCTAGTGTCATTAAAAGAGTAAAATACCATATAGAAACCAGAAGTGACGATCCAGAACAAGTAAATGAAGTAACAAGCTTAACTGGACAAACAAGTGGAACTGAAAAGCGAAAAAGCAAAAGACTGAAACTTGTGAACAATAAGTTTAAAGGTCCTGATTGGACTTATATAATCCTTGAAGATTACGAGAGTTCTGAGTCAAGTGAAAGTGGAGACGAAAGAACAAGTGTGGAACTGACTTATGAAAAAGAAGTGAAACCACCTTGATAACGTAAAAGTCTTGAAAGAAAAAGAAAAGAAGAGAAATCTTCATTGTCAAAATGCCTGACGACAGAGTTTCTGGGAGAACGAAACAGAAATGTTGTAAAAGATGCTGTGCTATATGCATATGTAGTCTGGTAGTGGTGCTTATAGTGTGGTTAGTCATGATTGTAGCAATTCCTTATCATATGATAATGGATAAAAAGATTAACAACGAAACGAAGGGAAGGGAAGGATAGATAACTTGAAAGGTGATAGAGTAAAAATAGAAGCAGAAGATGAACCAGAGTTTCATCACGTGGTAACAGATAACGATACTAGTTTAAATGTTTTCACTAAATTATTGTTTCAGTACGTAGATACAATGGAAGTTAGTGATTGTTATGTTTGTATGAAGTTACCCGAATCAGTAGCAGAAGGGTTAACATACCATCATTTGCCATTAACTTATGGCATATCATGTAGTGTATTAACTAGTTTATTTTATAGAACAGGGAGACTTCAGTATTATTATTCAGATATAGATGTGATATTTTCTGAGGTTCCGATTCGAAAGAATATGAACCCAGTGCTTAGTAGTCAAGATGCACAATTTATGGGAGAGTTTTTCCTAACAATGAAGTCGATAGATATAACACATGCACATAGAAGCAATCTAACATGTTCATTACATGAAGAAGAAAAGATATTTTTGAATTTAGTAGAAGATAGAAGACAAAATTTTCAAAAGAAAGCGTCTGAGCATAAGGCTCATCTTCCACCTTGGGCTGAGAAAGAGGGTATTTACACACCTGGCAAGGCTCAAGCTGCTATGGCTCTGGATTTTGTAAAGACAGGGAAAATTTGTCTACATAGGTCAAAGACTGATTATAACAATATTTTCATTGGTACCAGTGAATGTGACCATAATTTCTTAATTCTTGGAGGTTGGGGATTAAAAGGAGGGACAGATTCAGTTTTTCCTGGAGTTTATTATGTGTGTGGGAATAAGGCTTATTTTAGGCTTCCTGCACGGTGGTATGGAAGTTGTTATTTTGGAATAGTTTTTCCTAAAATATACCACGTAAAAAGAAACACTGGAAGCAATGAAAATAATAGTGAATTAACCCGTAGTAAAAGAGCTAGTTTTTCAGAAATTGTAGGTGATATATTTGGTGCATTGATACCTTCAGTGGGAATAATTCTGAACTCAAGGAAAGTATGTAAATTATCTACAGTGGTTGATCGTTTATCAACGGATACTGCTGGAGGGTTTCTAATGATTAATGCGGAGATGGTTGCGATTAGATCTATGGTTATGCAAAATCGACTTGCTCTTGATATAATATTAGCAAAAGAGGGCGGAGTCTGTAAATTGTTGAAAACAAAACATTGTTGCACGTAAATTCCGGACAAAAGTGCAGAAATTGGAACGTATATAAAGAATATCACGAAACTTGAGAATGAACTAAAACCACTGGAAGTTGATAGTGTATGGGAAAGATTGACAAATAGCATTGCGTCAATTGGTACCTGGTTTGCTAATGTAGAAAAAGGACTTATAGGTCAAATATTAGTACCATTAGTAGGGATAGCAATAATAGTATTGTTAATAATGATATGGTGCAAATGTTGTAGAAAGAATGAGACGTATAGAGTGACAGGAAAAGGAAAGAAACGAAAGTTTGATGAAATAGAATTAGAAGATCTTAAAAGTGAATTATACAAGAAACTGAAGGGAGAAGATAAAGATTGAAAGTGTAAAAATGAAATTGAGACAAAATTATGCTAAGAAGTTGGCATCTGGTTGTGGGTAGTTTTTGATGGCTCAGAAACGCCATCAGAGAGGGGATTGATGGAGCATGAACTCAAAATGAGACTTGCTCGTAAGCAATCCTCTCATAGTATTAATTAATTAAACTTTGTAATGTCTTTACTAATAAATGCTTACACGAACACAGTATCTGAGAGAAGCTTGCCTATGTGTTTGAACTAATAAGTAATGCTTGTCTAATCCAAAATGGCCGCTAAAGCGCGGGAACTCCATTGCGCATGTGTCAACCATATCATATGGTATGACGTCTTTCTTTGCTTGGAGGGAAAACTTTGCTTCTGCGCAGTGTGTGCTAAAATGGCTGCTTAATGTTTTCACGTGCTAAAGCTTACGCATTTGCTGCAATTAACACTGTGGTATTCTAATGCAACTAATGCGGGATAGATTTTATAATTAAATGGGAATAGAGTAGAAATAGGGGGTATACAGTGAAGACATTTATTTTTGATATTAATATGTTTCTTCTTTGATTTCTATTAGTTCGTAAATTGGGCCCTGGGTTAACGGAATGGCAGCCCGAGAACTATGGGATGTGCGCATGCGCTCTGAAAATCAAGGCACAGCGATGAAGTCAACTTGGACGACATCCAAGGCCATGGCCTGTTGGCCAACTCCACTACATCCGCGATGTTCTCTCAAATGCAACATTTTATATACATTTTGTATTAAACTTTGTCGTGAGACGGGTGGGAAATAAAGCAAATGTATTAATTGTGAGGGGCGGTATTTAAAAACAATGGGCTTAAAGAAATTGAACTAAATTGACATGGTGTGAGGATCAACCCCCTGCCCCGTCCAATCAGAAGTAGTGGGCCCATAATTTTGAAACATTAATGGGAGGTACCTGGGTGTAGAAGGGTATAATAGATATAGAACTAGCTAATTAGTTAGTGTTAAGGCTGTCAGCTTTGAGAACCACAAAACGAGCTGATCGATTGCAGACTGAACCGCTATCCAGAGAGGTCCTGAGGTGGAGGCGGCGGATTCCATTAGAAGGAAGACACGGAAGAAATCGAGGAGGAGCGAAGTGACAGAGAGGGGAACGACGCAGGCGTCGTTGGTAGAGAGGTCACCTATCCTGTCCTGAACCTAGTCCGGAGGTCTTGATCTTCATCCTTCCTGGGACCCATTTCCAACTCCTTGGCCAAGGGGTTTGGTTCTCACACTCTTAGGTAACTATGAGCATAAACTTTAGCTATACTGCTGTCTCTATCTTCTTCCTTCTGAGGGACCGTCATTGATTGATAAGTGATTATTTAGTATTGCTTCATCCTTGATATACCATTAAGTATTATGTGGTTTTGTAGTTTACTCTGCTAAATCTTTAGATAAACATTTTAAAACTTCCTGACTCAGTGATTATTTCAGGTTTATGAATTGTATTGAATGTCACTCATTTTAAACTTCCCAATTATCAAAGGGTCCATTGGTAAGTCATTACTCTTCAATCAGAAAGGTAATTGGTAGCAGGGATATTGATAAAGAGTACAACTGACCCACCAGCGGAAATTGCTAGCGTAGTATGAATGAATGGGCCCAGGTGAGTATTCGGTGTATAAATGCTTGTTGCTAGTAACCCGCTGGATCAACAGCCAGCAGGTCCATTCCTCCTCTGTTCTTACACAGGTCAAGAAGTGATCTGAGAGGGAACTGGGAATGCCACATTTATGCACAGTGCCAGCCTGTCAGTGAGGAAAACTTCTGGGAACTCCCTAACCACTGGGATAAAAATTTCCTGGGGTGGCAGTACCCACTTTTGCAGCACATTCTGTGTTTTGTACTGTAAACTATCCCACAGTGCCCTTCTCTACCTAAATCTAATATGGCAGAACCTTTCTTCCCATGATCAGAGCTCTCTGTACCCACCTAGAGGTGTGGCTATGATTTGCTTTTCCATATCTGTTTTTTACATTTTTCAATATATGACAAAACATCATCATGAAGCAAAAAGGTACGGCAGTTATCAGTGGAGAATGATCATATGTTACAGTGTAACTCATTACATAATACATGACAAAACATATCATTGAATAAGTCTTAAACTTTGTAAAGAGCCAAACCAGAAAGCCACAGGCCCCAGATCTTCTGGTGTTTGGGGTCAACCCTCTCCATTTGTAGATTTCTCTCTCTGCTCTGCAACAATAATCAATCACTTTTTCCAAGGTCACCATCCTGGGAAGGTCTGGGGACCTCCAGTTCCTTTCAATGTTTCTCTTGGTGCTTAAGTACTGCATTCCGACTTGCGCCCAGCCCTCTATTATCCCCTGCACTGCTACTTTAGGGTCCAGGCTCTCTGTGATCTGAAGGAGGCATGCTGTCTTTGTACAGACTGGCAAGGTGTGGCTATGATAAGGGCAAATCCTCAGTTGTGGTAACTCTAAACCAGTTCATTTGCTGCCACTGCCCCCCACACTGAGTTTGGAGCCAACCTGACTAGGAAAACAAAGGAAGGCAGGCTTATGTGTGGACTACACTTGCCAGTACAAGGGTAGGCCCTCTTTAAAGCCCAGGAAGGAGCTGCCACAACCCCCAGGCCATCTTGCTGAAGGAAGAAAAACACCTCTCCACTGTCTGGGAGCAATACACATAACATCACAGGAGAACCATTAACAGTCAGGTGACACTGGACACTGGCAGAAAGGCACATTTGGCTTCAGCAGAGAAAATACAACTTCCTAAAATTGTGTAATTTCCAAAATAGTAATACAAATACAACTTGTCCATTAAGTTGGATCTTTCATTTTTATTCATGTGAGTTGTTGGATCATGGTTCTAGCTGCTCACAAACTGAAGTTAAGCATTCTAAATTGTTATGTTGTACCCCAGTGTTTCCTTATGGCAGGGCTAGCCTAGCCACAGAGAAAAATGGCTTTGAAGGTTTAATATACATGCCACAATGTTAAATACCATGCACACTGCCCTATGGACATTTAGAGCCTACCTTAGGCATAAATTGGAGGTATTAAAAATGAAGGTTTAGGCCTGGCAAAAGGTTTATCTTGCCAGGTCGAAATGGATATTTAAAACTGCACACAAAAGCTACAGTGGCAGGCTTGGAGACATGTTCAGTGCAAAATATTTGTAGAGCTCAGTCATTATTAGAGACATTCTTTTTTATAAGACAGTTGGTGATTCTCAACAGAACTGAGCTTCTTATAGGGGTGAGGAGTTTTCAGATTTTTGTGTTTGTATAATTTTTTGTGTTTTACTATTTTTGCAATGTTTTTTGGCAAACAGTAACATAATGTTTTCAACTGTATAACTAGTTATATTATTTCCTTATTGGTGGAAATTCCTGAAGACTTCTTCTAGTGAATTCCCAATTCTGGAAATATTTGCCCTGCACTAGATGTTGGTTTTGCACACCATGCGCCAGAGAGTGCAAACAGTCTCAAGTGGGGATTGCTTCATTTCTGTTTCCTGCAGCACTTCTTGAGGAGCATTTTAATGTGTCTTGCTTTTCTGGCATTCTGGTGTTTCTTTTTTCTTTGCTTCTCGAAGAAACTTGTATTTACCCTTTTGTGCTTTGGCTTAAAGTGTTGTCACACTGTGGGAGTCCTTACAGCATAGAAGCCCCTGCCTCCGGCTCAAGTCAAAGCAAGCTTTATTCGGTTAAAAAATACAACCAAGCATCCTAAAAACAAATGCATTTTCACATTTCATCACAAGGGAGTACGATAAAGTGCATTTAGATTCCAGTTGAAAGCCCAATAGACATTATACATAAAGTATTGTGTGCAAGATATGCAACATTAAAAACATCCTAAAAACAAAACATTTTCACATTTCATCACGAGGGAGTACAGTAAAGTGCATTTGAGTTCCAGTAGCAAGCCCAATGAACTTTATACTTAAAGTGTCATGTGCAAAATATACAATCTAGAGCATAACTTGTGTCCTGAATTATCAATTATCCGTATGCATCCTATCCTCTTCATATCTGAGGGCCTAGAGATATGAATGATTTTTTCTTATTCTAATCGCCTTCTGGATGTAAACCGCCACTGCATTACAAACTCTAATATTTGCTAGGTTACAGATATACTCAAAAGCACTTTTGTATGTGAACAGTCTCTCCTTTAAGAACAGTTGTTGTAATATACTTTTCCTTAAATCTCTATAAAAGTCACAGAATAAAATAAAATGCAAGGTTGTCTGGTCTGACTTTCCATCACAAGGACACTTTGGTAGATTTCCAGTCCACTTCCCCATAGATGGAAACGCAATTAAAAAGTGGGCTAATCCCATTCTTAATCTAGTGAGATAAAATCTATGTCTTGTATTTGTAACCTGGATTAAATAATGTTGAATCCCTGTCCCTAGTGTCCTATCTTTATGTGCCTTAATCATCTGTTTTGAGTTGGCTTCGACATCCCTTAACCTGCTCCGAGATTCTATAATGGCAGTTTTCAAATCCTTTTTATTATACTCGAGTATTTGAGGGGGATTGTTAAAAACAACATTTTCAGCACATTCATTTAAAAGATTATTAATATACATCAACCACGGAATCTTTTTCCCATGTTCTAGTACAATGCAATCCTTGACAATGTCCTGGGTGAATTTTGCGCCCACCTTACTCCATATTCCATACCAGGTATTTAAACTTGCCAGGCTAATACAATACTTAATATACGGAGCACCCAACTCTTTGTGTACGCTATGTATGGGGGTGGATTTTGGAACAGCTAACAATCTCCGTAGAAAATTATTTTTTTGGGTCTGGAGGATGGAATGGTTTGTTGCTCCCCATAGCGCAGCACCATATCATGTTCCTGATAGACACTTACTTTTATACAGTGCCATAATTTCCCTGATGGGTTTGTTACCCATTTTCTTTGAAAATCTAAAGATTGCTTCTGTTATCCGGGTAAATTTTTATTTACAATGTTCAATATGGGCTCCCCAATGTCCATTTGCTGTAAATGTTAGGCCTAGATAGACAAAAGAGTTTGTTACTGCAATAGGGACACTATTTATGTGGTGGGTCCTAGTCTTTCAGGCTCAAGTTTTAGTCACACAACTAACAAGTGACCCTTTGGGCATTTAGTTTCCATTCTCTAGAGGGAGGTGTTCCCACTAAATGGAGGACCTTGATGTTCCTTTATCCTCTGATGTTCCGCAAGTGAAGAAAACATCCTCTTCCTCTTCTGGAACTTAAGAAAAGCAAGTAACCTCCTTGAAAACTGTCTCTGCCATTCTTTTTGTTACAAAGTAGCACATACTTTATTTCTAATCTTCACAGGTGTCCTGCTCGTCACAAAATGGTGAGTGGGCCTCCTTTTGCCATGTGTGGAAGGCTACGTTGCCTTTTAGCCAATTAAAAGCTCAAATGGCTTTTAAAATGTCAAAAACACCTGTGCAACTGGTTTGCAGACAAAGGAAGAACTACCCTCTTTTTGTCAAAATTGCTTTATTTGTCTATGATTCTTCTAATTGCCCCTTTCACCTCATACTTTAACAAATTGCATGCATGTGTGAACACCCTCTCTGAAGTGCTTGATTGGCTCGGTTGATACTGGTTTGTGGCCTTGAAACAACCCCCTTGCATGAAGATGCTGTTCTTTGTATTTCTTTGTATTTCACAAATCACTTCTCATATGGACTTCTCTCAAGGTCCTAAGAGGGGTCTTGATTTATTAGTGGTCACCTGTTGGACATGGAGACAGATTGCTTTGAGGGTGGGTACTCAGTTTACTTTTGACCTCAAATCGACTTATGGTGCTTGTTTTTTTTTTCCAGTTTGATAAATTGATCCAGCGCTGATTGAAACACTTTGCGGCCCACTGATGGGGATACCTGCTCAATGATGGAGAATTTTTGAAGGCCACCCTTATCAAGAAGACTGGTGCTTCTTGCATACCTTACTCTAATAAACAAAACGAGGCCGACTCTGAGGAACTATTGGCCTGACTTCCTTTGGGCCAGTTCCATATATCCTCTATAGTTCAATGTATCACTCAGTCCATCAAATGTAGAGGGTGGTTTTGTCAATGTTTCTAAGTTCAAAACAATAAGCAGATTGTTGAACATAGGTGTGGGCTCTGGGATGTGGGTATAGAAAGGGACAATTTCTGCAAGGTTTGGGAATCAATAATGGCCTACAAACCTATCCTTGAGAGCCAATCTTCAATTGACACACAAATAATAAATATGCTCTCAGGCTATATTGAACTCTGGTCTGGCTTCACAAAATGACCTTTTCTGGGCCACGTATTGCCCTAGATGCTTTCCCTTCGGCTAATGTCATACAGCTGCCTTGACGCTGCCGACTAGGTAACTCCTTCTAAAGTGCCTTAGCCAATCTACTGTCTGGGATACCCTGCTGCTAGGTGTGGCCCTTCTCACTCCCTTCTTCATTGGGGTAAATTGATGGTGATGTTCTGGCATGTGTCCGATTCCTCAGACTGAATACTTGCTGGCTCATAGCAAGTCTTGCTTTGTTGGAGACCATGCATGGCACCTTGACTTGAAGCCTGATGGCTAATATCCTTTATTATTTAACATCACTGAGAATGCATATGCGGACAGAATTGTTTTGTGTATGTTGCACACCTATTGATGTTTGGTTTGAGTTCTGAAGAGTTGGTCGGTGGGAGGGGAGTTTACCTCTGTCTGCATCTGAATACTGATACTTTTTAGCTCATAACTTGCTTTACGTATGTTTGTAAATTTCAAACTTTTTAATGAAGTTTGAATTGTCAGTTCCTTTACATGACTGCTCTAGAAGCTCCTGGCTTCTTTTTGCAGCATTGTATTGGTTGCTGTGCCACACGTTCAAATGCTTCCTCATGCCTGAGGTTCCAGACAAATATTTTTTGTAAGTACCTAGGCGAAACTCCTGTGCAACAAGTTTCAAGTGACCACTTCCGTGTACACTTTCTTCTCCCCAGCTGGAAGAGAAAAAATTTGCCAGGCATTGGAAACCTCCCTTCTCCTCCTGAGGATCTTGCTAGTATCTCCTCCAGATGCCATGTTTTAAATTTGTTTTTGGTTTAACACCCCCCAAAAAATGGAACTCTCGAAAGAAAAGGTCAAGGTCAAGCACAGAATTTTCACACACCCAAGTGCAAGTCACTAATTAGGTTAATGGGGCGGGAACACCCTCCAAATAGAGCAATACAGTCATTTCAACCAATCAGATATGCTTACTGTGACTCACATGTTCCACTGTATTATTTTTAAATGCTACATACAGCTACACCTGAACACGCATAAGTTAAATAAACCGAGGAAACTCACTGAAAAATGCAAAACAGAGGTTAAAGTGGAGTTATATGTGAGAATGGAAGTAAGATTTTAACTTACATTAAAAAAATGTTTAGAATTTAACTGTAAAAGCACTATTGTTTAAAAAACAAAAAAATAGCGAAATTCGCCAGTTATACGTAACTGACATAAGTATAACTTGCACCACTGTCATGCTCCACTTATGACCTTACATATTACAACACTGATGAGATCTGAAATCTATGGTGGTGTAAAATATACTTGCAAATTACCCAGTTTTTGTTGTTGTTTTTAAACGGTAGTGTTTTTCAGTGAATTACTATGGCTTTTTTACATAAGTAAAAATCTTACTACCTTTCTCACATATAATTACACTTTAACCTTTGTTTTTTCAGTAAATATATAATACACACATACATACATCTAGATAGATAGATAGATAGATAGATAGATAGATAGATAGATAGATGGATGTCATCCATTGGTGAGTAGTTCAAGTGTCATTTATTTTGTTTCCATCCACCATAGTCTACAGCAAGGGGAAATGGGTCAACCCACTTCAACTTTTGCTCTCTTTACAGTGAGCAACCGAGTTTTTCCTGCACATGTGCACGCCCACCTAGAAAATAGTCCTGATTTCAAATTTTGCCTTGATTTCATATATTTTAATTTTCTTTTGATTGTGTAATTTTACTTACTTTTTTGCCAACTTTAGGCACTCCACGTTTAGATTGCAGCATTTTTACTTTATACTATTTTTCAACTTTTAAAGTATACTGCGAATGTTTGCAAAATAGAAGAAAAAAAAACACTGCAGTCTTCCCAATGCCAGACCTAGTTGCTTTACCATTGCTTGTTTACATTGCATTCGAGAGGACGTTTTGTAGTTTCCTTCACCGATTTCTTCTAGCACGGTGCGCTGCTGAAACGTACCAGAGATTATTTTCTGCTGTTTGGGAATCCGCTGTTATCCTTGGTTTTGCTTTTGTAGCCCAAGCAGTTTAATGTTTTTTTTTTTTACAAAAAAAATGAATATGTATTCTGCAGCTTTTGATGGGTTGATTGGTAAGGAGCAAAACGCAGCTGCACGCGCGTCCTCTGGGACAGCCCTAAACTGCTAAATGAACACTTCTAGTGTTTTCTTGTTAGCCAGGACGGCTCTCCATCCAGATGAACCACAATTAGTCAATAAAGATGGCTCCCGGTGCACATGATCTGAACAAGTCAGAAATAGGCTCTACTTGGGACTTAAGTATTGGCAGAGAGTGCCTGCGGGCACGACCCGCTGCTGCTTGCGTGATTATAATATCCCCCCACTAAAGTTTTGAGAGCCTCGCAGTGAGTGAGAAGCGGTGATCTCCGCGAACCGCTGGTTACACAACTGTCAGAAGTCAGTCGAGTTACTATATCAAACAAGATACGTTAGTTTACCGTTCTTTTTTTCTAAAATAATGCTGAGGTTACCGGATTTTTGAAGAGGCCTCATTTGAAGATTTTCCTTTTAAGTTCACTTCAGTGGAAACACAACTATTAAGCACTTGGATTGCTCCTTGCTGCATTGCAGCACAGTTAGGGGTGTGCAAAATATGTGTAATTTGTTTTCACGTGTGCACACGAAATTAGGGCACAATTACCTGAAATTGTGCAAAATGCGAATTCATTATGTCGCACTATAGTTGAGCGCGCAATGCATCCTCATGTCAATTTTTAGCTCGAAGATGCATTTACACAAAAGCACCACAAACAACAGCCGCTTGTGTTACGATGATTCTGGGCATTTGGTGCACATTTTTACTACGAATTATGCATTCACTGTAAATTTTTACATTGAATAGGGCGTAATTATGCAAAGTGCTGCAATGGTGTAATTTTGAGAGTTTCACGTAACAAGTGTAACGTGAAATTCCTAAAATAATGTGAATTACACCAGACTAATTTAAATTAGCCTAGGCATAATTTTTAATCAAGCTTCTATAAAGGTGAAACACATTTGTCTAAAAATAAAAAATGCAAAAAAACTAAAACACTGAGTCAAATTTTCAACACAGTGATATAATGCAACCCTGCACAGCAACTAATGTTGCTTTGCTGTGTCAAAGGGAGAGTATTAATTATGATTCAAGTTAATGCTTAAGCCTCTAATTTATTGCTGATTCAATTACATTTCTCTGCCACTCTTGTATTTATACATTGCGTACATGCCATGTATAACTATATGGTGTACGGCAGTTGCAAATTTTTTTTAACTCAGCATTTCTATCCATATTTGTAAATATTGTGGGCCTGAATTATGAGGCCCTATCGGCACTTTTGCGCCCCTGGAACGTCACTTTTTTGACGTTCTGGTGGCCAATGTGCCACCGCATATTTATAAGGCCACGTAAAACCACTTTACGTGGCTGTTCATGGCCTTATAAATATGTGCCCCTTTCACGGAGAAAACTGTGTGAAAGGGGCATTCCATGGGTGTTGCTGTGGGTGTTCCTACGCAACACCCATGGAACCTGACACATTCCTAGATTTACGAGGCATCGTAAACCTGGGAATGCGTCAGAACCTAGGCGAAACGCAACGAAGAGAAATGAAAACATTTCTCCTTGTGCTTTCATTTTTCTATGCATGCTGCATTCTGCAGCACACATATAAAAAGGAAAGCGCCTGAATGGATTGATCTTGTGCAGGAAGGATCCCTTCCTGCACAAAATCAATCATCCCCGCAATGCAGGCACCCTTGCACCATGGTGCAAAGGTGCCTGCGTTGGCGCACGGCAGCCTATTGTGCACCGGCGCAGCTGAAAAGGACAGGAATGCGCTGTATCATATAGATACAGGGCCTCATTTATGAGGTTTTGCCGTAGGGCAGCGCAGCAGGCTTTTCTGCTGCTCTGCCCTACGGCAAAAGAAAAGGGCAGGAATGCGCCGTATCTATAAGCTATGGCGCATTCCTGTCCTTTTCCCTTGCGCCGGCGCACAATGGGCTGCCGTGCGCCAACGCAGTCACCTTTGCACCATGGTGCAAGGGTGCCTGCGTTGCAGGGATGATTATTTTTGTGCAGGAAGGGAAACCTTTCTGTACAAAAATAATCACAAGAGGCGTTTTCCTCTTAAGGAGAAATAAAGATATTTCTCCTCGTTGTGCCTCCCTTATGCCGAGGCGTAAGCTTTTGGCACTGCCTCAGATTTACGATTTCTCGTAAATCTGGGTCAGTGTCAAAAGGCCACGGATGTTGCTGGGAACGCCCCCAGCAACACCCATTGCACTCCCCTTTAACGCAGAGCACTGCGTTAAAGGCACTGATATTTATCAGGCAGAATTAAGCCAAAAAAAGTGGCTTAGTGCTGCCTGATAAATATCACGCAGGCTTCTGCGCCACGGAACGTCACAAAAAGTGACATTCCGGAGGCGCAAGGAGTCTCATAAATGAGGCCCACAGTGCATTCCTGCCCTTTCCTTTTGCCGTAGGGCAGCGCAGCAGGGAGGCCTGCGGCGCTGCCCTACGGCAAAAGCCCATAAATAAGGCCCCGTATCTTTATATGAAACTATTTTCTACAAACATCTTACGAACACTGCGTAGACTAGCACTCTTCATTCTCTGCATCCACGTCAATTTCAGTGTAGGTTAGGTACCTGAGGAGAGTAGCCAGTGCTTCGCAGAGCATTACACTGTCTGGTTACACCACATATTGCTTACCAATACTCTATGGATAAGTTACATATTGTACATGCATATAACGGGTACGTGTGCACAGCTTGGACTGCTACTTTTTTAAGACTCATGATCACCTCCGGTTGTATACATCATGATGTATTATCACCAAAAATGATGTCCCATTTTAGGGTTTTCATGTGGTAAATGGGGCATAAGCAGCATAATAACCATCACCCTGCTGGTCATGCACTGGCGTAGGTAGTGTATGATAGGCCTCAGTGCACGAAAGGAAATGGGGTACGTGGCCTGCTGCTGGAACTTTGAAATACAGCAAAGATCAGGGTTTAGTGGGCCCCTCCGGCCTCTGTTGCCTGGTGCCACTGCACCTGCTGCATGAATAAAAGCTACGCCCCTGGCTTTGTATCTGTGTTTCCCGCTTTGCTACCTCCAAGTTGCAGCTAGTGTTAACAAAACATTGTAATTCCGAGCAACGTCACAAAATGTGCATGAAAGTCCAAATAGGCACAGAGTGCAAAAATGGGGTCACCTCAGTTTTCAATTATTTTCATAGATAGCGTGAAACTTCAAATTAACAATTTTTCACATACAATGTCGCAAAAATAAAAATATACCTGTAAAACATACCTTAAATTAATAATTAAAACACTATTTGGAAAGAATAAATAAATATATTTGGCTCTGTCTTCCCTGTAGCACCTTCCCCAGCCCTGGAGCATGCAGATAGATATCGCCACACACGGGAGCTGCAGTTAGGCATATCTGTATTCTCCAAAATCAATTCACGCTCTGCTTATTATGTCATACTTCCCAGAACCACACCCTAACACCTCGCACGCATATCACGTAGTTCCTGTTCAAAGTCTGCCCAGAACCACAAGGGTTCTAGTGCGTAATGGCATCAATATGCTACATCTCCCCCTTTGTTTTTGTTTTTTTGTATTGATTTTTTATTGGCATTTTATAAATACAGTACATACATTTTTAAAACAGCAGCAAACATTAAATATTATGAGATAATTAAATATCAAAATAAGTTATATCATTAAAGCATAAGATAACAATATATCTGATATATTAATAAATGGACATTGAAGTCATTTAGATATAAGTTAGGTAATACAATAAGCCAAAAAATTAACACAATTCAAAAATAGAATTATTATTGAATTAATAAATTATTAAATTGTTAAAATTATTAAAATTTTCAAGTTACAGACTACATTTTTAAGATGAGTTAAGAAGATGAATATAATAATGCAATATAAATAGATAAAAAGACATTATAACAGTATAATAAAATATTTGAAATTTCCTCGTACCATTAGAAAAAGAAAAGACAATTATAGAATAGATATTAAATCAGCTGCATTTTCCTAGCTATATTACATTCATCTAAGCGTAAAAGCAACATCAGAGTACAAGGATAAGAAATGGAAAGAGAATTATCACAGAGACATCAATTTGATGAAACATTCAGTAGAGGAGTGATAACAACATCTCCTATAGAGATACCATCTGTTTTCAAAAAAGGGGCCCAAACTTGATTAAAGAGATCAATTTGATCTTGTAAATTATAAATAACTCTTTCATATGAGGCAGTTTGAATCTCCCCCTTTGTTAAATAAAAAGTAGCAGGCATCCTTTTAAATCACATCTCCTCAATCGGTCTGCGAGGAGCACACGCTTGTCTGCTGGCTCGGTGATCCAAGGTGATCGAGGTTCACCCTCATCAGGCAACGGCGGCACAGGCTCAGGCTCTGGAGCCGGACCTGCTGGTGTGGTTACCTACAGTGTAGCTTCAGGAGCTGGTGAGGGTTTAGATAGGTGTTTAAAGTGTGATGTGTCCAGAGTAATGGACTTTTCAGGACTATGTGCTGTCACCATGTGTTCCTTGCACGCCACTACCTGTAGAGGGTCAGAGGCGAAAGGAGTGTCTGTCTTTCATTCTGTCTTTGTTTTACCAATACCCTGTCTCCTTTGTCAAAGACTGTTTCCTGGGCTTGGCAGCACTGATCAGCATACTCTTTCATTTTACTCTTACGAGTAGCGTTTGTGGCATGAAGTTTGTCAGCATTCACTGATCGATCTGGTGTCCATTGAGGTAGTTTTGTTCTGATGGCTCTCCCAAATAATAAGGTAGCTCGGCTCCCACCCGCTGTGGAATCAGGAGTTGATAGATAAGCCCGGAAGGCATGGCACATAGCTTTGCTCAACTCTATTTCTTCCATGGACGCTCATTGAATAACCCTTTTGAGGGTGCCCATAAATCTTTCAACTAAACCATTGGCTTGGGGCCTGAGGGGTGTACTCTTTTGGTGTTTGATGTTGAGCCATGCAAGAAACTCTTTGAACTCTTTGCTGTTTAATGGCAGGCCATTATCAGATTTGAGAATCTTAGGGATACCCCAAGTTGCAAAGATGTCATAAATCTTTTCTGTGACTTTATCGAGAGTTCTTGAGGACAGTGTTTCCACCAAAGGAAAACGTGACTACCATGAGGTGATGTCCATCTCCTAATGTTCCAAAGAAGTCAACGGCGATCCTCTCACAGGCATGGGCACGAAGGTCAGACATAGTCACAGGGTGATGCATTATCTTGGGGGACAGGCAATTGTATATGTGGCATGCTTTCCGGTCCTTTTCTACTCACTCATCTAGCCGAGGGAACCACACTCTGTCTCCCATGGCTCTTTTGGTGGCTACAATGCCACAATGTCTTTCATGGGCCAACTTGATGACCCGTTGCCTCAGTTTCTCAGGTATAACAATTCTCGAGCCTCTCAGTATTATGCCTTCTTGTGGGAATGCTAGCTCATCCTGTACATTTTTGAGCTTTTGGAATTCAGTATCATCAGCCAAAGGCCATACGCGTCAACTCCATGATTGGGTTTCAATGAGTTCTTTAACAATAGTCAGGTCTTGGCCTGCGTTGGTGGCAGCAATGATTTGGTCCATAGACAAGGCTGCAGGTGTGCTGGACTTCACAATAAAATTGAGTTATTCCTCAGCTGTCCTTGATGTTGAGCTAGGACGATGGAGCAGCACTCGTGAAAAGTAATATTGTCTTGTGGTTTGTTGCCTGCCTTGTTATGTTGGCCTAGGACTAGCTGCCATGCTGCTTTTCTTTGCGCACGTTACACTGAGCCAGGGCTCCCTCGCCCTTTGCTCTTGCCAAGTTCTTTTGCGCTGTCTGCACTTTCTGTCTTTCACCTTTTCTCTTGTTCGAATTGGGCTCAGACTGCACAACATGTACAAGGTCGCATAACAATGTATTTCGGTTCTTCCTGATATGGCCAGTCTCGCGCACCCAGACATAACATTAGGCGCAAATGACATGAAACTTTGTGTGCCTTTAATACTGGGGTTTTTACTGGCGCTTAACACACTTGGAGAAATCCTTTTCAGTGAGAAGAGCTATGATGTCCTGCTGATGTAATTCTGCATCTAGAGACTGAGGTATGGGGGTTCGCTAGTCAAAGCCCAGAGGTCTTCTATTTCTATAATAAACTATCTTACTGCACGGGGAGGGTGGTAATGTTATTTAGACATTTATCCACTGAGTTATGAAATGCTTTCCCCGTTTGTATTCTATGGAATTGTAACCATGCTGCTTATATTATTCATATGCATTATGCTATTAGTACTGACACGTGTACTGTACCTTAGAGCACGTAAGTTGGAATAAACATTTTAACCTATCCAGTGTCTCTTCCTACGCACCTTGTGGACAAGTACGAGTGAGTGACGAAAGAGTGTTCTTGCTTCTGCGAGTCCTGAGATAAAGATACCGTGTTCTGGGTTGTCCAATCATTGGTACTTGGGTGCTAATGGGATGCTAAGCTAGTTGGGTTGGGGTTTTTGGGTGCTACGGTATATGGTAGGCAAACCACTGTATTCCGGGGTCCCATTATCCTGTGCATAGCTCTGTGTATGTGCAGAAACCTTATGACATGGCGCGACCAACGTGGGGCTGCTTATCTGCGAGATGCTTGAGTAGTACTTGTGCTTGTCCACAAAACCCTCACGTACGCTTCCGGAGGCGTAAGTGACGGTGATACCTCCTATATTAAAAGTTTTATAGGTTCTTTCAAGCTTGAAGTTATTAAAAAAGGTTACATAAAAAACCCATTTTGTGCTCCCTGTTAGGTTGTCGAATACAATTGTTTAGTTATGGCTGGTGTGGCGATAGCTGCACATAGCCGAGGACCACTCCGAGAACACCTAGGTGTATACGGAGTGCCCGATACTGGGGTCGAGTTGGTCTTTGTGGTTCAAGCCGATCCGGCTTATCACTTTGAAGTGTTTTACACTTGGATCACTTTTGAGGTGGTGGATGCAGGTGATAATCTGTTTCATGAATATAAACTCACCGCTATTCCTGCTGCCTATCGACCCTATACTAATCTTGAAGTGCCTCTCACGGCTTGGCAGCACCGTGTTTGGTTTAATGGCGCCCTCCCCCAACCAAATACCGCAGTTCGTTTAGGCCCCTTATCCATTGAGGGGGCCACTTGGCCTGTATTGGCCGGGTATACCCCGCATCCAAATTATCTGGCAATACCGATTGCGGAACTGCGCACTATGCATACCGAACTGGTGCGAGTGCATCGAGCCTTAGTGACATACGTTACAGGTAGCCTACATGGAGCTGCCCCTGTAGTCGCTGGCCAACCAGCTATTGCAGCTGGAGTGACCATAAGTCCTGTCATGGTAAATTCTGTGATGGGCAAACGTCCACAAAATAAGGACGATTATCCTTACTGGCTTGCAGAAAAGTTCGATCAGATAGAAGCGGTGTTTCCACATACATCCCCGGTGGATAAACACCGCATCCTTACGATAAGTTTGCCAAAAGACTTAATCCCCGATTTGACATCATGTGAAAACTGGGGTAAGGTATTCGCAGCAGTTTATTCAAAATGTTTTGGTACTCCTTCCATGACGGTTCTACCCTCTGTAATTAAAAAAGTACAGGATGAGCATGGCCCTGAAGCGGCTGTGGAATTAGGGATGAGACTAGTGGGAGTGTTTGATGTAGTAGCTGAACTGATCCTTGGAAATGTCAAGGGCGATGCAATGAACTTTCAAGTAGCGAATGCTTTGGCTTTGGTCCCAGAGTTGGACAGGCCTCGCGAATTACCGAAAATTATAGCCCGGGCTTATAAAACAATTGGAAGAAACAGCCTAGGCAACAAGCCTTTTGTAAAAATGCAAACTCAATCGCAACCACAAATTACACAAACAAAAAGTACATCTGAGAAAGATGATAGACCAGTCTTCACTAAAAAGAGTTGGAGACAGAAAAAACAGGGTAAGCAACAAAAGAAGCCGGGGTCGAGAGGCGCTTCCCCAGTTTCGGTTTCTTCTGAACGTACTTATGATTTACGTGATAGGTCGAGAATTAAATCACCAGAAAGGTTTCAGAGCTCTGATACGCGTTCTCCTCGTTCTTCACAGGCCCAGACGTCTTCACAGGCTGGTGGAGGAGGACGGCAAGATAGAGGAAGGGGCCGAGAGGCTCCCCAGGAGCGAGACCAACCTCGACAACAAGTCAGAGGGAAAGCAGAAGACTTTCACCTTCCTCGACCGCAATTTCAGAAGAAAAAAGTTGCCGCTGTAACAGCGAAATATGCCACAGACCGTGAGAACGAGACTCCAGAATTGGACGTGGGCAGTGACCCTCCTAGACAGCGCCGCGGAAGTTACCATAGTGCGGGAGGCGCTACGTCCTCATATGGAGGCGACAGCAACTGAAACATTTGTTACTGTAGAGACAGCTGACACGAGAGTGGCACCCCTGACAGACTTTACAACATAGTCATACAAATTGAAGGTGACATACCGCGTGAAATAAAAGGGATTTTTTGGGAACATCTAACCTCTTCATATGACATTTTGTTAGCAGAGGTGGATTGGCCACCCCCATTCGTTTTAGCTGCACATAAAGGAGAGGAGGTAATCCTTCCAAGCTTTTCAAGGCATGTCCCAAAAGACAAAGCTGAAGCACTTGCAGCTGAGTGGGCTGTGTACCTGGCACCAGCATTATACCGCAACCATGTGGGATGGGATGAAGAATCACCTCCCCATGCAATACCTTTGCGGTCACTACCGCAGCCACAACCCCAATATCCCATCAAACGGCAGGCAAAAGGCCCCGTCTCCGAAATTCTGACACAGTTGGAATATCAGGGAGTAATCGAACCATGCGTATCACCTATGAACAATCCCCTTTTCGTGGTTTCTAAACCCGATGGATCGTACCGCTTAGTTTTGGATTACCGGCATTTAAATTCCCATTGTCTGAACTTTGCGGTACAGAATACACATAGTTCTGCGCTTGTAGACAGTCTTGTTCGTAAAAAATATAAAACGACACTTGACCTTTCAAACGGTTTCTACACGCACAACCTAGCCCCGGAGAGTGGTCAATGGACTGCATTCACTTCCAGTGGTAAATTATTCCAGTTCCGGCGTTTACCCATGGGCTACAAAATAGTCCAGGTATATTCGCCGCCCGTGTTGTTTCTTTGTTAAATGACATTGATCAAGACGCATGTTCGTACGTAGATGACATCTATCTGACAGACGACGAGTTATATCAGCATCTGTCCCGTGTGGACCGCATTATTCTTGAATTTGCGGAGCAGGGTTACAAATTTAACTTTGCTAAGTCACACATTGCTGAATTTACCGTTCTGTTCTTGGGCTATGAGCTCAACAACGAAGGGAAGGGCTTAGCCCCCCATTTCTTGGAAAAATGTGCACATTTGTGCCCCCAAATACTCTGAAGAAACTTCAGTCTTTGCTGGGTTTCCTGAATTTCGGGCGTACTTACATTCCCGAATATGCCCAGCGTATCAAGCCTTTGTATGCTTTGATACAACCTACTTATTCAAGGTCTTGCTGGCTGCCTGAGCATACCTTAATTCTGCAGTCTTTGCAGACAGACCTTTTGGAGTCTAAATATCTTTTGACTCGTGATAACCACACAAACCTGGTGATTAGAATAATTCCGGGGGCGGTGGGATTCACATACTTAACCTTTAATGAAGGTGATACAGTACCCATCGCATACAAGTCGCATCTGTACACTTCCGCTGAATTGCGCTTTACATCTGTCGAAAAAGTTCTAACTGCAGTGCAAATGGCGATTCTAAAAGAACGCGCACTGGCACAGGGAAAGCGGATTCTAGTGGTGACACCCTGTCCTGCCCTAGAGGCAGTAACAAAGGCAAGTGTACCGAACTCAAAAGCAATGCATCCCCGTTGGATACAATGGGCTACATCCTTGACGTCTTCGGACGTCACTTTTGTTTTTGATTCTTCTCTTCAGACTCAGGAGTTTTTGCAGTATGAATTCGTTCATCCTCCTCCTTTGTTTTTACTACCGCTTGAGGATTACAAATGTGTGATCTACACCGATGGTTCGGCGCAACCGGCCACTGGGTCCAAGCACGCTTATTCAGCTGCATGTGCTATTGTTGCGGGTTCCTTTGTGAATGGAACGTTCAAATCCTCTGTAGTGCACACTCGCACACTTGGAGATAGTACCGCACAATTGGCCGAGCTGCATGCATTGCTACTTGCGCTTGAGTTCGCTTCTCAGGATGAGACAACTCTTATTGTATGTGATTCCTTCTACTGTGTACAGTCTTACAATGACAATCTGTTTTTCTGGTCGAAAAATGACTACAAGGACGCAAAGGGAGCACAATTAAGCATAAAATGCTTTGGGTTCAAGTGGCAGAATTGCAACAACGTCTGCCCCTCACACAGGTGGTTCACACCTTAGGCCATCAGCGGGTGGGCGCACACGCTATTGGTAACGATCTGGCAGATGAGGCTGCCCGTTCAGCAGTAGTCACGTGTTCAGTAGCAGCGGTTACCAGGTCCATGTCTAAAATTGACTCTGTTATTCTAGCAGCTATTGCTGCAACCAAGGAAGGTGATAATTACCCTACAGGGTTCCCTTCCAAGTATTCTTACAAGTTAAGTCCCGAACAGGTTCCTTATGTAACAATACCTGACGTTGGAGATCGGCTGCTCCCCAACGCGGACCGCAGGAGTGCCTTGATATCAGCTGCACACGAAGGCATGGCTTCTGCTCATGCAGGTGTGTCAGCTACAGTTTCCATCTTGCAGCAGCGTTATTGGTGGCGTGGATTGTATAAAGACACCCGTGCTTTTGTGCTTTCCTGCGACGTTTGTCAACAGATTAAGCCTTCCACGGTAACACGCCCTCCACAAACCCCGCTCTGCATTGCTAACAGACCCTTTGGGTGTGTTTACTTGGATCACTGCGGTCCATTCTCATCAGACACTGCCTATAAATACATCTTAGTAGCAGTGGACTCGTGCACACGGTTCCTCTGGGTCTGGCCACAACGTAGTGCTGACGCTCGAAATGTAATCAGGGATTTGCGTGTCTTTGTGGGAATTTTCGCATGCGGCACCTTCCATTCGGACCAAGGTCCAGCGTTTGCCTCTAGGGCTTACAAGGATGCTATGGCTTCGCTTGGGGTGCGGGTGAAATTTTCGTCTCCGTATAGGCCTGAGGGCAACTCTATCGTTGAACGAATGAACCGTGACTTAAAGCAATCCTTAACAGCTAGAGTTATAGGTACTGGCAGGAACTGGCTGGCCCACTTGTATACCGTTCAACGTGCACTTAATAATCTCCCTAGAAGACCTCTGGGTGGGCGGACCCCATACGAAATGCTCTTTGGCATAAGAATGTTTGTGCCTGACCTTGAGGGTCCAGACATCGCGGCGCAATCCGCCAAGTTTGATGTAGATAACCATTCTGCTATGTTACAGGACTTACAAGAAGCCCGAGACAAACTTGCAACTACACATTTGCCTTCAGCCACAGATCCTGCGTTGCAGATTCCGGTAGCCGGCTGGCTTCCAAAGGTTGGAGAACTGGTTCGAGAGAAGGTTGAAAACAAAAAGAATTCGGCCCCTCTTTTCGTGCACCGGTTCCAGTTCTGGGCTTGAAGGGAACACGTACAGTCATTTTACCACCGCTTCCTGGTCGCAAGGAGAACAGATACATCTCAGTGGAAAATGTCAAGCTACAGCGCCTGGCCGATCCTGAATAGTGTCACACCAGCGGTCTCTTGTCCTGCCATTTATCGGACATATGTTCGTGGCCCATCTACACGAACGGTCGCTGATACTGTAATTGAGATGGTTGACTTGCCTGAAACTACAATTGATCCCCAACTCTCCACCAATATCGACGAGGACGAGTATACTTATCCTGCATCTGAATCGGTGGCACATCAACCAACAACGCCACTTGGCCCGACTCGTTATTCCTTTGATTCGGATTCCACCTCTTCAAAAGTCCCATCCAAGTTCAGTATTTTTGTATCCTGGTTTAGAGACAATTTTTTGATTCCACCCTGGACATACATCTGGTTGGTACTTTTCTTGATTTTTTTGTTCATGTCCATTGGCTTTGTCACAGTGTTTTTTCTACTAATCAACGGTCACTATTTACCTGAACGCTCTGCTGTAGACTATGTTTCTGGAACTTTGGCTCCTCATTCCTCGTCTCACATCATGAAGCGTGACCACACATTTGTGAACATTTCAGCTTTTCCAGTTGCTGATGGCATCGTATGGGATGCAGTGAACTATCAAATCCATGGTCCGACGGAAATTATTAATGTACCTAATGTCCTTCGTGTTTCAATGGGTGATGTAGTACACAATAATATTCATTCTGATGATTGGGATGTGCATGCCGTTGAAGCATTGTTTGCCGATTTAAAATATTATGCATCTTTTAATGCTGAAGATTTATATATGAATTCTGCGAATTATGCCGATTTGTATTGTTACCAACATTGGGGTAATCATTTTCTCCATAAGCCAAGTGCCCTGCGTAGTTCTGTTAACTACACCCAATGGGAACATTGTCCAAACCCCTTGCCAGGTAGCTCACAAACTCTTCGAAATAAGTTTACCTATTTTACTGATTTTAATCGGTCGAACCCTGCATCCTATTATTTTAGACTTAATACCACATCAACTCAGAAAATTATGTTGACACACACCAAATTGCTTTATTCGGGTTCCTTTTTAAGTGCCCTAGCTGTGGGTGGTTATGAGTACTGGGAGGATACAATAGATTTGAAATCTATTTGGGGCTCCAAGCCATGGCAGGTACAGGGAACCGAGGCGTTGCATCGTGCTTGCCTCATCCCTACCCAAATTATGTTCCTAAATGCTTCCATCTATCAAACTACGTGTTGGGGCTTAGCTACCACTAAACAATTGAACTCGCCCTCAATTCCATCCCTGTCGAGTTTTCCCAATGATAGCTCACGTTTTAACCTGTCCCTGACGACCCTACAGGCTCTATTACAGAATAATTCATTTAATGTTTCTGAACTGGATCCGTCACCCTGGTTGGTATGGCCTATATCATCTAATGCCTGTCAAATGCGTTTTCACGACTCAGGTACTAGATACACACAGGATAGGCCTGATCCGAGATTTACTGCTTCTCGTACTGTCACTACATATTCTGTAGGTAAATTATGCAAACAATGGCTGCAACATTCGTCCCTTGATTCTGTTAAACAACATTTGTCCCTCCTTTCAGGCAATATTGATCTGTCCGACTTTGTTTTGGGACCTCGTGGTCCCCGACCTAAAAGATTCATTTATGAGACATATAATGAACTCTGGAAGCTATCACAAATGGAAGCTGCTTCCCGTCTTCGGGAAATAGATCAAGCAAATTTGGAAAAGGTGCTTGCTGTTGTTGACAATAGTATTAATATCCTGTCTTCTCGCATTTATACTTTAGAGAATATTGTGTCCTCTGTTGTTGATATTGAACAAGATGATGTTTCTGTGTTATATCATGGTCAGAATCAATTGCGTTCAGTTATGCAGTTTGCATGGACTTTGCAAACGCTCAAGTTAGGTAAAGTTCCTTGGCATTTTTTGAACACCTCTGCCTTGTTTCTACCTTTTAACTTAACTGACAAACAGCAATTTATGTCCATGAAAGATGCAACTTACACTCTATTGCATATCGAAAAGATGGATCCTTTGCCGTTCTCTGTTGCAGAACTCGATTCTGCTGTGTGGCTAGTTCATGGGGTTATCGCTTTACCTTTTTCCTTGTTTGAATTTGACTCGTGCATGAAACATTATCCTGTGGGCCGTTACCGGCCCTTGGGCAGTGCTTTCCTGCATGAACTCTGGTCCTTGCCTTTCATGTATAAATGCCTTCGGGACGGCAAGGAAGTCTTTCTCACGGGGGAGTACTGCGACTCGACTATGGGTCATTCGCTTATTTGTAAACACATTAAATTGCATGGCTCATGTAGCGTTTCCGCTCCTAATCTTGCTTGTGTGCTGAAAGGTATTCCTGCTCCTGTTATTTCTCCTACTTTCACTCTCCTTTCCAATGGTAGTTATTTACTTTTAAATAACGAAAACTGTTGTGGCCTGCAGGCTGGCATTCCTTACATTGTAACAGTTTCGCACAGGGTTGTCTGCTGCAAAAATGTGCTTTTTCCTCCCCCTCATGGCAAGGTTGATATCTCTATTTGGCCTTCCATCCCTACCATGGAGGCAGATTTCAATAGACTGAGCAGAATAAAGGCACTATTATTGAACGAGGAAGTTATGCTCACGTCCGCCCGGGAGACATTCATTCTCCAGGTGGCGAGTACCCACAGTGAAATACAGGCCCTTTTGAATACTAATCTCCCCCAACATTTTGGGGAGTTAATTCATCGTATTTTTAACGCATCTAACACAGAAGGTCTGGTACACTTTTTTAAAGTCGTGGGGTCTGGTTTGGTGTCCTCCTTCCAAACTATTTTTGGTGTCATCCCGGCGTTTATTCATTCTATTTTTTCCAGCGTCTTTGGCGGTTTCCCGTTGATCATCGCCTTGGCGGCTGGTGTCCTGTTATTAATTTGTTTTATGCGCAATGGCTGCTCCCCGATGGGACCTGCTCGATCCAGAACGCCTCCAGCTGCTTCGTGAGCGCCTTTTGGCTGGTTTTGGTGTCTTGCCATTGGCGACACTGAGTGTATCATATACTCTTTCTTTTCGCTTTGCGTATTTCACTTGCGTGCAACCTGTAATGACTTGTATCCGCTGTCCGTTCACCTGGACTTTGGATTATTGCCTCTCCAATTCGTCATTGTCTGTTCCGGATTTTGTTCAGTTGATGGGTCCCTTAGAGGCCCATGAGCAGGACTGTTCCGTTGCCGGCTGTATGGCGCGTGCGGCTGCACTGGGGATTTTGGCGCAATGGGATATCTGGGCGGCTGCCCAGGATCTCCTACACCGAAGCTGTTTCAATTATCACGCAAGCTGTCCCGCATTGCTTTTGGATGCTCCCTTTGCTGAGGAGCATTCCTGCTCTTTTGATCTCATGGATTGGATGGCATCTATGTTTTTTGACGATTCCAATGATGTACTCTTGGAGGGTATGGCCTTTTTCTGCACTTACACTTTCATGGATTGACTTGTCCCTCGCCGTTTGGGCGCTCCCTGTGCTCTACTGGATTTTTTTTTTGGCCCTCTGTCTTGGCCGCCGGACTGACCAGGGGAGGGTGTCTTGTGGTTTGTTGCCTGCCTTGTTATGTTGGCCTAGGACTAGCTGCCATGCTGCTTTTCTTTGCGCACGTTACACTGAGCCAGGGCTCCCTCGCCCTTTGCTCTTGCCAAGTTCTTTTGCGCTGTCTGCACTTTCTGTCTTTCACCTTTTCTCTTGTTCGAATTGGGCTCAGACTGCACAACATGTACAAGGTCGCATAACAATGTATTTCGGTTCTTCCTGATATGGCCAGTCTCGCGCACCCAGACATAACATTAGGCGCAAATGACATGAAACTTTGTGTGCCTTTAATACTGGGGTTTTTACTGGCGCTTAACACACTTGGAGAAATCCTTTTCAGTGAGAAGAGCTATGATGTCCTGCTGATGTAATTCTGCATCTAGAGACTGAGGTATGGGGGTTCGCTAGTCAAAGCCCAGAGGTCTTCTATTTCTATAATAAACTATCTTACTGCACGGGGAGGGTGGTAATGTTATTTAGACATTTATCCACTGAGTTATGAAATGCTTTCCCCGTTTGTATTCTATGGAATTGTAACCATGCTGCTTATATTATTCATATGCATTATGCTATTAGTACTGACACGTGTACTGTACCTTAGAGCACGTAAGTTGGAATAAACATTTTAACCTATCCAGTGTCTCTTCCTACGCACCTTGTGGACAAGTACGAGTGAGTGACGAAAGAGTGTTCTTGCTTCTGCGAGTCCTGAGATAAAGATACCGTGTTCTGGGTTGTCCAATCATTGGTACTTGGGTGCTAATGGGATGCTAAGCTAGTTGAGTTGGGGTTTTTGGGTGCTACGGTATATGGTAGGCAAACCACTGTATTCCGGGGTCCCATTATCCTGTGCATAGCTCTGTGTATGTGCAGAAACCTTATGACAATATGGCAGGGTTCTGATACTTCCCAGTTTTGTGTACAGTCTCATAGTCATACTCAAGCAGCCTCAGCCCCCAACCTTTTGATGAGAGGAGTCATCTTAACCTTCGGGTTCTCAAAAATAGTGAGCAGTGACTGGTGTCCGTGATGACAGTAAATCGTTTCTCATAAAGGAATACATGAAAATGTTTGCAGGCCCACACCACAGCCAGACTCTCCTTCTCCGGCTGAGAATAGAAACATTCTGTATCAGACAGGTTTTGACTGGCATAGGCCACAATGTGTGTCTGCGCATTCAGTTGGCCGTTATGTCATGCATGGATTGCCCCCAGGCCCTCCCGGCTCGCATCTACCATGACTTCGGTATGCAGCTTGGGGTCGAAGTAGGCCATTGCAGATGCATTCTCAATTTCATGTTTGAATTCTTTGAAACTCTGATCACATTCAAAAGAGCACTGAAAAGGAACATTCTGTTTTGTCAAGCCTCTCAACGGGGCACTCACTGTGGCAACATTTTGAATGTACCTGAGCAATAACTGGCACTGCCTAGAAAGGATCACAGCATGGTGACATCTTGGGGGAGGGGGAGTGTGGATGACAGTGCTTGCACCTTGTCTAGATCTGGAGTCATTCCCCCATCAGAGAATATGTGCCCAAAAAACCTAAGTTTGGTTTTGTGAAACTCACATTTGGCTGCATTCAAAGTGAGACATGCATTATCAAGTAACTGGCAGTGAGGCATTTGTCCTATTCTTCCTGGGTTCTTTCATAGACCAGTACATCGACACAGTAATTTAAATCATGTGCCATAGGTTGGATTATTCTGAGGATAACATCCTGAAATATTTCAGCAGCCGACGACACTCCAAAACTCAGTTTCTTGTAACTGAACAAACCAACTTGAGTGGGAAAAGTGGTAATATATCTGCCATTCTCTTCTAATTCAAGTTGGTGGTACCCTTTGTTTAGGTCAAGACATGAAAAGATTTTATCTCCATTAAGTTGTATGAACATGTCTGCTAAGTGAGGACGAAGGTGTCTCTTCCTCTAAAATGCTCTGTTAGGCTGGTGCATAGCAACACAATGCGCATTGCTCAACTACTGTCCTTTCTTGGAATAACTACTATGGGCGACAGCCATGGTGTGGGGCCTGCGGAATGCTCAATGATGTAATGTTTCAAAAGTGCTGCCAACTCTTTCTCTACAGCTTCTTGCAGATGAAAAGCAACTCTGCAGTGCCACTGGGTAACTGAACGAATGTGTTCATTGATATGAAGCTGTGCTTTTATTTCCTTTAGTTTTCCCAAGCCATGAAACAACAACTGGAAATAGCTTATAATCTTAGGCTGTGCACAGAGGTTGTAGTTGAGAGATTAATCCAATACCAGCCGCTGTGGCAAAATTGTACCGACATGCACTTGAGGAGGTTCATTGTAGGACATAGCTGGTGGCTTGTACCAATGTTGTTTTGTGCTGCATTACCACTGTGAAGGACCTTTGGCTCTTTAGTGGTTTAGAAGCTGCCCAGGTGTATACCTTTGTATCTGAAGGAGTGAGGAGTGGCACAGGCATTAGACTGTTGAACTTTTCCACTGGCATGATATTGATTGATGCCCACTGTTGATAATGAAGGATATGGGGTGACCGTTTACCTTCGATGTAATTCTGGGACGGTGTCCGAAAGAAGTTGTGCACTCTGTTAGGTGAGTTATTCCTGAACTGTGGTTTTCTTCACAGACAGCTTAATACACATCTGCATGACGACATCATCAGCACGCACCCATCTTCATCGCTGGTGCTCGATAGAGACATTGAGGAACCTTTGTACGATGAACTTGGCAACAATCACTTTTGCTTGGTCTCCACATGCCGTAGCAGACGTTAGTTTTTGGTTTTGTGGGCATGGCAAGACTGCTTCTGGTATGTTTTTGCGTCGTTCTTTTCGCTTTGATGTGACGCACTTGATTTTTACTTAACTTGACACACAGTTATGAAGTCGTTCTCTTTCCCACAGCCCTTAGAGATTTGTCCTAGAGCTGGACATTTGCCTTCATGGGAAATGTAAAGCCACATTAGAAGCATAGCTTATTTTCTTCGACGGCGTTGACTCATGTGCATTTGCTGTGTGCTTGTGCTTGTGCTTACTTTTCATGGTCAACACTGATTCATTGTGCGCTATTACTGCTTCCATGTCAGCAGCCTGTTCTTCTGCTTGTTCCTCTGTTCTTGCAGCCATTAGCATTTCCTGCAGCCTGAGTGCCTCTCTCAACATGCACCTTCTAAAAGGCAGCCATTGATGATTTTGAGGTGCATGGCTTCCTCATTGGTAAAGTCATGGAACTTGCAATGTTTGATAAGTGCGTCAAGTCTTTTAACAAACTCATCCATTGTTTCATCAGTCTGTTGTCATGCTTTGCTTAAGACATGCTTTTCATAATCCACATTCGGCATTGGATTGAACTTGGCTCCCAGTGCTTCTTTCACCTTTCAGTACGACATTGCATCAGTCTGTGAAATTTTCTGTAGAGCTTCCTTCACTCCATCACCTGCAAGGTTTTTCAGATATTGAATGATTTTCTTATCATCTTCCTCGCCTAGTGCATCAATGGTAACCGTAACAGCTCGCCACCCAAGCCCAGAAGCGATCACCGATTCTGAAGTGGGCTAGGGTCTTCTCCATGTATTGCCAGTGAACCCTATCGAATGCCTTCTCAGCATCGACTGTCAGGAGAAGGGATTCCAGTCTTGTGTGGTCTGCCTTATCTATGAGGTGCAGAATGCGCTTCATGTTGTCACCTCTCTGCCTACCTTGCATGGAACCGGCCTGATCCGGGTCAATGATGCCCGGCATCATAGGGCCCATGCGAGCTGCTACAATGCTCGTAAAAAGCTTGATATCGATGTTTAACAACAATATCGGGTGGTAAGAGCCACAGAGTTGCTTATCCTTCCCCGGCTTTTTGAATACAACGATAGTTGCTGCCAACATATTCGAGGGTACTAAGCCAGGGCTGCCAAATGAATTAAAAAGTCTTGTGAGGAATGGAGCCAGGACCTTAAAGAATGACTTGTAAAAACCATCAGGGAATCCGTCTAAGCCCAGGGATTTAAATGGCTTGAGACGGGAGATAGCAGAAATTACCTCCTCCATCCTGATCGGGGCATCTAACGCAGTTGCCTGGGAATCATCCAAACTTGGAGAATTCATCCCTTACAAATAAGCCTCTATGTGTTGCGTTGCTAGCACTTGACTCTCGTATGGCTCTGCATAAAAATTGCGGAACTCGTTTGCTATCTACTCATTTCCCACCATCTCACCTGGGATTTCAGGGACTGAACACTCGTCCGTTGTCTCTGGGCCCTTAACTTGTTTGCTAATAACCTCCCAGATTCCCCCCCATGTAAAAAGAGTGTTGCAGGCAGAGGGCAGCATACTGCGGTCTGTCGATGTAAATCCCTGCCAGTTGAACCCATGCCAAGCATAGTTGGGGCCAAACCCTGGGAGCCCCCATGCGACAATGTATGCGTTCCAGCTCCCTGACTTGGGCTGTCAGCTGGTCCCGTTTCGCTCTATGTGCCTTATTATCGGTTGCTGATATCGCTATGAGTTCCCACCTAACTACAGCTTTCATGGCCTCCCAGAGTGTGGCGATAGTGATATCAGGGGTATCGTTCTATGCACGATAATTGTGGATGGCGTCCGTAAGTTGCTGTACAACTGCAGGCCTTTGCAGCAAGGTCTCCCTTAGTCGCCAGGTCCCATATTGATGTTTCTGCAGCGGGACCTCCAACGTGAGAATCACCACATCATGGTCTGTTAACGCCGCTGGCTCAATCTATGCCCTGCGTGATAAATTGGATCTCCCTGGTCCCTAGTATGTAGTCCAGCCGGGCGTAGATTTTGTGGGCATGTGCGTAGAATGTGTATTGGGTAGATTGTGGTTGTGCTTCCCTCCAGAGGTCTAGTAACTCCATTTCCTTCTGCCACTTGCATCCTCCCTTAGAAAGAGCCCCTGCTTGATCAGACCATGAGCCACACCTATCCCTGCCAGTGTCGAGGACCAGATTCAAGCCCCACCACCAGTGTCATGCGGTTGTGTGTGGACATCACCTCTGAGACCGCTGTCTTGAGGAACTGCTCTTGACCCGTGTTCGGGGCATAAAGGGATCCCACTACAAGGTTGTGGCCCCCAATTTGGACTGAGTGTGCTAAAAATCTGCCTTTGACCTCCGCTATTTTGGAGCCCACCTTCCCTTTAAACCTCTGCGTTACTAGCAGAGCCACTCCTGCTTTTTTATCTTGGGTGGAGGAGAAGAATTGGTGTGGGAACGCTCGTGCTTTAAGGCGGTGACAATCTTTGCTCAACAAGTGAGTCTCATGGAGAAGGCAAATGTCCGCCTCCGTGTTTTCTAGGAATGATAACATTGCTCTCCTCTTGATGGGGTTATTTAGGCCCTTAACATTTAATAAGAGTACTTTAATTACCTGTGGCGCCATAACTAATGTGGGGTGAATCATCTAAGTGACCCTGCCGTCTTTCATAATACAGGTCTCCTGCCACCCCCTTGACCAGGACAGTACCCTTGTATAGGCCATTCATGCACGTGTGACCCTCTTTAAGTGAGTACTAGATCCCCCCCAAACTTGAAGCAAACATAACTTAAAACTGACATTTTGAGTCTGAGTCCCGCGGGTCGAGTCAACAAGGCCCTGGGAAAGGTAAGCCTTGGGGATGTGTGGTGTCCCGTGTGTCCCCCCCTGGCAGCCCCCTCCCGCCACCTTATCAAACCAATATGTGTAACTGTACTGGTCCGGGGTTTTTATGTCACGGCGTCATCTCGTTGTTCCCTGACAGCGACTCCAGTACCGCCTGGCGCTCCTTCGCCATAGTGGCCGGATCTGGCTTCACGTTGTGCTCCCTTGGTCGTCCCGTTCAGATCCAACAATTCCTCCTTCGCTGCGGCCTTGGCTCTCCCTTCTCCGAGTCTTTGTCCGAGGCGTCCGCTATCCCCAGGATGTCACACAATTCGTGCACGGACCGAAGCTGGAGCAGTTTACCCTCCCACCGAAAGATCAAGTGAAAAGGAGGGCCCCAGGAGTAGGCAATCCTGAGGTTGTGCAGGTGTGCAGTGGCTGTATGGAACTCCCGTCTTTTCTAAAGTGTGATCATGGCCAGATCCTGATATAGTGTTGGAGTATGACCCCAGAACTCCACTGACTGGTTTTCCCTTGCTTTCCGTAGGATCATCTCCTTTAGCTGGAAGTTCGGGAGGTATGCTAGGATGTCTGGAGGCAGAGCCGCAGGGCGCCGCGATAGGCCCACTCTGTGCGCCCAGTCAATTTTGATTTCGTTGTCCAGGAGGGGCCCCTAGAATATAATTGAACAGTTCCCTTAGATATTGAAAGATATCGAGCCCTCTGCCTGTGACGGAATTCCTTTGACTCGGATATTATTGTGTCTAGCGCGGTTCTCTAGGTCCTCAGCCTGTAGCTCAATTTGTTGCTTCCGGAGGCGAATCACCTCTTGTTGCAGGGACTTCACTTCTTCGTCTTGCGCATGTTCGCTGTCTTCCACAGCCACCACTCTATCCCCTAGGAAGTCTACCTCCCACCGAACTTCTTTGATGTCACTGGAGAGTTCCCCTCGAAGAGTTTGAATGTCGTCTCTCAGTGAGGCAAAAAGGGACTCCAGGAATGCGGGAGTCCATGGCTCCTCCGCTTTTCCCAACTCCTGGTTGCATTGGCTACTCTGGTGCGCTTGTCCATCGCCCTCTGGCCCAGAAGGGAGCCTGGTCAGCATATCTTTTAGGGTATGGTCCTTCTTCCCCCTTGCGCCCGCCATATTGGGGATCCGGTCCGGCAAGTGGTGCAAGCCCCAAATGTTGTTGCCCCTGTTGAGTGGGGGTTCTTTGCCCCAGGGGAGCTCACTAGGGTTCAAGATGATCCTCTTCAGCTAGACCGGCCTGCACTCCCTACCTCAGCTCCAAGGGCCCAGTCTCAGCCGCGTTGTCTGCAGTGTTCCTCCTGCCCCTCGGCAGTCCGGGGCCCGAAGCAGTGCAGCCCCTTAGCTCCTGGGCCCTCTGAGGTCCAATAGCCCCGACTCAGGTTGCTGGCACCCGGCCGGGGCTCTCCTGTGTTCCTGTGGGGCTTGGGGTTCAACCAGCCACTCCCCTGGCCGTCTTTCATGGGACTATTGCAGGATCCTACTTGAGCCTCCGGTGCACCGCAGATTGGGATATGTCGTAGGTGGGGGCCTGCTGCTCTACTACTCCCTGGTGTCAGTGGCAGGCCTCGGCTGGCTGTCCCCACCTTCCTGCTCAGCCTGGTGAGGTTCCTCTTGGCCTGGAGTGCCCCTCAGTCTCCCTCTGTTAGGCCACGGTGTGCCCCAGTAGCATGGGGCCTGTGGTAGGCCTTGTGGCCTCCAGTCTCACCCTCTGCATACACGGGGATGATCAGCCCGGTCTGTCTGCTGTTGTGCCTGCGCTCGTGGGCATGTGGTCGCAATGATTCAATGCTTTTGGCTACCCAGAGTGTCGGCTGAGCTCAGCCGCAGCCCCTCGCAGTGCCGCTCTCACCTCCCATGCAGGCTCTATGCCCCGCAGACTGCATCCGCTAGGCTGCGGTGTGTCATGGTAGCATGGGATCAACGGTAGGCCTTGTGGTTCAGGTGCGGGGCTCCCCGATCTCACCTTCCGCACCCACGGGGACGATCACCCCGGTCTGGCTGCTGCAACTGCCTGTGCTCTTGGGTGTGTGGTCACAGTATCTCAGTGCTTTCTGCTCCATGAGTGCCGACTGAGCTCAGCCATGACTCCTCGCAATGCTGCTCTCACCTCCCATGCGGGCTGTGTCAAGCAGGCCTCAGGGGGGCCGCCGCTCCCCGGCTCCATCTGCCCTTTCGCCTCTCGGCTCACCTCCGCTGAGGTCAAAGGCTCCGCTTTCTCGCACCGCAAGCCCCCAATAAGTAGCGGCTCCAGCTGGGGACTTCTCTGGTGTGCGCCCGCTGGGACTCTAGCTGCTTCCTTCCAGATGTGGCCTGAAGCTAGGTGCGGCGGCCACCATTACATCTCCATCTTGTATCGATTCGGCCGTTCACGATGCTGCAGCCACTCCCGCCAGCACACTCTCACTCAAATTCATGGCGCCAGATGGTGGCCCCCTCTGGGATCAATCTATGGGACCCCCAGAAGTCGGTGGGTCGCCTTATGCAAGCGGCGGGCGGTGGCGAGCCGGGAGACGAGGACAGACACGTCCTATCTGCTCGCCATCTTGGCCACGCCCCCAGGAGCTGCATTTAAACATATCGTTATTCTCCAACATCAATTCACACTGCTCATTATGTCATACTTCCCAGAACCACACTTTAACACCTCCCCTGCATATCACGTAGTACCTGTTCAGAGTTCGCCCAGAACCACAAGGGTCCTAGTATAAAATGGCATCAGTATACTATATTCCCTACTTCTTTAAATGGATAATATAGCAGGATGGTTTCAAAAAGCTAATAATAATGATTCCTTCTTGAAGGCTACAATGTTTTGCTCTTGTGGAACAGCGGTTTTGCATTTCTTTGATACCTAATGAGGCCTAGCCCTCTGGGAATCCTAGGATTAAGAGCAACATTTGTAATTGGGTCAGTATGCGAAGTAAATGCACTGCAATCAGGGAATCTCAGGTGCTCCCTCTAACAAACATGTCTGTCCAGCATTTGCTTGTTAAGTGACATACTGTGCACTTTATTGATCATTGCTGCATTTTATGGATCCCTTAAAAATGAGATGCAGCCACTGCTCCAAGCCTTAGCCCAAACTTTAGACAGACAAATGTCACTCATTTTAACAAAACCTACTATCTCCAGGTCCACTTCTTCATCCCAGTCATTACAGTAATGAGGTTAGCTCTCATGCTTCACCGAGTCAGGGACATTCCAGTCCTATCTCTATCTCTAAAATAAAGAAAAACCTCCTTGATCTTCACATAGCTGGATAAAAGGACCACCTGGTTAGAAGAGTGGGTTCAGGAGGATGACGGAGGTGGGGTTATGAGGGAGCACGGGCAAGACAAAGAACAGAACAAAGAGAAGAAGGAATAATGATGAACATAAATGTAAGTTTGAAGGAAGACTGAGGAGGAGTAAGATAATAGAACAGCAGCATAAATGAGGGGAACTGAGGCAGAGATGGAATAGAGAGAATGAGAGAGGTGGAGATGGTTAAAGAATAAGATATCGGAAGATACCATTGATGTAGAGATAGTGGTAAATGAATGGCAGGTAAAACTAGAGGTAAAAGAGAGTGTGGTGGGGGTCATGTCTGCCCAGTTTGTCACAAAGCAGCCCAATGAAAATGTCCTATTAAGTGCCTGTCCAGCACATTCAGTGCTTTTTGCTAAGAGTTTGGCCGATAAAATCTATAGCTAAGGATCATGACTTTAAGTACCCAGTAACCTGAGCACAAAAATGGCCAAATATATTGTAAACTTGGAAGGACTCTAGTGAGATATCCAACACTTGCGGGAAAGGTGGGCATTTTGACCATTGCCCAGTATTTAAACCACTATCTTTCAAAGTCTCATGCCATGTTTGGTTTTCCATGGCATTGCCGAGGAGGTCCTGTTTACCAGTGTTAATGCGGTGTCTAAAGTGAATTCGGATTTCTGCTAGACCTCTCCAGCATCGATATGATCTGAATTCCCAAAACCTGTGAAAAGAAAAAGAAAATTAGGAGACGAAAATTGAAAGAACTGGCGAATGTCATAAGGTAACACACGTGCACAATACCAACTTACCTGGGCAGATTTAGCAGCACTGAAGCACTTTGAGCAAACCTGCAAAAGGAAGCAAAGAACATTTAATTTTAAGGTAGGAATACTTAACAATACCTAAAGCTTTTGACAGTAATAACAATAATTGATGTCAAGTGGTAGCTAAAGTAATCTGAGTCTAATACATATATTGTATGCAGGATACCCTCTGACGTCATAAAGAGCATTTTTGAAGATTGAGTTAATTTCGAGGAAAACATAAGGCAAATGAATATGCAAGTAGAGAACTAGATTACAACCAGATTAAAGTCTAAAGTAACAGAAGTATATTTCCCTGTTACATTTATCTAGCATGGGAATAAAGACAAGTGCCTAGTGATGGCCCAGTGAATTGAGGACTCACCAGAGGAGGAGTCCTGCAACCCAGTCATCCTTTCTCTCCCTCGCTCTCTCTGTCAGCCCATTCCCCTTCCCCCTGACTAACTGCAAGATCACAACTGACTTTGTTGTCAGTCGTTTTGAGGGGGAGTTGGGAGCCAGCATCTTGTGTACCTAGATCACTCCTTCAGTATTTATCAGCTCTAACCAAGTTAGTGCTTGGTTCATGAGAGTGTGTTAGATGGGAGGAAGGAATGAGAATGATAAAGAGAACCACAATGACATATGTGCTTGCAAATGTACTCTGCAATACCACAAACACAGTACTGCTGCTCAGTGCCATCTTTGTCATGCTTATAATGCTGTCTCTGTAAATAGGTTGCAACATTTCCCTAGGATTGCTCTACTAATCAAATGTGTGTATGTGTTTCATGCTTATAGCTCCATATTTTTACCCTATCTATTATAAAACAAAAAGATGGCCCATAATGCAGATCTCTCACCTCCAGTAACCATCTAGGAAGCAGCATCCCCTGAGTGGATTATTTGTTGCCCCAAAACTCCCTTAATGGCATCTACCAACTGTTCCTCAAGACAACCCTTAACCGATTCCTACCTTATTAGTGGCTGAGATCTATATGATTGGTGTATTTCATCTGACCACTAAACAACTCTCCTGAAGAGTAATTCTCTAGCCTGTTGTCCCTAATGATATCGCTCGAGGCATTTCCTAGACCCAGAAAGCCATCTGTCTAATCTCAGCTTGGGGATGATGATGCACCTGCGTTCCCGCAGAGGTGGTTGGTCAGAAGTACATTCCAGATTTGTGGAATGTCCATGATTTACATGCATCCTGCTATTTGGAATAAGGGTCCAGTTGACCTTGCAAGTTAATTTGGGAAATCATTGCTGAGTCTAGATTAGTGAGTCAGCTGGACGAGAGCTGGTAAGCTCTTCTAAAGAGAGCACCGCCCCCTCCACTGAGCTGGGTTGGTATCAGGAATCATGTCTTTCTTGCTCATGGCGATAGCTATATCTGTCTTTTTATTTTTTTAAAAGCATAGACTACCAGTAGAAATCACCTGATTGATCACGTTATAGCTGAAGCATCTTCCTAAATCTTTTGCAAATCCTTACAAGATCTTTCAGCAGACTTCTTTGTTGTGAAAGGTTGCTCTCAAACATCACCAAAGAACTGGTAATACTCTGCTCAACTTGGATTTTTTGTACTCTACGCTAAGTAATTTTCTTGATTAGAAGGCATGTAGATGTGGACTAGCCACTGAAAGCTCAAGCCAGGGAGTGTAGCCTGACTGCGGAAGATGGCAGTTCAGTGACCTCCGCCCCGGCACATCAATGCTGCATTAATCCTACCCTAACCAGTGCGCTGAACAAAATCCAAGGGGTTGGCCTGCACCTGATCTGAGGACAGTGATGTCCAGAGGGCCGTGGTGGGGCCCGGAGTGTGATTTTGCCCAGAGCTTGAGTGGTGGCCTGGGCTGAGACAGTACAAGGCTGTATGCCATGAAGCGACCTGAAGGATGAGGCACTTCAGGCCAGCAGGAGTCTGGTTGAGAGAGATGGTGGATACAAGCATTCCAGAGTGTCCGTTGGATAGGGGCCGGTTGAGGCGGTGGGGCCCCGACACAGACGTTACCATGGTGGGGTGCAGTTGGCCTGCGGCGACATTGCATTGGCCTGCTGATGGGGCTGATGCTGTGAGTCCCCGCAGGTCCCTCTAGCTGAGCTGGCCTGGGCAGCCATGGATGAGGTGCTGGATGGAGTCATCCTGCAGGGGGACATCACCTCCAGTCAGGTGTGGTGATGAGGCTCAAGGGAGCAAGTGGTAGAGTTGGCCATGTGGAGACCTGGCAGAGGTCCATCCTGCTGAGGAACTCTTCTGGGCCTATAGCGCACCGTTCACCAAGGAGGCCACATGCGCCTCGCACTAGTCTGGTGAGATTGTGCATTGGCACCCACCTATTCCATCAACTTCCCCCCCTTGTGACCTGGGCTACTTGGCTAGGCCTTGGTGACCCACAGACCATTTTTAGACTTCTACGAGCAGGGTGCAACAAGGTATTGTGGTGCAGTGGCTCCTTTCTTGCTATAAGAAATACTCACTTGACAGTGGGACACCTGTTGACCCCCCGTACATACAGTATGGTGAAAGACAGGGTGGTAGCTGTCCCTGGCCTGGGGAAGATTAACAAGTTTACTAAACTACCCCCTCTCTCAGTTGGGCATGGGACCAGGTCAGTACTGGAGCGCTCCTCGCAATCTGAAGAATTAAGCTCCCAGGACACAATACTCCAAGCTATCAAGGGCTCTCATGAGGATCTCAACAAGAAGATTGGCGGATTGCGAGTTGAGCTGTCGCTTCTCTGGCAGGACATGCGGAACCCGTTGACTCATACACATGAGGCTGAAAGTAGAACGCTGACTGCGGAAGATGAGATTCGCCCCGCAACCAAACAAATCAAATGGTTGCAGGCACTGACTGACCAACTCGAAAGTAGTACAGAGGATGCTAAGGGCAGGTAATGATACAGCAACCTCAAGCTTGTGGGGTTTTCAGAGGGTGTGGAGGGTCAGTGGATGGAGGCCTTTTTCAATGGCTGGTTCAGATCCTCGATTGCACTGTTTCATCTTTGAATGGGACCACAGGGCCCTTGTCCCTAAACCTTCCCCTGTGGCTCTGCCTTGCCCCGTCATGTCACATGGTCAGGATAGGCCCGGTTAGAAACGCTGCCATTTACATGCTCGCGTTTGTTAAGATTCCTTCCTTCTTACACACAGTCACTTTTGTCATACATTTGCATGCGTGACCATGCAGGATAACATTACCTGAATCTGCATTGCTTACATTTTCACTTTGTAGGCACACTATCACGACACCTTGAGCATTCAGTACAATGGATAAAGTTCACTGCGAAAATGTTATTTATGTTATTGTCCAGAAGGCGACAATGCTATTCAACTAGAATAAATAATTGCAGCCTGACTGGGGTTGTGACATGGCTACCTTTGGCAGATTACCCACCCTAGGCAAGACTAGGTTAGGGAGCGCTAGGTAGGAGTACACTATATACAGTACTTATACGCTCGCATATATTCACTGTTTTAGAACAATGGTGGAAATGTTAATCTTTTTCACTATTCTTGTGACACTAATTACTCTAATCTGTTTCATTCTATTGATTATCGCAGCACACGTATTTTATACAAGAATCACAATGCTTCAATAAGTATTCACACGCCTTGCTGGGTATTTCTTGTGTATTTCTCTGGGTATGCATGAAAGTCCAAACAAAATGTTTCTAGATCTGTTACCACGATTTATTTGGGGGATCAGGGTTGTCAAGTTCTGAGGTTGCACACACATTTGGTGCCCTGTAAGGTAAGGGGTCTAGATGGTGCACTGTCGGCTAGCAGAGAGATAGACCAACAAATTCTGAGGGTGTGCATAGAATTAGTCTGGTACAATCCTGATGCTTATGTTGTCCAACAAATGCACAGTTTTACCAATGAGGTACAAGCCATATGACTGCCTTTATAAGTTGCTCAACTAGGCAGATAGGAATGTAATCCTCAGGCAGGTGAGACAGCAAACGGACTAGGGCTGTTCAACTGTGAATATCATATTGTTCCCTGACTACAGTAACAAAGTGCAAGCTCAACGTACATTCTTCTTGGATGTAAAGCTGAAGCTCCACTATCTACAATTGCAATATTTGTTGCTTTATCTGGCCAAATTGATGGTTCTACTTTAAGGAAAGACCTTTTTCTTCAGTAGCCTCGAGACTGCATCGGACTGGCTGGAGGAGCAAAAATCGAGCTCTTAAACATCTGGGGATCCCATGATGACCGGAGGGAGTGAGGCCTTGGATCAGGCTTCTTCTCCGCAGGTGTGCAACTCTAAATGGTGCACTAAAATGTGGAATGGCTCGAGAAAAGATATTGTGGGCAGGACTCTTCCTCTGCGGGCTCTAGCAACAATGTTGGCCCATTGCCCCCAGGCGGCTGATACTGGAGACTACACCGAGGTCACTCTCCCAGAGACGCTGAGTTTCTATGTTTGAGGATGCGACAGGAGGTGCCTTAAGGAGTGCAGATGGCAGGTTTGGACGACATGATATTGGACAACCCCTACAGCCACTGGGGATTCCCTCCTTCTGCAGTAGACCTTTACTAGTTTCCTTTGTTTCACAAATTTATTTTGTTGGTGTTTAGTTGTTAGGCGATTATGAAGGTGACAGATGCTTCATGTGCAGAAGTGTGGGGTGTAGGGTGGGGGAGTTGGGGTTGTGGATCCACCATGACTCACGTTTCTAAGCTTTACACCCACAAAATAAGTATATGAAACATTAATGGACTAAATGACAGAGCTAACAGAGGCAGCCGCGGTCCGTGCAGGTAACAGCAGTGGGGCGGTAGGGCCGCGTTGGGGGTGATTTCGAGGGACGATGCAGAGGGAAAATTATTTATTTAATTTTCCCTCTGCATCATCCCTCGAAATCCCGCCCAACGCGGCCCCTCTGCCCCACCGCTGTTACCTGCATGGACCGTGGCTGAAGAGAGGGGTGATATTATGCAGAGTGAAAGAAATGGCTTAAATTGTGCTTCTTCTCCAGGAAACCCACTTGCTGGGAAATAACAGTAATATACTGGGCTGCTATGGCTTTGCTAGAGTTTACCATGCATTGTTCCCTAGAGGGTCTATAGAGTGGCTATTTTGTTGCACAAGAAATTCCTGCTAGTGGTTGTTGCACAGTAACTGATGGCCTGGGACACAGATAACAGCCACCATAGAGGGGAGACCTTTGATAATAATTTGTGTGCATGTCCCACCAGCCTTGAGAGATCAAACCCTGGAAGATCTTACGAAGGTCATGATTGCAGCCCAGGAGGGTTGTATTATTGTAAGGGGTAATTTTAATAATGTAATGCACACACCAGTGGACGTTAATGATGAGACCACCACATGTAGTGCAACGACCTTGGGTTCATGTGTAGATTCTGGGGGTGTTGCTGACGTCAGGAGTTCATTTCACCCTAACTCAAGAGAAGATACATATTTCTCCTACCCACACAAATCCTCTTCAAGACTGGACTATATATTTGTTGCAACCTCATACTTTCAGAGTGTGGAACAAGTGACAATACACTGTAGAGTGCTGTTAGATCATTTTCCGGTGGCGGTGGTGTTGAAGGGAACTGGAGACGAGTCATCAGACATTGGCGACTTCACCCAGGCAAGCTACAGGATATTCACTTTTGCGATCAGGTATGCAAAGAGATTGAGGACTATGCTAACCATTACACCTTCCCTGATATCTTGCACACTATACTCTGTAAAGCGATGAAAACTGTGCTGATTGGAAGAATAATATCATACATGGTGGGGCAGAGACTGATAGAGAGGAGATCTTGAGCGACAATAAATTACTTACCAAGACAAGGAGAACCAGGGCTAAATGGTGGCTATTAGGTAGGTTCTGAAGCAGCGGTTCATTGTTGGCACGAAAACGGCTCTATCTGCAACACAACACAGTATCTATGAATTTACTCTTTATTCCAGCAAGCTTATCTATTGGTTGGCCAGTGAGGAAGCTGGGTCCAGACTGGTGCCAATGCTCAGAGATGTTGAGGGGAGAGTGGTGCATGATACCCAGGGAATTTCTGAAGCATTTGCAGACTACTATGAGGCACTCTTTATAAAACAACCCCCGTTTGGCATACTGGAAGATCACAACACATTCATAAGGGATCTGATAGAGCCCATGCTCACTTCTGGGGAGTAGATGGTCATAGACCTACCTATGGAAGATGAGGAGTTAAAATTGGGCTTGCAGACTATGCCTGTGGGGAAGGCTCCAGGCCCCAATTGATACCCGGCTGGATTCTTAAAGTAATTCACTGGTGCCAATGCTCTATTGATGCTTGCTATGTTTCGGGAGACACTTTGCACCTAGTCACTCTCCACAGATATAAGCCTAAGTGGAGCCACAGTGGTAGTCCTTCCTAAACCTAGAAAACCATCCACTGACTATACGTCCTAAACACCTATTTCCTTGATCAATATAAAGGCCATGGTGCTGGTGAAGGTGATGGCAACCCAGCTGGCAAGAGTAAAATGCTACTTTATATCCAGACATCAAAATGTCTTTATGCGAGCTAGGGGAACCAGCCATAGTATCAGATAGATGCGTAACATTGCGTAAAATAGTCTGTGTCTGTTGTAAAGTGCTTTCATGCCCTTGTGTAAGGTTCACAATATGTATAACTGACCAAAATAAAATGTGGATTCTCTCTGTCACTCGTGCTTTCCAGGCATTAGGGACAAAGCATTAACCTTTAATACTAGTGGCTGAAATGCACAGTATGAAAATCGAAATTCTGGGATCAATCCCTGTTTCCCTGCTTGGCCAAATTGTGTGATCCTAAGCAAATACTTTGTTTCTCTGAGCTTCTTTTTTGTTTATTATCACAGACAAAAGCACCTTCAAATATTTGACTTCAGGATGCGCACTGTACTGAAACCTCAGTTGTGACTGATTTAATAGCAGATAATGTTTCTCTATCTATAATAAACTTCTAAACAACATTTAAGGTACACATGTCATCTGACTCGCCTCTTAGTGCACTAATAGCATTCTTATCAGGGTGGATACAATAATGTTTCCAGTTCATGTTTAAAAAATCTCACTTTTAGGAAACACTTCTCAAACAATTGGATGTATTGAGGAGAAACACTTCGGTAAATTAAAGATGTACACTTTCTTGAATTTTAAAAAAAAACCTTATCATATTCTAACATGATGCTTGTTGCATGATTTACATGGCAAATATTTTTGAGGCTCGGCTCGTGCACAGCCTCTTAGAACCAGAGCCGACCCTTGACTGGGCTCTTGCTTGGCTCCCCTGTTAATTTGTTGGCTCACCCACCTCTAAATACATGTAAAACTGTTTGTATATGTAACCATAACGTGAAACCACCCTAAATAAATAAAAAAAAAAAAAAAAAATACACACACACGCGCATGAGCGCACACACACACACACACACTCACACAAATGGAAGTTGCAGTGACTTCTTTTAAGCACCTCATCTTCCTTTGAGTAACTTGAATACATCCGTGCCACATCCAAATGTGAAGGCGGCATGAGGAGTAGGAAAGGTTCTTGGACTCCACCACCTGCAAGAGAGATTCGGTTGCCTGAGCTGTAACCAAAGATCAAAGGGCATACCAAAAAAAATCTAATGAAATCTAAATTCAGCTGTTGCAAAAGTGCCTAGTCTATGTTTTTGGCTGACTTCGCAGGGAGACAATGATAATTTGGGATATGAAAGACATTTAAAAACTCAAAATCTGTCTGTGCACACTGTGTAGAAAGATACCGATTTGCGACCCAAACATTTTTTTAATGGTTTATTTTTGTGTTATTTATTTATTCAACTCTGCTGGGTGCAAAACGGAGTATGCTCGGCGTGGGATGGAACGCTGCAGTACAATTACTGAAAATAATGTGATTTTTCACTCCAGATACGTAGACAGAAAGGTCAGCGGGTGAAAGCTTTTATAGAGCAAATATTCAAGCTTTCTTGACAAACCTTTGAAACGTACACGAACCGGCCAGGTGAACGAAGTATAGCGTTCCAAAGCAATTAGGCAATTATAAAATGTCCCATTGAGCGGATGCATAATTTGTTAAACATGCAACTATTAATGGCGTATAAGTGTTACAAAGGGAAGAGAAAGCAAACACGTTCATACACAGGGGAGTGCTCAGTTGGAAAGTTTTTTAAGCCTTTGCAAAGACCTGTCGAAAACTTATTGTTAAATTTGGAAGTTTTTTCACTTTCCTGTACCGTATGAAAGTTATGACTTTTTGCCGAATTTTACCTCACTTATATCCTTACTAAATAATAGTGCAATGCCTTTGCATAAGACACACTTAGCAGAAAAACTTTTGGACCTAATTTAGAGTTTGATAGGATCCACGGAAAATTGGCAGCTGTCCCACCCTCCCCAGTTCATGGTTCCCCAGCCTCGTTTTGAAATGTGGACCGTCCAGGATTCTGACAAAGGGGCATCATTTCCTGCCACTGTCAGAAACCCTTGTGAGATGGCACGAGTCTTGTGTCCCTGCCTCTGGGGAAGGCCGGGCTAGCAGCTTTCTCAGACGTTTCAAGCCAGGGCCGGCTTTAGGGCAGTGCGACCTGTGCGGCCGCACTGGGCGTTAGCTTATGGAGGGGTCGCTGACCTCAGAGGGCGGGGGCGCAGTTTTTAGCAATAACTTATGATTGGAGAGATGAGGGGCACTTTTGCCTAGTGGTAGTGAGAGAATCCAAGGAGGCGGTCATGGGGTGTTGGGGCGCCAGAAATGACTGCTGCACCGGGCGCCACCAGCCACTATGGCCAAAGATGGTGTCATAACAGAAACCCATGTACTGTCTGCCGCAGGACCACCAGGTCACGGCAGAGGATGCTCCACCCTATTTGTACGGGGTGTTTGCCACTAATTGTTCGTATTCAGGACCGCCATGCCAGGTATCGCGGTCCAGACAAGAAGAGAGCAAAATGTCCTTGAGGTGCAGAGAAAAAAAACTCTTTGGACATCAGGGACATTTTATTTATTTATTTGATTTTCCAGAAACAAACCCCTGCCTTGGATGTTTATTTTTAAAATGTAAAAAGATTGCAAGGCTGGCTTAAAGAATCTGGAAGCCCACTCAGCTTTACCATAAAGGAGGATTCACTTTCAGCAAAAAGATCACTGCTAGAGAGGCGGAAATGTCTAATTTGATGGTTGGCCCATCTCTACAGGATTCCCTTAGTATCCTTCTCCTGCTCAATGCCACTGGGAATAGAAACATTCCACATTCGTTAAACTTAAGGACATAAAGTCTGGATACATTTGCCATTGTGAAAAGTCAGAAGGTGAACTTGGCTGGGTTTCACTAGAGTGAAAAATACTTACGCTTTCAAAAATTAAGAATTTGCACAAGCAATTGTGAAACAAAAGATTTAGCAAATTACTCAGGGTGAAAACCTGTAGCATTGCAAAACTCTATGCATTCTTCTCATGCGCTCTCTTATAAATGACAGTTTATTAATTTTCCTCAATAACCACATAAAACTTGAATTTTAACTTTTCTTCACAGAGCTGGTATTCGTCATCTTACTTGGTTAAAAGCCAGGGCACATATCTTTTCCACGTGCCCCCCCACCCCCAATTGCCATCTTTTATCGCCCTGATTTAAAGCACATCTGTATGCCTCACCTCAAGTGATGTGGAATGCTAGTGCTTTCCATGATTCGTCGTCATTGCATGATAAAGCGCTCTATTTATATTAAAATGAAGCGGTTCCTTGGGGAGACATAACATGGAATGAAGGAAGGCACAGGGCTTTAGGGACTGGCAGTGTCAAGTGACAGTGAGCTGGTGGCTCTCATTATCAGAGAAGGGGGGGAGCTGGAGGGACTGTCGAGAGACTTATGGCCTGAACCACAGTGGCTACAATTCTGCGTCTCTTCACAGGCTTTAGCCCTTGCCAAGTGAAGATGTTTTACAACACAGAGGTTAATTGAATGCTGTCCCAAGACCCCCACACTGTCCTAACTCACTGTCCCAATACCAGGGACCTTTCTATTTTTTCATCAGTGGGCAATGTTGCCGTTGTGACTAATACTGTTACAGTTTGGCAATTATGAAAGTGAAATGCATAATTGGGTACATTTCGCATAATGTACAGCCTCTAGGCGCTACTTCAGTACACACGTTTTTATTTCAATTTTCCTCACCAAAATTAATTCTCTTTCAAGAGCTTCCAATAATTAATCCTGTAACTCCAAGGCAATATTTTAGGGCACATTTTTTGAAAACACATGTATTATTGTGTTGTGGTCCTCACTTCTGTTTGCAAAAGTGAATCCCTTTGTTGTGTGCATCAGATATTTCTCACAGGCAATACTCGCTTATTAAAGCCCATTGTCACCCATGGCATTATTAACGAGGCCTTCCGGTGAATGATGTCACAATAGATCTTAAAACCCAATTAGGCATCACCAATCAAAGGAATATTCCAGAATGCCTATTGTTGGTGATTGATAGGGCTGCAGGAATGTGTAAAAGATATTTTTTCTGTACATTTTTACCATATGAGACTAGCATGATCAGAAGAATTTCAGTAGAAATCCTTTACTGGAAATGCCATAGAAATGCTAATGTTCTTTAAACATACAGCCATACTTTAAGAAGATTTGTCAATATGAATAAATGTATTTAAAGAGTTAAGGAGCAACGGTCTAAGCCTTATTAATTGTAAGTATACATTTGAAATTGAGTGGTCAAGCGACAATTTGACTGAAGGCCTAATAACAATTTTCATCTTTGTCATACTTTTAGGAAATGTAATGTAATGGTCAAGAAACTTTACATGCCGTAAATCACAGTTCTATTGGTCTGTCCATAGCAGAATGTCTGGCCCTCAGGTATCAAGCAATATGACTGTTGGTAGGGTTTGAATTCATAAAATCAGAGCCTTTCCGACCGCAAAATGGCATTTATACATTCACCAAACCCAAATAGCAATTCAGTAACATGTTACCAAATCTTACCAGTTCACTAATTGGGTTTGGGAATAGTTATAGATTTGTTGTTTGGAAAGGGTGTGTTAAAGGTGGCCCTCCCAGATAAGGCATCTTTAAGATAGGTATTAATGTTTTGCGACAGAAATTCAGTTGCAAAACATTAATATTTTACCACCTCCTCAAAGGAGACGTCTCTCTGAGGGGTGCGACTCAAAGTTAAGTCTGGTCTGTTGTTTATCGGTTTTGCCCATTGTGAGGGGGTTACTCTATTGTATTCCCCTTCTTGCGTTAGCACCGGGGGGGGGGGGATAGCAGCTCTATTAACAGAGGTGCTTCTTCGCTAGTCCAATGGTCGCTTAGTGAGCCAGTGTGTACCTGTGCGGGCATGAAACAGGGGTGGCGCTTGTGAGGTTCTCAGCAGGTTTCGCGCCAATCCGCCCTTGCTGGGATGCAGGTGTGTGCACACGTTATTGGTCACTCCTCCTCAGGCATCTGTCCCCTAACCTGGGGGGAGACTTGCAGAATATCCTCAGCATCCAACCTAGTGCAGAGCAGATCTCACTGGGGGCCTCGGGGGCACAGCGCCCTCAATGCAAGGACTCCATCGGGTCCCCGCGAATCCCACACTCAGGCTCCGTCTCTTTCAACCCCCACACGGGCAGTCACTGGTTAGGCCTGTGTTGCCCTCCACCTCTTGAGCATGGCCTACCCTTCTTTTTGCAGATGGATGATAGCCAATAATATGGATATTTGTCAGATTATAAATCCCAGCCGGCAGAGCAGCACTAAGGTGTGGCCATATTTCCGTGGCTCTTTAGCGCCCCTCTCCATATAGCACAAACTTGGCCACAGGGCATATGAGCATTTTACAAGAGCACCAGATTATGGCACATAGTTTTTAGGAAGAGGGAGGGATTTGCCCAGATTCACAGGATGTCGATCCTGGTTCCCTAGTTCCAAAGATGGCTGCACCCTCAAGACCAGATTCAAAGGGTTGGACCGTGCACCTCGGAGGATCCCCTTTTGTGTTTTTTTTCTCTTGAAGGCTTGCTGGCTGAGAACAATCCCAAGCCAATTATTGATGTAGACATGACATTCATTTTCCATACTGATAATACAATACATACTCTTTCGAATTCACAAACACAAGAGAATCATTCAGTATATTTATATGAATTTGAGAAAAATTCCTGTGAGAGGGGGAGTAAATCCCATATTTGACTTCATCAATAGTTTGTATTAAGTTTTTCCAAAATATGAACAGCCCAACTTCAGAAAGCACAAAATGCAAACATCCAGTGGGCTTTTGGCCTCCCATATGATCATATTAGTGACAACTTAAAATCATTCACTGTTTCCAGGTAGATGTAAGAATTATACTTACAATCCACAGCAGTATTTGCAAGCACTTCAAAGACCTGATGCCACACAACCCAAAAAGCTCCATAGTACCCACAATAGAGCATTAATATGAGCTTTAACTGGTCTCTCCCTTGCCTACCAGAGTATTAAGATGTCCACCAAAGCAGGCAAATGTTTCAACTACGGAGCAGCTAAATTATGGAATTCACCCCTAATGCCTTAAAACAAGATGGGTGTCTATGTATGTTCAGAAAAGCTCTCAAAACGTTGTTCAAACAGACTTTTGACTAGTCTTCCTTTCTTTTGTCCACCTCGCACGCCGATGAACCAGTAGTGGACATCAGCACCTACTGATGGATTTCTCCATTATGAGTGGCATGTAAATATAGTAGGAAAACAGTTAGCTAGATAGATAGAAATATAGATAGATGGATGGATGGATGGATGGATGGATGGATGGATAGCTGGATAGATGGATAGATAGATAGATAGATAGATAGAGAGATAGATAGATAGATAGATAGATAGATAGATAGATAGATAGATAGATAGATAGATAGATAGATAGATAGATATGGGATCAAATGGCTCATGGAGCAATGATGCAACACCAATTGAATGTGTGGGTGATGAATCTAGACAGAGGGAACATGCTCAAGGGAGTTGATCTATTTAACAGAACAACAGTGTATGAACTGTGGAAATGTAACTACAGTAAGTCAAATTAACAGAACAATAGCACATTAACTGTGTAAGAATAACTATATTAAGCCGAATGGAATAGTTGTCTGTCACTTCTTTGGACAAGGAGGAGGGGAATTGTAAAATGAACCATGAAAAATGCCAGAAAGCACCTGACAAAAATGTACCAAATGACCTATTCGGCTAAAGAGTGCTGATACAGCCATACACACTAATCCAGGTGGACAGTTGGACACTTTAATTTCTCAGAACTATCAAGTAAACTAGAGAGAAAAAAATGAGATCGAACTATCCCTGATTAAAACTTTCATGGCTGTGAAAGTATTGGTTCAAAACACGCACCATGGACCAACTAACCACATCTCTGCTAAGCATAATCCGAGGCAGGGTCCAGATGCTAAGAGAATTACTTATTTTCATTTCTATAAAATGTTATTAACTGATTTGCAATATCGCAATATTGCTCTGGATGTTACAGCACACTGTTCTGGATGATAGATGCTCAAAATAAAAATAGATATGACAGAGCTGCAAAAATAGCATGGATCAAGAGCAGCCATGAAAGTCACAAAATTAAAACAACTCTTCAAAAATATGCTTTATTTCTTGTTTGGGATGAGATGCATTTTTAAGGTCGTGACACTCAATACTCCTATGCTCTTCACTCAGGCTTAATTTTCTCAAAACTAAGGCCCTGCAGAAGAAAATTCAGAAATGTCACTATTTCAAAGTTACCAGAAATGACCTAATTTCCAGCTTTTTCCTTCAGGGAATAATAATTTCAAGCTTAAACGATCTATGATGGCTTAGTAGAAACTAGCCTTTTAGGCCACTTCGTTTATACAATATGTGCAAGGACTACTTGAAATGGCAAGTAGATAATTATGGAACATTGATTTCATCTTAGTTTTGTCCCCCTTAACAGCAAACACGACCGCGAGGAAGAATTGATGAGATACAGCATCTTGTGAGATGAAAATGAGAAACTGTCAACTGTGGGTAGAGGGGGTACTTCACCAGAGGTAATCAGTGACTCATTTTTCTCGAGTCTCATCAGGGTGGTAAAAACTGTTACATTTTTAACTCTTTCTTTGAACATCTGTCTTTTCTCAATATAAACAAGAAAACCTTGCATTAAGAGGGTTACTAAAATATTTTAAAATGTATGGAAAGCATAAGAGACCAAGGGACTCATGCCACATAAGAGTTTACACCGAAATGACCAATTACGCATAAGAGTGCGCTTTTTCCTCAATCAAATTTTACGAGGTAAATCCTGGCAGAATTCGTGTGGGGAAAATACTGCAAGGTGCATGTTCCACAGTTAGGAACGGGGCAAACAAATGTTGTTACTTTTATTATCCCTAGTCGGACGTGCTGAACTCAGAATGTGGGTGGGGTAATACTGCACCCAGCAAATGAGAGATCTCAGGGGCAGATTTACAAGCCCCTTGCGCCTTCTAGCGCTGCCATTGCGTCACTTTTTTTGACGCAACGGCGGTGCAAACAATGCAGCCTATTTACAACGTGACGCATCTAGGGAGATGCGTCACGTTGTAAAGCCCTGCGTCACATTATACCTGCGTCAGGTATAATGTATGCAGGGTGGGCGTTCCCACGCAGGAAGGCCTCGTAAAAGTGACGCAGTGAAATCTACAAGATTTCACTGCACCACTTTTAGGACGCCACTGCGTCAAAACCTTACGCCTGCTTGAAGCAGGCGTAAGGAGTGACGCAGTATAGTAAGTATAGGCCTCAAAATACATTGCTGGAGTTGCGTTGAGCTTTCGACACAACTCCAGCTATGCGTGACTTTTGGGCCAACAGATGCGTCAGAATTTCTGACGCATCTGTTAATCCTTGCGCCATGGAGCACTGTATTGTAAATACAGTGCATCCATGGTGGCACAAGGACATTTGCCGGTGGCGCAAGGAAACTGACGCATCTATGCAGATGCGTCAGTTCCTTGTAAATCTGCCCCTTAGTATTTACCGGTTCAAATATTCCCTCCCGAATTAACTGGCATCTCGTAATGAAACCCAGGGCCAGACTGTGAACTCAAAGCAGCCCTGGAAATTTTCTCAGACCAGCCCCTGGGGAACACTGTCAGGCCCCGGGAGGCTGGAAAAGCTTGCTTGTTGCTTTTGTTACTGGGGCCGATATTGCAGCACCCCTGCAAAACCGGCCCCCAGTAACAAAACCGGCCCCCACCACTGTTAAACCGGCCCCCACCCTTCCAGCCTACTGCGGAAACGCCCGATGCATGGTACGGCCAGTGCAGCCCTGATGAAACCCTTAGACTTCTGAGCAGAACATCTACATGTTTGTTCCTGTAACGTTCTGCAGGTTGTTTGCTTTATATGCTTTGCTTAGTGGGCGGTTAGCAACTACAGTGACACTAATCTAGGCATTATATCTAACAATTATAAGGAAAGAGGTAGAAATCATGCAGCAGGTTTCTTCCCTCTTCCCCTCTTGGGTCACTCAGTCTAGGAGTCATACAGTCAGTCATATACATACCAGAGAAATGTGAACCATAAGAAATTGAGTTATTAGTTGTGCAGGGTGTGTGCCTTGCACAAGTCATAGGTCCACAATTGTCTCCTTACTTGGAACTAAGTACCCCATTGTAGCCCATGACTCTCTCAGAGAAGCGAAACAGAGCAGTCCAAATCCTACTCAGGGGAAGTGCTGTGGGCTAGTAATCTCCATTTGCCGGTATGCAACAATACTCAATAAATTATCATCCGGTCAGTGCTTTTTCTTTCAGAAACGGAAAAGTACTTTTATGAAACACACACTACCAAATGCTATGAATGAAATTACAAATGTATACATCAGGCACATTGAATACCTTTGGTGACATCCTAAAAGCACATTTCAGCCCTAGTGAGTCATGAAACCCCATAATCACAATGCCCTCTACCTATACCAGATGAAACATCACATTTTGAGGGGTTGTCATTTGAAATTAGTCTGGTCTATTGGCTTTGCCAAGGAATCACCACATCAATACATAAAGCAACCCTATTGGCTTTGGCAGAGGGGGGGCACTAGATCAATATGTAGAGCAAGTCTATTGACTGTGTCAAGGGGTCACCACATTATCAAGAAAATAACTATGTGTTAGAATCCATCATTTAAATCAAGAACAATTTTCAAATTAAGTTAATGTTAACATTACAATACAACAATAATCACTGTCGATAAAGCATGGCAACTCAAGCAAGCAACTCAAACAAAAATGTTTGAGCCTTTGTTAAGATACGTCAGGCATCAAAATGCAGTCATAAAACCAACCACTAGGAGACCCTGCACTCACATGCTGAAGAGGAAAAGCCCCAGCCCTAACAGTGCTTAAAAAAAGATCAACCTCACCTGAGGGTTATGCTTTCTATGCACAGGAGATTTATGGGTAGAATCATTAAATAATCTGGGGCTGTTGCACTCCCTGCTGCCACCCAAGATACTTGAAGATTTCATTGGCGGTGACCCTGCCCCTTGTTGGGGCACCATAAAACACACAGAATAGTTACATTAGGCCTTCCAGGGCATTATGGGATGTTGCTCGGCCCAGGGGATGAATAATTGATGAACGGCTTTATCAGCTCTTGCAGATTTGAACAGAATGTATTTCTTTTTGTTTTCCACTTTTCAAAATGGAGTGTCTGTGCCCACCGAGCACTTGGGGTCTGTCTCAGAGTGGCAGTAGGGTGGGGAGGAAGCTCACGCCCAGCTGCCCCAGCAGCTCCTCATCAGCCATCATGGTTGGTGTGCCAGCACAAGAGCCAGCAGTGAATTCTCCTTTTCTGCTCTGTGTAGGTAGGGTGTACTGCTGCAGTGTGCGCCCTGCTACCTCCCATCACGAGCTCAGAGAGCTGCCCACTGCCATGTGGGGGGGTGCAGTGATCCACCCCCTCCTCTCATGACTCCAGGGTCTGGGGATGGTGTCCGGGGACCCCATTATCATTGCGCCGGCCCTCATGGAGATTACAGCCCCTGAGGACACAAAGTAAGCATGGGGAGGGGGCCCCATGCATGCCCCTTACATAAGGAGATACTTTTTAAATCAATAATCCATATAGCACTAGCCCCTGGCCCAACCGGAGGGTAATTTTAGAAAGTAGTTGTAGAGATCTATGCGCTCCCTTTTTTGTGCCTTTTACGAGGGTCAAAGTTCAAATCTGTAATAGCGCATATCTCAGGCCCCGCTGGGCCCATTTGAAAGACCTTTGGCTTGTGTTGCTCCTGTGACAAGCTCTAGCCAACGTGAGAATTTTTCATCAAGCCTTCTGGCCTCTAACAGGACACACTTTGCAGGAGCTGAACTTACTGGCTCCCTGTGCCAGACTTCTCCTCTTCTGACTTCTGGTGCACATCTCCTGTTGATGAGGGCATCTTGTGCTGCCTCTCCAATCACAGTCAGCATGACACCCTCCTGTTCACTCCCCCTAGGCCTCCTAACTGTCTTGCAAAGCATTTAGAATGGCAGTGGAGTCCAGATCTTTCTCCAACAGGTCCTAGGCTGGCAATATGGGCCCAGAACCACTGGGGGTTAGCTGGGGACAAAGTCCTTAGTCCATCTTGCAGGTGCCATCTTGCAGGTGCCTTCTCCTTCCAGCTGTCCATTACTCCACTGTCGTCGCTGCCCAGGTTCAGGATCTTCTTTTCTGTCTCTAAATTGGGCAAGCGTTTGTAAGTGTGGGTAGAAAGTTCTAGATGCCAGGCATCCCTGGCCAATTCTAGGATGTCACATCATCTCTCAACCCTGTCTTAACTCTTCTGCACTGCATTCTGGCACAATCCATTATGGTGCTATCAAATCTTCTCTGGGAAGAGCTCCTCTGAGAACCTCAGCTCCACCCCTAATGATATCACTGCCAGATTCCTTCTCACCAAAACTTCAAAGGGGAGTCACTCCTTTGTTGGCTCCAGATGTCTGGCCTTCCGTCCTTTGTGCAGCGGATATGATGCAGATTTCCTGTATGCCTCTTTCCTTTTCCAGGAACTGGGTCAATCACTGATAATTGTTCCCTTTACGTTGGAGGCCTTTGTTCCCTTTGCTAGGTAGCAGAGTAATTAACTTGGCCCAGCAGGTGGGACAAGGGTCTGAAATCTGATTATGAGCGGAACCAAGAGAAACATTACAATTCTTGACATCCCATAAGATGTATATGTTTGTTATTGGAATCTGCAAAATCAAACTTGGGGTGCATGTTTTGTCCCAGGTTGACATGTTGCTGGCCTGTGAAGGCTTAAGTGGAGCGTAAATTCACTTTAAGGCAGATTTTACCTATCTGTATAATACAGTGAGAGCACTACAGATTCGACAGTAAACCTTACTGACCTATTTATCAATGCCCACTAATATTATAAGGCCTACTCCAGGTCAGTAACTGTCCTTGCAGAGTCCTGCCTGTGCCAGGCTACCTGTACATAATCCTTATCACAAATCAAGGTAGAGAGTTTTCTGAGCAGTCAGTTCAACCTCCCCAATTATTACAAAATATCATAGAACTGGCTGCCAAAACATATGGGGGATATATCATCACACCAAAAGTGTTAATCCAAATTGAGAAAACCTTATTGTTTAAGGACGTTAACCCTCATCCACCCAATGAGTGGCATGCTTCATCATCGGGTCCCTCCTGACTTCTCTCCTAAGGAGTAGATGTAAGCTACTACCCGTCAATATATCGCAGAGCTTAGGGGGAATCGCAAATTGATAATTGGTAATGCCACTTGCATGGTCTGTATGTGTGCGAGGGTATTAAAAGTAGGCCTTGGCAGTGAACTCTGCTCCGTTTGCAGAGTTTGCGGAGTTTTCTGCACTCCGCGGAGCTCGCGGAGTGCATAAAACTCTGCTTCGCATAGTGCCAGCGGAGTTTTTTCCCTGCTCGCGCTCACGAACGGTAACTTTGCGAGCGCGAGCTGCCGCTCAGGTAGAATTTCTACCCGAGCGGCAGGAAGACCAGCCCGAACAGCAGTTCGCACTACACTCCGCCACTTGCGGAACTTCGCAGAGGTTTTTTGTAACTTCGCGGAGGTCTGAGTGGCAAAACTCCGCGAACTACGCCCAGGCTTAATTAAAGAGACATAATAGACTGGAAAAGAATAAAACTACCTACAAGGTGGAATAATACATTTATTGGATCCCTTAGTAGCAGAATAAAAGGAGTGGGGATAATTCTACCAGCAGGAAGAGGTCGACATGTTTCTGCCTGTGTCGACCCTTAAAGGAGGTGTCAGTGGCATTCGTCAGGACTCAAGTGGCCATCTCTGCTGTATGAGATAAATTTAAAATATAGAAATTAAATACTACTTGCATCTATCAAGTAATAAGATGTCGGCCACCAGCCTCAGTAATCTGAACTGTAGGCAAATGAATTTGCATTTTTTCACATCCTCCTCGAAGTTGGAGTGTGCAAGGCTTTGACCTGCTATTAAATTCCTGGCCGTGGCATACTAGTGTCGCCGAACAATGAGGGAAAACCATTATGCAAGGAAAATATGCAAATAAATTGGCCTACAGTTCAGATTGCTGAGGTGGGTGGCTGACATCTTATTACTTTATAGATGTGGGCAGTATTTAATATCTATATTTTAAATTCATTTGATAAAGCAGAGAGGGTGACTTAAGCCCTGATGAATGCCACCAACATCTCATTTCAGAGTCAACAAGGGCAGAAACATGTGCTGTGGGTAGAATTATACCCCACTCCTTTTATTCTGCCACTAAGGGATCCAATAAACATATTATTCTACCTAGTAGGTAGTTTTATTCTTTTCCAGTCTATTATTCCCCTCTGCATACCCTCACACCCACACAGACCATACAAGTGGTGTAGCTGATTCTCTGTCTACGATGCCCCCTAAGCTCCCGATACATTGACGGGTGGTAGCTTATATCTACTCCTTAGGAGAGATGTCAGGTGGGGCCCGAAGATGAAGCATGCCACCCATTGGGTGGGTGAGGGCTACCACCCTTAAACAATAAGGATTTCCCATTTTTGATAAACCCTTGTGGTGTGATATCGTCCATATGTTTTGGCAGCCAGCACTTTCTGTGATACCTGTGCCTAATTACCAGGCAACGAACAATGGTAGTCTCACACGTGCATCTTGCACACATGTTCACATATAACCAGCCCTGTACCCCTCATCCTAGCTGCGCTGCAGTGGCCTTATTATAAAAAGCAGACACCAAGACTAAACACTCTCAGTCCAATTGCTGCACAATTACAGTGAGTGCGACTCAGGTAGTGAGACTCACACACAGCATATGTCCAAAAACCAGACGATCAAAGGTGAAAAATCCTAGTAGACTGAATGGGCGGAACCCAATTGCAACATGAACTCTTCCACTTTCTCTCATTGGTGCTGTAATGGTACAGCTGGAGGCATTGTTTCAATCTCTTAACAATAGACTGAGGCTTTGTCAGCCTGAACTCTTTAGAAAATCCATAGTTTCATGTGTTTGATGATACCAGGGTGAAAATCTTCAAATTAAATATTCTCAGATCTAGTGCCTCTATGTTGAATAACCCGAAACCCGCAACTGGTTTTAACTGCTGGGTCAGTCTTTCGGTTGCCAGGCAAAGACATCATTGCTGAATATAAATAGTACTGTGCTGGAACATAAACAATTGTTTGCACCATTTTCTTGGGTGCATAACATTCTTATGTTTATTAAAACCTAAACCATGCTATTGAGCTGTGCTGACCCCAGACTCTGCTTGGTACGAACAATATTTAAATTTTGATTACCACCTTCCTACGAGTCCCTAAAAAATGCATTATCAAATACTTTACCATCCATATCTGGCATTCAGGTAACTCAATTTAAGTATGAAATATAACACAACTAATTTAGGTATTAACTTCTCTTTCCAGATTTTGGTGTGCACATCTGATTCCCCACTATCACATATGTACCCCCTAATCACCTTGATGACGCTGTAAGGGAATATGTGGATGACCCCCATTATCATAATGCTCACACTTGTCAGAGGTGCTTGTGGGACCCGGGTGAAAAACATCATGCAGGGACACTTAATTCTTATTATAACAATGATATATGCCCTTTAGAAAAGAAGGAAACATTCTAGCTCCAGGATTGGTTACCATTTAGTGGTAGGTTGTGTTAGCTACCATATAATTATTTAACAGTGCAGGTTTAGTTTAGAAATGTGTGTATAGTTGGCAGAAGGAGAACGGGACCCACAATAGCACAAACCTAGTGCATAATGCCACCTAGCCCCCCAATACTGCTTAATGTGAGGATTCCTTGCCGTTCTTCTGAAGTACTTTTTATCTCAGAATCTCCCTCTCTTCCGCAGTGTTTTACTGAGGAAGAGAAATTGATTCATTGATCCACACTTAGGATTTCAGGAACTTTGGACCTCCATCAGGACAGCCTTGAAAAATATGTTAACCGAGATACTATGGCCCGGATTTAGGTACCTGCAAAACAATGCAACGCAGCACCCAAAGTTGCTGCGCTGCATTGTGTGACAAGGAGAGAGGAGGAGGAAAGCACCATATCTACACAGATATGGCACTCTCCAACCCTCTGTCTAGTGCCGGCACAGAATTTTGCACTGAGTGTCACGTCATGCACACACCTATGCAACATAGTGCATTGGTGTCTGCGTGAGTTTAGCCTAGGTTTTTTGCTGGAAGGGTACCCTTCCAGGACAAAATAATATGCTTAGACTAAATTTACAACTGTTCCTACTTTGTATGTATGATGTATAGTGCAGCACACATGCAAAGTCGAAAAAGAAAGGAGAAATGTAACGCCTGCTTTCAAGTGGTGTTAATTTTTGCAGGGAAACCCTGTCTACTATTGTTAGTACATGGGGTTTTGCATCGAAAACCATGAGCGGTAGCACAGGAACGTCCATGTACCACCAATGAAATTTCCCCTTGACCCAGAGTAATGCAAAGTAATGATATGCACTGATTTGCATTACTTTTTCCTACAAACCAACGCTTGTGTCGGGTCTGCGTTAGAAAAGTAACACAAACTCAACACAAAAGCTTTCCAAATATGGCCCTCTCTGTTTAAAGGCTTCCATCAGGATAACCTGTGAAAATCTCTGCATCCTGGCCTGTGCCCTTCCTTGAACTCCTCACCCTTCAGCCCCTTACTCACGCACACTTTCCTCAACTCAGCATCAACATTCCATCAATAACATCACAAGCAGATCAGCATTGGCTGATTCTTGACTTTTCTGCACAAGGGCACTCACACCTGTCTAGTGTTGGACTTGTCAGTTTGATACATGGCTCTGCCAGGTGGGTCAGCTGAAAAGGGCCAGTGTGTGGATCATTTTTTAAATCCTGTCATGGCCCACGGACCAAAAATAAATGGTGATAGGCTCACACTTTTATGACGGCTCTTCTGACAGAGACAGATTCCTTGACAGGATAGGCGAGTCCAACACTGCGCCTGTCATTGAAATACACAAATAAATTAGTACTAAAACATGCAAACCCCATCTAGCAAACAACCCACTGTTGGGCAGAAAATATTCCTTTTGCAGGATTGTACTACCACAGTTTTTTACAGTCATCAACTTGGTGAAGTCAGTGATGGTATGAAAAAATCCCATAAATTGTCAGCTTGGCAGAATCAATTATAAGTTACATCAAGTACATGAGCTGTGAATTAGGTGTTGACAGTTGCAGTTACCATATGATGTGCGCTAATTAAAAGTCAAAGACCAAGTGCACAGATGCGACCAGAAAGGTGGAGTTCGTTGCCACTGTGATTTCCATAAGTCAACTTTAGGATCATGATGAACACCATTAAAACACACACCTTCTGACTGGAGGGTTGTTTGGCATGGCACTCTGCCCGACCCCCAACTGGCTATCGCTGGGAAGTCATCAACTTGCAAATAGTCTGATCACTGGCAATCACTTGAGGAAGTATTCCAAACCATCGTTTTTTTGCCCACCATGCCACCTCCAATTAGACCCAAGCATATGCAAATCAGCCAGGGTCCTCTCAATTAGGAACAGTTCAGCCCGCACTGCCAAGCCAGGTCCTCTCAGAATTGGAACAAATGCTATCCAAGAACAGGTTCGGCCCTGTTACTCCTTTTCAGTCAGGTGAGCTTAGCTCCAGTGGCACATAGAGCACGTGGTCATTAGGCCTATGGGAATGAGTGTCTGAGGAGATTTATCCGCATAGGTTCTTGAGAGGCAGTGGCTGCAATGTCAAACGTTCTGCAAACTGCAACATTTCATGGCCATCAGTTTTCCTAGCAACCCTCAAATGAACGGTCACGTGACTTTCCTTTTCTTTTTCCAGTTACCATGTAGCTAATATAAGTGCAGTACTTATGCACGCATCCTTCTATTCAAGTATAACCCACACACGGACCTGCATTCAAACCATGTTAGCCTCTTTTCCTAAGCATTTGTCCACAAAGAGATTCACAGATGGCATTTAGGGGACAGCCTTCCAGTATGTGCACATAAGAAATGTACACTGATTTGTTTTGTATACATTATATGTAAACCCAACACATTGATACGGAATGAATAAAATGCGGGCCACCTCTACTTTTCACACCCGATAGGCAAAGCATCAGGAGGTGATGTATGTATGAATGTCTATGCTGTATGTATGCATGATGCATTATGTATGTATGCAGGGTATGTCTATGAATGTTAGCACTGTACAGAAGTCATGTGTACAGCAGGGCGTGCAGAGTGCCGGCAGATGTGAATTAGGCACAGGCCTCGCAGTGAGACGGTGACAGAGATGCAGAAACCTCCAAGAACAATTTACAGATCCCAGGATTCCTCTCAAGCCAGCATTGTGCTAGAGGGGATTGACGTAGAATGTCGTGGACACAATTAGAGGCAGATAGCAGGAAACAGCCCTTTGTCAATAGTAATCACCATGTGAGAGCCCTCGTTTTGTCGCACCCGCCCAGGCACCAGGTGGAATCCATGGCGAACAGGGTCAAGGTCCACAAGAGATAGTGAGCTCACAGTTGATGTGGAGAGCTGCCCGGGTATGTACTACAAGCAGGGCACGAGTCGGTGGTACACGCAGGTACACGGCGTCCACCCACTGTTTTCACAGGTTGGTCGCCGTCCCCCCTGCCAAGAAGTTGGGCCCCACAGAAATATGTTGAACTTGTCCCAGTTTAAGACACCGGGACACGTTCAGCAGCGCCTGCACGTTGTCTGCTTTCCATTTCCAGCAGCAACGTGCAGGTAACGAGGGGGCTTTTTTTTCACCTCCAGCTAGGCCGAAGTTAAGGGGCCATCAAGCCTCCTTTTTTTTATATCTTGACTGCACGCGGCCTGGAACCTCACACTTAAATGTAAATGCCACAGTGGGAAACAAAGGTACACAGCTTGCTATCTCTTCACAGGTACTTAAGAGAGGCATGCTTTTGCCTTTGTTCTGTCCCTGTATATAAGTGCAGATACTGTAAGACTGTCAGATGGGGTGGTCTGTCCCAGTATTTACACATATAATTTAAATAGCACTATTTTATTTCTTTTATAGCGCTACGTCATGACGTCATGCGCTGAGATGGCACGCGTCATGATGTCACTTGCATAGTGTCTAACTTGGTCCGTCCCCCCACTTCTTTTTATAGGACTTGTGCCCTGACTACAAGTGTGGCTGCCATGTCAGTCTTGCTGTACCGTGGTCTGGAAGTTGTACGCGGCACCGAACCTCAGTAGGTCACTAGTCCTCCATATTGCAGCTTGTTGTGCAGCATCGTCACGTCATACTAAGTATACAAGCAGCCAACTGCTGACACAGCAGCCAAATACAGAAGAATGTCATCAATTCCACTAACATATGTACTCTATGGCCAGTGTGATGCACGATGGAGTTTGCCATAAGGCCTATTTCGGAACTCACATTTGTTGTAGGTAAACAGCCATCGTCTTAGGGAGATGAGGTTAGACAACATGGCGCTATCCCACTGGATGGAAGGGTGATGAGGCATCTTAACCCTTCCCTGAGACGGCGCCCATGTTTACACAGCATTCATCTTGATATGACTTGCACTTAATTAGTGAATTCATCGGCTGATGTTATCCACCCGTCTCCAGGGTTGCTGCCTACAAAGCCAGCCCTCGCAATGGAACACATCCTTATGGGGGCGGCACATTATTACAAGCAGACTAGATAATAATTTGGTTAACTCCGTCTACTACAACATGAAAAACAGTGAGGCCAGTTCAAAACACGTGTTAATAAAGTTGTACTCCTTCTCATCAGACCTTTACTCTCATGTTTTCAGCAGGATGCTCAATATTTTGGGATTCGTACCAGTCCCGCAGGTGTACTCATGAAAATATATGCACGATGTAGATTGTTGCAATGAGAATTTCTGCTGTCATTTCTGAAGAATGTCATCAAGTTACAAAAAGAAGGGAAAAGGCGTGGTAATAAGAATGTGGCATAGCACATTCTAGTTTATTTTTCGTCATCAGGAAAATACTGTTCCTGTTGTAGAAATGCCTTTCAGTGCACCCTCTATAAAAATGGTTATATTTGTGTCTTTCAAACAGACATTTTATGTTCAAGTATGTGCCACTTTTGGCATTACACTAAGGTGCATATCTTGCATGTGAAAACGACTGAGAAGTTTAGGACTGTGTTGGTGTTCATCAATTATATGATAGCCACGTCTGCCCCCATACTCTTAAACCCTACCTCCACTTCTGGGAACATTCCTGTTGCCGCCAGTACCCCAAAACTCCTTCGCCTTACTGGAGCTTTTCCTTGCATACTAAGGGCCCGATTCCGATCTCGCTAAGAAAGCCCTCCGTACGACTTGGATTCGGAGGGCTTTTCAAGTCAAACGTGCTCCGGGAGTCCAAATGAGCGAGTACTATGCATCCGTATGCTTACGGACTCGGTTCACTCGACTCCCATTGAACTCTATGGGAGCCTGTGTACAGATGCGTACACAGGCTCCCATAGCAAAAAGGGGTGGGTGGGGAAAAGTGTACACCCTGTGTTGCCCGCCACACTGTGCATGCCTGGATCGGGGGGACCCATGGGCACACCACCGTAACAGATTCGGAGGGCCCCGGGTGAAGTGGGGGACTGCTACGGCCCCCCGAAGTATGATTCCGACAGCCGTTTTGTCTCGCTGAGACCGAGGCGAAGCGGCGGTCCAAATCGTGCATCGTACTCGCTCGGTCGGAATACGGCTCCACAGCGCGGCACGATAAGGCTACGAACGAGTTGTACGGACAGCTTCGGGTTCTGGAAACGATTCGGTTGACACGTACGTGATCTTTGCATCGTACTTGGTCGTTCGGACCTGTGTGCGATTCGGTCGTAAACAAGGGCTACGAATCGGATCCGGGAAAACCAAATCCGATTTGGAGGCCTTCCAAATGACATCGGAATCGGGCCCTAAGTGTGATATCTTTTGGAAAAACCATCAAATCTTGATTCCCTGATTCTGTGATTCAAGATTTGGGAATGCTGATCCTAAAGTTCATTTTTTGCATCTTTAAAACATTTACAAATGAGAACCATTGCCCTTAAATGATGGCCATTACTCTTGTATTCCTCTTTTGGAACTATCTGGCGCTGGAGAATTGACGACTTCTCCTGCCCTCACCCACAGTGAATGTGAAGAACTTGCATTTTTTTTTATTGACAAAGTTGAAAATATACATTCCCTGATGCGATGCAAAAACTCACAGGATGCCTTGCCAGAGGTAGCGGACTCATTGAATATTAGACAGGTTCCCATTGCAATTGACCCCATAGTTAAGATCAGGTCCTCCCTCAAACTGGATACCTGTGCCCCTCCAGATTTTACCTTCTTCAATAACTTTCTTCACAATATAAAATCTGGCTCTCCCCTTGATCCCCTTCCCCCCGCATGTGGTGGGGCAGCTGGATATCGCCATACTATCGATGGTAATGGAGCTCTTAAATGACTCTTTAAAGGAGGGCCTAGTTGCCCATAGATGGAAACATGCCATGGCCCTTCCCCTCTTAAAGAAAGCTAATTCTGACCCTTCCATTCCGTCTAACTTCCACTCTATCTCGCTGCTCCCTAGTTTCTCAAAAATCCTGGAGAAGCATGTTAATGGACAGCTGGCCTCCTTTGTTGAAACCCAGAACTATCTTCATACCTCTCAGTCGGGTTTCAGAGTTGGTTTCTCTACTGAATCCACTCTTTTGGGGGTGACTGAAATGCTAAGGCACCGTTTAGATGAAGGCGAAACTGCAGCACTCATCCTATTGGATCTCAGTGCCGCGTTCGACACGGTGTCTCACCATATCCTGTTGAGAGCCCTACAGTCACTGGGCCTGGACGGAATGGCCTTGGAATGGTTTTGTTCTTTTCTCAAGGACCGGACCTTCCAGGTCTTTTCAGCGATGGCAAGTTATAATTCCCATGCCTTCTCTTATGGAGTCCCACAGGGCTTGGTGCTGAGTCCGCTGTTATTACACACAGATTGTATTTTCCCTTTCTTCGTCACAAGGACACAAGCCCTCAGACCTTAATTTAGGATTGAGCAAAGTTGCCCGCTGGATTCAAAACAATCTGCTCAAGTTAAATGGAAATAAAGCAATAGTTAAGATCATAGGCAAAAGACATGATCTTTGGGGGCCTCAACACTGGCCCCCCGATTTGGGAGCTCTGCCCACACCGGAGAATAGCGTTTGAAACCTGGGATTCATTGTGGATGAATCTCTGTCGATGAAACAACAAGCAGCCAAGCTGTCATCTACCTGCTTTGCAGTCCTGAATTGGTTGAAGAAGATTTTATGGCTGATTCCTCGCCCAGCACAGAGAACTGTGATCCAGGCTCTTGTAACTTCAAGACTGGATTACGGTAACGTCCTTTATCTGGGAGCTGTTAAATTGGCCATCCAGATGCTACAGCTGGTGCAAAACTCAGCAGCAAGGCTTCTTAATCGCCTGCCTAAGGTTACCTCTGTCTCAGGGATTCTACAAGACTTACACTGGTTGACGGTGTCGAATCGAGTTTGTTATGTCCCGTTTAGAGGCCCTAATGTAGACCCATTCGTACATGCCCTAAAATGGACGTATTCATATTTGCCCACATAAGGTCATATTCGTACTTGCCCTATTATGGTCATAGCCTCATATGCCCAATTATGGTCATAAATGTACATGTCCTATTATAGTCATGATTTCTTATATAGGCATGATCTTTCACCTACATTGGTCCTTGCTAGTACACAACGTGCTCTGAGGGCTGAACGTTATCTATCCTGTGGTTTTGAATACAGCAGGGTTTTTTCCAAACACAGGCCCACACTGTACTCATCAATTATGCATGGCCCTCTAGGAATACACCACCTGCATAATATGTATGTACAAAGTTCACCCCTGACATCTTCCTCATGTCTAACGACAGATCAATACAAACCATACTAAGGACCAAGACTCTTTAGGGTATAAATACACCACATCTTGCCCCGGTAAGACAGAGGGAACCGAGACTTCCATGCTGACACACTGACCAGAGACGCTGAGGCTCCTGCATGCAGTCGCTCCAGCTGACAGCGGTCTAACACAGCCCTTGCGGGGTGTCCAACTCGAGACCAGGACGGTGTCCCACACTCTCTCTATTCAGGTATGGGGGTTTGACTAAATCCTAGAAGGATTCTTGGCTCTTAGGCTTTTAGACTTACACACATATGCTAGGTACACTCAGGTACATCTAGTTAGGCATCGTAGGAGTACGCGCACTTGCATAATGCTTTTCATATTCATGTATGTATTCATGATTATTGCAATATGGTAGAACTGTTCTATCCCTTTGCTTTCATCGTACTGCTGATAATATATCTCTGCTATTGTCTGCTGATTACCGCAGCACATATATTTTACACTAGAATAACAACTATTCAATAAATACTTATTGAAACGTCCCACTGTTTATTCTGTGTAACTCTCTGAGACAAACCGAATAAGTAAGCACGAGTGACTGAGCGAAAGGTAGTACATTGTTTCAACGATTCTGAGGAATTTGGGTTGTCATGATCTAAGGTTGCCAGAAACTAATCTCTCCCGAGAAGAGGAGATTCTAGTGGCACTGTGAGCTAGCTAATGCAAACCAGGCTAACATAAACGGTGGGGGTGCTCAGAGTTATTCTGCCACCAAGCCCACAGTATATGTTATCCAAATGTGCAGGTCCTGCAGGGGTACTATAGGAACTACACGACATGGCACCACCAACGTTGGTTTGGTACTTATTTAACAGTAGAATCTGAGTAGTTCAGTCGTGCTATTCTCAGAGAACCTACTCACAAAACCCCAGAGACTTCTGGAGTGGGTGGGCACAAAATCCACCGCAGCTGAGTAGTACGAAAATACTATTTATTGGCTGTTGGTTAATCAAGCTTGAAGGACATTTAGTTCCTAAATTGTGCATAACACCTCATCTTAGTTCCCTTTGAACACTTCTTCTTCTAAACATGTCTGATAACGAGGCAGTGGACCAAAGAGTTGATCTGAATCCCTTAACAGGAGAAGAAGATCCTGAGGATGCAATAGAGATTGCACCAAGATTCAGAAGGACAGTCACCCTAAGACTATTAGAAAATGGTTTACCAGCCACGGGTGGCATAGTAGTTTTCGTGATTGAGGCACACGAATCAAACAAAACAGAGGTATTCTATTCATGGGTTACACTCCCAGCAGCAAATAAACAAAGACATTTCACTACTATTTGAGAGGAAATGCACCAAGGGAATATGCCCCGTTCGAGGACTTAGAGATTCCACTCACTTACCAGGAAAATTTTTACTGGTTTAATGGCGCCCTACCCCACGTACGATAAGGAGTAAGATTAGGCCCGCTCGGAGGAGATGGGCCACATGGCCAATACTATCGGCTTACACACTGCATCCTGACATTGAAACAATGCCACAGCCAAAATTACTCGTACAACACAGAGATTTAATTAAAATCTACAGAAACCTGACACAATTCGTCATGAGGACTTTAACTATCCAACCTGCACCAGCAGGTGCAGGAAACAGTACTCCAGTTCAGGGTACAGGAAATAAAATTACTCCTCAAACATTACACGCAGTAATGGGCAAAATGCCTGAAAAACGCGAACAAATACCATTCTGGATAGCTCAGAAAATAACTCAGCTTGAGGCAGTATTTCCGAATACTACCACCTATGAAAAACACAGAATTCTAACAATCTGCTTGCCCATGGGGATCACACCACAAGTAGAGGACTGCACCTCTTGGGGTTCAGTCTTTGCTGCCATATATACCAGAACACATGGTATCCCGTCCTTAGCAGTAATACCAGACGCATTGAGACAGATACAAAATGAGTACGGAGCAGAACCTGCCCTTAACTTAGGGATGAAGTTACTAAATAACTTTGACCAGGTATCAGCCATAATACTAGCTAACATTAAGGGGGAAGCAGCTTCAGTGGCAATCCGCCAACGCCTAAGGGAGTTCAGTCCAGAGGATCATCAACACGAACTACCCAAAATAATTGAAACTGCATATGCAGATTTAGGCAGAGACAGTCTAGGTGGGAAAGCATTAAAACCACAACTAGTGGGCAGTCCTGAAAAGGACACTACAAAGCAGACACCTACTTCTTCTAAAAAGAAGTGGGAAAATAAAAAACAACAAAAGTCTAAAGACAGCAGATCTCAATCCAGAGGCAGGTCTCCTCAACAGGAGCCCTCTGAAAGGAGGTATAACCTCAGGAATAGGGATAATATTAAAAAAACCTGACAGGTATAAGAATACTGATACACGTTCCTCTCGTTCCTTTCAGGGTTCGTCAAGAAACTCCGAGAGGGAAGGACGGTCAGAACACAGACAAGAGGAGAGTACAAAGTCCAGAGACACAGAACGCGCTGCGGACTACGCACCTAAAAAAGAGGATAAACAAAAACAGAAACCTCAGTTCAAATAGAAAAAGGTAGCAGGTCTCAAGATCAGACATGCCCAGAATTCTGAGGACACAGCTTCTGAACAGGGAATGGGCTCTGACGATGCTAGATAGCGCGGTAGAAGTAACGATAGCTCGCCAGAACCTGAAGGAATTTCTGGTGACAGCGGAGTTGAGTGAGTATATCACGGTGGAAACACCTGATACTCGGGTAAGTGTCCCACATAAGTTACATGAGATAACACTCCGGCTGGAGGGGGACAAGCCCAGAAAAATTAAAGGTCTCTTTTGGAAAAATCTGTCATCTGGTTATGACATTCTATTAGCAGAACAAGACTGGCCCCCAGCATTCATCATGGAGTGCCCTAGGGGAGAAACTGTAATTTTTCCAGCCTTTTCCGACCTCGTATCCATACATCTTAAACATGCATATGTGCAGGAGTGGGCGGTTGCCCTAGCTCCAGCATTGTATAAAAATCATGTTGGTTGGGATGAGGATTCAATCCACCACGTGATCCCGTTAAAAGTTTCCCCAAATGCTCAAAGGCAATACCCTATAAAGCAGGAAGCTAAAAAACAAGTCAGGGAGATCCTAGATCAACTTGAATACCAGGGGGTGATTGAAAATTGCACTTCACCTATGAACAATCCTTTGTTTCCCGTAATGAAACCTGACAACACATATCGATTAGTTTTGGATTACCGACATTTAAACACTTGCAGAAAGACATTTGCAGTTCAAAATGCACACAATGCCGCATTAATGAATAACATTGTGCGCAAGAAATACAAAACAACACTTGATATCTCAAATGGATTTTTCTGCCAAAATATAGCGCCTGAACGCAGGTATCACTATCTGACTGCATCCAGTGCGTTAGGGTCCCAACGACAATTTTGTCAACTAGCCCAAGGGTATAAAAATAGCCCCGAGGTATTTTCAGCAAGGGTAACAGAGTTACTCCAAAATTTGGATGAAGAAGCATTGCCCTATGTGGATGATATTTATCTGACGGACGATGACTTACCGAGGCACTTGACCAGGGTGAGCACCATTATTATGGGATTCGCCTCTGAGGGCTACAAATTTAACTTTAAAAAATCAAAGATTGCCCACCTCAGTGTCCTATTTTTCGGATACGAGCTGTCAAGTGAGGAAAAAAGCCTGGCAGCTAACTTTTTAGAAAAATGTGCGCTGCTCCAACCTCCAAAATCATTAAAGAATTTACAATCAATTCTTGGATTCCTAAATTTTGGTCGAGCATACATTTTGGATTTCGCAGAAAGAGTAAAACCTTTCTACGACTTAATAAAACCTGATTTTTCAGTCAGACAATGGACACAGGAACCTACAAATATCCTGAGTTCCCTACAGGAAAACATGATAGCTTCTAAACATTTACAGACGCGCGTAAACGCACAGAACTTAGTGATCCGAGTATTAGTGGGTCAATGCGGGTACACCTATTTAACTTTTAATGAAGGTGAAACAGTACCATTCGCATACAAATCACACCTGTACACAAACGCAGAAATGCGTTTCACTTCAACAGAAAAAATCCTGACAGCAGTGCAGACCGCTGTAGCAAGAGAAAGAGCTCTGGCTCAGGGTAAACGCATAATTGTCGTGACCCCAGTACCAGCTTTAGAAGCTGTTACAAAAGCTAGCATTCCAAATGCGAAAGCCTTACATCCCAGATGGATACAATGGGCTAATTCTCTTACTGCAACGGATGTTGAATACAGATTCGATCCAAGTTTAAAAACACAGGCATTCCTGCAATACGAACAAGAATATCCTCTACCAAATGAAATTTTGCCTCTAGATCAGTATGAATACATTATTTACACTGACGGGTCTGCTCAACCAGCCATAGGGAGTAAGCAAGCTTACAGCGCAGCGGGTGCAATTGTTAAAGGTCGCATGCGCGATGGAAAGTTCCATCCGAGTTGCACTAAAACGCAATCTCTAGGAGACTGCACGGCTCAGTTGGCAGAACTCAAAGCACTGATACTGGCACTTATAAATACGGATCATGAATTCCCCACACTGATTGTGTGTGATTCCTTTTACTGTGTACAGTCGTACTATGAATATCTACATCATTGGGAACAAAACGGGTTAAAAGATGCAAAAGGTGGCACAATTAAGCATAAAATGCTATGGGAACAGGTAGTGGAGTTGAGAAACGAACTACCAAAGGCTCACGTGATACATACACTGAGTCATCAGCGTGATGGCGTTCACGTTGAAGGGAATTCATTGGCTGATGAAGCCGCAAAGGGGGCTGTTCGCACAGCCGCCGTAGCTGCAGTTACTCGTTCAAAGACGAGGGTAGACGGCGAGATTATGATAGCTGTCAATGCTTCACGCAAAGGCAGCACAGCAGTAACAAAGAAAATTCCACTCAAGTACTCCTACAAGTTAGATGCACAAAACATTCCATATGGTCAGATTCCTGGAGTGGGGGATAGAGTAATACCAAATATGGATCATAGGCGAGGCTTAATTGTGGCAGCACACGAAGGGAAATGTTATGTACATAAGGGACTTAGGGAGACTGTTTCTTTGTTGAAAGAACACTACTGGTGGCCCGTGATGAGAAGGCAGATTAGAGACTATGTCTGGAAATGCGACATCTGCAAGCAGATGGAAGGGTCCATCACAACACGTCCAGTACAGATTTCATTATTAGATAGCATTAGGTTGTCCGTTCGTGTACGTCCAGCTCAAGTTTCCTCAAGATCTGGCCTCAGCGCTCGGCTGACGCTCGAACTGTTATAAAAGATTTGCGAGTCTTCATCGGCACATACGCAGTTGGCACGTTACATTCTGACCGTGGTCTGGCGTTTAGCTCTCGGGCTTACAAAGAGGCCATGGAAGGAATGGGCGTAGCATTGCGGTACTCCTCTCCATACCATCCCGAGGGAAATTCTGTTGTGGAGAGGAAAAACCGGGACTTAAAGCAATCTTTAACAGCTAGGGTATTAGGCAAGGGCGGTAGATGGGTTGATCACCTTTATGGGGTCCAACGAGCTATCACCAACCAGCCAAGAAGCTCTCTAGGGGGTGTCACTCCTTACGAGGTCCTATTTGGGACAAGAATGTGGGTACCTGATCTTGATTGTGAAGGCACAGTGGTGGATAAGAAACCATTTGATATCCATGATCGTTTGGCTGTTTTACAAGCTCTAAACAAATCCAGAACACAACAAAGTAACGTGCTCCAGAAACAGGCCGCCACTGAGGAAGTCAAGGCAGTAACGGCAAGACCTGTCTGGATCCCAAAAGTTGGGGATCTGGTCAGAGAGAAGATTGCTGACAAGAAAGAATTCGGGCCTGTACCGGTCCTAGCAATCCAAGGCACAAGAACCATACTTCTGCCACTTCTTGCCGGGAAAAAGGAGAAAAGATTTGTCTCAATTGACTTAATCAAACCACACTATGTGCCCTCCTCTCACTACAATCCAAGAAGTTCAAACAGAAAGACTCATCACGTTTGAAGAGCCACCTGTACGGAATGAAGGACTAAGCAACAATGCTATGGAACTCGTTCCACTTCAACAAGAAATTCATCTTCAAAATGAAAATCAACTTAACAACCAAGTTGCAATCAGACCGACTACAGACATCTACGTCAATGTGCCTCGTCAAGAGCAAAATCCGATTTCAACAAATCCCGATGCAATTCCAACAATTGATCGAAGTTCTTCTGGCTATTTCATGAACTTTGATACGTTTTCACTGGACCCAAGTGAGCCGGAAACGACGCCAGCCAAAAAATCATTCACACAGAAACTCACTGACTTTTTTGAACTTTTTTAGAAAGACTTACCTGGTGTCACCTTGAATTGAACTATGGTATATCACTGGGATTTTCTTTTTCTTTTCTGGGTAGGCTTAATAATAACTTTTAGTATGCTTATTAATGGACGATACCTCCAGCAAAGCTCTACAGCCCAAAGAGTCAATTTGATTTTAAAACCACACCAGTCTTCACATCGTGAACCAAGAGACTTGTCTTCAGTGAACATCACAGCAGTTCCTATACCGGACGGTATAGTATGGGACAATATTGATTATGATTTATTCGGTCCGACTGAACTTTTAAAGCAAAAACATGTATTTAAAATTTCTTTAAGTGATATCATTACCTCCAGTACATTTTCTGATGATTGGGACACTGATACTGTAAACAAATTAATGTCTGATTTAGAAAAAACTGCAGCATTTCCGAACAATGAAATGTTAGAAGGTACTTCAGACTATGATACATTGTACTGTTACCAACATTATGGTCATCATTTCTTGCACAAATCTATAACACCTAGAAATGTATTTGAATACCACCAGTGGGAACACTGCCCAACACCTCCAAAAGGTAGTTCGCAAACCTTTGCACAGAAATTCACATACTTTTCAGGGTTCAACACATCTGACCCAAAGTCATTTTATTACAAAGTAGCAACAACATCAGCACAGAAAATTATGTTGACTAACACCAAACAGATTTACTCTCCTTCCTTTATGGCCCAGTTGTCTACACAGGGTTTCGACCTATGGAAGGACACTATAGATTCAAAATCAATCTGGGGTTCTAGGGACTGGCAAGTCCAGGGAACAGAAGCGCTATTTAGAGCATGCATCATTCCACAGCAGATAATATTTCTGAATGAAACTGTGCAACAGACATCCTGTCTTGGACTAGCCAAGAACAAGGAAATGAACACACCTGGGTTTCCTACACCATCACAGATGGGTGGGGGCAGAATTCAACTACACATGGGGTAAGATTAGATGACATTCTACAGTACAACACGTCAGATCCCAATTGGACAGAATGGCTGATTTGGCCCATTGACACGAACACGTGTCAACAGAGATTCCTAGGTATCCCCGAGGGATTTAGTATACATAGGCCAGATCCACGCAATGTACAGAGACAACACCCAGGGGTAGTGACATCCTATAGTGTTGGGAAGTTGTGCCTTGATTGTCTAGAGACCTCAACACTCACTGAAGTGAAACACCATTTGACCCTACTCACACCTGATGTAGACCTTAGGGATTTTTTACAAGGCCCAAGGAAAACACGTCAGAAACGTTTCATATATGCTGGCATTTATGGACAGCTTCAGGTTCCGGAAACGATTCGGTTGACGCGTACGTGATCTTCGCATCGTATTTGGTCGTTCGGACCTGTGTGCGATTCGGTCGTAAACAAGGGCTACGAATCGGATCCGGGAAAGCCAAATCCGATTTGGAGGCCTTCTGAATGACATCGGAATCGGGCCCTAAGTGTGATATCTTTTGGAAAAATCATCAAATCTTGATTCCCTGATTCTGTGATTCAAGATTTGGGAATGCTGATCCTAAAGTTCATTTTTTGCATCTTTAAAACATTTACAATGAGAACCATTGCCCTTAAATGATGGCCATTACTCTTGTATTCCTCTTTTGGAACTATCTGGCGCTGGAGAATTGACGACTTCTCCTGCCCTCACCCACAGTCAATGTGAAGAACTTGCATTTTTTTTATTGACAAAGTTGAAAATATACATTCCCTGATGCGATGCAAAAACTCACAGGATGCCTTGCCAGAGGTAGTGGACTCATTGAATATTAGACAGGTTCCCATTGCAATTGACCCCATAGTGAAGATCAGGTCCTCCCTCAGACTGGATACCTGTGCCCCTCCGGATTTTACCTCCTTCAATAACTTGCTTCACAATATGAAATCTGGCTCTCCCCTTGATCCCCTTCCCCCGCTTGTGGTGGGGAAGCTGGATACCTCCATACTATCGATGGTAATGGAGCTCTTAAATGACTCTTTAAAGGAGGGCCTAGTTGCCCATAGATGGAAACATGCCATGGCCCTTCCCCTCTTAAAGAATGCTAATTCTGACCCTTCCATTCCGTCTAACTTCCACCCTATCTCGCTGCTCCCTAGTTTCTCAAAAATCCTGGATAAGCATGTTAATGGACAGCTGGCCTCCTTTGTTGAAACTCAGAACTATCTTCATACCTCTCAATCGGGTTTCAGAGTTGGTTTCTCTACTGAATCCACTCTTTTGAGGGTGACTGAAATGCTAAGGCACCGTTTAGATGAAGGCGAAACTGCAGCACTCATCCTATTGGATCTCAGTGCCGCGTTCGACACGGTGTCTCACCATATCCTGTTGAGAGCCCTACAGTCACTGGGCCTGGACGGAATGGCCTTGGAATGGTTTTGTTCCTTTCTCAAGGACCGGACCTTCCAGGTCTTTTCAGCGCTGGCAAGTTATAATTCCCATGCCTTCTCTTATGGAGTCCCACAGGGCTTGGTGCTGAGTCCGCTGTTATTACACACAGATTGTATTTTCCCTTTCTTCGTCACAAGGACACAAGCCCTCAGACCTTAACTTAGGATTGAGCAAAGTTGCCCGCTGGATGCAAAACAATCTGCTCAAATTAAATGGAAATAAACGAATAGTTAAGATCATAGGCAAAAGACATGATCTTTGGGGGCCTCAACACTGGCCCCCCGATTTGGGAGCTCTGCCCACGCCGGAGAATAGCGTTTGAAACCTGGGATTCATTGTGGATGAATCTCTGTCGATGAAACAACAAGCAGCCAAGCTGTCATCTACCTGCTTTGCAGTCCTGAATTGGTTGAAGAAGATTTTATGGCTGATTCCTCGCCCAGCACAGAGAACTGTGATCCAGGCTCTTGTAACTTCAAGACTGGATTACGGTAACGTCCTTTATCTGGGAGCTGTTAAATCGACCATCCAGAGGCTACAGCTGGTGCAAAACTCAGCAGCAAGGCTTCTTAATCGCCTGCCTAAGGTTACCTCTGTCTCAGGGATTCTACAAGATTTACACTGGTTGACGGTGTCGAATCGAGTTTGTTATGTCCCGTATAGAGGCCCTAATGGAGACCCGTTCGTACATGCCCTAAAATGGACATATTCATATTTGCCCATATATGGTCATATTCGTACTTGCCCTACTATGGTCATAGCCGCATATGCCCAATTATGGTCATAAATGTACATGTCCTATTATAGTCAGGATTCCTTATATAGGAATGATCTTTCACCTACATTGGTCCTTGCTAGTACACAACGTGCTCTGAGGGCTGAACGTTATCTATCCTGTGGTTTTGAATACAGCAGGGTTTTTTCCAAACACAGGCCCACACTGTACTCATCAATTATGCATGTCCCTCTAGGAATACACCACCTGCATAATATGTATGTACAAAGTTCAGTTCACCCCTGACGTCTTCCTCATGTCTAACGACAGACCAATACAAACCATACTGAGGACCGAGACTCTTTAGGGTATAAATACACCACATCTTGCCCCGGTAAGACAGAGGGAACCAAGACTTCCATGCTGACACACTGACCAGAGACGCTGAGGCTCCTGCATGCAGTCGCTCCAGCTAACAGCGGTCTAACGCAGCCTTTGCGGGATGTCCAACTCGAGACCAGGACGGTGTCCCACACTCTCTCTATTCAGGTATGGGGGTCAACTAAATCCTAGAAGGATTCTTGGCTCTTAGGCTTTTAGACCTACACACAAATGCTAGGTACACTCAGGTACATCTAGTTAGGCATCGTAGGAGTACGCGCACTTGCATAATGCTTTTCATATTCATGTATGTATTCATGATTATTGCAATATGGTAGAACTGTTCTATCCCTTTGCTTTCATCGTACTGCTGATAATATATCCCTGCTATTGTCTGCTGATTACTGCAGCTCATATATTTTACACTAGAATAACAACTGTTCAATAAATACTTATTGAAACGTCCGACTGTTTAATCTGTGTAACTCTCTGAGACAAACCGAATAAGTAAGCACGAGTGACTGAGCGAAAGGTAGTATAATGTTTCCACGAAAAATTACTCGTACAACACAGAGATTTAATTAAAATCTACAGAAACCTGACACAATTCGTCATGAGGACTTTAACAATGCAACCTGCACCAGCAGGTGCAGCAACAGTACTCCAGTTCAGGATACAGGAAATAAAATTACTCCTCAAACATTACACGCAGTAATGGGCAAAATGCCTGCAAAACGCGAACAAATACCATTCTGGATAGCTCAGAAAATAACTCAGCTTGAGGCAGTATTTCCGAATACTACCACCTATGAAAAACACAGAATTCTAACAATCTACTTGCCCATGGGAATCACACCACAAGTAGAGGACTGCACCTCTTGGGGTTCAGTCTTTGCTGCCATATATACCAGAACACATGGTATCCCGTCCTTAGCAGTAATACCAGACGCATTGAGACAGATACAAAATGAGTACAGAGCAGAACCTGCCCTTAACTTAGGGATGAAGTTACTAAATAACTTTGACCAGGTATCAGCCATAATACTAGCTAACATTAAGGGGGAAGCAGCTTCAGTGGCAATCCGCCAACGCCTAAGGGAGTTCAGTCCAGAGGATCATCAACACGAACTACCCAAAATAATTGAAACTGCATATGCAGATTTAGGCAGAGACAGTCTAGGTGGGAAAGCATTAAAACCACAACTAGTGGGCAGTCCTGAAAAAGACACTACAAAGCAGACACCTACTTCTTCTAAAAAGAAGTGGGAAAATAAAAAACAACAAAAGTCTAAAGACAGCAGATCTCAATCCAGAGGCAGGTCTCCTCAACAGAAGCCCTCTGAAAGGAGGTATAAACTCAGGAATAGGGATAATATTAAAAAACCTGACAGGTATAAGAATACTGATACACGTTCCTCTCATTCCTTTCAGGGTTCGTCAAGAAACTCCGAGAGGGAAGGACGGTCAGAACACAGACAAGAGGAGCGTACAAAGTCCAGAGACACGGAACGCGCTGCGGACTACGCACCTGAAAAAGAGGATAAACAAAAACAGAAACCTCAGTTCAAAAAGAAGAAGGTAGCAGGTCTCAAGATCAGACATGCCCAGAATTCTGAGGACACAGCTTCTGAACGGGGAATGGGCTCTGACGATGCTAGATAGCGCGGAAGAAGTAACGATAGCTCGCCAGAACCTGAAGAAATTTCTGGTGACAGTGGAGTTGAGTGAGTATATCACGGTGGAAACACCTGATACTCGGGTAAGTGTTCCACATAAGTTACATGAGATAACACTCCGGCTGGAGGGGGACAAGCCCAGAAAAATTAAAGGTCTCTTTTGGAAAAATCTGTCATCTGGTTATGACATTCTATTAGCAGAACAAGACTGGCCGCCAGCATTTGTCATGGAGTGCCCTAGGGGAGAAACTGTAATTTTTCCAGCCTTTTCCTACCTCGTTCCCATACATCTTAAACATGCATATGTGCAGGAGTGGGCGGTTGCCCTAGCTCCAGCATTGTATAAAAATCATGTTGGTTGGGATGAGGATTCAACCCACCACGTGATCCCGTTAAAAGTTTCCCCAAATCCTCAAAGGCAATACCCTATAAAGCAGGAAGCTAAAAAACAAGTCAGGGAGATCCTAGATCAACTTGAATACCAGGGGGTGATTGAAAATTGCACTTCACCTATGAACAATCCTTTGTTTCCCGTAATGAAACCTGACAACACATATCGATTAGTTTTGGATTACCGACATTTAAACACTTGCAGAAAGGCATTTGCAGTTCAAAATGCACACAGTGCCGCATTAATGAATAACATTGTGCACAAGAAATACAAAACAACACTTGATATCTCAAATGGATTTTTCTGCCAAAATATAGCGCTTGAACGCAGGTATCTGACTGCATTCAGTGCGTTAGGGTCCCAACGACAATTTTGTCAACTAGCCCAAGGGTATAAAAATAGCCCCGAGATATTTTCAGCAAGGGTAACAGAGTTACTCCAAAATTTGGATGAAGAAGCATTGTCCTATGTGGATGATATTTATCTGACGGACGATGACTTACCGAGGCACTTGACCAGGGTGAGCACCATTATTATGGGATTCGCCTCTGAGGGCTACAAATTTAACTTTAAAAAATCAAAGATTGCCCACCTCAGTGTCCTATTTTCAGGATACGAGCTGTCAAGTGAGGAAAAAAGCCTGGCAGCTAACTTTTTAGAAAAATGTGCGCTGCTCCAACCCCAAAATCATTAAAGAATTTACAATCAATTCTTGGATTCCTAAATTTTGGTCGAGCATACATTTTGGATTTTGCAGAAAGAGTAAAACCTTTCTACGACTTAATAAAACCTGATTTTTCAGTCAGACAATGGACACAGGAACCTACAAATATCCTGCGTTCCCTACAGGAAAACATGATAGCTTCTAAACATTTACAGACGCGCGTAAACGCACAGAACTTAGTGATCCGAGTATTAGTGGGTCAATGCGGGTACACCTATTTAACTTTTAATGAAGGTGAAACAGTACCATTCGCATACAAATCACACCTGTACACAAACACAGAAATGCGTTTCACTTCAACAGAAAAAATCCTGACAGCAGTGCAGACCGCTGTAGCAAGAGAAAGAGCTCTGGCTCAGGGTAAACGCATAATTGTTGTGACCCCAGTACCAGCTTTAGAAGCTGTTACAAAAGCTAGCATTCCAAATGCGAAAGCCTTACATCCCAGATGGATACAATGGGCTAATTCTCTTACTGCAACGGATGTTGAATACAGATTCGATCCAAGTTTAAAAACACAGGCTTTCCTGCAATACGAACAAGAATATCCTATACCAAATGAAATTTTGCCTCTAGATCAGTATGAATACATTATTTACACTGACGGGTCTGCTCAACCGGCCATAGGGAGTAAGCAAGCTTACTGCGCAGCGTGTGCGATTGTTAAAGGTCGCATGCGCAATGGAAAGTTCCATCCGAGTTGCACTAAAACGCAATCTCTAGGAGACTGCACGGCTCAGTTGGCAGAACTCAAAGCACTGATACTGGCACTTATAAATACGGATCATGAATTCCCCACACTGATTGTGTGTGATTCCTTTTACTGTGTACAGTCGTACTATGAATATCTACATCATTGGGAACAAAACGGGTTAAAAGATGCAAAAGGTGGCACAATTAAGCATAAAATGCTATGGGAACAGGTAGTGGAGTTGAGAAACGAACTACCAAGGGCTCACGTTATACATACACTGAGTCATCAGCGTGATGGCGTTCACGTTGAAGGGAATTCATTGGCTGATGAAGCCGCAAAGGGGGCTGTTCGCACAGCCTGCGTAGCTGCAGTTACTCATTCAAAGACGAGGGTAGACGGCGAGATTATTATAGCTGTCAATGCTTCACGCAAAGGCAGCACATCAGTAACAAAGAAATCTCCACTCAAGTACTCCTACAAGTTAGATGCACAAAACATTCCATATGCTCAGATTCCTGGAGTGGGGGATAGAGTAATACCAAATATGGATCATAGGCGAGGCTTAATTGTGGCAGCACACGAAGGGAAATGTTATGTACATAAGGGACTTAGGGAGACTGTTTCTTTGTTGAAAGAACACTACTGGTGGCCCGTGATGAGAAGGCAGATTAGAGACTATGTCTGGAACTGCGACATCTGCAAGCAGATGGAAGGGTCCATCATAACACGTCCAGTACAGATTTCATTATTAGACAGCATTAGGTTGCACGTTCGTGTACGTCCAGCTCAAGTTTCCTCAAGATCTGGCTTCAGCGCTCGGCTGACGCTCGAACTGTTATAAAAGATTTGCGAGTCTTTATCGGCACATACGCAGTTGGCACGTTACATTCTGACCGTGGTCTGGCATTTAGCTCTCAGGCTTACAAAGAGGCCATGGAAGGAATGGGCGTAGCATTGCGGTACTCCTCTCCGTACCATCCCGAGGGAAATTGTGTTGTGGAGAGGACAAACCGGGACTTAAAGCAATCTTTAACAGCTAGGGTATTAGGCAAGGGCGGTAGATGGGTTGATCACCTTTATGGGGTCCAACGAGCTATCACCAACCAGCCAAGAAGCTCTCTAGGGGGTGTCACTCCTTACGAGGTCCTATTTGGGACAAGAATGTGGGTACCTGATCTTGATTGTGAAGGCACAGTGGTGGATAAGAAACCATTTGATATCCATGATCGTTTGGCTGTTTTACAAGATCTAAACAAATCCAGAACACAACAAAGTAACGTGCTCCAGAAACAGGCCGCCACTGAGGAAGTCAAGGCAGTAACGGCAAGACCTGTCTGGATCCCAAAAGTTGGGGATCTGGTCAGAGAGAAGATTGCTGACAAGAAAGAATTCGGGCCTGTACCGGTCCTAGCAATCCAAGGCACAAGAACTATACTTCTGCCACCTCTTGTCAGGAAAAAGGAGAAATGATTTGTCTCAATTGACTTAATCAAACCACACTATGTGCCCTCCTCTCACTACAATCCAAGAAGTTCAAACAGAAAGACTCATCACGTTTGAAGAACCACCTGTACGGAATGAAGGACTAAGCAACAATGCTATGGAACTCGTTCCACTTCAACAAGAAATTCATCTTCAAAATGAAAATCAACTTAACAACCAAGTTGCAATCAGACCGACTACAGACATCTACGTCAATGTGCCTCGTCAAGAGCAAAATCCGATTTCAACAAATCCCGATGCAATTCCAACAATTGATCGAAGTGCTTCTGGCTATTTCATGAACTTTGATACGTTTTCACTGGACCCAAGTGAGCCGGAAACGACGCCAGCCAAAAAACCATTCACACAGAAACTCACTGACTTTTTGAACTTTTTAGAAAGACTTACCTGGTGTCACCTTGGATTGAACTATGGTATATCACTGGGATTTTCTTTTTCTTTTCTGGGTAGGCTTAATAATAACTTTTAGTATGCTTATTAATGGACGATACCTCCAGCAAAGCTCTACAGCCCAAAGAGTCAATTTGATTTTAAAACCACACCAGTCTTCACATCGTGAACCAAGAGACTTGTCTTCAGTGAACATCACAGCAGTTCCTCTACCGGACGGTATAGTATGGGACAAGATTGATTATGATGTTTTCGGTCCGACTGAACTTTTAAAGCAAAAACATGTATTTAAAATTTCTTTAAGTGATATCATTACCTCCAGTACATTTTCTGATGATTGGGACACTGATACTGTAAACAATTTAATGTCTGATTTAGAAAAAACTGCAGCATTTCCGAACAATGAAATGTTAGACGGTACTTCAGACTATGATACATTGTACTGTTACCAACATTATGGTCATCATTTCTTGCACAAATCTATAACACCTAGAAATGTATTTGAATACCACCAGTGGGAACACTGCCCAACACCTCCAAAAGGTAGTTTCCAAACTTTTGCACAGAAATTCACATACTTTTCAGGGTTCAACACATCTGACCCAAAGTCATTTTATTACAAAGTAGCAACAACATCAGCACAGAAAATTATGTTGACTAACACCAAACAGATTTACTCTCCTTCCTTTATGGCCCAGTTGTCTACACAGGGTTTCGACCTATGGAAGGACACTATAGATTCAAAATCAATCTGGGGTTCTAGGGACTGGCAAGTCCAGGGAACAGAAGCGCTATTTAGAGCATGCATCATTCCACAGCAGATAATATTTCTGAATGAAACTGTGCAACAGTCTTGGACTAGCCATGAACAAGGAAATGAACACACCTGGGTTTTCTACACCATCACAGATGGGTGGGGGGCAGAATTCAACTACACATGGGGTAAGATTAGATGACATTCTACAGTACAACAGGTCAGATCCCAATTGGACAGAATGGCTGATTTGGCCCATTGATACGGACACTTGTCAACAGAGATTCCTAGGTATCCCCGAGGGATTTAGTATACATAGGCCAGATCCACGCAATGTACAGAGACAACACCCAGGGGTAGTGATATCCTATAGTGTTGGGAAATTGTGCCTTGATTGGCTAGAGACCTCAACACTCACTGAAGTGAAACACCATTTGACCCTACTCACACCTGATGTAGACCTTAGGGATTTTTTACAAGGCCCAAGGAAAACACGTCAGAAACGTTTCATATATGCTGGCATTTATGCCTACTATAATGAAAACTGGAAAATATCCCAACAAGAGGCCGCTGAAAGAATACGGGAAATAGACTGTATTAACCTAGAGAAGGCATTAGCTGTAGTGGATAATGGGTTAACAACTTTGACCTCCAGGATTTACTCCTTAGGCAACATTGTGTCTTCGGCAATCGACATATTAGATCAAGATCTGGCCTTGTTACAACACGGGCAATCTCAGCTACGTTCTATTATGATGTTAAGCTGGACGCTGCAATCTTTGCGTGCAGGCTATGTGCCCTGGCGTTTTATAAACACCACGTATCTGTTTTCAGAATACAATCTAACTGATAAACAGACAGAAATGGCACAGAGGGGAGCCAAATATACAATGCTGCGTATTGAGAAACTGGAAAGGTTACCATTCACTATAGCCGAATCACCATCAACAGAATGGTTAATTCATGGCCAAATCACTCTGCCGGTCACTACGTTTCAGTTTCAATATTGCCTTGAGCAAAGGCAGGCAGACAAATATGAAAAAATGGGTAAGGGATACATCAAGGAAACTTGGGAGTTACCATATAGATACCGATGCCGGAATGGGGATCGAGAAGTGTATCTGAGTGGTACAAACTGCAAGAACGCTTTAAGTGGTTCTCTCATGTGTCAAGATATTTCTCTGCACGGAGCCTGTAGCGGTTCAGTAGCGAACTTATCTTGTCACATGTCAGGGACCCCAGCGGCCAAGATCACGCCGGTTTTCCAGCTGCTCTCGAATGGGAGTTACTTAATGCTAAATGATCAAGGTTGCTGTGGGATGCTTCGGGCGTCGCCTATCTGGTCACTGTTAACTCCAGGGTTACTTGTTGTATGCAAGTATTGTTTCCACCACTGAACACAGTCAGGGAGGCGGCGCTATGGCCTTCACTGAATGTTTCTTTCATACAATTTGATACTCTGAGCAGATTGAAAGCCATGCTTTTACAGCAACCCATGCCCTTAACCTCCGCTCGAGAAACCTATGAACTTCAAGTTGCAAGGACCTCGACTGAGATACAGGCACTTATACGTACAAACTGCCCCTTTCATTTCGTAGAAATGGTGGGACGTATCTTCAATATGTCTGATACGAGCGGTATTGTACACCTATTTAAGACCATAGGGTCAGGACTGTTAAGCACCTTTCAGACAGTCCTCAGAGTAATCCCAAATTTTATACACTCCGTATTGGGAAGCGTATTTGGAGGATTCCCACTTATCTTATTGCTGGTTGCAGGGGTCCTATTCATAATACTACTGCTACGCAATGGACGGCCCAATTCCTGAGGGAATGGCGAACACGCTCCTGGAGCGGACATGCTGGACATGCTGGCTCCTGGGCATTCCTTGCCTGCGAGAACTCAATGCCTCCTGGTTTCTATCGTTTAGACCAGTCTGGGTAGACTGCATCTTACCTGTTCTTCGATGCCTGTTCTGCGGAGAAGAATGCACGTTGGATCTTTGTCTAACATTTCCATTAGATGCGCCTCCGGACACGGATGCAATGCTGGACCCCATAAAGGCCCATGCTCTGCGTTGTCCCCAGCGGCTTCCGATTCTGATTAACGCATTCCTGGAGAATCCACAGGTGCCGTTTGCTCCTGCTGGGTTAGGTGACTCCTCCACAGGCACCCAGGTAACATCTGCCGCACAAGCTGCCGCAGCACCGACTGTTGGCAGTGCTACATTCCATCTATGTGCGATTGACATTCTCTGTGAGGCGTTGGATTTGTCGTCTGCAGCAGCTAACACCGATAATATTGTGCTTCCCAGCCAGGACGCTTAGTCTTGAATTGGCTCATCGTGTCCTGGGAAAGAATTCGGCTTCTTCACTCGTTTCAAAACAAACGAGCAAAATTGGAACATTTCCTAAATTGACACTTTCGCTTGAGAAAAGCGTGGCCTTCTTCCGCTTTGAGTGAGGCAACTTATATGGAGAAATAAAATGGACATTCTTTTAGTGCCAATTAGAAATAGCTGAATTATTAACATTTTAAGCAGAAGATTTTTAACAATTTTAAAACCATGTTTTTATTTGCTTTTAAAAAAGTTTTAAATTGTCCAGATTTTAAGTATGGTCATTGTTATCCAATTCGGAAGAGGAGTGGGTGTTATGTCCCGTATAGAGGCCCTAATGTAGATCCGTTCGTACATGCCCTAAAATGGACGTATTTATATTTGCCCATATATGGTCATATTCGTACTTGCCCTATTATGGTCATAGCCGCATATTCCCAATTATGGTCATAACTGTACATGTCCTATTATAGTCAGGATTCCTTATATAGGCATGATCTTTCACCTACATTGGTCCTTGCTAGTACACAACGTGCTCTGAGGGCTGAACATTATCTTTCCTGTGGTTTTGAATACAAGAGGGTTTTTTCCCAAACACAGGCCCACACTGTACTCATCAATTATGCATGGCCCTCTAGGAATACACCACCTGCATAATATGTATGTACAAAGTTCACCCCTGACGCCTTCCTCATGTCTAACGATAGACCAATACAAACCATACTGAGGACCGAGACTCTTTAGGGTATAAATACACCACATCTTGCCCCGGTAAGACAGAGGGAACCGAGACTTCCATGCTGACACACTGACCAGAGATGCTGAGGCTCCTGCATGCAGTCGCTCCAGCTGACAGCGGTCTAACACAGCCCTTGCGGGGTGTCCAACTCGAGACCAGGACGGTGTCCCACACTCTCTCTATTCAGGTATGGGGGTTCGACTAAATCCTAGAAGGATTCTTGGCTCTTAGGCTTTTAGACCTACACACATATGCTAGGTACACTCAGGTACATCTAGTTAGGCATCGTAGGAGTACGCGCACTTGCATAATGCTTTTCATATTCATGTATGTATTCATGATTATTGCAATATGGTAGAACTGTTCTATCCCTTTGCTTTCATCGTACTGCTGATAATATATCTCTGCTATTGTCTGCTGATTACCGCAGCACATATATTTTACACTAGAATAACAACTGTTCAATAATTACTTATTGAAACGCCCGACTGTTTATTCTGTGTAACTCTCTGAGACAAACCGAATAAGTAAGCACGAGTGACTGAGCGAAAGGTAGTACATTGTTTCCACGATTCTGAGGAATTTGGGTTGTCGTGATCTAAGGTTGCCAGAAACTAATCTCTCCCCGAGAAGAGGAGATTCTAGTGGCATTGTGAGCTAGCTAATACAAACCAGGCTAACATACAGGGTGGGGGTGCTCAGAGTTATTCTGCCACGAAGCCCACAGAATATGTTATCCAAACGCGCAGGTCCTGCAGGAGTACTATAGAATCTACACGACAAGTTAAGTTCAAGGCTCTGTGCTATATGTTTAAAATCAAAACAGGTTTGGCCCCCAAATACTTGAAGTACCTGGTTCAGCTTTACCATCCTGCTCGCCCCTTGTTCCGCTGAACATATCTGGTTTGTGGTTCCAAAAATTAGATTGGCCCGTACGAGAGGCAGGTCTTTTTCCTACCTTGGACTGACTTTATGGAATTCCTTGCCAGCCTCCCTGCAAGATGAGACCTCCTTTCTCGCTTTCGGTAAGGGCTTGAAGACCTGGCTGTTTAAATCAGCTTTTCATGTTTTTCCCTCTTTCTTTCTTTCCCTACCCTTGCCCGGTGCCAGGAAACCCCTTGGGGTAGCTGTACAAATATATATATTTATATATATTCACTGAAAAAACCATAGGTTTCAGACACGTTATAGTTAGAAATTAGCATTTAAAAAACCTTAGAAATTCACTGAAAAAACCATAGGTTTCAGGGGCGTTATAGTTAGTTCGACATTTCACTCGTACAAAACCATAGAAATTCCCCCGTTATAGTTAGTTCAGCTAACTATAACTCGCGCGCCCGCAATGCACTACTGATGACGTCACATATTACATCACTCATGGCATGGTCAGTGACATCACTCATGACATCACTCATGACATCTCAAATGACATCACTGATGACATCATCCTTGTGATAGAGTGGCAGACCTCCTCTCACCCTAATATAACCTTTGATACACACACTCAAAAATACAAACTAACATTTTCAAAACAATGGACATACCAATACCAGTTACAACACACCTATTCAGTAATTCCAAGATCTACACACACATCCACTCATTCACCAACAGTCCCTATACAGTCACTCATACATGTACTCACTCATCATATGTACTCATACACCTATACATCCTGTTACACACCACCACTCATCCATAGAGTTACTCACACACATAGTCACACATGCAAACAAAGTTTCAAACATCCATTTACTTGCATATACAGTTATACACACACTACCACACTTACTTCTACAGAAACTTACACATACTTACTCTCTTAAACAATCACTTATAGAAACACCTACTTATTTGTACAGGAACTCTTCCAATCTCTCACTCTCACATATACTCACTTACATACACCAATACTCACATATACTAGTTTAAAACATATATAGTTACTCATAAAGACACTATTGAGACAGTCATTCACTCACTAACACACCCATACACATACTCATCCACCTATACAGTCCTGCACACATGCTGTCTTCAACACATACAAACAGTGAGTCACTCATTCATGCATCTATGCACTAAGTAATACCCCCACGAACCATACAGACACTCAGACACTCATACTGATACTCAAAAACCAACTAATAACCCATATAGACACTCATGTAGCTACTCACCAACCCATGCAGCCACTTATACACAAAGTGAGAGACTGATACAGATATTTTCATATTTAAACATTACTCACTAACCCATGTATTCACTAAGATACACTTAGTCAGTTATACAATCAATTTTACAAAAATAAATCATCCAGTTAGACACTTATATACCCATTTATTCTTCCATCGACCTTGAGATATACATATATAAAACATATTTAATTTTCAGAAAAACACACATTCACTGGATGATGTCATCAGTGATGTCATCAGAGATGTCATTTGAGATGTCATCAGTGATGTCATGAGTGATGTCACTGACCATGTCATGAGTGATGTAATATGTGACGTCATCAGCAGTGCATTGCGGGCGCGCAAGTTATAGTTAGCTGAATTTCTATGGTTTTGTACGAGTGAAATGTCCAACTTACTATAACGCCCCTGAAACCTATGGTTTTTTCAGTGAATTTCTAAGGTTTTTTAAATGCTAATTTCTAACTATAACGTGCCTGAAACCTATGGTTTTTTCAGTGAATTTCTAAGGTTTTTTAAATGCTAATTTCTAACTATAACGTGCCTGAAACCTATGGTTTTTCAGTGAATATATATATATTTATTATACTATGTATACATGTGAAAATGTCTCGGTCCCCTGTTTGCCTCGGTGGCACGGAAAAAATGGGTGGAACTGACGTCAGCATGCCGACGAGGTCCTCTTATGACTCCAATGACGTCATACGGTGTCGCGAGCGGAGCCGTGCTCGTTGACGTGGGAGAGCTAGGAAAGAATTTCCGTGGAATGCTGGTGCAGGGGATATTCACCTAAGTGTTCAGGCTAGTCCTTTGGGAGCAACTGTTTATGTTGCCACTCCAGAAACCGAAACCAGTGATCCGAGGGCAGAGGCCCTGCAGATGGCACACGAGGTGGGGTGCCCAGTCGTGTGCACCGGCGGGGCAGCGAAGTGACAAGCACCACAACCCACAAAAAGGTAACGAGGGCACTGAATAACACAGGATCTTCTCTTTGTATCTGGCAGGAACAACGAAGTTAAAATGCCCTAGTACCAAATGTAGAATTAGTGCTACAACGGTCTTCAAGAGGACCTGCGATGCCGCTTCTGCCTCCCGTACCCTGGAGGCGGCACATGGGTCACGCGGTACGGTCATACTGCGGTGGGATGCACACTCGTTGACCTCTCATGCACTGCTCCACACTTCAGGGAGTACGCTTTCCATTAGCTATGTTTTCTAATGACATGTCGCGCCGGCCCCGTCCAACAACAGAACTCCTTTAGATCCAAACAGACTCTTCCACTCTCTCACCGGAAGTGAAACCAGGCCACGCGGACACTTTCACAATACAACAGCCGGGAATGCACTTTTCGGTAAAAAACCACATTCCTTCCTCCTAATTAATCAAATAAACTTCTCACTGAAGAACAGGGGCCAGCTTCAATCGGTAAACAGCCGTTACAACGACTTTTTTACTTTGCGATACCATTACAACGCATGCATTACCACGCATGCGTTGTACATCACGAAGTCATTACTACGCATTTTTTTAGAACGCATGGTCATTTACCACGCATGCCTTTACAACGAATTTTGTTGTAAAGGTATGTATGGTAAATGACCATGCGTTCAAAAAAACATGTAGACGATCCATTTCGTTGTAAGGAAACAGAGGCTGTTCTGTTTCCTCACAACGACGTGCACCGCCCCTCAGAGATGACGTGAAGCAGGAACCACGAGGGGAGAGGAACCATGAGGAGTGAGAGGTAAGGGGGATTGGGAATGGGGTGGGGGTTTCTTTTCTAGGGTTTAGGGTAGTGCAGTGGTGTTTGGGTGGTGTAGGGGGTCGTGCTGGGGGTAGTGTTTTAGGGTTTAGGGTAGTGCAGTGGTGTTTGGGTAGTTTAGGGGGTCATGCTGGGGGTAGTGTTTTAGGGTTTAGGGTAGTGCAGTAGTGTAGGGGGTCGTGCTGGGGGTAGTGTTTTAGGCTTTAGGGTAGTGCAGTGGTGTATGGGTAGTGTAGGGGGTCGTGCTGGGGTAGTGTATTAGGGTTTAGGGTAGTGCAGTGGTGTTTGAGTAGTGTAGGGGGTCATGCTGGTGGTAGTGTTTTAGGGTTTATGGTAGTGCAGTGGTGTTTGTGTAGTGTAGGGGTTCATGCTGGGGGTAGTGTTTTATGGTTTAGGGTAGTGCAGTGGTGTTTGGGTAGTGTAGGGGGTCGTGTTGGGGGTAGATTTAGGGTTTAGGGTAGTGCAGTGGTGTTTGGGTAGTGTAGGGAGTCATGCTGGGGGTAGTGTTTTAGGGTTTAGGGTAGTGCAGTGGTGTTTGTGTAGTGTAGGGGGTTGTGCTGGGGGTAGTGTTTTAGGGTTTAGGGTAGTGGAGTGGTGTTTGGGTAGTGTAGGGGGTCATGCTGGGGGTAGTGTTTTAGGGTTTAGGGTAGTGTAGTGGTGTTTGTGTAGTGTGGGAGGTCATGCTTGGGGTATATTTAGGGTTTACTGTAGTGCAGTGGTGTTTGGGTAGTGTAGGGAGTCGTGCTGGGGGTAGTGTTTTAGGGTTTAGGGTAGTGCAGTGGTGTTTGGGTAGTGTAGGGAGTCGTGCTGGTGGTAGTGTTTTAGGGTTTAGGGTAGTGCAGTTATGTTTGGGTAGTGTAGGGTGTCGTGCTGGGGGTAGTGTTTTAGGGTTTAGGGTAGTGCAGTGGTGTTTGGGTAGTGGAGGGGGTAGTGTTTTAGGGTTTAGGGTAGTGCGCCCAACCAGCCACAATATCCGTGGACAAAGGGGATCCTGACTCTTTGGAACGCTCCGTCAATTGAATAATTTGGGTCAAGGGCCCTACCACGTCCAAGACCTATCAATTCCTTTCTTGGGATCCCTCATATACTTGGAGAAAAAGGTACATAGTTTCTCATCAATTTCAGGCGTGTGTGCCACCTTCCCCTTCAGTGAGGGCCTGGGGTATTCTCCCCTCATCCTATTCCTGACCTCCCTTTCAAGGGGTTGATGGATTTTCCCCACCACATACTCTGCCACTTTGGCGTCAGGTGTCCACTCTGCCGACCTAGGATGGTAAATTTGGGTAGGATCGAACATGTCCGAGTGGACCCCGTCCCCAACCGGGGACTGAGAGGAGTGGGACTCTGGACGCCAGCGACGCCCCGAGTCCTTATCCTCATCGGAGGAGAAATCGTCCTCCGATACACCCTCTCCCTCTAAGGGAAACCCGCCGTCGGGGTCTACAATAGTGGTGACAGTGTCGCAATTTTCTCCGGGCCCCTCCTCCTTCCGGCAGGGTGCATGTTTTAGCATTCGCGCACTCTTGAGGAAGGTATCCGTAAGTTTATCAAATCCTTCCAAGTGCCCGCGTTATGCTTAACGGCCCTTTTATTCCCCATCTGGGAGCTACTTGGACCCGCCACCACCAGATCTGGGTCACTGAACACCCCAGGGATGCTTTTTGCCAGCTTATCAACCTGATCCCTAAGAGGAGCCAGCGCCCTAGAAATAGCCAGAGAGAGGGCTTGGTCCACTGCTGGAGGGAGAAGTTGGGGGCCATTCCTCCTCCACTTCCTGGTAGGAGGAGTAAAAATGGTCTTCTGGAGAAGACATGATAGCAGAGGGTGTGAGCACAGAACAAATGCCCTTAAAATCCTTAAGACAGCCCCCTCGCCGGTGCTCCAACAGCTGGGCTTTCCCCGAAGCTGTTATAAAAATAGACTGAGGCGCAATACCAATTACCACCACCAGGTGGTGCTGGTCACTAATGTGGCCGTGTGGGGAAATCACTGCGTAGCGGTGTCAAAATTAGGCGAGGGTTGGTCGGGAATCAAGCGGACACTAAAGGAGTGACCAGATTTCCAAACGCGCGTAAGGACCAGCGGGAGCGCTCGACGGAGCTGCCTCGCTCGGACCAGACGCGCCTGACAGGATCTCACCGCGCGCAGAGCACACAGGGGGAGAAACTGCGAGGGGGAGAACGCGCTCGGGCAAGAGCCTGCTGCGCAGGGAATATGAAAAAATACCAAGGCAATAATGCTAATAACGTGCACAAGAAACCGCTATACAAACAGCAACAACGTCAGATTAAGCCAAGAATGTAAGGAATGCACCTAACTGACGAGCAGTGAAGAAAGAGGAAGCGGAAGGGACGTCACGATATTATATACGATGGACTGTGATATGATTGGACTATAGTTGCCTTGGAGACTACCCCCTAATGGTTCATGGGTTGTGTAGTCTTTTGTTTAATGATGGTTGTGTTACGTTTTCTTTGAACTGCTATGCAAATAAAGTGAGGAAAGATATGCATAATCCTCGCCTCCGTCCTGCCATAGAATTCATTAAACTTTATTTGATCTGATTTAGAAACATAGATCATAAAAGTGTACATAAAAACAGTAAATCCTCTTTCCTAATACAATACAGTGAGAATTAATTAAAACCAGTAGGTAAAAACGGGTGTTACAAAGCCCGGTTCAGAGCAACTTCAGGTTAACAGAATCGTAAAGTTCAATGTTTCGCAAGATCAATCTCATGTACTTCGTGCAAAATACGCAATAAGGGGTCCAAGTAAGATGTAACGCTCCAATACCTGACCAGTTTGCACTATATAAAACTGCAGAAAAACTAAAAATAAAAAGTGTTTTGCACACTTCTGTCATTGGGCTATATGTGGGCTACATCTGGGTGATATTTGTGCTACATTTGGGCTCTTTTTTCTCTGGTGGCCATCTTGGGAGACTTATTTGTTATGAAGTTTCCTAATTTCGTCATTTACTGCAGTCTCCTCAGTAGGAAATGATTTCAGTTTTTACTTTGATTCCATCAAGAAGGCATTCAGATGTGTCACACATTTGCCATAAATTCAGAATGTTAGCACTCTAGTTGTTCATTAGATCACTGTAGTAAAGCTACTGCTCACCAGGGAGTTAACTGGAAGTCTACTGCTGGTTTTGAAAGTGATTGTTTCAGTCTGCATGTCAGAATTTTCTAATGAAATAGAAGAGGATTTGAGATCTCACTTAAAACATGTCCTAATTTTTCTTTCTACAGCACTAACCATAATTTCTATGACAAAATGAACCCCATCATTTTGTTCCTTTTTAAATTAAATGTTTTAAGTGTTACCAGTTTATTCCAATCAAGATGGCTTCAGGTGTGCCATACTTTTGTCATAAGTAAGGCTGTTAGCACTCTAGTTGTTCTTTAGAACACTCTGGGAAGCTGCAGTAGAACACAAAGGCATCAACTGACAGGCTGCTCCTGTTGAAATATAACAGGAAGATATTTGAGATCACACTTGAAACATGTCCTAATTTTTCTTTCTACAGCACTAACCATAATTTCTATGACAAAATGAACCCCATCATTTTGTTCCTTTTTAAATTAAATGTTTTAAGTGTTACCAGTTTATTCCAATCAAGATGGCTTCAGGTGTGCCATACTTTTGTCATAAGTAAGGCTGTTAGCACTCTATTTGTTCTTTAGAACACTCTGGGAAGCTGCAGTAGAACACAAAGGCATCAACTGACAGGCTGCTCCTGTTGAAATATAACAGGAAGATATTTGAGATCTCACTTAAAACATGTCCTAATTTTTCTTTCTACAGCACTAACCATAATTTCTATGGCAAAATGAACCCCCTCATTTTGTTCCTTTTTAAATTAAATGTTTTAAGTGTTACCAGTTTATTCCAATCAAGATGGCTTCAGGTGTGCCATACTTTTGTCATAAGTAAGACTGTTAGCTCTCTAGTTGTTCTTTAGAACACTCTGGGAAGCTGCAGTAGAACACAAAGGCATCAACCGACAGGCTGCTCCTGTTGAAATATAACAGGAAGATATTTGAGATCACACTTGAAACATGTCCAAATTTTTCTTTCTACAGCACTAACCATAATTTCTATGACAAAATGAACCCCATCATTTTGTTCCTTTTTAAATTAAATGTTTTAAGTGTTATCAGTTTATTCCAATCAAGATGGCTTCAGGTGTGCCATACTTTTGTCATAAGTAAGGCTGTTAGCCCTCTAGTTGTTCTTTAGAACACTCTGGGAAGCTGCAGTAGAACACAAAGGAATCAACTGACAGTCTCTGCCGTTGTTGGATGTACATGTTTTACTGAGAATGTCAGACTTCATTCTCACAAGACTGAGAAAGATAATGTGAATTTACAGAAAATATGCTCTCATTTTAGCTTCTGGAGCACCTTCCAAAACTGTATGGGACAAGCATGTGAAAATAGTTTTCTCTCAAACATGATTCATGATATCCCAGCAGAAGGTTTTTCACAGGGTAAAATCACCTTAGAACACACCACAATTCCTGAAATTAGTATGGTACCATCAACAAATGAATTCTAATGTAACTAAAGTCTGTTATCACCCTTTATAGTTCTCCTTTTGGTAACCCTCAAAATCTTCGATTCACTACAATGCATTTCAATGGGGTACTATCATTTATATTGGTCCCAAGATGGCTGCCAGCAATTCCAGGATGAAGTGCTGACAGCCAATCAGATCTCACGATGACATGTGTGGTTAGGCTCCGCCCAGATATATATGTGTTTTCTTTTTCAAATTTCTCAGGAACTACTGAACGGATTTACACCATTTAACCAAAAGGCACGACTCTGAACCAAGGGCTACCTTTTTGCCAAATTTGGTGTAATTCCGTTCAGCAGTTCGGGCTGTAGCTGCGATGAAAGGTTCCTATGGAAAATTGCATGGGGAAAACACGTTTTGGAACCCCCCTTTTTTCTCGGCCCCCACTTGACGAATCACCCCGGAATCACCCCGGAGCGGACCGGAGCGCCCCACGAGTGTTGAAAATTTCGCAAAGATTCGTCAACCGGCGCCAAAGTTAGTTCAAATAGAATGTTGCGGATTTCCTATGGAAAATAGGTCCTAACTATAACTATCTACTGGCGACCGCCAGTAGATATATATATATATATATATATATATATATATATATATATATATATATATATATATTATCTACTGGCGGTCGCCAGTAGATAGTTATAGTTAGACCTATTTTCCATAGGAAATCCGCAACATTCTATTTGAACTAACTTACACCAAATTTGGCAAAGAGGTAGCCCTTGGTTCAGTGTCGTGCCTTTTGCTTAAATGGTGTAAATCCGTTCAGTACTTCCTGAGAAAATCAAAAGTAAAGTCACATATATATCTATGGCCGAGTAGGGTCCGCGTACCCTCCCGATCACGAGCTGCATGCTAATTGGCTGTCAAGTGGCTGTCAACACTCCAAATCAGGAAGTGTTGGCAGCCATTTTATCCTCGGTAGAACCGAGGGACAGAAACAAGTGCGCAAAGCGCAAAAGGGGGCAGGGTAGAAACACCCTGACCCCTAGGTCTGCTCAGGGGGTCCCACAAGGACCCCCTGGGTAGAAAAAAGCATTTTTTTTTTAAATCGGCGGGATGAGCTTACGGTGCGCGGATCCCGCCGTGATTAGAGGCACAGAAACACGTCGCCAAACGCAACAAGGGGGCAGGGTAGAAACACCCTGACCCCCTAGGTCTGCTCAGGGGGTCCCACAAGGACCCCTGGGCAGAAAAAAGCATTTAAAAAAAAAAAAAAAAATCAGCGGGATGCGCTTAGGGTGCGCGGATCCCGCCAATAAAAAAAAAATCGAAGCGCGGTCTCCCGTGCTTCGATGCTATTTTGCCCCCTGGGTGGGCCAAGTCCCGGGGGCATGCGGGTGGTGGGTTTATATTTTATGTGGGGGGCCTCTAAGGCCCCCCAAGCCCCGGGGACCACCACCCCCCGGGGCTTTAAATAAAAAATGGTGCGGGAGGGCTCTCCGCCCTCCCGCAGCCCCAAGGACCGCCACCTCCCTGGGGCTTCTTTTTTTTTTCTTAATTACCTGCGTGGGGGGGCTCCAGCCCCCCCACACGCCATGGGGACTGCCACCTCCCCGGGGCACTTAGAAAACAAATGTGGGGGTCCGTTTCAGACCCCCGAAGCCCCGGGGACCACCACCTCCCCGGGGCTGTGCAATTGAAGGGAGGGGGGCGGTGCGGCCCCCCTCCTGGAGCCTGTGGTGGCCCTGGGGACCGCCACCCCCCAGGGCCGGCTCCTGCAGTGTACTGGGGTGCCTACCCCCGGGACACTGTAGTTTGCTATGACAGGACGGGAGCCTCGCGGCTCCGTCCTGTCATAGCAAACTGCTTTGGTTTTTGGAACAGAGAGCAGGAAACCTGCTCTCTCTTCCAAAAACCAAAGCACATTGCTTTTCCACACGGGGAGCTGCATGTTAGCAGCTCCCCATGTGGAAAAGCAATGCCGGCTCCCGCAGGTCCGTGGGGGAGTTGGGGTCCCCCCACGGACCCCAAAGGATAGGGCCAGCCCCGAGGGATGGGGTCCCCGGGGCAAGTAGTGCCCGGGAGGGGAGCCACGCCGTTCCCCTCCACAAATTAGAAAAAGAAAAAAAAAAAAAAAAAAAAGGCCGGCCCCGGGGGATGGGGTCCCCGGGCCAAAATTGGCCACGGGAGGGGGGCCCACGCGGTCCCCTTCCCGTTACTTTAAAAAAAAAAAAAAAAGGGGGTCAGGCCCTGGGGGATGGGGTCCCCAGGACCCAAAATAATTAAAAAGAAGGGGGCCACACAGCCCCCTTTTTAAAAAAAAATCCACAAAAAAAATCCGGTATCGCGCCGGAGGCCACGCCCCCTCCTTGGCAGCACTCTGCAAATGCGCCCCCTGGACGAATTCCCCTTGAATACTGGGGGTCCCTGGGGCCAATTAGCCCACCAGGAACCTCCAGTATGCGCCAGGGGCTGCGTTGCAGAGAGGTGTTCTGAGGCCACGCCCTTTTACACCTCTCTGCAACGCAGCTCTGTGGCGCTTAATGGAGGTAGCTGGTGGGCTAGTTGCACCCCAGGGACCCTCAGGATTCAAGGAGTTAATCCCCGACTTAAAACGCGCCCACGGGGCGCGTTTGCACAGTGGTGAAGGGAGGGGCGGAGCTTGAGGTGACATGTGTGCAAACAGGCCCGTGGTGCGTTTTAAGATGGGAATTAAATCCTCTTCAATCCTGAGGGTCCCTGGGGCCAACTAGCCCACCAAGGTACGTCCAGAAAGCGCCACAGAGCTGCGTTGCATAGAGGTGTAAAAAGGGGCGTGGCCTCAGAACACCTCTCTGCAACGCAGCCCCCTGGCGCATATTGGAGGTTCCTGGTGGGTTAGTTGGGCCCCAGGGACCCTTGGGATTGAGGAGGAATTAATTCTCCAACTTAAAACGCGCCACAGGGCGTGTTTGCAGACATGTCACCTCAGGCCCCACCCCCTTCCTTCACCATTGTGCAAATATTCCTCTAAAATCAGCTGAACTACGAATTCCGATTTACTCACCTGTTATCAGGAGAGACCTCAGTGCTGCATCTTTGAGCCCAGTACTGATCCTGAAAAGTAATTTTAACCGTACTTACCAGTAACTTGAATTTCCTTCCATAGGCTAACATTGACTGGTTTCACTTGGAAATTCTTCTGTGTGTGGAGTTTTGGAACTTTATAATATTCCTCTAAAATCAGCCGAACTACGAATTCCAATTTACTCACCTGTTATCAGGAGAGACCTCAGTGCTGCATCTTTGAGCCCAGTACAGATCCTGAAAAGTAATTCTAACCGTACTTACCAGTAACTTGAATTTCCTTCCATAGGCTAACATTGACTGGTTTCACTTGGAAATTCTTCTAAGTGTGGAGTTTTGGAACTTTATAATATTCCTCTAAAATCAGCCGAACATCTCAAATGACATCACTGATGACATCACTGATGACATCATCCAGTGACTGTGTGTTTCTGTAAAATTTAAATTTGTTTTATATATATGCCAAGCTGTATTGAAGAATGAGTGGTTGTATAAGTGTCTGTATGGAGGATTTACTAGGTACGTGACTGACTGTATAAGTGAGTGATTAAATGTGTCTTACTGAATGCATATGTTAGTGACTAAACTGTGTGAAAGTCTGTATCAGTCTGTCTGTTGTTGTGTAAGCTGCTGCATGGGTTGGTGAGTAGCTGCATGAGTGTCTATATGACTTATTGATTGCTTGCCTGAGTATTTGTATGGCTGCCTGAGTGTGTATGTGTGTGTGGGTGGGAGGTGTGTGACTCTGTGCATAGATGTGTGAGTGGTTGATTCACTGGGCGTATGGCTTCAAGAGTGCATGTGGAAACAGCTGTATGGGTGGGTGAGTGTGTGTACTGGTGTGTTGGTGAGTGAATGGATGTTTCAGTGGTACATGTGCAATTAACTACATATGTAAAAGGCAGTATATGTGAGTGATGGTGTATATAAATAACTATATGAGAGAGTCAGTAATTGTGAGAGTGGCTGCATGGATGAGTGTGTATTTGTATCAGTGATTCTATAACAGAGTAATTATGTGTTAGTATCTGTATGAATAAGTGAGCTGGTGTCTGTATAACTGTATAGGTTAGTAAATGGAAGTATGATTGATTCTTTGCATGACTTACAAGCCGTGAGAGTAACTCTGGATATGTGGCAGTGTGTGAGTGTCTGTATAGGTGTATGAGTGCATATGATAGTGTTGTATTGATGTGTGACTACATGTATGAGTGACTGTATGGGTGAATGAGTGGATGTGTGTGTAGACCTAGGAACCAGTCAGTGTGTATTTAGTAACTGGTATTGATGTGTCTATTTTTCGAAATTGGTAGTCTGTATTTTAGAGTGGGTGTATCAAAGGTTATATTCAGGTGTGAGGAGGTGCATGAGATTTTCACGTGGATTATGTCATCAGTGATGTCAGCAGTGACGTCATTTCAGATGTCATCAGTGATGTCATCAGTGATGTCACTGACCATGTCATGAATGATGTAATATGTGATGTCATCAGCAGTGCATTGCGGGGGCGCGAGTTATAGTTAGCTGAACTAACTATAACGGTGGAATTTCTATATTTTTGTATGAGTGAAATGTCCAACTAACTATAACTTCCCTGAAACCTATGGTTTTTTCAGTGAATTTCAAAGGTTTTTTAAATGCTAATTTCTAACTATAACGTCTGTAAAACCTATGGTTTTTTCAGTGAATTTCTAAGGTTTTTTAAATGCTAATTTCTAACTATAACGTCTGTAAAACCTATGGTTTTTTCAGTGAATTTCTAAGGTTTTTAAATGCTAATTTCTAACTATAACGTCTGTAAAACCTATGGTTTTTTTCAGTGAACTTCTAAGGTTTTTTAAATATTAAACTACTATTCTGCTATTTGTCATTAGTACTGTTTTTTCTAACTTTTCCACTACAGAAAAGAAAATAAACTGTAAAACTGTTGTGTAATGTAATATATTTCAGAAATTACAGTTACTTATCAAATAATACAACATAATTTAACATTTTGAAAACATATTTTGTCCCTTTTTCTGCTGTTTTCAGATTCTACTTAACTTCACTATTCACAGTGATGTCAGTGTAGTATCATCATAAACAGCTGGGAAAAAAACAATCAACTGGATTGTTAAAAAAAACAAATGACTAATTCTTACAACCACAATACGAAATCAACACAAATAACGCATTCAATACTATTTCCAATTTTTAAATCTTACCTTTACTCTGTAGTTTCTGTTCACATTTTCCCCCAAGGCCAAATAATGTGTTGAATTTTTTTCTCGAAATCATCCAGTATAAATTCCTTAAAGCATTTTCCCATTTTCTCTCTAGGCCGAATAATGTATCTAATATTTTTGTTTAAGAAATATCAAGTATGAGTTGGGTATTTCATAAGGCAATCTCGATTTTATTTCCAAGTGTGTATCGTTGCAATGACTCCAACCATTATTATATTTTAAATATACAGTATAATGTCCACATGTGGTAGTAGCTCCAGCATGGAAAACAATAGCCAGTGTTGCGAATGTTCTTCCAGAAATAGATACTTGACTAGCAACAACATTTTTAATTTTCGTTTACACTTTTCTTCCATTTGGTCTACAGCGTTGTAGCATTAAAATTACATATTTTCCATATCTTTCTAGGCATAATGTAGATAACATTTCTGATTGACAACGAGAACATTTCATATCATGATTTGCTTCTTTTACTAATTTCGGAAAAGGTACAGATTTGCAGTCAGGTATTGTTAAATATAGAAATCGTTCTCTGTCAACTATAGTACTAGAAGTTATTGAACACTGTTCACATTTGTGATCCCATTTGTAACTGAGTCCAAATAAACTCTCAATCTGGATTCCTTCATCTTCTAATACTCCAAGCATAACCATCAGAAACTCTTGTGCATCTTGTTGTATATTAGGACTGAACGTTAAAGATCCAGTACATGTAGCCAAGAGTTGTCGAATACCAGAAGCAGTATGGATCTTACTTCTGTCAGTTCTCAATTGTTCAAATAAAGTATAAAGTGCAGAACATAATCTTTTTCCTGACTTTCCATAATTTCACCATACAGATCTTCTAGATAAAATATAACGTTTAGAATAACATTACCATAGCACTTGACACCAGAAGCATTTTCTAATTGGTATCCCACAACATCATCACTTGTTTCTATTTTCTGTTTCTTTGCATCTTTTCTTTTCTCTTGAATTTGTTTCTGCTTTTCAACCATACTTGATTCATCAACATGTTTGCGTTTTGAACACACAGCACGTTTTTCATAAATAGGATATTCACCTAAAGTTGGTGCATAAAGTCTTCTTAAACGATTATATTCTCTTACACAATTTACATCAGCACTAACCTTGTTTTCATCTAAATCAATTAAATACAAACCAGACAATGTTCTAACTCGAGATAATGCAACGTATGCCATTCCCTCTTTAAACACAGTTCTTCCAACATTTACTAAAGCATTATCTACACTTAAACCTTGACATTTATGAATGGTTATTGCATATGCTAAACAGGAAGGAAACTGTTTTCTACGAACATACAAGTCTTTTACCAGCAAAAAACGTACAGCACAACGCCCAATTTGTTTCTCCTCTGCAATCTGATCAAATTAAATTTTCAAGAATTCAATTGCATTTCTGTTTTGATATTTTACAAATTCAACAACTTTCCCTATTGCTCCATTCACTAAACCTTTTTCTATATTCAAATTACGCCTCAAAACTACCCGACAGTTTATACATACATCTAAAAAAAATTCTAAGCCAGCAGTTTTTGATACAGACTTTTCCAAAGAATCCAATTTAGTCTGTAGTTTATTTGAAAGAAGAAATGTTATTCCTTGATGCTCGATTTTATCAATAGCTTCAATGTGAACTATTTCTTGATTTTCCAATTTCAGAAGCTCTTGATTAAATGTATAACACTCTTCCAGTGTAGGCATTAAGCAAAGTATTGACTCTTTTTCTGCAATGTTCTTGTACAGTACTCCTGCTGGTGTGTTTTCAGTTGTAAACAAGTTCTTTAGTAGACGACTTTGTAAAGCTTGTTTACCATGTTTGCTTAGAACACCAATTTTTACATCTTTCAGAATATTTCCATAATCTTCATCACTTGCTTGTCGCATATTCTGAGTGAGTTCTTTATATTCAAAATGTAACCAGAGATTCACATTTCCAATACTTTCCAAAGATTTCCTAGTGTCTTCATGTAGAAGAGTTTTAAAGACTGGTTCTCCTTTTACAGGAGTTAGTTGTAGCAGATCTCCAAATACAATTAAATGTTTTCCTCCAAAGAGAACGTCGTAATCTGTTTTTAATACCTGTTGCATTCTTAAATGCACGAAAGCAAGCATTACGTTTGAGACCATGCTCACCTCATCAATAATTAAAAGTTTAATCTTCTTCAGCACTCTTGACACTTCATAAGAAGCTTCTCCAGACAACTTCTGATATTCTAATTTATTATCATGCTCAACTGGTAACATTAGTAATCTATGCAAAGTAATTCCTTTAACATTGTGCGCAGCTAATCCAGATGGAGCTGTTACTACACAAGATAAATGTGAACCAGTAGTTTTTATAAGATAACTGGTCAAAACTTTAATTAAAACACTTTTACCCGTTCCAGCTTGACCACTGATGTACATCAGAATAGTTTAAATGATGAACATACACATTCTTTTTTTTCATGCAACAAACCATGTTCTATCTGTTCTCTCACTTGTACATATATTTCTTTCTGTTCAATATTTACTTGTTCTTCTAACTTTTCCAATGTAATATTCTCCTCTTGTGCTTGTTGCATTGCAATTTCCACTTCATGCATAGCAATCGCTGCTTCATTTTCCACTATTGGTTGTCCAAGTGGATCTTGACTACATGGACCAGAACTTTGACTATCTTGAGAACTTTCATTTGCAATTCAGCTGTAATAGTCTTTTCCTGTTCAACTTCATCATTCAACATTTTTAAATATGTAGGGAAAATTGAACATGCAATGCTATCTTTACATGCATTAAAAGAATCTTCGTAGCAGTCGAAATCTCCAAGTAATTCCCTTTCGGTACGCCGTGGTTTGAGCAGTTGGAGAAGTGCTAAATAGTAAAATTCTCGCTTGTCTGGAGTTTCACAACTGAGGGGCCGATTCCGATTCGGGCCGGAAATCTCTCCAACCGAGCCGGACTCGGAGAGATTTCCGACCGAATCGGACCCTAGCAGCCCGACCGAACGAGTACGATGCGCACGTATGCCATCGGACTCGAGTCGGTCGGACTCCCATTGAAGTCAATGGGAGCCTGTCGTACAACGCGTACGCGGGCTCCCATTGACTCAATGGGTGCGAGGCGGACAAGGGCGCCCCCTACAGCGGGTACGCATCGAAGCGGGTCGCGCCGTACACGCACAGGTAGAGGGGACCCATGGGTACCCCCTGTGTGCGACTCGCGCGGCTACGCGTACAGGGGGGTCCGACACGGACCCCCGAAGTACGGCTCCAACTGCTCTTTCGAGCCGGAGTGCGCTGCTCGGTCGGACTGCTCGCGGCGCGCATCGTACTTACCCGGCCGGGGAACGTCTCCATTGCGCGGTGCGAGTCGAGTCCGAGCGAGTCGGTCGGTGCGGTTCGACCCGGGAACGAGTCGGTCGGAGCAGTCGGGACGCCCGGACGAGTCGGTCGGCGAATTCGCATCGTACTCGCTCGCCCGGACGCGCGTACGATTCGGTCGGGAAATAGGGCTCCGAATCGGATCCGGTTAAGCCGAATCCGATTCGGGGCCCTACCGGCCGAGATCGGAATCGGCCCCATTGTTTCTTGTGGTTGATAAGGTTACCTTTTGTGTGTTTTACTAAACATCCATGACATCCAAGTACTGCATATTTTCCTTGTTTTAAATTCTGTTTAACATTTCTTTTGAAGCTGTAATGTTGAAGTACTTCATACAGACATAGCTGTTCCAGATGTCGACTCCTTTTCGGATAGTATGTATCCAACATATTAGTTTTAAGAATTTCTGTACTGTCTGGTTCATTTTCTGCTAAGTATTCAATTGCTTCTAATGATTTCAACACTCTATTTCGTGAGCAGGCAAGACCTAAACTTACCCAAATGATACCTCGTGATTTTGAATATAAACTTGAAGAGCACAAGCAGTCTGAACATTCATACGATCCAATTTCTCTGTGGGAAAGCATTTTCAAAGTAAAGCTGTACAATTTTTTGCTAAGGCTTTTCTCTTGTGCAATTTCTTCCCACATTTGTTTCATCTCGGTTTTTTCTGATTTCGTTATATATGATGTAACGTAGCGTGCAACAGCAAATGAGTTGTCTGCAACCTACTGGATGTCCATATTTGCATTCCACATTTTTAAAATAACCGGATTGTAGTCATTAATATACTTTGACAGTTCTGTTCTTTTCAAGTTGTAGGTATTCTTTGGAGATTTGCAAGTTATTGTGTGCCTTACAGAAGAAAAAAAAGAATTTACTCTTCCTTTAGAAATTACTGGACGTGGAAATCCAAACCGACACTTGGTATAAAATTTTCCTTTAGACTTGTATTTTCGTCGGCAGTACTTTCCACAACGGTGACTTTGGAAACGCAAAACTTGCTGTCTCAAGCTTCTATCTCTTCCTTCTCTTGGAATCTCACATGTCACATACTGTTCAATGAAAGACAATACTATTTCCTCTGAATCAGTTCCAAATTTAGGTGCATCCTTGATCCACAATAGCATATGTATATGAGGAGCACCTCTCGCTTGGTACTCCTTTCTCCAAAAGAAATCGGTAACTTCTCCAAGAGGTGGATTCTTTTTATTGCAGATGAAAGACATCATAGCTTGAAACCTATGATTAAAATATCTGCACACATTTACAGGATCCAAAGAACACAGTTCTCCAGGTGTCTTCATTTCAACATTCTTTATATTGGAATTTGCTTCTCGTAGAAATTCAAGCAAATCTTCCCATGCATACTCTGCACAGCTAAGTGTCACAAACCATGTTGGTGTACCTAAGTTCCGTAACATACACTTCAGTTCTCCATGACGACGATACCAATACTCATTTGTTCCTCGTTGACATGCCATCAAATTAATTAACTGTGCTTCTAAATTTTCATCTGTTTCTTGAACTTTCTCCACAAATTCTTTCGCTGAAAGAAGTGATTGATGAACTCCAGTTTTCAGTATGTGGTTCACTTCATACGACAGAGAAGACAGATCACTTTCAAACAAAAGGTGAAATATATATGGTATACACTGCCGGAATCTAGGATCTTCAGAGTATAATCTTGTTGAGCGATATTCTGATGCTGGAATACGTACAGGTCGGTCATCATATCGTCCATCTTCTCCAGTAGGAAACAGCTGTGGAAAACAAAGAGCTTCTAAGCTTTTCTCCCATTCACTCATTGGAGTTCCCTTTGCTTTTTTCATTTGAAATAACTCAATACTGTTTCCTATTACTTCTTTTGAATGTAGAGGACATATTGTGTAATGTTCATAAATATCTTCACTCCTTGACTTCTCCACTTTCTCTATTTCACCACTTGAAATTTCAGATTCATCTTCCAAACTTATTACCTGTTGTTCCACATTTACACTTTTATAATAAATATTATTCTCCACAAGATATAATGTAGCCTTTTGAAGTTTTTTAATATCCACAAATTCTTGCCATATTTTCCGACTCTTTGTTGGTACTCCATTTACTAGAATGACTACTGCTTCATTTTCATCTTTGTCTCCACCAACAATTTCAATATTTTTCTTAAACTCCAAAGGTAAGTACACTACTCTTCCTTTCAGCCCTCTTTGTAAGTCTGTTGGTGGCAGTTTACCTGTTTTAGGCTCCATGCGAATTATAGTTTGAAATGGATGAACAGATTGAATTAGAACTGACTCATATGTATTCAAATCTGCCAGTTCCTCCGGAATAGCTACTAATTCTAACTTATTATGTACTGCTCTAGCGGGCATTTTGTTTTCTTCTAATTTGTTATAACAATATTTACAAATATGTTGATCACTGCCTAACTCAAATTGACCTTCCACTAACAAGTAAGTTGCAAATTCTTTCCATTTATCATTATTCTTCTTTTCAGATTTCAAATACAAATCAACATTCCTAGTTTGAATTTTATAATTAGTACGTTGAAAACAAACACAAACATAGTTTGGAATTTGAGAGCACACTATGTTAAACTTTCCAATTTCTTCTTCAAACTGATCAATTATAATCACTTTCCCATCTTCTTCAACATCTGTAATTGTCAAACTTTCACTTTCTATACACTGCTCTTCTGAACCAAAATATCGGAACTGAATATCATCACACTTCTTTTGTACATCTGATAAAGAACCGTGTAAAAGAGCTGTATTTAGTTCACCTAAACATAATGCAGGACTTTTTACATAGTACAGTTTCCTTACAAACTTCCGCATTTCTGAATGGTGTACTGCTAACATCCTTAAGTGATGAAAAACACTTTTACACAATTTTCTTGAAAGACAAGCCAGAAAATGCCCATGTTTCTCAGTATATTTTCTTACATTACAAGGATCAAGTGTTTGTAACAACCTAATCATCTGTTTTACACTTTTCTGTGTATATTCTCGTAACAAATTTCGCATTATATCAATAGATTCCTGTCGAATACTACAAATACTGCTACAACCCCACTTATCCACAGGAGCTTGTGTGCGTTTCCCTTGCACTTCTTCAGCTATTAACTGTTCTGCACTAATAGTAACCATTTCCTCTTTTGCAACAGTACAACCATTCTGAACTTCGTAGCAACGACCTCCAGTATCAACTGCAAATGGTAAACTATTTTCTTGGAAGTAACTCTCTTCATTAAAAAAAAGGTTCACTATTAGATGTATGTTTCCATTTTCCACTGAAGATTTTATAAAAGTTGCTTCTGTTCACACGTCTTTTTTTCTACTTTTGTCTTTCAGAATCTTCATTGTTTTATCCAACACTTTCATCCTCTTCAAAATGAAAATGAATATTTTTTGTTCTAACTTAACAGCAGTATCCACTATGCTTTCAACACGCTGTTTCTGTTTCAATTGCAGCACTTTCTTTTTATATTTGCGGCATCCTTTTATTAAATTCTGAATTACTCTATTTCGAAAAACTCTTTGATCGAATTTCTTGAAATTGTTTTTGTCTACGGGTAACAAATACTCTTTCCTTATCATGTTTTTTTCTTGCAATTTGAAGTCAAAGTCTGCTTATCCTTACTTGAATTTTTTTATTTTTCCTTTGTGTGATGTTATTTTCATTAAATGTTCGTAGTACTTTTTTAGAAATTGTCTAGTGTTTTTACCAGAAGTAACTATTTTTGTAGTACTCTCATTTTCTTCTAATGCACATTTTTGACTTTTCTTTAAGTAGATTGCCTTTTTGTTTTTCCTTTTTTTCCAGTTCTTCTAGGCATTTTCAATTTTTAATCCAAACAAAATAATTTTCTGCGAATGAAAAAAAAGTTTCAATTATTTGTTATATCTGTTCAATATGTCAAAATAATCACATACAATTATATAAGTTCCAGTGGCGGCTTGCAGAGGAAATGCTGCATGGTACTGGAGCGGAATAAGGGAACAGTAGGGTGGCAGGTAGTGTCATCCGACATACAGCACGTATTTATTGAATTATTTAGATTCACCTTCCCATTTTATATGTGACTCCACTACCTCCTACTTTACCCCTCACCGCCCCGCCCCACCCCCCCGTCCCATGCACCCCAACGTCCCACGCCACTTCCTCTGCAACCCACTACAGATAACTCTGTAGATACTATTTTGTAAAATTGTTATCTGTATACTTAAGAGTGATATTCTCAACTAAATGGCCCATGTAAACGTTACCCTTATTAGTTTAACATTTCTATCGGCAACTTAGCAAGCATAACACTGCACCATATTAGCAAAAATATGGTACAGGCTTACATTTTATTGTGGATGTACATAAGCAAGTACAGATCATCTGTTAGACAGCAACAAAAACCACCGACATGGAGATGGAGAGGGGGGAAAGATTAAGGGACATATTTACAAGGAGCCATCGCCGAATTAACGGCACTTTATCACAGCCAAACTTGTGATAAATTTACCCCCCCATTCACAAGTCAGTGTTAACAGCCCACAGCACCAGTATACCCGCGATAGCAGCCTCAAAAAACATCGCCACAGACGACCCTCGCAAATATCGCTAATGAGATGCAGAGTAGGCGTTCCCGTGACAAAAGCACACCTCAACATTCACAACGACCAGCCACATCCCCGATAAAAACACAAAACGGGCGATAAGGCGCATTAGCACCAGGAAATTTACACCTGCTCTGACCTGGTGTAAAGTTGGACGGCAGCCAGCACCACAAAAGGAAGCACAGCCCAGGGCCACATCCGAAGGGCAACAGATGCCATGGAGCAACTCATCATGCGGCCCGGACACCCAACAGGGCCACAACACCCACCGCCAACACCCCAGGACCCCATCCCACACCCAGAACACCCCCACCCCCGGCACCACCCCCAACACCGGACTAAGAAATTGCACACCAACACCACCAACCCCAAAACAAACAACTTGCCTCATGTCGCACAAGCAGCAAAATAAACATACATGCGTGACCAGAAAATGGAGAATCAGTCATACAGCAATGCAACCACCAACACAAAACACCACACAAACAAAAGCAGAAACAACCCCTAGGATGAGTCCTAGCTGCTCCCACTGGACAATCCGTAGCACACAGCCCGGTAGACCAAATCCTAGACAAGATGGTGTGCCATGCGCGCAACAAACGAAACAGAGGGAGAGAGCGAGGGAGAGAGACGGAGTGAGATAGCACAAGCAGCGCAAGGACGCACGGGCACCTGGCTCCACATGCCAACATATGTGTGTACATCGCCATCCGTACACCATGAGCCCAAGGCTGTGTCCCAATCTCAGCGCCAAAGCCACATCACATTCCCAAAACGAAAGTAGTAGTGAGACAAACATCAGGGATGAAAGCACCATTGACCCAATGCAGAAGCCGGTAGGACACCTACATCTCTGACCTTGGTCCCGAACGCGCCTGGAACACCCTGATAGAGATACAATGGCAGATGGGGACGACTCCCACACCACGCATTCCGCAAATAAACCATCCAACTTATCCACAGCCCACACATAGAAGCCCCTGCCTGTGGTACCCCCTCATGGGAAGGCCTTGACACCCACGGAAACAGCAACCCATGTCCCACAATGTTGCACACACATTCAAATTATTGCTCAGAGCTGTGGCATATCCTCCACACAACAACCGCAGTCCAGAAGAGTGCCTGTTCACGAGACGCACCAACGCAATGGCAGGCCATACCGGGCACATGCACAACACCCGTCATGTGGAACAGTACCGTGCACGTATGCTGCATTTACTGGGTGCACTGCCACTGGCAGTGCTGCGGATGAGTTACAGGCTCAGCTTCCACATTGCCCACGTCACCTGTGTCCAGCCCTGGTTTCACTGCCGAACATGCACATTCGAGTGTCCCATGGATCTCTGCCTATCCAACACAACTGTTGATGAATTGGACTATGACTTGTGTTTGCGCCCCCTGTTGGATCAAGAACAGGAGTGTAACCGAGACAGCCGTGCATGGGATGCCTTGACATACTGCGTATGTATTGGTAGTTGTGCATGGGAGATGGCACAATTTCTCGTCTGCAGTGACCACATCGAGGCGCTTCCCTATTGGGCTGTGTTGCGGATCGGTGACACGGCGTGGGCTGAGCACACCTGCCCGGACCACCTAATGGATTGGCTCACCCTGGTATTCCTTGAACACAACAACAGCGTACTATTGGAACACATTGCACATGAAGCTGCACGGCCATTCATGGACGAGTAACTATGTACCTGCAGCCACATCCTATTGCCACCCACAGCACATGGCCCAACAACTTGTTGCACAGTGGGGATTGCTCACATATCCCACCAAAACAGAGCACACGTCTCCCATCGGTCGGGCTCTGGATGCATGTGCATGGAATAACGCGTGTGCACACACACCTGTCCAAGGCGACACAGGTCCATGGTCCGAGCAACACAGCGTCGTTTTGCAACGTTGCCAATTGGGACACACTGCTGGGTGAGAGCACACACATGGTGATGTAGCACGACATGCGAACCTGTCGGACCCTCACACCTGATCACTGTTGGCAGAGCAGACAATTGCCGCACCCCGGAGGCAGAGCACCATGCAGACCCCACGTACAGTCAGTCGTGCCCCCTCACACGGAGCACTGTGCTGGCGCCAAACAACACATGACTCATCCAGCAAGGCAAGGTGGGCTGTGAGCGTTGCCATATGTGATCAATATTATCCATTTGAGCCCCAACATCATCTGCCCCTCGACATGTACCCATGCTGCGTGTAAGTATCTTAAGCATGTCCGTGCCTGTTGTGGCCATTGCCTCGTCCGTACTGACACGCACATGCCAATAAAGCCTATGCCACTCCACTGGTGTCTAACTGTGAGGTGTATTGAAAACATTGTCCACTCGTGTGCCACAATGAACCTCGTCCCAACACAGGGAAGAACTGACTGTCGCATGTGCAATGGGGGTGTATCCCTTTGGCAAGCTCCGCCTCTGTGAGCCAGACATTGTTTTTGCATAGGTGCTGGACGACATCTGATGCAGCCCCATCACCTACGCAGTCTGATGTGTCAAGGGCACACAACCATGCAGCCATCACCCCGCCATACACACCAGAAACAGAACGCGTATGAGGGGAGTTTTGTACCACATTGCCTTGATTGCTGATGTTCTGTGATTGCTATGTGTGTGGGCTGCATTGTGGGGGAATTGCCCCTGCACCTCTGATTTCATGTAGCCTTCTCCCCTTCAGACGGGGTGCCTTTGGATTGTGTGTTTTTCGGTGTCTGTTTTGCTTTTGACTTGGGTGATGTGTGCTTGCGGACTTATTTTGTGGCCTGGTGCATTGTTGGTCTGCTGCGTGTATTGTAAGGCATGGGTTGTGGTTGCACGCGGACACGTCGGAGTGTGACCTGCTCCTTTGAGGATGTGATCCGCACTTGGCTCCGTCCATCTCGCTTCGTGGGCCATGTCATTTTCTTTGCGCAGCTCCTATGCTATCCGAAATGCAGTGTTACTTGCATAGTAAGTGTGGGTCACGGATCTGCTGGTTTGCTGGATTCAGCATATGTGCAAGGGTAGGTTGTGATATTGGTGATTGGGGGGGCACTCTGTCCACATTGTGGATGGGGGCCTACTTGGCCTTTGGATGTGTGCTGCAGTGTGCCAAGGCATTCAGGGACATGTTCCAGGGTCATTGTGGGTGTACTGTGTGCTGCACAAATTAATGCCGTATCTGATTTACAAAACTACATACTAGTTTAAACATAACAAACTATACTGCTTATTTGTTACCTCTATACCTTACTCCTAAAACCATGTAATCTTTCAAACATATGTTACGTCACTTTTGTACCATTGAAACTGATTACGACCTTTTCTTTACACTACAGATCCCATGAACATGCTAATAAAGGTATAAGTGCTATTTTCATACTAAATAAAGCTCTCTTACTTAATTTTTCTAAACACTACTGTTTGTTGCACAAAAGCTTTTTAGAGAATATAAGCTTAACCTGACCAAGGCAAATCCCACCTCTGGTATATTGACTACGCAATTCCTAGAGGTTAAAGACCAATACAGGTTAGAACCTGTTCTTGATGCCATTCAGCCCCCCCTAGGCAAAAAACTTTATATACAATTCAGGCACGGTGTGTTACTACTCCTTGCCTTTACAAATAACTGGGGGGGTGCTTTGACTAAAAGCTGTCCGGTCTGTGATAACATTCCAGAGACGGATCAACACGTATTGTTCTTCTGTCCGGCATATAGAAAGATCAGGCACCGATGGCTACAACAGGTCTGCCGGAACCTCGGGACAAACCATTGTGTTGAGGCTTATAGGATATTAAAATATGATACTAGCCTCCCTATTGTGTACTCAGTCTCTCGATATTTATTTTCAATGTGGTGTGTACGTTTAACTATACTAAAATGTAGCCTGGTCTAATTGGATCTTTTTTACCTCATTATTATTTTTATGTACTTTTTAATAATTTTAACTTTTTAATACACACAATTGAGTAGTTATATGTACATTAATCTTTTTATCTGGAGTTTTTTAATGTATTAGTATTCCTTTTTGGGAAATTGAACTGTATGAAATGTGTCCCTTTTTTATCTGTGCTTTTATGGCCAGAAAGGCCAAAATAAAGATTTTTCGATTTGAAATGAATTGCTAACCGAAATGCAGTGTTACTTGCATAGTAAGTGTGGGTTACGGATCTGCTGGTTTGCTGGATTCAGCATATGTGCAAGTGTAGGTTGTGATATTGGTGATAGGGGGGGGGCACTCTGTCCACATTGTGGATGGGGGCCTACTTGGCCTTTGGATGTGTGCTGCAGTGTGCCAAGGCATTCAGGGACATGTTCCAGGGTCATTGTGGGTGTACTGTGTGCTGCACAAATCAATGCCGTATCTGATTTACAAAACTACATACTAGTTTAAACATAACAAACTATACTGCTTATTTGTTACCTCTATACCTTACTCCTAAAATCATGTAATCTTTCAAACATATGTTACGTCACTTTTGTACCATTGAAACTGATTACGACCTTTTCTTTACACTACAGATCCCATGAACATGCTAATAAAGGTATAAGTGCTATTTTCATACTAAATAAAGCTCTCTTACTTAATTTTTCTAAACACTACTGTTTGTTGCACAAAATGGGGATGACACATGAGGAGAGGTAACGGAGGTGTAATCCACAAACTTTTATTGTACCGTTCCTTTAATATACGTATATTGAGGGTTTTAAGTGGGATGAAAAAAATGCGGGTGTCTAAAAGGGGTAGCAGTGTTCAGCACCGGTAACACCCAGTCCACTTAAAGTCCTGCGTATATTCAGCACAGAGACACACCCTAACAATTTTCATCACTTATAATCACAGTTAGTTTACTAGCGTGAAAAAATCGTATAGAAAATTTACTAAGAACATTTTTAATTGTTTTTATCTCTCACACATTTATAAAATATCTCTTGTAAAGAAACGCCCCTCTCCACCTTTATTTCGTACGAACGAGCAATAAATAATACCTTTACCAGCATCTAGTCACTAACTACTAACACTGTGCACTGTACCCAATTGTAAAGCAGAAATAGTGAGTATCATCAAATGATTAAAACTATGCATACATACACAAAGCAACGTGCATGTTTACTTTGTCCATTTACTCTCTATGTAATCTGTGCACATTCTGAACGGGTTCGCAGTATATCACCTGTTTTCACTTATACTCAAATGTACCTTACAGTAAAAAAATGACATCACAACCTATGCATATGTAATATTTCCTACATAATACAGTGCATTTTTATACCATTGAAACTGATTGCAACATTCTTTATATAGTACAAATTCTACCAATATGCCAATAAACCTATAAGTGCTATTTTTATAATACAAAAAGCTGTATTAAATTACTTTTATAAACAGTACTGTTGGGGGCACAAAATGGTGCTGCAAGGTAGACAGAGTAAATGAAGGTATAATTCCAAACTTTTTATGTATCGTCCATTTACTATACGTATATTAACACCGTTAACTGGGATGAAAAAATTGGCGGCTCTCTTAAAGGGGTGGCGGAGCCTACTACTAATAACACCCGGACCACTTAAACGCCTGCGTATATTCAGCAGAGGAACACACCGTGAGAATTACTATCACTAATAATCACATTTACTTTACCACTGTGAACAAAATCGTACAGAAAATATACAAAGAACATTTTCATTTATTTTTTATCTCTCACATATGTAAAAAAATGACTTCTGAAGAAACGCTCCCTAACAACTTAGATTTTCTAAGAACACCCAAATGCAAAGCTTCGCAGTACCACACCAGCCTTGACTGACATTGAAATCTACCTCTCAGTGTAAAAAATGAGACCACAAACTGTGCACATAACATTTCTTCTTTTTTTTCCATCTCTGTTAACTTAATAACACATGAATTTTCTACTGTGACCCCTTCTCCACTATTTCCAGACTGAGCATAATTTCCAAACGTGTGACATTCTGTTTATCTCGCCGGAATAGATATACAAATCGAAATTAACGCTACAAGGAATTTCCAAACCCATACAAGGCTATATTCACAAGAATGGCGATAACATTATTGCCGCTTTGGCGGCAGGAAACTGCCGCTAAAGCGGCGATAATGTTATCGCTCGTCTTGAGAATATGGCCCACAGTCTTTTACAGATAACAACTTGCACTTTTTCTTTGCGAAAACTCCTAAACATATATAAAGTACTTGTTTAACAACTAGTTACACATTATGCATATTTTAGAACCAATAAAACACCAGACTTTACTAACACTGTTATTTAGAAATAAAAATACTTGTAAAGTTAAAAATATCGTCTCAAATACTTAACCACTACTACAAAACACATAACACACCTTCTTAATTTCTAATTTACCTTCGTAGTTGGTATGCAGACTTCAAATCTCACAAACGCATGCAATTCTTTTCTTGTCACACAGTACATGTAATGCACCGCTTTCATCAAGAATGGAACCAGTAATGGCACAATTTCCCTGTTGCTTCACACATAAATACATGTAAAGAACAAATCAGAATAGTTCCTTTTTTTTTCGATTGCAAAACCTCTCTTTATTGGTTATTTTAGAAATTTCCATATAAACACTTTTTTAAGGACACATACAGGTGAAAAGTTCAACGTATTGTATCAACACTTTCTAGAACATTCTATGACACGTGCAGGTTAAAAGTTCATCATTTTTTTAAACCAACTGATATTTTTTTTGCAACATTTTCTCCAACATTTAACGGCACATGGAGGTCAAAAGTTCACCATTCTTTCATGTTTGAACTGCACCTTCCAAATACAATTAGCAGGTGTGGTTGAGCTGAGCAAATTTCATCCTATAATATGTACTCCACGTATAAACTGCTTTTTTATTAACCAATCACAAAGATGCTTTTCATCAAAACTAATAAACACCCTACTTTTTAGGACACAATACATTTCATCTCCCAATCGGTTAAGGTTTTGTATGTAAAAAAAAGTTGTTCCCCATGTTTAAACATATCTCTCATTCTAAGAATGCAGTGCATGAGCTACAGACATTTATCTATATCTTCTAGCCATACCTTCAAAATGCTAGTGTGGATTGTAGGACATAGCTATGTTTTCTGGTGCAAGAGGTATGCAGAACAGAGACGTATTGACTTAGACCTAGGTTTACAAAATGTGCACATTAAATGGTTTGCACAGAGAGGATTGAAGTGGCACCAATTGCTCCCTTTGGTTAAAACCTGTTTGCATCTCCAACACCCTGATCTCATGATTGTGCACTGTGGTGGTAACGATCTAGGCATATTGACTGGGGTAGGTTTGGAAATGCTTATGAAGGACACCTTTGGACAATTGATGTTACTTTTGCCTCAAACTGTCTTTGTATATTCCAATATATGCCAAAGACAGAAGTGGAAATGGTCAAACCAATTTTGTCATAAGATTGAAAAATCTAGGAAGAATGTCAACAAAGCTGTGTCTGCATACCTCAGAGACCATAGAATGGGGTCGATCTACAACAACAACATACGTTTTGATATGGCTGATATCTACAGAAGTGATGGAGTACACTTCACAGATGAGGGAAGCCGAGTTTTCCTGATTAACCTGAAGCTGTGCATTCGCACTTACATGTAGCTCCAACTAATAAACACAAAGGCTCTTTTTAGAGCCGCCTTATATTCCCAATTTCGGCTCGCAGAGTGTCAGCTGCGGTTCGGCTAGCAGAGGGACCCCTGCAGGCCGTTGGGCAGGCTCGCAGAGGAAGAGCTGCGGCCCGTGGGCTCAGCTCGCAGAGGGATACCTACGAGCTGTTGGCTCACAAAAGCACAGCACCGTACTGGCTCGCAGAGGGAGAGCTGTGGTCTGACTTGCAGAGGGAGACCAACGGGCCAACAGGCCTGCTAGCAGACACACAGATATCAGTTAACGGGCTGGCTCGCAGAGATACAGCTGCGAGCCCTCTGAGCTGCAACCCAACGGGCTAACTGGCAGAGGGAGAGTAACGGGCCTAAGGGCCTGCTAGCACAGACATAGCTATGAGCTAACGAGGTGGCTCAGAGAGGTAGAGCTGTGGGCCAAACGACTCGCACACACAAAGCTGCGAGCTGACGGACTGGCTTCTAAAGGCATAGCCGCGAGCTGGTGATGTGGGGAGAGGGACCGTGAAAGCGGTATATCGCACAGACAGAGCTGCTGTATATTTTTAGTTAGAACTACGGACCTACGACTCGCAGACACAGAGCTGCGACCCGACGGACTGGCTTCTAAAGGCATAGCTGCGAGCTGATGATGTGGGGACAGGCAGCGTAAAACGAGCTAACGAAGTGGCTCACAGAGGTATAGAGGGGGAGGGAGCGTAAAAGGAGTATCTCGCAAAGACAGACCTGCGGGATATTTTCAGTATTGCCTCGCAGAGGTAGAATTACGGATCCGATGCCTTTTAGAGGGAGAGATGCGAGCTGACGGACTGAGTCACAAAATGTCTGACAGCTCGCAGTCGCACAGCTGCGAGCCGACGGACTGGCTTCTTAAGGCATAGCCGCGAGCTGGTGATGTGGGGAGAGGGACAGTGAAAGGGGTATCTCGCACAGACAGAGCTGCGGTATATTTTTAGTGGTGCCTCGCAGAGGTAGAACTACGGACTTGATGCCTTGTAGAGGGAGAGTTGTAAATAACAAAATGGCTGCCAACACTTCCTAGTTTCCACAGTTTGCAGCCAATAAGCCGCAAGCTCGTGCTCGTAACTCCTCAGCCAATCAGATGTCAGAATTCTCAAATATCGATATCTGGAAAATTTGATATTTCTCAAAAACTACTGAATGGATTTACCCCATTTAAACAAAAGCGTGCTTTCTGGACCAAGACCTTTCTCCCTGCCAAATTTGGCGTAATTCCGTTCAGCAGTTTGACCTGTAGCCTTGTCTAAAGTTTCCTATGGAAATTGCATGGAGAAAACACGTTTTGGGACCCCCTCTTTTCTTAGCCCCCCTTGACGAATCCCCCAAACTTTCAGGATAGGAGCTGACCTGAAAAGAGGAGTATATATATATATGTATATATATATATATATATATATATATATACACATACGTAATATATGTAAATATATATGCCTGTATATATATATATGTGTAAATATATATATATTAATAATATTTTCACCGTTATTTTAATTCTTCGATGTGATGTCACCCACATAGCGACCATTTCAGATACAAAAGCCTAAAATCAATGTCCCCACCTTCCTTATGTTCATTGTCACTGAGAATGGAGTAATTGGTCGAGTGGTTCCACCTTTTCCTAGTATAACCTATAGGAAGAACACTTCACTGAAAGATCTTTTAGTGCACAGTCACTTTTCAAGGAAAGGGACAATTAAACATAAAGTAAAAGGATTTTTTCCCTGTATGAAGTGCAAGGCATGCATACAGAAAAAGTGTAAAGAACAAAGACTGCAGTTCCAGGGAATAAATCCAGAAAGTCCATTACAAAGTTGCTCCACTGCAACACTGATTTTGTAGTTTACTGTATACAGTGTCCGTGCAATCTTTTGTATATTGGGAGTACAGTACATCCTGCGAAGAAAAGGGTGCTTAAGCACATGTGGGCTATAACCAATTTGGACAATAGCTAGCCGGTAGCTAGACATTTTGCTACACATCATCAAATCGATAGTAATCTGTGAAGCTTCTTCTGTTTAGACCAGGTATCCATCTCAGAAAGGGGTGGTGACCGGGTGAGAACCCTGCGTCAACTTGAATCTAAATATATAGTCGAATTGAGAACTGAGCCCCACACGGTTTAAACAGTGAAGAGGAGCTGTGGGTTCATGTAGGGTAGAGAAGTCCCTCGACATTGACAGCTATGAGCCCTGTATAAGTCTGTTCTCTCCTCGGAACTCTTTGAAATTTTTGTTTAGAGTATTATTTTAAGTGAAATTATTACTATAGTTGGCTTTTAATGGGTGGGGGACACTAATCGCAATATTTGGGTTTTTGAATATCGTATGAGGTCTAATTACTTTAGCAGGAAGAAACACCCGATAATAACATGAGTATGCGTTTTCCCCTACACTATATATGAGGAGAATAACCTATTAGGAACTCCAGGATGTATTGTACATACAGCGGTTAGAAAGGTTCTATTAATCACTTAATATGCCCATTCAGGGCTTTTTGTGCACTGGTCGAAGGTAATAGTTGACCAATGAACCTTCAAGTATGAACGTATACGTGTTTGATAATAAGTGGGAGACTGATTTAGCCCATTCGGGGCCCAATATTTTGGAAATTGATGCTCTTTGACAGCATACTTTATGATTTCGTCCCCCACGAGCGCGTAAAGGAACTGCTGTTTTTTGTGAATTAAATTAGAGTGTGGAAGGGGTTCAATATTGATGCATTTGATAAATATGATGATGAATTTAAAAGATTGTATTATATATATTTATGTGTTTTCTTTATCAGGTACACAATGTGTTGTAATATCAGGGTATTGTTTAAACCTGCTACTGTTCAATGATATGTAGAACATGGGTAAAACGGAACTCTATCAAAATGACAGGTCCATTTTGGATAAAATGATGAGACTTTTGAGAGTCCGTTTTCTATCACTACGTAACAACACTTTAAAAATAATTGATGGACTGATGCACGCTGATATTGAGAAAGGCCGTTCCGCCCAAAACGCGTTTGTCAGCACTGGTGGAATAAATGGAATTGAGAAATTGACCTCTGTGTGCGTTGCCTACTTTGCGTTTGCAAAGGGATCGTTGTTTTGCATATACGGTTTCGCCAACGAAGGTGAACGCCACCCGCCCAGCAGAAAGAGTGCGACAGTACTGGCGAGAAATTTGTGAACGTGTATATATATATGTGTGTGTGTGTATATATATGTGTGTGTGTGTGTGTATATATATTCACTGAAAAAACAACAGGTTTCAGGGACGTTATAGTTAGTTGGACATTTCACTTGTACAAAACCAGAGAAATTCGGCCGTTATAGTTAGATGAGCTAACTATAACTCACGCCCCCGCAATGCACTGCTGATGACGTCACATATTACATCACTCATGACATGGTCAGTGACATCACTGATGACATCACTGATGACATCTCAAATGACATCACTGATGACATCATCCAGTGACTGTGTGTTTCTGTAAAGTTTAAAGATGTTTTATATATATATAGGCCAAGGTGTATTGAAGAATGAGTGGGTATATAGGTGTCTGAATGGAAGATTTAGTAGGTGTGTGACTGACTGTATAAGTGAGTGCTTAAATGTGTCTTACTGAATGCATGGGTTAGTGACTAAACTGTGTGAATGTCTGTATCAGTCTGTCTGTTGGTGTGTAAGCAGCTGCATGGATTGGTGAGTAGCTACATGAGTGTCTATATGGGTTATTGATTGGTTGTCTGAGTATCTGTATGGGTGCCTGAGTGTCTGTGTGGGTGGGTGGGGTGCATGTGAGTCCCTCATGGATGTGTGAGTGGGTGATTCACTGGGTGTATGGGTTCAAGAGTGCATCCGCAAGGGGCTGTATGGGTGGGTGAGCGTGCGTATGGCTGTCTTGGTGAGTGAATGGATGTCTCAGTGGTACATGTGTGAGTAACTATATATGTGAAAGGCAGTATATGTGCGTGTTGGAGTATATAAATAACTATATGTGAGAGTGAGTGATTGTGACAGTGGCTGTATGGATGAGTGTGTGCTTGTATCAGTGATTGTATAAGAGAGTAAGTATGTGTTAGTATCTGTATAAATAAGTGAGCTGGTGTGTGTATAACGGTATAGGTGAGTAAATGGGAGTCTGATTGATTATTTGCATGACTGACTAGCTGTGTGAGTAACTCTATGGGTGAGTGGTGGTGTGTGAGTGTCTGTATAGGTGTATGAGTGCATATGATAGTGGCTGTATTGCTGAGTGACTGCATGCATGAGTGACTGTATGGATGAGTGAGTGGCCTGTATATTAGAGTGGGTGTATCAAAGGTTATATTAGGCTGTGAGGAGGAGCATCAGATTATCACGTGGATGATGTCATCAGTGATGTCACTGACCATGTCATGAGTGATGTAATATGTGACGTCATCAGCAGTGCATTGCGGGGGCGCGTGTTATAGTTAGCTCAACTAACTATAACGGCTGAATTTCTCTGGTTTTGTATGAGTGAAATGTCGAACAAACTATAACGTCCCTGAAACCTGTGATTTTTCAGTGAATTTCTAAGGTTTTTTAAATGCTAATTTCTAACTATAACGTCCCTGAAACCTGTGTTTTTTTCAGTGAATTTGAAAGGTTTTTAAATGCTAATTTCTAACTATAACGTCCCTGAAACCTATTGTTTTTTCAGTGAATTTCAAAGGCTTTTTAAATGCTAATTTCGAACTATAAAGTCCCTGAAACCTATGGTTTTTTCAGTGAATTTTAAAGGTTTGTTAAATGCTAATTTCTAACTATAATGTCCCTGTAACCTATGTTTTTTTCAGTGAATTTGTAAGGTTTTTTAAACGCTAATTTCTAATTGTAATGTCCATAAAACCTTTTTCAAAATTTTGAAAGTTTTATAAAAATAATGTAAAGTTTTCTCCTTTCTAAAATATTTTTTTACCTTTTTTTTTTTTTAAAAGTGGATTCGCGTACCGATTGTGTACCAATCACGGTGGTTGCGCGAATCCAAGAATTTTGCCGCCATATTGCTTAGGTCGTGTACGATTCGCGTTGCGTATGCGGAAGGTGGGCGGTTCTCGACCCCGCGCAATGTCACGTACTTATTTCCGGGGGTCGCGCCTGGTGCGCGAATCCATTGCAAATCTTTAAGTTTTAAAAGTATATGTATATAACTTTATTATATATATTATACCAAAACATTATTTAAGATAATTGTAAATATGATATATTTGTAACTGGAATAAAAATATATTATAGTTAAACATATTTTTCTGGAATCGCGCCGGGTGCACGCTAGTTCCGTGCCGATTACGCGAACCCATGTGACTTCAAAAGAAACCATTTCATTGGTTAAGAACCTTTTGATTCTAGAACTTGAAGGACCCCACCCATTTTTTTTTCATTCCTTCAAGAGCATCTTAGCAGACACACCTGTTGTCTTCTGCTCCTCTTGCTTGTCTTTTTTTGGTGTTTTTTTTACAAAACTGAAAATGGCACCTGGTGATGCACCTGAACAGCTTCCCCCTGAAGAGGAAGAAGACTTGGAGGAACCCATAAAGAAGAGATACGAAAGTGTCGTTTGGGCATTTTTCTCTATTCCACCAGGAGAAAAAAAGGTAAATGTCCGGAAAGTCATGTCCACTATTTATGACAAAGTCCTTTCTCGAGGTTCTGAAAATAAATATTCCTGTGGGACGTCGTCGATGTTGAAACACCTACAAACAGTGCATCCTCGACGTCTAGCTAAGGAACAGCTTAGACGGGAACAGGAGAGGCAGGCAAGTGATAACAGCGCTGCTGGACCTAGCACATCAAGTGGTTCAACATCTTCTAGCACAGCCAACATCTTACCTGCCTTCGCTAGAGTGGAGCAGCATTGCATAAAATGCAAAACAATTCTCTGTTGTGGTGAGCAATCACTTGATGCTGTCCTACTTGCTATTAGGAACCACAACTGATATTTTTTTTTTTTATGCAATGAGTTTATAATTGCATAATTTTTTCAACATGTTCACTGTTGGTACTGTTTATTTTTTCTTATTTTAAAAAAAAACACCAAAAGAAAATTCAAAAAAGGGTTAAAAAAATACAAAAAAAATATAAAACAAAAAAAGAAGAAAAAAAATGGTTCTGTTCAGAACCGCCTATTTGGTTTAAAAATAGACACATTTGTAAGTGTTTTATGAATTGTGGTAAGTGGAATATATGGAAAAGTGTATGGGTAGTGCATATGTGATTGCATGAGTGCATAGGTAGTGCCTGGGTGATTGCATAAGTGCATGGGTAGTGCTTGGGAGATTGAAGGAGTGCATGGGTAATGCCTGGGTGATTCACTGAATGCAGGGGTAATGTCTGGATGAATGGAGGAGTGCATGGGTAGTGCCTGGGTGATTAGACGAGTGCATAGGTAGTACCTGGGTGATTTTATAAGTGTATGGGTACTGGCTGGGTGATTGGAGGAGTGCATGGACAGTGCCTGGATGAGTGGAGGAGTGCAAGGGTAGTGCCTGGGTTATTCCATGAGTGCATAGGTAGTGCCTAGGTGATTGCATGACTGCAGGTGTAGTCCCTGAGTGATTGAAGGAGTGCATGGGTAATGCCAGTGTGATTGCATGACTGCAGGGGTAATGTCTGGGTGATTGAAGGAGTGTATGGGTAATGCCTGGGTGCATGGAAGAGTGCATGGGTAGTGCCTGGGTGCATGTACGGCTGCATGGGTAGTTCCTTGGGGATTGGAGGAGTGCATGAGTAGTACCTGGGTGATTGCATGAGTGCAGGAGTAGTGCCTGGGTGATTGGAAGACTGCGTGGCTAGTGCTTGGGTGATTACATAAGTGCCGCTGAAGTGCTTGAGTGCATGTATGAGTGCATGGGTAATGCCTGGGTGATTGCATGAGTGCATGGGTAATGCCTGGGTGAATGCATGATTGCAGGGGTAATGTCTGGATGAATGGAGTAGTGCATGGGTAGTACCTGAGTGATTACACAAGTGCATAGGTAGTGCATTGGTGATTTTATAAGTGCATGGGTAGTGGCTGGGTGATTGGAGGAGTGTATGGATAGTGCCTGGATGAGTGAAGGAGTGCAAGGGTAGTGCCTGGGTGATTCCATGAGTGCATAGGTAAAGCCTGGATGATTGCATGACTGCAGGGGTAGTGCCTGAGTGATTGAAGTAGTGCATGTGTAATGCCTGTGTGATTGCATGAGTGCAGGGGTAATGTCTGGGTGATTGAAGGAGTACATGGGTAATGCCTGGGTGCATGGAAGAGTGCAAGGGTAGTGCCTGGGTGCATGTAAGACTACATGGGTAGTTCCTGGGTGATTGGAGGAGTGCATGAGTACTACCTGGGTGATTGCATGAGTGCAGAAGTAGTGCCTGGATGATTGGAAGACTGCATGGATAATGCCTGGGTGCATGGAAGAGTGCATGGGTAGTGCCTGGGTGCATGTAGGACTGCATGTATGGTTCCTGGATGATTGCATGAGTGCTTCAGAAATGCCTTAGTGCATGTATGACTGCATGGGTAGTGCCTGGGTGATTGCATGAATGCAGGGGTAATGTCTGGGTGAATGGAGGAGTGCATGGGTAGTGCATGAGTGATTAGACAAGTGCATAGGTAGTGCATGGGGTTTTTATAAGTGCATGGGTAGTGGCTGCGTGATTGGAGGAGTGCATGGATAGTGCCTGGATGAGTAGAGGAGTGCAAGGGTAGCACCTGGGTGATTCCATGAGTGCATAGCTAGAGCCTGGGTGATTGCATGAGTGTATGGGTAGTGCCTGAGTGATTGCATGAGTGTATAGGTAGTGCCTGGGTGCATGTAGCACTGCATGGGTAATTCCTGGGTGATTGCATGAGTGCTGCAGAAGTGCCTTAGTGCATGTATAACTGCATGAGCACTGCCTGAGTGATTGAACAAGTGCATGGGTAATGCCTGGGTGATTGCATGAATGCAGGGGTAATGTCTGGGTGAATGGAGGAGTGCATGCATAGTGCCTGAGTGATTAGACGAGTGCATAGGTAGTGCATTGGTGATTTTATAAGTGCATGGGTAGTGGCTGTGTGATTGGAGGAGTGTATGGATAGTGCCTAGATGAGTGGAGGAGTACAAGGGTAGTGCCTGGGTGATTCCATGAGTGCATAGGTAGAGCCTGGATGATTGCATGACTGCAGGGGTAGTGCCTGAGTGATTGAAGGAGTGCATGTGTAATGCCTGTGTGATTGCATGAGTGTAGGGGTAATGTCTTGGTGCATGGAAGAGTGCATGGGTAGTGCCTGGGTGCATGTAGGACTACATGGGTAGTTCCTGGGTGATTGGAGGAGTGCATGAGTACTACCTGGGTGATTGCATGAGTGCAGGAGTTGTGCCTGGATGATTGGAAGGCTGCATGGATAATGCCTGGGTGCATGGAAGAGTTCATGGGTAGTGTCTGGGTGCATGTAGAACTGCATGGGTGGTTCCTGGATGATTATATGAGTGCTGTAGAAGTGCCTTAGTGCATGTATGACTGCATGGGTGGTGCCTGGGTGATTGCATGAGTGCATGGGTAGTGCCTGGGTGATTGCATGAATGCAGGGGTAATGTCTGGGTGAATGGAGGAGTGCATGGGTAGTGCCTGAGTGATTAGACGAGTGCATAGGCAGTGAATTGATGATTTTATAAGTGCATGGGTAGTGGCTGGGTGATTGGAGGAGTGCATGGATAGTGCCTGGATGAGTGGAGGAGTGCAAGGGTAGTGCCTGGATGATTCCTTGAGTGCATAGGTAGAGCCTGGGTGATTGCATGACTGCATGGGTAGTGCCTGAGTGATTGAAGGAGTGCATGAGTAATGCCTGTGTGATTGCATGAATGCAGGGGTAATATCTGGGTGAATGGAGGAGTGCATGGGTAGTGCATGAGTGATTAGACGAGTACATAGGTAGTGCATTGGTGATTTTATAAGTGCATGTGTAGTGGCTGGGTGATTGGAGGAGTGTATAGATAGTGCCTGGAGGAGTGGAAGGGTAGTGCCTGGGTGATTCCATGAGTGCATAGGCAGAGCCTGGGTGATTGCATGACTGCATGGGTAGTGCCTGGCTGATTAAAGGAGTGTATGGGTAGTGCCTGAGTGATTACACGAGTGCATAGGTAGTGCATTGGTGATTTTATAAGTGCATGGGTAGTGGCTGGGTGATTGGAGGAGTGTATGGATAGTGCCTGGATGAGTGAAGTAGTGTAAGGGTAGTGCCTGGGTGATTCCATGAGTGCATAGGTAGAGCCTGGATGATTGCATGACTGCAGGGGTAGTGCCTGAGTGATTGAAGGAGTGCATGTGTAATGCCTGTGTGATTGCATGAGTGCAGGGGTAATGTCTGGGTGATTGAAGGTGTACATGGGTAATGCCTGGGTGCATGGAAGAGTGCATGGGTAGTGCCTGGGCTCATGTAGGACTGCATGGGTAGTTCCTGGGTGATTGGAGGAGTGCATGAGTACTACCTGGGTGATTGGAAGACTGCATGGATAATGCCTGGGTGCATGGAAGAGTGCATGGGTAGTGTCTGGGTGCATGTAGGACTGCATGGGTGGTTCCTGGATGATTGCATGAGTGCTGCAGAAGTGCCTTAGTGCATGTATGACTGCATGCATAGTGCCTGGGTGATTGCATGAGTGCATGGGTAGTGCCTGGGTGATTGCATGACTGCATGGGTAGTGCCTGAGTGATTGAAGGAGTGCATGAGTAATGCCTGGGTGATTGCATGAATGCAGGGGTAATATCTGGGTGAATGGAGGAGTGCATGGGTAATGCCTGGGTGCATAGAGAAGTGCATGGGTAGTGCCTGAGTGCATGTAGGACTGCATGGGTAGTTCCTGGGTGATTGGAGGAGTGCATGAGTAGTACCTGGGTGATTCCATGAGTGCATAGGTAGAGCCTGGGTGATTACATGACTGCATGGGTAGTGCCTGAGTGATTGCATGAGTGCATGGGTAATGCCTGTGTGATTGCATGAATGCAGGGGTAATATCTGGGTGAATGGAAGAGTGCATGGGTAGTGCCTGAGTGATTAGACGAGTGCATAGGTAATGCATTGGTGATTTTATAAGTGCATGTGTAGTGGCTGGGTGATTGGAGGAGTGTATGGATAGTGCCTGGGTGAGTGGAGGAGTGCAAGGGTAGTGCTTGGGTGATTCCATGAGTGCATAGGTAGAGCCTGGGTGACTGCATGACTGCATGGGTAGTGCCTGGCTGATTGAAGGAGTGTATTGGTAATGCCTGTGTGATTGCATGAATGCAGGGGTAATATCTGGGTGAATGGATGAGTGCATGGGTAGTGCCTGAGTGATTAGATGAGTGCATAGGTAGTGCATTGGTGATTTTATAAGTGCATGGGCAGTGGCTGGGTGAATGGAGGAGTGCATGGATAGTGCCTGGGTGATTGGAGCAGTGCAACTGTAGTGCCTGGGTGATTCCATGAGTGCATAGGTAGAGGCTGGGTGATTCCATGAGTGCATAGGTAGAGCCTGGGTGATTGCATGAGTGCATGGGTATTGCCTGAGTGTTTGCATGAGTGCATAGGTAGTGCCTTAGTGCATGTATAACTGCATGGGCACTGCCTGAGTGATTGAACGAGTGCATGGGTAATGCCTGGGTGATTGCATGAATGCAGGGGTAATGTCTGGGTGAATGGAGGAGTGCATGGGTAGTGCCTGAGTGATTAGACGAGTGCATAGGTAGTGCATTGGTGATTTTATAAGTGCATGGGTAGTGGCTGGGTGATTGGAGGAGTGTATGGATAGTGCCTGGAGTAGTGGAGGAGTACAAGTGTAGTGCCTGGGTGATTCCATGAGTGCATTGGTAGTGCCTGGGTGATTGCATCAGTGCATGGGTAGTGTCTGAGTGATTGCATCAGTGCATGGGTAGTGCCTGGGTGCATGTAGGACTGCATGGGTAGTTCCTGGGTGATTGCATGAGTGCTGCAGAAGTGCCTTAGTGCATGTATAACAGCATGGGACTGCCTGAGTGATTGAACGAGTGCATGGGTAATGCCTGGGTGATTGCATGAATGCAAGGGTAATAACTAGTTGAATGGAGGAGTGCATGGGTAGTGCCTGATTGATTAGATGAGTGCATAGGTAGTGCATTGGTGATTTTATAAGTGCATGGGTAGTGGCTGGGTGATTGGAGGAGTTTATGGATAGTGCCTGGATGAGTGGAGGAGTGCAAGTGTAGTGCCTGGGTGATTCCATGAGTCCATAGGTAGTGCCTGGGTGATTGCATCAGTGCAGGGGTAATGTTTATGGGATTGGAGAAGTGTATAGGTACTACCTGGGTGATTGAGAGAGTGTACAGATAATGTCTAGCTGATTGCATGAGTGTACATATAGTACCTAGATGATTGGAAAAGTACATGGGTAGTGTCTGGGTCATCTTATAACTGTATGGATACAGGCTAGGTGATTGGAGAAATGCAAGGATAGTGCATGGGTGATGGCAGGAGTGTGGGAATAGTGCATAATTGTATATATCACTGCATGGGTAGTGTTTGAAAAAATGGATGAGTGCAATTAAAGTGATCATAAACATTGCTTCACATTATTATAATTATTATATTTTTTTATCTTACCTTGTTTATTAAAGTAGATACCAAACTCAGAGAAACTATTTTACAGTAGTTTTATTGTAAACTGAATTTAAAATCTTTTGTAGCTTTAGTATTACTCTCTGTAAAAAAGAAGAAAAATTGTTATTGAAGATAATATTATAGTTTTAAGAACACAACATAATTTTAGAATTACATAACATATTCAGTTTCCCTTTTTGCTGTTCTCAGATTCTGCTGAATTTCACCATACACATTGATTTCAATGTAGATCATCATATAACAGCAGGGAAAAAAATACAATCAATGAGATTGTAAAAAAAAACAAATCTGTGTTGAATATATTTACAACAAGTTCAACTATCTGTTTACCTATCTACAGTTTCTAAATTACATCGTTGAAGTACAATAAATCATGTATTTCTCTGAAGTACATTTCTGAAATATACATTCTCATTTACATTGCGTATAATATAAAGATCAAATATATAAACTATTTCTTTCAAACACAATTTTGCAAATGCAATAACAATTACAACAAACAATAATCCAAACAGTAATTCTTCACATCTTCCCAATAGGCTGAATAATGTTTCTAAATCAATTTGCATTGAAAACATCCAAAATAAACTCCTTAATTTGTGTTTACATCTTCCCAATAGGCCGAATGATGTTTTCAAAACTTTGGCATCAAAAATATCAGATATGAATCTGGTAATTCGAAAGGCAACCTACATTTGAATTCCAAATGGGCATCATTGCAATGTGTCCAACCTTTATTGCACTTTAAATACACAGTATAGTGTCCAGATGTTGTAGTAGGTCCAGCATGGAAAATAATAGCCACAGCTTTAAAAGTTCTTCCTGAAATTGATAGTTGACTTGCGACAAAATGTTTAGTTTTGGTTTCCAATTTGCTTCCATTTGCTCTACAATGTTGTAGCATTAAAATTACATATTTTCCAAATTTTTCTAAATATAACGTTGACAACATTTCTGATTTTATTTACAATGGGAGCATTTCATATCTTGATTAGCTGATTTCACTAATTTATTAAAAGACACTGATTTGCAATCTGGTATTGTCAAATATATGAATCGTTCAGTGTCTATTTCAGTGGTAGAAGAAAGTGAACACTCTTCACATTTATGATTCCATCTGTAACTTAGTCCAAACAAATTTTCAATTTCTATTCCTTCATCTTCGAATACTGCAAGCATAAACATAAGAAATTCTTGTGCATCTTGTTGTACATTAAGTGTAAATTGCGAAGAACCAGTACATATATCCAAAAGATGCCAAATGCCAGACACAGTATGGATTTTAGTTCTATCAGTTACCAACTTTTGAAAAATATAATGTAGTAAAGAACAGAATCTTTTTTCTCTATTTTTCATAATTTCATGATGAACATCTTCTAGATAAAAGACAACTTTCACAATTACATTGGCATGGCAGTTGATACCTGAACTATTTTCTAACTGGTATCCTGCAATATCATCAACAGTGTCCATTTTCATTTTCTTTGCAGCTTCATTATTCTCTTCAACTGTTTTCTTTTTTTGAATTTCACTAGAATGCTTGTCATGTTTCCGTTTTCAACATACTACACGTTTCTCATATATGGGATATTCACCTAAGTTAGGAGCATAAAGTCTTCTTAACCGATTATACTCTCTTACACAATTTGCATCAGCATGAATCTTTTTGTCATCAAAATCTATCAAATACAAACCAGACAAGGTTCTTACTTGAGACAAGGCAAAGTATGCCATGCCCTCTTTGAACACTGTACTTCCAATATTTACCAAAGCATTGTCTACACTTAAATCTTGAGATTTATGAATGGTCACTGCATATGCTACAGAAAGAGGAAACTGTTTTCTACGAACATACAAGTCTTTTACAAGCAAAAAATGAACAGTACAGCGTCCAATCTGTTTTACTTCTTCAATCTGATCAAATGTAATCTTCAAAAATTCAATTCCATCTCTGTTCTGATAATTAACAAAATCAACAACTTTTCCCATTGCTCCATTTACTAAACCTTTTTCTACATCCAAATTACGCCGTAAAATTACCCAACAGTTTTAACATATATATAAAGTCTTTTCTAAACCTGCAGTCTTAGACACCGACTTTTCCAAAGAATCCAATTTTGACTGTAATTTTTCTGAGAGAAGAATAGTAACTCCTTTGTGTTCCATTTTATCAATGGCTTCCAGTTTCACTATTGGTTGTTTTTCCAGTTTCAAAAGTTCTTGATTGAATGTAGAACACTCTTGCAGTGTTGGCATTAGGCAAACTATAGACTTCTTTTCTCCAATTTTTTTGTACATTATTTCAGGTGCAATGTTTTCATTTGGAAACAAGTTCGTTAGTAGCCGACTTTGTAAAGCTTCTTTTCCATGTTTTGTTAAAACACCAATTCATATATCTTGAAGAATGTTTCCATAATGTTCATCCCTTGCTTGTCGCATATTCTTAATAAGTTCTTTATATTCAAAATGAGACCAAATGTTGACATTTCCAATACGTCCCAAAGATTTCCTAGTGTCTTCATTAACCGTGGGCAGAGAACTCCGCTCTGCCCGCGGAGTTTGCGGAGCTTTGCCTACTCCGCGTTCCACGAGAACGCGGAGTAGGCAAAACCCCGCACACTCCGCAGTGGAACGGAGTTGGCCTCGCCGCCCGCCCTCCACCCCCTATTAAGATATACGTTAGCAGTAATTTAAAACAATAAAAACACTTACCTCTTTACCACGGCGTCCCCGGGCTGCCCTCCTCCTCTTCCTCGCCATTCGGATACTGCTTAAGAAAACTTCGCATGCGTGCACGCCTGCGCATGCGCATTTCTCGTGAAAAATGCGCTTGCGCGGGTGTGGCCGCATGTGCAGTTTTCTTAAGTAGTATCCAAATGGTGAGGAAGAGGAGGAGGGCAGCCCGGGGACGCCGCGGTAAAGAGGTAAGTGTTTTTTAATTGTTTTAAATTACTGCTAATGTATATCTTAAATAGGGGGTGGAGGCGGGTGGCCTAGCGGAGCTACACGGAGTGCCACGGAGTTTGTTGCTAACTCCGTGGCACTCCGCGTAGCCCCGAAACACAAACTACGCCCAGGGTTAGTCTTCATGGACAAGTGTTTTAAAAACTGGTTGTCCTGTCACAGGAGTAAGTTGTAGTAGATCTCCGAATACAATTACATGTTTTCCTCCAAATAAAACATCATAATCTGTTTTTAAAATCTGTTGCATTCTTAAATGTACAAAGGCAAGCATTAAGTTTGATACCATGCTCACCTCATCAATGATCAGAAGTTTTATTTTCTTTAGTACTCTTGAGACTTCATAACAAGCTTCTCCAGATAGCTTGTGATATTCCAACTTATTTTCATGTTCAACTGGTAGCATGAGTAATCGATGTAATGTAATCCCTTTAATGTTGTGTGCTGCTAACCCAGTTGGAGCTGTTACAACACAAGATAAATGTGATTCAGTGGTTTTCTGTAGATAACTGGTGAAAACTTTAATTAAGAAACGTTTTCCTGTTCCAGCTTGACCACTGATATACATTCGAATAGGTTTAAATGATGTGGAGTTGCATTCTTTTTTTTCATGCAGTAAACCATGCTGTATCTGTTGTGTCACTTGCTGATATATTTCTTTTTGTTCAAAATTTAGTTGTTCTTCCAAGTTTCCCAACTCAAAAATATCCTGTTGTGCTTGTTGCATTGCCGTTTCTACTTCATTCATAGCTATTGCTGCTTCATTTTCAAGAATTGGTTGTCCTAGTGGATCTTGACTTAGAGGAGCAGAACTTTGACTATCTTGAGAACTGTCTCTGGCTATTTCAGCTGCAATAGTAGTATCTTGTTCAATCTCTTCATTTAACATTTGTAGATAATTTGGAAAAGTTGTGCATTGAATGCTATCTTTATATGCATTAAAAGAATCTTCATAGCAGTCAAAATCTCCAAGTAATTCCATTTCACTACGACAAGGCTTGAAAAGTTGCAGAAGTGCTAAATAGAAAAATGTCTTTTTATCTGGAGTTTCACAACTGAGTTTCCTGTGGTTAATAAGATTTCCTTTGGCATGTTTTACCAAACACCCTTCACTTCCAATTACTGCATATTTTTCTTCATTTATATTTTCTGCAACATTTCTCTTAAAGCTGAAATGTTGCAGTACTTTATAGAGAAATATGTTTTCCAGATGTGGACTTCTTTTAGGATAGTATATATCCAACATATTCGTTTTAACAATATCTGTACTTTCTGGTTCATTCAATGCTAAGTATTCAATTTCTTGTACAGATTTCAATTCTCGATTTGGTGTTGCAGCAAGACCTAGACTTACCCAAATGATTCCATCTTGACTTTGAAAATAAACTTGCAGAGCTCAACCAATCCGAACATTCGTAGGATCCAATCTCTCGATGGGAAAGCATCTTCAAACTAAAGCTGTACAATTTGTTACTAAGAGTCTTCTCTTGTGAAATTTCTTAACACATTTCTTTCAACTCCGTCTTTTCAGATTTGGTTATATATGATGTAACATAGCGAGCAACAGCAATCGAATTATCTGCAACATATTGGATATCCATATTTGCATTCCACATTGTCAAAATCACTGGATTGTAGTAATTAATATACTTTGAATGTTCAGTTCTTTTTATGTTGTAAGTATTCTTCGGAGATTTTCGAGTTATAGTATGCCTTACTGCTGACATAAAATTGTTAACTCTTCCTTTTGAAATTACTGGACGTGGGAATCCAAAACAACATTTTGTATAAAATCTTCCCTCTGACTTGTATTTCCATCGACAACATTTTCCACATCAATGACTTTAAAACCGTAAAACTTGCTGTCTCAAGTTGTTTTCTCCTCCTTCTTTTGGAATGGCACAGGTAACATACTCTTCAATGAAAGACAAAACACTTTCATCAGTATCAGTTCCAAATTTTGGTGCATTCTTGATCCATAACAGCATGTGTATATGAGGTGCACCTCTGGCTTGGTACTCCTTTCTCCAAAAGAAATCAATAACTTCTCCAAGAGGTGGATTATTTTTGATTACAGATAAAAGACATCATAGCTTGAAATCTAATGATTAAAATATCTGCACACATTTACAGGATCCAAGGAACACAGTTCTCCAGCTGTCTTCAATTCAATGTTTTTTACATTTGAGTTTGCTTGTCGTAGAAATTCAAGTAAATCGTCCCATGCGTATTCAGCACAGCTAAGCGTAACAAACCACGTAGGGGTTCCTAAGTTCCTTAACATACATTTAAGTTCTCCATGACGATGATACCAATACTCATTAGTACCACGTTGACGTGCCATCAAATTAATTAACTAAGATTCTAAAAGATCGTCTCTTTGTTGAACTTTGTCCAAAAATTCCTCTGCAGAAAGTTGTGTATGATGAACTCCTGTTTTTAATATGTGGTTCACTGCATATGAAAGTCCAGACAAGTCACTTTCAAACAGAAGATGAAATAAATATGGAATACACTGTCGAAATCTTGGATCTTCTGAGTACAATCTTGTTGTACGATATTCTGAAGCTGGAATCTGCACGGGTCGTTCACCATATCGTCCACCTTTTCCAGTGGGGAAGAGCTGTAGAAAACAAGGAGCTTCCAAATTTTTCCCCACACACTCATGGGAGTTCCCTTCACTTTTTTCATTTGGAATAATTCAATAGTGTTGCCTATCACTTCTTTTGAATGTAGAGGATGTATACTATAAAGTTCATAAATTTCTTCACTCCTGGAGTTGTCCACTTTTTCTATTTGGCCAGTTGAAATTTCTCTTTCATCTTCTAAAGATACTTCTTGTTCTTCCACATATACATTTTTTATAATAAATATTGTTTTGTACAAGATATAATGTAGCCTTTTGAAGTTTGGTGACATCTACTAACTCTTGTAAAAGATCAATGGGAACTAGCTAAGAGGTAGAAGCTCCATATTTATGTCTTGGGGAAAAAACCCATTAGTTTTGTAGGAAGACCCTCACCCACCAACCTAGTTGGTGGCATGCTTCATCATCGGGTCCCACCCAAGGCCCCGAGTGCGCCTTGAGTGTGCTTCAACACCTGATTACAGCGGAGCGGGTTGTGTGCAGTGAGTATGCAGTGACAGTGGAAAGTGTGTGGGTTAAAAACTGTCCGAAGGGTCCCTGGTATGTGGAAATTTAATGGTTGGGCCCTTGGCAGTGTTAAAACAAGGTGGGTATTAGTGGAGATAGACTATGTCTCCAATATCCAGTGTGGGCTACATGTTTCAGCCAGGACTTTATAATATGCCGGCTTTCATCAGGACCTATGTGAAAGATAAATACGTGATGGTCTAAAACCAATATGTATTGAAGACCAAAGATGTGTCGCACACGCTAAGGTACGTTATCTGGAAGTGGCGGTATTCCTCTAATGACTCAGTGCCTGTTTGGAAGGAAAGTAGGGCAGACAAAAGACATACAAACAAAAACATTTAGGCAGTGCTGGCTTCAATTTGCACAGTAATTCATGTGACTGAGTAAACGTCGTGCCCGTACACTATTGGGTAATTAGGCGGAAGTGAAACTGGAACGTGACGTTTGTGGAGAAAGTGGCTTTATGATCATGCCGGTTTATGCGCTACTGTGCAATAGTTCAAATAGCGTCAGAGCGACAAACTGTATATGTTTGTGGTGGTAAATATTGCTTAAAAGGAAGGTATGCTTACTCTGAGTTTTTCAGATTGAGCCCCATGAATCCCGTTGGGGGGCTGGACCTGTAGTCACACTCTGGGTGTGAAGGAAGAGAAATAAAGAAATTGTAGCGAGAGGCCTGGCCGCGTGTGGGCATAGGTCCACCGGCCGGCTAAGTGAAGAGAAACCACCCCGTTGGCACCCCACTTACTTCGTGAAGGTCACTGGCCCTCATCCATACCTACTGCGGCCTGCATCGGGATTCCGTCGATGTGAGCCGGTGGTCGGGAGAGCCTTTAAATACCTTGTGTTTGTCTCAGGTGCTCGGCATCAGCGCAGGTGTGTCACGTCGGCCAGCTGGTGCTGAGAGTAGCGTCTGGAGCCGGCGAAAGTGTTGGCGGACTGAATTTGGTGCGCGTGTCTCGCTCTGTAATTGTCAAATGAATAAAGTTACAATTGTGTGTAAGGAGTGGTTTTTTGGACTAGTAGGGATTTAAAATGTAGCCCACAGTTGCGAAAAAAGTTCAGCGATGAGTATCGCTCCCTAAAGCATGTAAAAGACATAGAAAAAAGACTTGTCTTATATCGTTGGTATCTCTACTGATTGTCTGTGACAAGCAGGTGGTTGAGAGGTAAAGAGCATGCATGTGTGGCCTTTACCATCATCCTTTATCTGTACTGACTGGCAAAATAACGAGAGCTTGTGTTTATGCCCGGGGAAATCAAGGCTGCGCGGGTTAATGCGTGCATGCAAAGGAGTGGCTTCGGACAGTTACCTAGTGCCTAGGTGTTGGCTGGCGGGGAATGAGTGAACCAGTGTGTTCGCAGGTCTGGGTGTGCCTGCTGTTTTAATGATGGACGGAGGCCTTGAACAGGGGCCCATGATAGTGTATTGATTAAGTCAAGGACTGTACCTTCAGGTAACGGTTTCTTCAGGGGTAAGAGTTGCGTGGTCAGTCGAGTAACTGGACTGGTATTCAGAAGGTCACAATGGCCCATTAAGCCTGGTTTGGTTGTGTTGTAGTGGGCCCAAGTTCGCTAAGCGGATGTGCAGCATCTCAGATGGAGCATCATGGGAGTGTCAACGATTACTTAAGCTGTTCCAAGGAATGTTGTCGTTGAGCCCCCCTATTAGCGTGGAAAGGCGGTAGATCCACCGTTGTTCCTTCTGGAGTAAGGTCTTTTCATCAGTCTAATTGTTACATTCAATCTGTTCGATTACCGTCCACCTCATATAGTTGGGGGTGTGTCCACTTTGAATAAAGTGGTCTGTCAATTTGGTAGTATTTCTTTTGCACCTTATGTTGCTGGAATGTTCCTGTATTCTTGTTTTGATCTTACGGCCTGTCATTCCGATGGAGCGGAGTTGGCAGGGACATTCAATGAGGTAGATCACGTTTGAGGAGTTGCAATTGGTATGTTTCCTCTGGTGCCAAATCTTGCCTACCTCGAGGTCCAATATTTTTGTAGCTCTAGTGAGGTGGCAAACACAGCAGTTGCTGCATGGGTAGTGGCCGACCACGTTGGGTAGGCCCCATGCATTGAGGACTGTGCTAGTTGTGGGGGCCTGTTGTTTTCTTGGGCGAGTAAATACAAGACGGTCTTTAAGACTGCCTGCCCATTTGTATGAGAAGAGGGGTAAGTCCCATTTTAGTGCACCCGTATTCAGGATCCGCCAGTTCTTGCGGATGATCTTGGCCACGTGATTGGAGGCTGGGTTATATGTCGTGACACATGTGAGAGGGATGGTGGTAGTCTCACGTGAGTTGTCTTCCAACAGCGATTCTCTGTGCTGGTTCCGCGCTCGTTTCCTGGTGGTCCGGATGATTCGTTCCAGATATCCTCTTTCTCTCTGTTTGTTGGCCAGGTCCACGGATTGACTCTGGTAGTCCTGTGTTAGACTACAGTTTCTCCTAATCCTGAGGAACTGGCCGTATGGGAGGTTTTCCCTGAGGGGTCGGGTGTGGAAGCTCTCAAACTGGAGTAGGGACTTCCTAGAGGTTGGTTTGTAGTATGTTGTTGTTTGTAGTAATCCCTCATTGGCTTTTATGTTAAGGTCCAGGAAAGCTAGGCTGTTGGCACTCGCCGTGCTGGTAAAGTGTAAGTATGGATCCCGGTCGTTGAGCCACATCAGGAAGGTAGCTAGGGAGTCTTGGGTCCCTGTCCAGATCATTAGGATGTCATCTATGTAGCGACGCCAGAATTTGATGTTACTGTTGTAGGGGTTGTCCGTGGGCAGGATGTGTAGCTTCTCGAAGTGATAAACGTACAGTCCCGCCACACTTGGGGCAAAAGTGCTGCCCATAGATGTTGCGTTAGTTTGTAGGTAGAACTCTCCCTCAAACTTGAAGTAGTTGTCCTTAAGGGCCGAAGTGGAGCATTGTATGATGAATTCTCTAGGAGTGGTGTATCCCCATGTGGTGTCCGCTAGCATCTGTTGGAGAACTCGTAGTGCCTCGTCCTGAGGTAAGCTGGTATAGAGACTTTCGATGTCTAATCCCACCAGCAGTTGTGTAGTGGGGTCAAAACTCATGTCTTGAATCAGATTGAGTAGGTGCTTGGTGTCTTTGATGTAAGCGGTTGATGTTTGTACCAAGGGATTGAGAAAAAAGTCACAGAAGCGTGATAATGGCTCCAGGAGAGAGTTGATCCCTGACACGATGGGGCGTCCCGGTGGTGGTCTGGTTTCCTTATGGATTTTAGGCACTGTGTAAAAATATGGTGTGCGTACTCTTTTAGTGCACAAGAAATCAGCTTCTTGTTTGGTAATGTAGTTGTTGGCTTCTGCTGTTTCCACCAGGGACACAATGGTGTCCCTGAGTGCTTCCGTACTAGTACACTGTTTCCTCTCTCTCCCTTTGATACATATATCTACTAACTCTTGCCATATTTTCTGACTCTTTGTTGGTACACTATTAACTAGAATAACTACAGGTTCACTTTCCTCTTTATCTACACCAACAGTTTCAATATTTTTCTTAAAATCTAAAGGTAAATACACAACTCTTCCTTTTAAACCTCTTTGTAAATCTGTTGGAGGCAGCTTGCCTGTTTTAGGTTCCATACTTACTATAGCCTGAAACGGGTGCACAGATTGAATAAGAATTGACTCATACGTATTTAAATCTACCAGTTCCGGAGGAATAGCTACCAACTCTAGGTTGTTATGTACAGCTCTAGCTGGCATTTTGTTCTCTTTTAATTTGTTGTAACAATATTTACAAATACGTTGATCACTACCCAACTCAAAAGGACCTTCCACCAACAAATAAGCACCAAATTGCTCCCAGTTATCATTGTTTTCCTTTTCACTTTTCAAATACACATCAACATTCCCAGTTTGACTTCTATAGTGAGTACGTCGACAACAAATACAAACTAAGGGGCTGATTACTCTGGCGGATGGAAAAGCACTCCGACCGCCGTGGTAGCGGAAAACAACCGTCCGCATGTACCGCGGCAAAACCGGCAGTCAGATTAGGATGCACTGGCGGACGGATTCCACAAAACTCTGCCGGGAATGTCCGGAAAAGCTGAAAATCCATCCGCGGCGTGCGGAATTGCTGCGGAAAGACCCAAAAGCGCTGATCAACCAGCGGAATGACAGCAAGTGAAACTATGATATGATGGCGAAGCCAGCTGAACGATCAGTTGTTCCCAACCGCCGTGATCGCGCGAAATGATGAATGGTAGAGCCGGCGGAAGAACCATTGCATTCAGACCGCTGCGATCACGCAAAATGATGAATGTTAGAGCCGGCAGAAGGACCATTGCATTCAGACCGCTGCGGTCACGCGGAAAGAGGAATGGCGGTCGAAAGCAACAACACAACAAGGCTACCAAGTGTGGCTGTTTGTCTGGCGCAGCCTCCAAAAACATCTGACACACTCCAATGACACATCCCCATGGCAAGAAAAAAATACAAATCTCAGGTCAACCCAGATAACACACCTGACATGAATTCTCCATTTTGACCCACCCACATAGCTGAGTACAAAACCAACCCCTTCCCTGCCCAGCATCCTTTGCACTGCTCCAGAACTGAATGGCCCAACACCACAGCACAAAGGAGAGGCAAATCAGCACACATCACACCATCACAACCACCCACACACCACACACATCTCCACCACCACCTTCACACCTGCACTTTTCAACCATTTGAAAATCACACATCATGACACGGAAACAAACGCCTAAATTCACTAACAATTAGTTGTCAGTCATCGTAGATGAGATAATCAGAGTAGAACCACATTTGTTTGGACGTATGGTCCAACAGACACCAGTAGCCAGAAAAATTCAAATGTGGGAAAGGATAGTCAACAAAGCCAATGCAGTAGGGACCACCCCGCGCACCCTGTGTGACATCAAGAGGAGGTGGCATGACCTCAAGAGCAGGGTGAAAGAGCATGCCAACAAGAACCATGAGCTGGCTCAGAGGACTGGCGGTGGCCCTCCCATTCCACCACTAACATTCACCGAATGGGAGGAGAAGGTGCTTGCCATACTGCATCCAGAGAGTCTTACAGGAATACCCGGGGAGTGGAGGCTGGTAAGTACCAACAAATGTCTCCCATTACACTGCTATGTAGTGTCTTGCACAACTAGAAAGCTACACTTCCTAGACACAAAAGCACTTATGTACAACACACTCTTCCCAACACATGTCTCCCATATCTAACATTTCCTTCCTCTGAATCACCTCAAAGGTAGCTAGCAATATTTCCATTGGGGCATGTGGACAGGCAGCCAGCAATGCAACTCCCACCAGGCACCCTTGTCCCACAGCTGAGCAGGATGGAGCACTCCCCACACCCAGAACTATGTTCCAGCCATTTCATTGCTCTCCTCAAACTTACAGGTAGGTAGCCATCTGAACAGGGAGGGGGGTTTGTGGGTAGGAAGCCAGCACTACTACTCTCACCAGGCACCCTTGTCCCACAGCTGAGCAGGATGGAGCACTCCCCACACCCAGAACCATGTTGCAACCATTTCATTGCTCTCCTCAAACTTACAGGTAGGTAGCCTTCTCATGCTCTCTTGTCTCGCCCCTGAGCAGGATGGAACACTCCCCCCACCCAGAACCATGTGGCAGCCATTTCATTGCTCATCTCAAACTTACAGGTAGGTAGCCATCTTAACAGAGAGGGGGGTTTGTGGATAGGCAGCCAGCACTACAACTCCCACCAGGCACCCTTGTTCCACAGCTGAGCAGGATGGAACACTCCCCACACCCAGAGCCATGTGGCAGCCATTCCCCTCCACTGTGTCACCGAACAGGTAGGTAGTCAGTGTCGTATCCTGGTAGGGACCCACGCAGAGACGGGTAAGTGATTATATCTTTCTTTATTCTTTATCTCTCAGCTGTGCCCTCATGCACGTCCGTTCCCTCTGCCCTCGTGTCCAGCAATGCCCTCCCCGCTCTCTGACAGGAAGTGGTGTCCGGTTCCTGGCCCCTCCCCATGTTCGGGTGCAGGGTCCTAGTGTCCCCTGACCCAGGTCACTACAGTCAGTGCATGCACCCTGCCATCCTTCTCAAAATGCATGGAGCCATATGACCACACCAGCCCTCACATGTCAGCCAACTTGGCATAGATCCCAAATTTACATCTAGTGTGCAGACAGCTAAGCGCATGTAACTGTCACAGAATTTAAACTTTGACTCACCAAGTCAGATGTGAAAGAAATTCAGGGCCCAATCATGCACAGCACAGAATGCAATGTGTAAGTGCCATGGTGTCAGAGCATGAAGGCCCATATGAACACAAAACATGCATGGTCAATCTGACAAACAAAGTAAAGTACATGATATGAAAAAGGTATGTATAACATTCCAATGGCTAGTTCTTTCTTAGCTGAAACTGATTCCATGAAGAGTAAACTAAAAAGACGCATTATCAAAAGTTGATGTGCCGCAAGTTGGTAGATGATGACATGTCCTTGTAATCACACAATCTGTACGTGGCACATGGTTTCAATTTACATGTGACACTATGGACAAGTAATGTATGTACCTCAACATCATGTCATGATGCTCATTATCTTTCAGCCATACCAAGTGATTGCAATGTAAAGTGTTTGGTGTATCAAATGTAACATCCAAAAGTCTAACACCAAGCTTGTGGAGTGCACTTAACTGACATTTTAACCTCTGTTCAACAGGAGATCCACAAGCAACTGCAGCAGGAAACACCACCAACCTGCAGAGCCTGTCTCCCCCCCCCCGGAACGTGAACTCTCTGATGCAAATTCCTTACGTTTCTCAGATGAGGAGCAACAACCTGGCCCCTCAGGACTGCCAGGGCACACTACATCTCAGGGCCTCATTGTCCCCACCACCATCACCACCACAGCAACAACAACAGCGCTGACCCCTACTACAACGACCTGTGCGGCAGCCACCTCCACCATCACCACTGCTGCCTGCAACACTCTCCCTGCCCTAGTGGTTACCAACACCACCACACAATCCGAGGATGACAGGGAGAGTGTGCGTGTGCGTCAAGTCCCAACGCCACAGGTCTGTGTCAGCAGGGCATGTGGGAGGGCAACTGGGGGACAATCACGGGAGGACACTGAGACAGAAGCCCTGGCCACTGTTGCAAGAGTCCTTGGTGCATACCAACAGAACCAGGGACAGATGGGCCAGGTTGTTGAAGAAGTGCGTGCGCTCCGCCTGCTGCTGAGGTCCATGGACACACGTATGGGCCAACTTGTGGACCTCATGGGCCAGCTTGTGGGTGTACTGAGGGACAGACATGCGGCTCAAATGACGGCTCGACCCCCCTCCAGTGGCCAGCCTGCTGATACTCCCACCACCTCAGCTGCGGCCACAGAGAGGGGTGAGCTGCAAGACAATGACTCCTCAGATACCGCTGAGCCTGCAGCAGAGGCCCCACCTGCCAAATGCAGGAGGGGACGTCCGAGAAACACCACGGGAGGATCACGTGACAAAGCACCAACCAAAGGCAAGTCGCTGAGCCAGCCATGATGGCATCTGTGTTGCCCTTGACATTGACTTTGTTAACTATCCTAACCCACATTGCCATGTTGATGGCATGAGTTTGTTGGACTGTGTGACTACATCAATGTGGTGACTGCTCTATTTGTCTCATTTGCCATCACTGACAACTCATAAATTCACTTTGCGCAATTTTAAAAACAACCACTTCTCTTTCACAAAAACTTATTGAAAATAAACTCTTTACACACCTATGTCTTTGTGTCAGTTCCATGTTTATCACAGTATGTACAATGTCAACTCAGAGTCCAATGTACCACAAGCTCTGATTGTGACGAGGCATTGATAGGGTAAAGGAACCTAGAAAGACACAAGAGAATGACAGTTACTTGTCAGGTGATGCCATTACAGCTAAAACACACCACTAGTCAACAACGTACAAAAACCATCACACATAACAATGACCACCAACAGCAACATAGACATTAGGTACATGTAAAACAATACCCTGTGCCACACACATCAGCCATTAGCACTGAGCCAACAACAGCCAGCAGTCAAAAAGCTCATCTATGCCTTGCCACTACCATCAAAGCCAACAGACAATGTCACTGTTGTACAATGTCACTTACACTCAAGGGAAGTAGTTGTTGATGAGCTGTTGACGCAGGTCAACACCTTCCTCTTCTCCACTATCATCGTCACTGGGCATGTGTGGATTTGCAGCGGGGGGCATCTGCTGCTCATCATCGTCCAGGAGCAGGGGGATCTCTTTGCACAAGGCCAGGTTGTGGAGCATGCAGCATGCAATTATGATCTGACACACCTTTTGGGGAGAGTAGAGTAGTGCACCTCCGCTCTTGTCCAGACACCCGAATCTAGACTTCAGAAGCCCAAAAGCACGCTCCACTACACGACGTGTCCTCCCATGTGCATCATTGTAGCGGACTTTACCCGGGGTCCTTGGATTCCTCAGTGGGCTCAGCAACCAAGGACGGTTGGGATACGCAGAGTCACCTAGGTGTGGGAAACACTGACCAATTTTGCAATGTAAACAGTAGCTGCTGAGAACAGCATGTCACACATACAGCACACTACTTGACTCTGCTTACTCACCAACAAGCCACGCACGCTCCGGATGCAGATTTGCCATCAAATGTGGGATGATGCTGTTACACAGTATGTAGGAGTCATGTGCTGACCCAGGAAATTTGGCACAGACATGGGAGATAATCATATCCGCTTGGCACACCACTTGCACATTAATGGAATGGAAATGCTTCCTGTTCCGGTAGATGTGCTCACGTGCCTGTGGTGGAACTAGGCCAACGTGTGTGCAGTCAATGGCTCCAACAACATTAGGTATGTGTCCAAGATCATAAAAATCACCCTTCACACCTGCCAATTCATGTCTCCTTGGAAAGTGGATGTAGCGGTCCTTGTAGGTCAACATTGCGGACAGGACATCACGTAGCACCATGCTGAAAATAGCTTGAGACATCCCACCGGCGATGGCCACCGTGTACTGAAGCAAACCAGTGGCAAAGAAATGCAGGGCCGCCATCACCTTAACTGTTGGCGTCAAAGCAGTCGGATAGGTTCTGTGAGGCCTCAGATGGTGCTCCAACTGAGCACATAGCTCTTGAAGTGTAGGGCAATTCAGCCGGAATTTCCTTATGATGTCCTCATCCTCCATGTTCGCCAGCACTGGGAAAGGCCGATGCACATTTGGTCGTCTCTTATATAACATGAAAGAGGACACATGTAAATTAAATTCACCAATGAGATGTGTCAAACATCCTACATACTGACTAACACAGCGCCAACATTGACAGGACTGTAACAACAGCTTAATGCACAAGTCACATGCAGAGACACCTTCATCTCATGTAGTAGTACATGTGGTCAGTATGTATATACTGACTACTTTCAAATCAGAATCTGACTATGTGAATGGTAATTGGTACACTCCTACATCTTGTGTCACCAGCCCTGGGTGTAGGTGACACAGCACATGTGGCAAACAGCAACACTGCTGACTGCTACGTAGCTGCTGTACCTGCCACACCTTTTTGCTTAAGTCCCACTAAGCACAACATTTCTACACAATGAGCACAGTGTGTGTAAGCTGGTCAACTATCAAGACAAATACAACACTGTACACAGTGATATAGGCACATTATGTGGTCAGTCCATCATTGCTGTGGGTTGAGTAGCCATTTAACACATTGACATGTTCACAAATTTGAGACTCCATTACACATCAAATCTGTGTACATGCACACAAATATCATAATTGACATGTGAGGAAGTACATTCCATTGCATGTACTCATGTGTACGGACATGACATGTGTGGGCATCATTGAGTTAAATGTCACACTCTCACTTCACTTTACAACCACGTGCAACATGATAGTGTAAATGCATAGTGATCAGTGCAGGGAATTGTCAAGTGCCAATGCAATAGCACAATGTGTCCATAGGTGCGGTAGAAGTGCTCCGCCATCGCGGTAGTGCAATACATCTTTGAAACTGGTGGTAGGCGTGCACCGCCACCGCGGGCCCGGTCATTGGATATAATTGAAAGATGCAGGATTGCGGTAGAGACCGCCTGGACACCGCGGTGTGACACCGCCAATGCCAATGCCATTGCAGCCAATGGGAACCGCGATCGCGGTAGTGCAATACAGTTTTGAAACCCGCGGTAGGCGTGCACCGCCACCGCGGGCCCGGTCATTGGATATAATTGAAAGATGCAGGATAGCGGTAGAGACCGCCTGGACACCGCGGTGTGACACCGCCAATGCCGATGCCATTGCAGCCAATGGGAACCGCGATTGCGGTAGTGCAATGCAGTTTTGAAACCCGCGGTAGGCGTGCTCCGCTACCGCGGGCCCGGTCATTGGATACAATTGAAAGATGCAGGATTGCGGTAGAGACCGCCTGGCCCCCGCGGTGTGACACCGCCTATGCCAATGCCATTGCAGCCAATGGGAACCGCGATCGGGGTCGTGCAATACAATTTTGAAACTCGCGGTAGGCGTGCTCCGCTACCGCGGTCCCGGTTATTGGATACAATTGAAAAATGCAAACCAGGCAGACCAATTGCATCAGCAGAGTACCACTGAAACAACCCCAGGGGCCTATAAATGTCTGTGAGAGAGCCACACATGTCACTTGCATTCAGACACTGCTGCCTGCCATTCATCACCACCAACTGCTGCTGTTCCTGTATTCTGGACCCAGTGATGGCGAGAACTGAGAACATCAGGGCCCGTCCCTTCACCACAGAGGAGCTGGAGGTCCTGGTGGACGAGGTCCTTGCACAGTATGGGAGGCTATATGGTGCTCCAGATGTACTGGTAAGTGTCTGAGTAAAAGTTTGAGAGTGCTCAGAATGCTCACATGATGTTACTGTGCAGTAGTATGTGCCTGTGAGTGCAAGCCAATGTGCATGCATCAATATTTTGCCTATAGCATGCTCCATACATGGACTATTAAGAATTGCATTTGGGTATGTGGGGAGGATGGCAACATGGACACTTGTACAGCTCTTCTTAAGCCAAAACAAACACACATTGGTCAGAGACTGGGTAATGTAAATGTGTGATACACTGTCTAGCATGCTGACTTCATGTCACTGGGGTGTGTAGCCTTATTTCCACAGATCCATGACTGCATTGAAGGATGGGAGTGACATACTGTGGTTTTGCAGTTATACAATTACACTGCTGGTTTGAGACACTCGAAGTCTGAAGAAACATTGCCTGTGCTATGTGATGTCATGGTCCATTAAGTGTTCATATGCTCATTTGTGACATTACAAATGTATTTTGGCCAGATGGTACTGAATAATGTGTGTACAGTTTTCAAATTGACCCTATGGATATGTGTCCATTATGCACAAGAGTACAATGCCTGAGTGTAACACTCTTGGTGGTAATTCACCTATGACACATCAGATAAATGTGAGGTGGACATGTCATCCTTCTATTGATCCCATGATGTGTTCAGTCTCGCATGTGTAGGCACTGTTTATCCTCTCATATTGTACATGCATGTGATTTCTCTGATGGCCCACGTTTAACCTCAGTGTGAGGCCCTCTGGCCTGCACAGAAACTGCCCAATGTTACAAGGACCCATCACTAAAAGGACTGAGTGAAACATATGTGTTGTCCACCACCCTATTTCTCAATGAGCTATCTTAGGCCTGAGGATTGCACAAGACAGGACTACACCTTGTGAGAAGAGTGTGAGAATGTAAGATCATGGCCCTAAATGTGACCACCATGACACATGTAGCCATGCACTGGTCAAGGACATTAAGGGGTGTGTAGTGTTGGACACAGTGAGTCTGCCACGACACATCATTTCCAGTGTATTGTATGTCATGCTCACTCACATACTGCATCACAGATGAGGGCAATTTTCACATTGGTTGCTGTGCTGGCACTCTGCATGTGTATGAGATGGCCATGTAGTGTGTCCATCATCATACATGTATACATTTCTATGATATTATTTGATCCAAGTGTACTATGTGTCATGCTGTATGGCCTCTGCTCTCCATTTATGTATTGGTGTGATATGTATTTTCATGCTCCTGTACTGACACACAGTGGTACACAACACAGTGTCACAGAAACTTCCTCTTCTTGTCTCCCATGCCTGCAGCTTAAGGTCCATCAGCGTAAGGCCATATGGAGGGCCATTGCACGCAAGGTGCGGGCTCTGGGTGTCTCCAACCGACGGCATACACACTGCCACAAGAGGTGGGATGACATCTGCCGGCTGAGCAAAAACGTGGCAGAGATGACGCTGGGGGTGCTCCCTCGTAGTGGCAGGTTGGCGCGCAGGAGCATGACACCACTAATGGCCCGCATCTTGGCAGTGACACAGCCAGAGCTGGATGGACGCTTGAGGGCCCATCAGCAGCAAGTTGGGGGTGAGTATTGTGCAAAGTGTGACTTTGGGTGTGAGTGACTGCATGAATCCCAACCCTGAGCCAGTGCGGAACTCTGTGATGTCTCTAGTGTGATGCAATGGCTTCTAAGTGGCCTCAGTGTTGAGTGCAGCTGTTCTGCATTTGTACGACATTTTGTTTCTCATGTGTTTAAACCCATGACCCTTGTCACATAACATCAGGTTGGCATTTTTTCATCTCACATTGTATAAATGTTGTCTGAACTGAGACCTTCCTACACAGGATAATCCATTGTGTGAAGTGGGTAGCCCAGTACACTTGTCAGACTTGTGTGCGCTGTGTGGCTAGCTCAATAGTGTGCTCATGTGATGATGTGTCAGTGGATACAGACATGCACAGATGTGGACTCAGGGAGCAGTGAGTTGGTAAGGGTCACACCTGTCCCATGGGTCCCTTTTTTCACAATCATATAGAGGACAGCACCATTGTGAAGTATACTAGCCCAATATCAGCAGCATGGCATAACATGGTGTACTTACCTGCCATAGTGACAGCAAGTGCACACAGGTGCTGAAAGGGTAGATGGGGATGATTGCAGTGATGCATTGGCTAATTTACCTTTGCCATTTGTGCACATGGCAACATGACTGGGATGGTTAGACTCTGTGTTTCAAATGCAATGTAGCAGAACCTGGCTATTGCGAAATAGTTTAGGCACTATGGAGTGTCAGTCCTCAGTATGTGTGCATTGTGGAGGGGTGTCCTTGTGCATCAGTGCATGGTTAAGTTGTGCCTAATGCTTTTAATCAGTGTGTGACTTATTGGCACATTGATGTGTCCTCAATGTCATCAGTCAGCACGACATATGGATGTCATATGCCAGACCCTAGGTATTGTCACACATTAGCTGTCCTTATGGAGTCCACCAACTTCATCATGAACAGCAGACACAATCCTGCCTTGGATCAATGAGGGACTGTCAGGGACTTGTGGACATGTTGGTATGTGACATGTCACAACCTATGAAGGCCTTGCATTCACTTCACATTCTCATGCTTAAGTGCTTTGTGTTTGTGACTACATTGTGCAATGGTGCTCATTGGCACTTCATTGACAGATAAGATGTGGCCTTGTGACATATGCTGCAGTATGAGTGTCATAGACATCAACTGGCAGTGAACAGCAGTGAGCATCATGTTAGTGTGCATTCATAGATGTGTGCTGTGCACAACAGATAAATTGTAACATCTACACAGCTGACACCAATGTACAACTGTAGTTGTGCTTCGAAGCCCAACATGGTGGATATCAGGAGCTTGTAGCCCTTGCAAAAGGACATATTGGAGTTTGTATCTGTGGTGTTCCCTTAAAGAGACTCCATATGTGACAGAGACAACATGGTTTGATGTATAGCTATCTCACCTACAGGCACGTAGGTATGCTTACAGACAATAGTATGTGTGGTTACAGGGAGGCACAGGACAAGCTATTTGGCTGTGTCAACGCCACATGGAGCATTACTATCAACTATGCATGTTTCCATGCATCATCTGATGATTGCATAAATGTAGCATATGCTGAATGTACATGGAGGAGTTCAACATGGGAGTATCATTTTAAAGTTTTGTGCTTTGCTGGCATATGATGTTTGTGAGTATGGCACTATACTGAACCTATGTCTCTGTCTCTTGCAGCATCGACCGAGGGCAGGGAAGGACGGGGGACCGACACCGGTGTGGAAGCTACTGGCACGACTGCTACACAGGAGTTCAGTGACACTGAGGGGACCAGCGCCTCGGAGGGGGACAGGAGTGCCCTTGATGATTCCCGCCCGGAAACACCAACCTCTACATCTTCAAACTCCAGCGGTGACTCCTCAGTGTTGGCGGGCACAGGAAGTTCAAGATCTACATCTTCTTCCGCCACAACTTGTCCAGTGCCCACCCTCCCAGATGCTCCCCCAAGTGCTGTCCCTGCATGCAGCCCTAGGAAGGGTAGTCTCCTTCCCACCAGGCACCGCTGCCCCTGCCCCTGTCTCCCCTGCTGCCCTCAGTGTGGAGGCGGTAGACATTTTGCGCCAGCTGTGTGTGGGTCAGACTGCTCTCCTGAATGCCTTCCAGGATCATGACAAGAAGTTGGCACAGGTTGTTGCGTTCATGGAGGGCATTCATTCGGACGTGGGTGGCCTACACCGAACTGTCCAGTCTTTGTCCTCCACAGTGACGGCAGCCATTCAGCAGTCCCAAGCTCCCAGTCCAGCTCCTGTCCGCATCAGCAACCACCCTGCCAGTGGCACCACCTGACGAGAGTGCACACACGCCAGAGCCCTCAGGCACCCAGTCATCCACACGCAGCACACACCAGCAGCACTCTAAGCGTACCAGACCACAGACACCATCCCCACAACACAAAACAGGCACACATAAGCGCAAAACAAAAATCCCATCACATGACACTCAGGGACATAGGGCAAAAAAGCATGCATCCACATTACCTGCGTCAAAATCATCACCATCCAAGGGCACTCCCATCCCCACACCTGATCCCAAAGACTCACAAACACTTGCCCTGTCTGCTGTGAACCTGGTGCCTGCCACAACTAAGTCGAAAGACATTCAGAAGGCAGATTCACCCAAAACTTCAACTCCCACCCACACCCCTGTGAAGCAGGGACAAGAGAGCAAAGTGGGGGCTTTAGCTCAGAAACAGGGGATGCAGGGGAAAAAGCAAGGCCACAGCCAGCGTACCACCAGGTCCAGCAAATCCCCACGTGGAGAGGCACCTGCACCTGCTACACCTTTGGGGAAGGGTGAGGCTGTTGTGCCCACCTCACTTCCCACTCCGGCCAAGACACTTGTGGGATATCGGATCCCCAAACAGTTGAGACCCAGCCCTCAACATTCCCCCTCAGCCACTGAGCCTCCACACAGCATGTCACCACCTCCACGTGCCACCACTCCACCCGGTCCAAGCAGCCCTCAGGCTCCCACATCCATGGATCCCTCTAGCTCAGCCAGTTCTCTCTCCTCCCAGGTCCAGTCCTCCAACTGGCCCCGACAATCAGCCACCTCCCAGTTCAACTTCAAGCCAAAGTTGAAGCCAAGTCCCCCTCCCCACACCATTTCTCCCACAGCGGTGCCTGGACTGCCCATTCGAAGCCCCTGACCTGTGGTGATTCCCATGGCAGTGGACTGTGTTACCCATTTCAGTTGCAGGTTCTCATGCACACATGTGGGTACTACATATTTGGCCTGCCCAATGGCCTTGATGTTTTGCACTTTTGATGCCCATTTCCTGTGCAAGTTCTCATGCACACATGTGCAGTCTAGAAATTTGGACTGGCCAATGGCCTTGATGTTTTGCACTTTTGATGCCCATTTCCTGTGCAAGTTCTCATGCACACATGTGCGGACTAGAAATTTGGACTGGCCAATGGCCTTGATGTTTTGCACTTTTGATGCCTATCCAGAGATAATGTAATAAAGACTGTTACTCATGTTGTGTGCTTTGTCGCTGCCCTTGCTAATGATGCAGTGCAATGTTTGTGTATATGTTCATGTGACACATGCTCTGTATGCCACATTCACATTGGCAATTACTTGATTTTCTGTTTCAGAGGTTGTCAGAGGTTACATGCACTTTTGTGCTTCATGACTCAGAGGCTTGAGGGTGCAATGATGGTTGTCTGTGATGATGTCCTCTTATCCTAATCATTCTATCGTCAGGTCTCCAATTTTGTACACATGTCATATTCTGATGCTGTACCACAACAGAAGTGAATTCTAGCCACAGGATAACTTGCGTGGTGGCCAGGGTCCGTCATATCTGTGGGATCTCTCTTGATGTGTGAACAGCAGTGTAGATGTGTAGTCATCTTGTGTAGGCCTGGCTTCATAGTCACATGGGTACATTAGAATGTGTGCACTTGAGTAGTCATACAGAGTGATTGACCTGTCTTTGTCAGAAGTGTTGATGTGTATGTGCCCCTGAACATGACACCTACACACATGTATGATCCAGGTAATGAGTGCCTTTTTGTTTACATTCTCAGCCATGTGCTTTAGATTGTGGGCACATGTAGGAGTTGTTTGTTGGGCACTGTGCAGTGTGTCAGTGTGACCTTGCAATCCTGGGGTACACCTACTTGTTGTCGTTGTCAGTTGTGAGTATGCAGAGTGTGTCACTGCCATGTCTGTGTTGTGTTTGGTTGATCTGCCATGGCTCTTGTTTACGTTTGTGCTCACTGTGCTGACCTGCTCATGCAAACTGACATTATATGTGAATTTTATCATACAGTGCTGTCACTTGACACATTTTAGGCCCAAGTATGTGGTATGAAGAGTCATTCCATCCTCTATAGGGGCATTTGATGCCTACACATTGTGAGTTACTCCTCTATGTGTTTTTGCACTGTACACTCCTTACCTGTCCAATACTGATGTACACACCACTTCAGTCTAATATCTTCCACCCCATGCCTTGCCAGTGTGTGACCCTCCCCACCACTTCATAGTGTGACACTGTACTGTGGGAGGATGATCTGTGTCCAGGACCAATGTGCCACTCAGGACTGTTTCACCATTTGTTATGTGGTGTTTTCTTCTACTTGATTGCAGTCATGGTTGCTCATGTACAGTGCATATGTTTTACCAGCACAGTCCTCTAGTCATGTTGGATGCATCTGTGTTTTCCTGAGTTGTGCAGCAGTAGGTGATAGCTAAAGTGTATGTCTGTTTGCTGAGGTACTGCTACCCTTCCTGAGTGTGATGTGATCTGTGCCTTGTGATGATTTGTGGTGTGGAAGTTCATGGTGGAGCATTCACACATGTGTGATACTGGTTTTGTTGGTGTTCATACACGCTTACTGTGCATGCACTGCTGTCAGTGTATGCTGCCTTATCCTTGCCAGGTGTGAGTCCCCCTGATGTCCAGCTGAGTTTGCTATGTGATGATTTTGTATGTGCATATGTTGTGTTTTTGTTGTGGATGGATGCAGTCTTTGGCCTGTGTTGGCTCTTTCTACTGACAGGTCCATATGTGTGTAATGTTATATTTGCATGACATTGTGTGTGAGGAGTTTGTGCATTGTAATACATTCTGATGTGTGTTGGATGTGTAGTGTGCTTTTCTTGTGTGAATGTCACATGCAGCAATGTGGAGTCTTGTTAATGATCTTGTTTTGAGTGCACAATAGTGCTATGTCCTCCTATTTTGACCTGTCACTTGTCAGGAGTGTGCATGTGCATGCTTGTGCTACACATGAACAGCATGCTCACTTGGTAACTGGTGTAGTGTGTATGTCTGTGTTAGCAGATTTGTTGTATTGATCACAGTTACTGTTCATGATTGGCATTTGATGATGCATTTTCAGATTGGGTTGGGGGAGGGTGTCTGTGCAGTTGACCAGAGTGTAAATGTTGTGTATTCCTGTGCTGTCTAGGGTCACATTGCCTATCCACTGTTTGCCTGCACATGGCTGAGCTTGTTGGACTTCTTTGGATGTTGTTTGTGAGACATGTGTTTGGCAATTGGGTTTGGATCAGCATTGGTTCAGACATCCCTGAGTGGGATTCTGACATTTGTAGATACACACCAGGGTGTGGGATTGGTTATCAGGAAACTCACAGGACCTTATTTGCACCTTTATCTGTGTTTCCCACAGGTGTTGAGTAGTGAAGGTGTGAGATGGATAGATGAGGGGTATGTGTGAAGGTCATACTTGGGTTTGACAGTCAGGGAGTGTGACAATGAGCCATGAGTGTTGTGCTGGTGGCATGCACATGTAAAGGGACTTGACACAGATGTGGGGCTGTTCACTGTATGGCTTATGACAGTTCCTATCATTCCTGGGCCAATGCATAGCTTGCATTGCTGTATGACAGGGATATTGCACAGATGTTACTTTAGTTCAATTTCAAACACTGTGCCACCCATGTCAGATTTTGGGCCTAGGTGTAGTGTGATATGTTGCTCCTGTTGCATGTCATGTACAAATGCTATGTGTGTTTCTCCATGTTTCCTGCACTGGGCACTCCACTTTAGGCTAGTCTATTTATTGTCATACATTGCTGCTGACTTATGATATGTCTATGAGGCTAAATTTCAGTGTGTGAGCTGTCTGAGGGCCTTGTCATGCAGTGTGCACAGTTCCATGGTTTTTAATCTGCACAGTGACTCTTCATTTCTTAAATTACTCACTTTGATTGACATGAGTGGAAGGCAGGTGTGAGCATGAGGGTTGTCCTGAGTGTCAGGTCAGAGTTTCCTGCTGTCAAGATGGACTCTTCCTGACACTGTGGCATTCATTCACTACTTAGTAGTTGGTGCTCCCTTTGTTGAGGTGGCGTGATGGTGTGTGGGTGTTCTGTGAGCTGGCAGTGTAGTCAGTGTTGTTGATGTACTGGACATACTCACATAGTATCATTAATTTCAGCAGTGCACTTGTGAGTGAAATGCCCAGTGGTGCTTACTTTGATTTTTCTGTTTGAGTCAGAAATGTTGTTCTGTGTTGCATGGTATGGGCTGTCATTGTGTGATCTGGTCTGCCATTGTATGTGATGGGCCTATCAATGTCTGCTTTGGGGCTGTGGTGATGTGTGATTGTGTGGCAGTGGTGTGTGATTTGCTGTGTCATCTACCTGGGCTCACTAACTCATTCCAAAACCTTGTTGGCCTACTGTGAAGTACACATACACACCCTACTTGGTCTGCCCTCCTCTGTTCCACATTGTATGTGGACTGACCCTTATTTGTGTGCAATGTTGACTATAGTAATCTTTGAGGGACTCTTGCCTCACCTCACACTCATGTTCCTATTCAGTTGCTGGTGATGTTAATGAGATGTTACTGTAGACAGTGTCCCTGCACATGACTTCTTGCTGCAGATGTGTTGTGCTGAGTGGTGCTTCTTTTCTGTTACATGTGGTGTGGATGTTGTGATGTTGGTCTTGCTTGTCTGGGACAATGTCCTGGACTCCTACTACATTGTGGGCAGGTTTTCCCACGGCTTCACCGCTGCGGTGACTTGACCGCACGACTGGGCTAGTTGCAGTGATTTCTATGGTGATGGGTGACCCCGATACAGAGGTGTCAAATTGTGACGTTCAGGACATGTGTACTTACACTGGGGGGTATGTTCCTGTCTCCACCAGGGTGTCTGATGTAGACAGGACACGTACTTCAGCACAACAGTTGTGTTTGTATGAGGGGATGCGTTGTTGACTTACCTGCGGTGTTGACCGCAACGGCGTCTTATCTGCTGGTAATGGATGAGGTACAGCAGCGGAAGGGCTTGTAGAGCTGGATCCATGGTGGCCAGGAACGTGTGGAGGTGCCTCGGATTCAAGTTTGTATCTCCGCAGTTGTGCTTCCGCCGTCTCCGGGTGGCTGGTTTCTCCGCTGCGTTCTGATGGGCTGTTTGAGGCATCGTGATTTGTCTGGCGGTCGTCACGTCATTCCGCATGGCAGTCTTTCTCTATTGGCTCCCTCCGCCACCGCTGCGGAACGAAAATTCTGGCGGATCCAGAAGCACCGCGACGGATGGGAAATGCGCTATTTTTGCCCATTGTAATATGGCGGACGCGAGGACCGCCGCAGGAGTCAGGAAATAGACGTTTTCCGCCAGCACCGCGGATGTGCCAAACACCGCCATCGTAATTGACCCCATAGTTTGGTTTTTCACAAGAAAGTACCTTAAACTTTGTAATTTTTTCTGCAAACTTCTCAGTAGTACTATCTTACCCCTCTTCTTCAACACCTACACTTATCAAACTCTCACTTTCTCTACACTCCTGTTCAGGACCAAAGAAACTAAACTGTATATCATCAGAAACTTTTTTTACATCCAATACTGAACCATGCAAATGAGCAGTGTTTATTTCACTTAAAGATAATGCAGGACTTTTTACATAGTACAATCTTCTTACTAACTTCCGCATTTCTGAGTGATGTACTGCTAACATTCTTAAATAATGAAAAGTACTTCGACACACTTTTCTAGAAAGACAAGCCAGAGAATGACTCTGCAAGCCACTATATTTTCTCACCTTACAAGGATCTAGTCCTTGCAATATCTTAATCTTCTGTTTAACACTTTTATTACCATAATCTCATAAGAAATTTCGTAATATATCAATAGATTCCTGTCGTATACTACTAATACTATTACAATCCCACTTATACACTGCAGCTTGTGCACGTCTCCCTTGAACTTCTTCAGCTATTACTTCTTCCACATTTCTAGGAACCATCTTTTCTTTTTCAATTGGACAACCGTTTTTAACCTCATAGCAACGACCTTTGGTACCAACTGCATGAACTAATGTATTTTGTTGAAAATAGCTTTCTTCATTAAAAAAAGGTTCAGTACTAGAAGTGTCCTTCCATTCACCCAAAAATGTTTTTGCAAAAGTTAGTTCTATTAACCAGTCTTTTTCTTTTACTTTTCTCCTTCATAAAGTGCATTGTTTTATTCAATGTTTTCATTATCTTCAATACTAATATAAACAATTTTCTTTTTGATTCAAAAGCCTTTTCGACTATACTTTCAATCTGTTCTTTCTTCTTGTAAAATGCTGATCTTCGTTTATATTTTTTGGAATCTTTCAATAAATTTTGTAGTACTCTACTTTTATACATTCTCTTTCTAATGGCTTTATATTCTTTCATCCTTTTTTCAACCTGGATTGTTTTCCTATAATCTGATTTTGCATTTATTTGTCCTTTTTTTGTTTTCTGCTGATTGCTTGTAGTACTTTTCTTTCTCTTTTCTCCATTCTGAAAATCGATCAAATTTTTTAAAAGACTTAACAAATTCTTTCGTTCTCTTACCAGAAGACTTTTTCTTCAACTTCACATGTTGTACTTCAACTAATTTCTCCTTTTCTCTCTCCTTTAAATAGTTCTGTTTTCTTTGTTGTCTTTTCTTTGCAACTTTTCTTGTCATACTGCATATTCTTAGTTTATTATCTTTCTAAAAATTATTTAATATTATTGAAATACCTATATACAAATATTATCATCTTTAAATAAGGAAATACATTGAGTAGTACCTAGGTGAATAGATGAGTGCAACAGTAAGACCTGGGTGATACTACAACTGCAAGAGTAGTACATAACTAGTGCCTCAGTGATTGCATGACTGAAGGGGTAATATCTGGGGTATTACTGTAGTACATAGCAAATGAGTGGGTGATTTTATAACTGCATGTGTCCTGCTTGAGTGATTGCAGGAGTACTGAGTGAATTCCTGAGTGATTGAAGGAGTGGAAAGATAGTGCCTGGGTGATTTTATAAGTGCATGTGTGCTGGCTGAGTAATTACATAAGTACAAGGGTAATGCATGTGTGATTGAAGCAGTGCAGGGGTAGTGCATGAGAGATTACATAAGTTAATGGGTAGTGGCTGGGTAATTGAAAGAGTGCATGGGTAATACCTGGGTGATTGCATGAGTGAATAGGTAGTGCCTGGGTGATTTAATGACTACAGGGGTAATGCCTGGATGATGAATCATTGAGTAGTGCCTAGGTGAATAGATGACTGTTACAGTAGGACCTGGTTGATTCGACGATTGGAAGGGTAGTGCTTGGGTTAGTACATGAGTGCATATGTGCAGCCTGCATGTTTGCGTGACTGCAGGGGTAGTACATAACTAGTGCCTGGGTTATTGCACGACTGCAGGGGTAATATTTGCGGGATTACTAGAATACATAGGAAGTGAGTGGGTGATTTTATAAGTCCATGAGTAGTGCCTGAGTGATTACAGAAGTACGAAGGTAGTGTCTGAGTGATTACAAGACTGCAAATGTAGTGCCTGAGTGATTTTATAAGTGTATGAGTGCTGGCTGAGTGATTACATAAGTACAAGAATAGTGCATGCGTGATTGAAAGAGTACAAGGATAGTGTCTGGGTGATTAAAGCACTGTATACCTAATGCATTGGTGATTGCATGAATACTGGAGTAACGTCTGGGGGATTAAAGAAGTACATAGGTAATGCATGGATGACAGCATGACTACATGAGTAATATCTAGTGATTTACATGACTACATAGAAAGTGCATGGGTACTTCTTGGGTGATTGCAGGACTACTGAGGTAGTGCCTGAGTGAATAAATAAGTGCAAAGGTAGTGCCTGGGTGATTTCATAACAGCATTACTACTGGCTGAGTGATTACATAAGTACAAGGGTAGTGCCTCCGTGATTGAAGGAGTGCAACAGTAGTGCCTGAGTGATTATGTAAGAGCATGAGTAGTGACTACATGATTCAAAGAGTGCATGGGTAATACCCTGATGCTTGCATAAGTGCAGCAGTAATGCCTGAGTGATTACAGCAGTGCATATGTAGTGCCTGGATCATTTGAAGACTGCATGGGAAGTACTTGGGTGTTTTTATAACTGCATGAGTGTTGGGCCTAGCCAAACATAAAGCAGCAGACTATTGCGTGACTCAACTATAAGTCTCTTCATATTGCTAAAAGCATGCATACATATGTCTCTAGCTTTTCAAATCATCATGATATCTAAAAGAAATATACATACAATATTTCTGGAATATAGTGAAACCTAGAAACTGAGACATGTAATAGATCTGCCTGACTGATTGCATAACTCCATGGGTAGTGCTTGGGTGATTGTATAATTGCAAGGGTAGTCACTGGGTGATTGCAGGAGAAGATGGATAGTGACTGGCTAATTGCATGAGTGCACACATAGAGTTTGAGTGCATAGATAAGTGTATAAATAGTACCTGAAGGCATAGATAACTCATGAAGTAGTGCCTAGGCGAATAGATGAGTGCAACAGTAGGGTCTGGGTGATTCTACGACTGCAAGTCTAGTGACTGGGTTATTACATGAGTGCATAGGTACAGCCTCCATGATTGCAAGACTGCAGGGATAGTACATAAGTAGTACCTGACTTATTGCATGACTGCAGGGGTAATATTTGGGGGATTACTAGAGTACAGAGGAAGTGAGAGGGTGATTTTATAAGTCCATGACTACTGCTTGAGTGATTACAGAAGTACTAAGGTAGTGCCTGAGTGATTACAAGACTACAAATGTAGTGCCTGAGTGATTTTATAAGTGTATGAGTACTGGCTGAGTGATTACATAAGTACAAGGGTAGTGCCTCCATGATTGAAGGAGTGCAACGGTAGTGCCTTGGTGATTATATAAGAGCATGAGTAGTGACTACATGATTCAAAGACTGCATGGGTAATACCTTGGTGCTTGCATGAGTGTAGCAATAATGCCTGAGTGATTACAGCAGTGCATATGTAGTGCCTGGATCATTTGAAGAGTTTTAGTTTTAGTTTTAATCATTTATAGAGCGCTTGGTTACACCACACGGTGTGTCCCCGCGCTGAGACATCAGAGAATAAGGGAAGATAGATTATTTAGCAGATATTACAGAACGCGAGGACTCCAAATCTGGAAGTTTTTCTATTTGGCAAACAACCAGGTCTTTAATTGTTTGGGGAATTTGCTTTCACATGGCTCTATTCTTAAAGCCATTGGAAGAGAGTTCCATGATTTTGCCGCAAGGTATCTAAAGGAGCGTGCTCCCATTCTTGCTCTGTATATCCTAGGTACCGTCACTAGTGCTTTCCCTGTGGATCTTAGGTTCCGTCCAGGGATGTATTTGGTTAGCAGTGGATGTAGATATTTGGGACCATTCATATTGAAAATGCGGTGACAGTAACAGAGTGCTTTAAACGTAACTCTTTTGTCCACTGGGAGCCAGTGTAGTTTTGACAGGGCCTTACTCGTGTTGGCTCTTCTTGGCAGACCAAGCACCAGTCGTGCCGCTGCGTTTTGCACCCTCTGTAGGTTAGACAATCCTTTTTTGGTGGCGCCCAGATATAGGATATTACCATAGTCCACTTGGGAAGTTATTACCGCATGGACTATTATTTTCCTGGTTTTTGCCGGTAGTAAATCTAGGATCTTTCTCATGACTTTCATGGCTCCATAGCATTTACCCGCTACCTTCCGAATATGGCTTTCGAAAGTTAGTTCGGGATCAAACCATATTCCTAGGTTTTTTACCTCAGCTTTTGGGGTCGGTAATTGACCTAGTGCCTCAGGCCACCACGCGGATGACCATATAGTTGGTGCCTTTCCAACAATCATTACCTCTGTTTTATTCCCATTTAGCCTGAGGCAGTGGCTCGTCATCCAGTCAGCCACCTCTTCTAGGCATTTGGAGAAACGGATAGCTGCCTTATCCTCCTTTTGTGACAGCAGCACAATTAGCTGCGTGTCATCCGCATAGGAGACGATTGATACTTTATGTTGTTCTACTCGTTCCGCCAGTGGTCCCACATAAAGATTAAACAGAGTAGGACTCAAAATGGATCCCTGCGGGACCCCCTGGGTCAAAGAGATACTCTCCGATAGATATGTTTGTTGTGCTACTTTAAAGCTCCGCCCGGAAAGAAAAGATGCCATCCACCTCAGAGCGTTGTGCCTGATACCACATGCATCAAGTCTTTGCAGGAGTAGCTTATGTGATACGGTATCGAAAGCTGCACTGAGATCCAGCAGGATCAGTGCAGCAGTATGACCTTCATCTGCAAATTGTCTCAATGCTTCAGTGGCTAAGAGAAGAGCTGATTCCGTCGAGTGTGCTCTTCTAAAACCTGACTGAGATGGGTGTAGTAGGTCATTCAAATTGATATGGTCTATCAATTGTTTATTGGTTATTTTCTCCGCGATTTTTGCTACAAATGGTAGCAGTGAGATTGGGCGTAGATTTTCTAATACTGTGTTCTCTATTGAAGGTTTCTTTTTCAGGGGTTTAACAATCGCCTGCTTCCATTTGGTGGGGATCACACCCTTCTGAAAGGAACTTGAAATAATCTTTGAAATATGTGGCATGATACAGTCGGCTCCCTCCATTATTATCTCTGGTCGTGCAGGGTCTACGGGGAACCAGATTTTATTCCTTTCGCTGTGGCGTTTAGCTCTACCAGATCCTGAATTTTAAATTCATCTAGAGTTACGCCTGTGAAGTTATCTTGACTAACACATGTTATACTGGGCCCCTGCCTGGTCCTCTGTTGGAAAGGTGTCATAGATTTTCTTCACCTTATCTGCGAAAAATTCCGCCACTTTGTTGCAGCTCTCTATAGAGGCTGCTAGGTCATTTTGATCTTTAGGGGATTTCAGATTTTTCAGTATAGTGAACATTTCCTTAGGGGCGTTCCTGGCGCCTTCAATTTTTTCCGTATAAAAAATACCTCGGGCTTTCTTTGTTAGTAAATGGTACATTTTAAGTTCCTTTTGTAATTATCTTTGGCCCTGCTACAATATTCCTTCCTCCATATTCGCTCAAGCTTTTTGCACTTATTTTTTGCTACTCTTAGTTCATCATTGAACCAAGGTGCTGTTTGACTTAGTCTCTTAGGAGTCCTTGTACTCCAAGGCGCTATCTCATCTAGAGTCTTAGTAATTCATACTTCTAGTTGATCATTTGCTAGGTTTATATCATCCTCTAGTGTGATATTTTCCTTTATTAGTGCCTGTGTGAAGGAAGCAGAATTAAAAAGGTTCCATTTCCTGGTAGTGATTTTCTTTATTAACTGTTGAGGTTTTGTCCTGTAGGAGGGGACTGTAAACGGAACTAGATAGTGATCTGTCCACGGGATTGGCCATGGAGTTCCTACTTCTAGCTCTGCAATAGTAGAAAAAATCGGGTCTAGGATGTGGCCTTTTTGGTGTGTCTGGGTCGTTACTTTTTGTACCAAGTTTAGTGTCAGTAAATCCTTACACAGTACGCAGATTTCCTGATTCTGCTTATTATCGAAGTGTATGTTTAAATCACCGAGCACCAGGAAATTCTTATAACGAAGAGCTGGGTGCACTACTTTCTCTACCAGACTTGCCATAAATTGCGTGGCTGGGCCTGGTGGACGGTAAATTAAGAAACCAGCTAAGGTGGTATTTTCTGCTGTTAATAAGGTAAATAAGAACGCCTCACAGCCCTCTAGATCAGTTTCTTTAATAGTACATTTAATATTGGTTTTGTAAATTACAGCGATACCACCTCCTATTTGGTTTTCCCGGTCTTGTCTTACTATCATATAGTCGCATAGAAGACTGCATAGGAAGTACTTGGGTGTTCTTATAACTGCATGACTGTTGGGCCTAGCCAAATATGACTCAACTATAAGTCTCTCCATATTGTTAAAAGCATGCATACATATGTTTCTACCTTTTCAAATCATCATGATATCTAAAAGAAATATATATACAATATTTCTGGAATATAGTGAAACCTAGAAACTGAGACATGTAATAGATCTGCCTGAGTGATTGCATAACTCCATGGGTAGAGCTTGAGTGATTGTATGGCTCCAAAGGTAGTTGCTGGGTAACTGCAGGAGAAGATGGATAGTGACTGCCTAATTCATAGTGCACACATAGTGGTTTAGTGCATGGATAAGTGTATAAATAGCACCTGAAGGCATAGATGAGTCACTGAGTACTGCCTAGACGAATAGAGGTAATGTCTGGGTGATTAGAGCAGTATATAGGTAATGTCTGAGTGATTGCATGAGTTAAGGGATAATATCTGGGGATTATAAGAGTACATAGGAAGTGCCTCAGTGATTTTATAAGTGCATCGATACTGCCTAGGTGATTAGAGTAGCATTGTGGTAGTGCCTCAGTAATAGAAGGAGTTTTATATATCTATCATCTTCAGACGCATAACACATACCATAATATATGTGCAAGTAGTCACAACACCATCCACAGCTCAAAACTTCACAGACTACACTTCAATTTTCAAACATACATTGAAAATTATGCGGTATATATGAAATATAATTTTCCACACATCATACAAATTACTCTAATAAATAACACCTCTACAAACATCTCAAACCTCACTTTCGGGCTGCTCCTTTACCATTCTACAACTACTTATAATGTTACACCAACCCAACTATAAAGCAGGAACCCTTCACATGTCTTTACTAAAAGTCTCACCATATTCCTAAAAGCATACATAGATATGGCTGTAGCATAACACTATCCAAACCTTAAAAATTCACAGAACAAACTTTCAATTTCAAGCAAACACCAAAACTTATGTGGCATATTTCAATTGTACCTCTCTAGAAACTTAAAAAAAGAAGCCTAATCACTAATACCTTATGTCAACATCTTTTAAACAACACTATTATGCTGCATCTTAACCATTCCACTACTACTTTTAGGGGCATATTCACAAGGACTTATCTCCGAGTTATCGCCACCTTAACGCAACAAAAGTGGAGATAGATTTAACGCCCCATTCACAAGCGGTTGCAAACTGCAGACAACGCAAGTATTCCCGCGATAACTGCCTCAAAATTTACCTCCACGGGTGACACCATCAACTAACCCTAATGAGATGCAGAGTAGGCATTCCCGTGCAAAAACACACGAAAACACCACTACACCACATTCACAACGAACTGCCAGATCTGCGATGCAAACCAAAAACAGGCGATAAGCCGTGGTAGCAGCAGGGATTCAACACCTGCCTTCTGCTGGTGTTAAGCAGGATGACTACCTGCTGCATGAAAGGGAGCCCAGCCAAGAGCCACATCTGAAGACCCACAGATGCCATGGAGACAATGATCATGCAGCTCGGAGACCCATGAGGGCCACAACACCCACAGCCACCACCCCCAGGCCCGCCATCAACCCCCAGGACCCCCCCGCCCCCCCCGGACCACCACAGAGGCAGCGTACACAAAGACAGCGGACCCACTGTAAACGCACCAGCCTTACAGATCGAACGTCAGAGGAGGACATTTCCCACCACAGGCCCAAAAGGACAACCATCCCCCGCATCTTGACCCACATCGCCCACCTGCTGATGGTACCAACACAGCGCACAACGAACATCCCTCCGCAGACAAAGCTGCCAGCTGTGCTGCACATGTTGGCCTCTGGTACCTTCCAACCCACAACTGCCAGAGTCGGAGGAGTCTCACAGCCAGCCCCATCCAAGTTCATCACACCTGTCCTGGATGCCATCATCAGCCTGGTACCCCAGCACCCCCACTCCACCGACACTGCGCAGGAGCAGCTGGAGACCAAGCAAGGCTTCAACGCCATAGCTGGATTCCCTCACGTGACGGGGGCAATCAACTGCACACATGTACCCCTCGTGCCCCCTGCCGACACTGCACACAACCACCTCAACAGAAAGCACACGCATCCCATGAATGTGCAGGCAATAGTGGACCGCCCGGGACTCCTCAACAATGTCGTGGCCAACTCCCCAGGCAGAGTGCATGATTCCTTCATCTCCCGACAGTCCATCATCAACCAGCTCTCCCAGGATGGCACCTATGGAAATGCAGTGCCCGTTGGTAAGTCCCAAATGAACACACCACACACCTCCACCCCACAGTCATGCAACTCACGACACTGGCAATGGGCACACAGCACAACTACATTCAACATGCCACACAGCATGCCAGCCGACCAGAAACGACAACACGACTCCATTGGGAACCTGGGCTTGCCATGCCCACAACCCAGCCACGGCATGGCACCACAGCCACACAATAGCAGGATATGAGGAGAGGCTTGGACCAGGCATGCGCGAGAGTGACAAGTGACCAATGAATGAGAACCTACCCAATGCCAGGTGTGGCGTGGAGGTGGCGGACAGGCTCCAGTGTGCAAACCACGGAAATGGCCATGCGGACATTAACTGCTGGTGCATGGAGTGTAGTGGCCAGTGGACGCTACCATGTCCCCACAGGCTGTGGGGCAGAACACGGAAATGTTGCATGTTACGTCCCCACCTGCATGCGCGTGCGGAGTGGGTTGGCCCTGCGTATGCCAGGCCTGTGTAGGGGTGTGAATAAAAAGGCCGTCGCACTGGGCATGGTCCTCTTTCAGAATGGCCAACGCATCTGCCAGGGCGACACCTCCTAGCCCGCCAAGAGGCCGGCGCCGTGCGCGGCGGGGCCTGCGTCCCTGTGCGCCTGCTGCACCCCGGCCCGCTGGTCTCCAGACCCGTCATGCCTGGCCCAGTGCACCAAGGAGGCTCCGCTCACCTGCTGACACCGTCGTGTGTCAAAGAGGGCCCACCACATGCCAGTGCAAGCTCCAGGCCCCAGTCCCGCGACCTCTGCAGCCTCCGCAGCCCATCGCTGGCCTCCACAGCGCTGGCCCACAGTACTCCTCTCTCATTCACATACTCCACCGGCGTACTCTTCGGCTCAGCTGTTGGCACAAGTTGAACTGAGTCGTGAGTACTGAATGGCAGTGACCAAAGGTCTGTGGCAGCGTCCACATCACTATACTCCCTCCGATCAGTCAAGCAAAAGTCTGCATCCCAGGCCTGCGACACGTGGTGCCACTAACCCTGTTCAACGCAAGCCGGCGACACGTGGTGCCACTAACCCTGTGCAACGTAAGCCGGCGACACGTGGTGCCACTAACCCTGTTCAACGCAAGCCGGCGACACTTGGATGAGGGCTCAGGCCTACACTGCGCACCAGTAGGTCCCACATGTGGAACTGTGTCCTGGGTAAGATATGGAGGAGTCCACACCATTGGACACGCCTCATCGCAGGGGGTATCCTCTATCAGCACTGGTGCCACTGACTCTGTGCGCAATGAGTCATGGGCACTTTCTGGTTGGACTTCAGTGGCGTCTGAGTCCATGGCCTGGGGTTGTCTGCATCATCATCTGGCTGGGCCAGACTTGGGTCCGACATGTGTCTGTTCCATTCATCTCCACCAAGGTGACTGTTTCTGTGTGGTTCTGCCCTCTGCATCATGCCCTGGGGGTACACCTTCCACTGTCCACCGAGACACTCCATGACAACCCCCTTTGACATCTACGAGAACCTGCTCTGCTCTCGTGACCCTGCCCCAGTGCACCGCAAGCCAGCGGCCCGTGGCGGTAGGCCCGTGCAGGATGCTGTGCATCCAGGGCCACTAACTCTGTGCAGCTCAGGTCATGGAGCCTTTATGGTTGAATGGTTGTGTCCTTTACGATGTACACTGTTGTCGTTTTTTGACTGCACCAGGCACTCCATGATGGCTGGTGTACACATACCCCACACACATCCAACACAGGTGTCACTCGACATGTGAGCCTGCTAATAAAAGTGGCCGGGCGCACGTGCCCGTAGCCATTCCCACCATCTAAGCAAGTGTGTCCGTGTGGTCATTATGTCAGCATGATGGGCCGGAGCCCTGCAACATCACAGTGTGCTGTCTTCAGCAGAGGATACCATGTTACCTCAGCAGTGGCTGAGACCTTGGACATGTAGCTTCGCCCGCCCCCCCTGCATGCACAAGCTGCGTGTGCTGGTCCGGCGTACGTCAGGTCAATGCAGGGGTGTGCTGATTCAGCAGGGGGATCAGGGCGTGGCTCTGGTCTGGCCTTGAACAGGAAGTGCGGTAAGTGTGTCTTTGTGTTGGGGTGTTGTCACCACCAGGGCCAAAGTAGTCGATGTTGCAATGTAGCATGCACCCGGAGGGCGGGCCCGCATGTACGGGGAAATGTAGGAGCGCAAGCCCGCTCGGGGTCTTGGCACATGCATGCCAAGTGTTATGTGTATCAGTCCTGCGGCTGCATGAGTCAGGTGCCTAACCCCAATCGCAGCGCGATCACAGCCAGCCATGGACTGTACACCTGTGTCCGCCCTGTCCGGGCCTTTGGCCTACACTCACGTGGCCGCACACCCTCAACGGCCAGCTTACAGGTGTTGTTGGCATGCCGCTGAACATGCGTGGACAGGTATGACAATGGTGTGCCCTAGGAGTGCATGTGATACAACCGCGCAGCGCACACATGTGTGGGGGCTCGTGGGAGGGAGGAGCAGCTGTGAGGCAACGTAACACACAGTGAGGCCGCTCATGTGCCACGTGCTAGGCATATCATCCATGATTCCCTGGTCGCAGACATCCCACCCCACCCACGACAGGCCTCTGTGCATCTCCTGTATGCATGCAGATAGTGAAGTTACTGTAGGGATGAAAGGTCCTTTGTCTGCACTATCAGGCGGTAGCACATCTGCAGCTCCTAGATGGGACTTGCATGTGCCCAGCACCCCCTGACAGATCCGATAGCATTTGCTGGCGACTCCCACACTACGCACTGCCTGACGTGAGACCAACGTGTACACATCCCACACGCAGGAGTCCTTGGTCATAGTTAGCGTGCGTGAAATGGCCTTCACACGTACTCCCACCACACCCCAGGCCTGCACCCGTTGCACCCGTTGCACACAGACACTGCTCATTGCTCCGAGCTGTGGCATTTCATCCACAGGACTGGCGCAGGTCAGCACAGTGCTGCTTCAAGCAGTGCCACTGACGCACTGGCAGACCATCCCGGACACATGCTCAACTCCAGTCACGTGGACCTGTACCGTGCACGTCTGCTGCATGTACTGGGGGCACTGCCATTGGCAGTGCTGCGGATCAATTACAGGCTGAGCTTCCGCCTTGCCAACGTCACCTGCGTTCAGCCTGTGTTGCACTGTCGCTCGTGCATATTCGAGTGGTCCATGGATGTCTGCCTCTCCAACGTTACGGTAGCTGACCTGGATTTCAACGTGTGTGTGCGCCCCCTGTTGGCCCACGACCAGGAGTGTCACTGTGATGGCCTTTTATGGCATGCCTGGATGTTTGGCATGTATGCTTGCAACTGGACCTGGGAGATTGCACGAGTCGTCATGTGCAGTGACCACATTGAGCCGCTCCCCGATTGGGCTTTCGTGCATATTTTGGCCAGGGGTTGGAGTCAGCACATCTGTCCGGGACAGCTGATGGGTTACTTCGCCGACATGTCAGATGTGGTGGACAACGATCTCGCATTGGAAATGTTGGCCTACGCTGCTGCACTCGCGTTCATGGACGAGTGACAAGGTACCTGCAGTCAGGACTGCATGTGACCCATTGCACGTGTCCCGATGCCTGGTTGCATGTTGGGGATCTGGTCACATGTCCCAAGACGACAGTGGACATGGCTGCATTGGCCTGGACTCCTGATCCATGCGCGGACAACCAACACGGGTTGGCAATGACTTGTCTTGGTGATGGACTCCCCCGGGGTGGACATGGGCGCTTTCCGACGTTCCTCATTCAGACATGCTGCTGCATTGGTCTGCATGTCGTGGCACTTCCCTTGGCCGTACTGACACACAATTGTTGATAAACTTTCCACACGTTCACTTGTCTCCAACTGTGTTGAGTGTTTATTTGTATGCCAATGTGTGTGTCACGGCCTATCTGGGTCCCTGCCTTACATGCATTGCTACCCCATCAGGGCTGTGGGTTGGTACTTGTGCATTATCATGTCCCTGTTTCGTGCTTTGCTAGATGCTTATGGCCATTTACAGGCCACAAGCGGGTGCACTTGTGTCCTGTGTTCGGTTGTGCATATGTTGGTGTTTGTACCACATTGTGTTGGATGTTGGGGTGCTCTGCTTCCTATGTGTGTGTGCTGCATTGTGTGTGAGATGTCCCTTCAGCTCTGATTTGGCTCACCCTTCTCCCTTTCAGGCAGTGTGTTTTTCACTTCTGTGCTTGTTAAGTGGTGTGGTATTGCCAACTTGTGTGACTTGTGCTCTTGGTTGGTGTTGTTCCTCTTGGGCATGGTTTGTCTGCAGTTGTGCTGTGCTTAATTGTGCATGTGTGCCATTGTGCCCATCTCCTCCCGTCCCCCCAGTCCCTGGTCGTTCCTCTCTCTGTTGCTGTTGTGTCTGTTGATTTTGAGCAGTTTCCGGTCCCCGACTCCTGCCACCATCTCCAGACTGATGTGGTGGACACCATTTCCTCCATGTCATCCAGCTCCTGGTGTGGCGCTGGATTCCCACCTCCGGTGTGCATTGCTGCCTTCTGGTTGTTGGCGTGTTTCTGCTTGTTTGTGCGTTTCGCATCATTCCAGCTGTTCTGGTTTTCTTCCATTGTCCTCCTCCGCTCTCCGGCTGCATTCACCTTGTCCACGTTGGCCTGCCATGTACAATGTTTTGTTGCCAATGGTGCTTGTGGGGTTGTGTACTAGCTCCGACTGACTCCATTGTGCTTCGCTGTTGTTTTCGTCTTTCTTTTTCCTGCTTTTGATGTGCTTATTCACGCCTGCCGTATGTGTGTCGCGGGCCTGGCGCTGCTTATTGCTGCTTTCCTCCTTGTGAATGGGCTCATCGCATGTTTTTTGGTGTTGGGGTTTGTTTTTTTATCTCTGTCGCGGTGGTTGTATCGCGGACATTGGCCGCGTTTTCGGCAACCTATCGCATGGTACCGGCGTGTTGTGAATTCCAGGTTGACACAGGGTTATTTTCCGGCGATCGACTACGATGTGGAAAGTTGCGTTAACATTTTTTGGTGATGTTTAGCGCACGTTCTTGTGAATATCCCCCTTAGTCTTCAGCTTACCACATAAAAAGCAACAACAACTCTTTGTTATACATCATGCACCTTCAAATGTATAAGACATATGAAAATACATATAAAAGTAGACACATACTTGAGACAGAAGTCCATGCACACCTTAAAACTTGACAGACTCCACCTCCAATTTGAAAGCAACACCTAAAATTATGCGGTATACTACAAATGTACATATCCACACACTAAAACAAACTGCCATAATCACTAATACTTTTTCCAATATATACATATTAGTATACAAAATCTATTTCAAACAACATTTAACTACAATAAAACAAACTACAATGCACATCTCTACATTTAATAATTTATTTCAAACATTACAGTTCTTGAATAATTTTAAAAGATTAAAAATTAAGCTATTACTCAATACACCTCACAAATGTATAACTTACCTTCCAAATTGATTTGTAGAATTTAAAATATCACAAACTCAGAAAAGATTTTTTTATGCACACAATCAATGTAATGCACCACTCTCAGCAAGGTAAAACCAGTAATGGCAAACTTTCCCTCTCTTTCTCCACACAAATACATGTAAGTAACAAATCACATTGCTTCCTACATTATTTCAAATTATAAAACACATTTCTATTGGTTAGACATATTAACCCTTACCAACTGACTTCTAAAAGTGCCCAAACTGCTTCTAGAATTTTTTGGAGTCGCGACTCCACCGTGCACCAATGCGATGGAGCCGCGAATCCATACGGGAGTTCAAAAATGTATTACAAATAAAAATACCACTATTTTTTAAGAACACACCACTTCTAGACATAGTACTGACTTGGGAAATTTAACTTTAATAACATATCACTTATATATAAATTACAATTCCATATTTGAAAACCACAGATAACATTCAACCCTTCCCCATTCTGCTCAATGCCAGTTTCCATAGTAACAGTTCATGGAACATTCAACTGAACTAACAGGTCGCAAGTTCACCATATTTTCAAGTTCACAACACAATGTTGCAAATGCAAACAGCAGGTGTGGTTGACATTTACAAAATATGACCATATCCTATCTACTTTACCTTTCAAACATATTTTACAGTCCAATAACAAACATGCTTTTTAAATACAGTAACATGCACCCTATTTTTCAGTGTACAATGTTCTTAAACAGTCAATCAAGTCTCTACTTTTTAAAAAACAGCATCTTGTCCACCATTTTAGATATGTCTCATTCTACCAACTGTCTACCTCAGCTACAGACATCTTTTCATTACTTCCAGACATCCCTTCAAGATGCTTACAGTATGGATTGTTGGGCACAGCTATGTTTTCTGATGCAAAAGGTATGCTGAACGCAGAGGTATTGTCAAAGACCTAGCTTTGCAAAATGTGGATATTAAATGGATTGCACAGAGAGGATTAAAGTGGCACCAATTGATGCCTTTGGTTAAAACCTTTTTGCATCTCCAACCCCCTGACCTCATGATTGTGCACAGTGGTGGCAATGACCTAGGCACATTGACTGGGGTAGGACTGGAAATGCTCATGAAGGATACCTTTGCACAATTGATGTTGCTTTTACCCCAAACTGTCTTTGTATACTCTAATATATGCCAAAGACAGAAATGGAAGTAGTCAACTCAATTCTGTCCACAGATTGAAAAAGCTAGGAAGAATGTCAATAAAGCTGTTTCTGCTTACCTTAGAGACCATAGGATGGGCTCCATCTATAACAACAATCTACGTTTTGAGATGGATGACATCTACAGAAGTGATGGAGTACACTTCACAGATCATGGGAACAGAGTCTTTCTCAACAACCTAAAGCTCTGCATCCGTACTTACAGGTATCTACAACAAACTCTTAATGAAAAAAGGGCTCTTTTTAGAGACACCCTATAACACAATAGTAAATCTTATTCTTATTTAAACATACATACTTTTTTTACATTTTTTCAGGATTCGCAAATCCATCGCGAATCTGCAAAAGCATGAATTCAATGTACTACAACACAACACACTTTTCAAGTTTAACTATTAATTTTTAATTTTATATATCTTTAACAACTCTATCAATAGTAATCGTGTCATTAACTTCAATCACAGTTCCTCTTCAAAACAACTTCACAAATACAACACTACCTTCTAAATGATATACCACTAAGTTATTTTTTTTAGATGAATTCGCGAATCCAACACGATGTTACACGGGGGCAGTGCTGAGAGACGCATCGGAGTCGCGACTCCAAAATAGAAAGAAAAAAAAAATGCTCTACTTCCATTATTCGGTATTCGCCCCGGGGACCCCATCCCCTGGGGCCTGCCAATTTTTTTAATAAAAATAAATATGGAGGGGTGCCGCGTGGTCCCCCCTCCTAAGGTCACTACTGGCCCAGCCTGCATTTTTTTTCGGGAGGGGGGCCGTGTGGCCCCACTCCTAAGGCCAATTATGGCCCCGGGGACCCCATCCCCCGGGACCGGCCTTCATATGTTTTAAAAAAAAAAGAAAGAATTTTCCCGGGAGGGAGGCCACGTGGCTCCCCTCCCCTGGGCCACATCTGGCCCCGGGGCCCCATCCCCCGGGGCCGGCCCTCAACGTTGAGGACCATGGGGGAGCCCCAATGCACCCACGGTCCCTGTCGGCTCCCCGCATCCTGCGGGAGCCGGTATTGCTTTTGGGCAAGGGGAGCTGCTAACATGCAGCTCCCCTTGCCCAAAAGCAATTCTGCTTTGCTTCGTTGAAGCGAGCACAGGTTTCCTGCTCTCGCTTCAACGAAGCAAAGCAGTGTTTCCTATGACAGGACGGGAGCCGTGCTCCCGCCCTCTCATAGCAAACAGCAATGCCCCGGGGGTGAGCACCACAGGACATCGCAGGAGCTGGCCCTGGGGGGGTGGTGGTCCCCAGGGCCATCGAGGGCTCCAGGAGGGGGGCCGCGCGTCCCCCCTCCCAACATTTGCATAGCCCCAGAGAGGTGGTGGTCCCCGGGGCTTGGGGGGGCAAGCAAGGCCCCCCACACACAAAAATAATCAAAGCCCCGGGGTGGTGGTGGTCCCCGGGGCTTGGGGGGGCCTGCGAGGCCCCCACACAAATAATTAATCAAAGCCCTGGGGAGGTGGCGGTCCCCGGGGCTTGGGGGGGGCCTGCAAGGCCCACCGCAAATTAGTAATCAAAGCCCCGGGAGGTGGCGGTCCCTGGGGCTTGGGGGGGCCCATGAGGCCCCCCCACAAAAATGTAAATGCCCCGGGGAGGTGACGGTCCCCGGGGCTGCAGGGGGAGCCGTGTGCCCCCCGCATACCATTATCTATGCCCCGGGTAGGTGGCAGTCCCCGGGGCTATGGGGCCCCCCGTGGGCCACTGCTAATAAATTTACCATTGCCCCCGGGACCTGGCCCACCCAGGGGCTTATAGAAAATGAAGCGTGGGAGACCGCGCTTCGTTTTTTAAAAAATTTCTCGGTGGGATTCGTGCATCCAGCGTGACTTCCACTGAAAAAACAAAAAAAATGCTTTGTTTGGCCCTGGGGGTCCCTGTGGGACCCCCTGACTAGCACTAGGGGGTCAGGGTGTTTCTACCCTGACCCCTTTCCTACATTTACAACCTTTTTCTACCTTTTGGATATGACTCGCTTCTACCGAGTCACAAAATGGCTGCCAACACACTCTGGTTTGGAGTGTTGGCAGCCAATCAGAATGAAGCTCGTGCTCGGGAGGGTTCGCGACTCCTCCTAGGTGCTCAGATATATACATTTTTATTTTTTGAATTTCTCAGAAACTACTGAACGGATTTACACCATTTAAAAAAAAAGGACACTTTCTGAACCAAGAGCTACCTTTTTGCCAAATTTGGTGTAATTCCATTCAGCTGTTCGGACTGTAGCCTATTCCAAAATTTCCTATGGAAATTAACATGGGGAAAACGCGTTTTGAGACCCCCTTTTTTCTCAGCACCCGCTTGACGAATCACCCCAAAACTTTCAAGACAGCAGCTGACCGGAGCTGGTCATTAGTTTGGAAAATTTCGCGAAGATTCGTCAAACGGAGCCAAAGATATTGGCAAAAGAAAAACGCTTTTTAAATAGAAACAAGGTCCTAACTATAACTACCTACTGGCGACCGCCCGTAGGTAATATATATATATATATTCACTGCAAAAACCATGGGTTTCAGGGACGTTATAGTTAGAAATTAGCATTTAAAAAACCTTAGAAATTCACTGAAAAAAACCACAGGTTTCAGGGACGTTACAGTTAGTTGGACATTTCACTCGTACAAAACCATGGAAATTCGGCCGTTATAGTTAGTTGAGCTAACTATAACTCGCTCCCCCGCAATACACTGCTGATGACGTCACATATTATATCATTCATGACATGGTCAGTGACATCACTGATGACATCTCAAATGACATCACTGATGACATCACTGATGACATCACTGATGACATCATCCACGTGATAATCTGATGCACCTCCTCACACCCTAATATAACCTTTGATACACCCACTCTAAAATACAGACTACCATTTTCGAAATCATAGATACACCAATACCAGTTACTGCATACCCACTCACTGATTCCTAGGTCTACACACACATCCACTCACTCACCCATACAGTTACTCATACACGCAGTCACTCATCAATACAACCACTGATATATGCACTCATACACCCATACAGACACCCACATACCGCCACTCACCCACAGAGTTACTCACACACCTAGTCAGTCACCCAAAGATTCAATCACACTGCCATTTACTCACCTATACAGTTATACATGCACCACCTCACTTATTCATACAGATAGTAACACATACTTACTCTCTTCTACAATCGCTGACACAAGCATACACTCACCCATATAGCCACTCTCACACTCAGTCACTCACACATACAGTCACTTATATACTCCAGCACTCACATATACTGCCTTTCACATATGCAGTTGCTCACCCATATACCACTGAGACATCCATACACTCACTGACACAGCCATACACACACTCACTGAACCACACCGTCCCTCACAGATGCACTCATGAACTCATACACCCAGGGATTCAGCCACTCATACATCCATGCAGGGAGTCACACAGCCCCTCACCCACCCACACAGACACTCAGGCAACCATACAGGTACTCAGACAACTAATCAATAACCCATATAGACACTCATGTACCTACTCACCAACCCATGCAGCCACTTACACACCAACTGACAGACTGATACACACATTTACACAGATTAGTCACTCACCCCTACATTCACTAAGACACATTTAATCACTCACTCATACAGTCAGTCACGCACCAAACAAATCATCCATACAAACACTCATACACTCACTCATTCTTTGAATACACCTTGGCGTATATATACAACATTCTTATACTTTTTAGAAACACTCACACTCACAGGATGATGTCATCAGTGATGTCATTTGAGATGTTATCAGTGATGTCATCAGTGATGTCACTGACCATGTCGTGAGTGATGTAATATGTGACGTCATCAGCAGTGCATTGCGGGGGTGCGAGTTACAGTTAGCTCAGCTAACTATAACTGCTGAATTTCTCTGGTTTTGTACGAGTGAAATTTCAGCCTATCTATAATGTCCCTGAAACCTGTGGTTTTTCTAGTGAATATATATATATTCACTGAAAAACCATAGGTTTTAGGGACAGTTATAGTTAGTTGGACATTGCACTCGTACAAAACCCGTGAAATTCCCCGTTATAGTTAGTTCAGCTAACTATAACTCACGCCCGCAATGCACTGCTGATGACGTCACATATTACATCACTCATGACATGGTCAGTGACATCACTGATGACATCACTGATGACATCTCAAATGACATCACTGATGACATCACTGATGACATCATCCATGTGATAATTTCATGCATCTTCTCACACCCTAATATAACTTTTGATACACCCACTCTAAATTACAGACTGCCATTCTCAAAACCATACACACTCCAATATCAATAACTACATACCCACTCACTGATTCTTAGGTCTACACACACACATCTACTCACTCACCCGTACAGTCACTCATACTTACAGTCACTCAGTACAGGACTATCATATGCACTCATACACCTATATAAACACTCACACACCGCCACTCATCCATAGAGGTACTCACACACCTAGTCAGTCATGCACAAAATTAATCACACACCCATTTACTCACCTATACAGTTATACACACACCAGCTCACTTACTCATACAAATACTAGCACATCCTTACGCTCTTATACAATAACTGATACAAGCACACACGCATCCATAAAGCCACTCTCACAATCACACACTCTCACGTATAGCCATTTAAATACTCTAGCACACATATATACTGCCTTTTACATATGTAGCTACTCACACATGTACCACTCAGATATACATTCACTCACTAATAAACCCATACACACACTCACACACCCAAGCAGTCCATCACAGATGCACTCTTCAAATCATGCACCCAGTGAATCACCCACTCACACATCTATGTACAGAGTCACACACACACACCCCACCCACACAAACACTCAGGCACCCATACAGATACTCAGAGAACCAATCAATAACCCATATAGACACTCATGTAGCTATTCGCAAATCCATGCATCCACTTACACACCAACAGACAGACGGATACAGACATTCACACAGTTTAGTCACTAACTCATGCATTCAGTAAGATACGTTTAATCACTCACTTGTAGAGTCAGTCACACATGCACTAAATCATCCATTCAGACACTTATACACCCACTCATTCTTCAATACGCCTTTCCCTAAATATATTAAACATATTTAAACTTTACAGAAACACACAGTCACTGGATGATGTCATCAGTGATGTCATTTGAGATGTCATCAGTGATGTCATCAGTGATGTCACTGACCATGTCATGAGTGATGTAATATGTGACGTCATCAGCAGTGCATTGCGGGGCGCAAGTTATAGTTACCTGAACTAACTATAACGGGGAATTTCACGGGTTTTGTACGAGTGCAATGTCCAACTAACTATAACTGTCCCTAAAACCTATGGTTTTTCAGTGAATTTGTAAGGTTTTTTAAATGCTAATTTCTAACTATAACGTGCCTGAAACCTATGGTTTTTCAGTGAATTTCAAAGGTTTTTTAAATGCTAATTCCTAACTATAACATGTCTGAAACCTATGGTTTTTTTCAGTGAATTTCAAAGGTTTTGTAAATGACAATTTTTAAATGTATTAATTGTTATATGTATTTTTTTGATACTGATTTACTACATTTTTTTAAACTATTTATTTTTAGATATTTTATTTTTTTAAATACATTATAATTACATTATACATTACATTACAAAATATACTTTCTCAGAATGAATTACTTTAGTTTAAATACTTTGCAAATAGGCAATAGACTTTTAAGTACAGTAGTTACAGTTGTTGCAATGGGCAACACAATTTCAAACACAATGCAACATTGAGCTCAATGTGAATTTCAAGTTAAATGCAATTAGTTACTTTATGGATTACTTTTCTAACCACAGGACTGGATCCTAGATTCAGTCCTGGGACATCTCCTGTAAACAGTTGAGAAGAATCCATTGAGCACTTTCTCTTCTTCTGTCCTATGTACAAGGCTATCAGGAGAGCTTGGATCATTCCAGTCTGCCGATTGTTCTCTTTTTCCAGGCCAATGGAAGCTCTTCGGATTTTACGATCGGACACTTCACAGTGTATTGTCTTTGCTGTTTCAAGATTTTTATTGTATGCGTGGTGGTTGAGATCCAAGGCCCTGAAATGAATTTAGTGTGGTGATGTCCTTGGACAATTGACTTTTTTAATCCCCGTATATGTCCTCTTGCTGCTACGTTTAAACTTTTATCTGAGGTGGGGGTTTAAAATGGATGTTGTATTATTATCTGATTGTTTTTTTTTTAAAGTTTTGTATTTAAAAGTATGTTTTGTATGCTGTTGTAATGATCATATGATTGGTCGAAATAAACTATCTATCAGTTGAGTAAAAGCGTTTTGGTTACAGTAGTGATTTTTAAGGAATATTATTGTATTTTAAAAGTTGACACTTAGAAACTTTTTCACATAGAATCACCAATGCTATCCTATGAGAGAAAATTCACTAAGCAGGTAAGTAGTGTTATCGTTACTTTTTCTTACTCAGTGGTGGATCTTGGATCCAGCACTGGTGCATCTCCTGTAAACAGTTGAAAGAATGCGTTTAAGTCATACAGGCGATTTTTAAGGAATATTTGTAGTTTGTGAAAATCGACACTTTGAAACTTTTCTGCTGAAAAACCAGACAATGGATTCCTATGGAAGGAAATACAAGTTACTGGTAAATACGGTTAGAATTACTTTTCAGGGTCAGTGCTGGGCTAAAAGATGCAGCACTGGGTTCTCTCCTGATAACAGGTGAGTAAATCGGAATTCGTAGTTCTGCTGATTTTAGAGGAATATTTGTATGTTTCAAAATCGACACTTGGAAGAATTTCCAAGTGAAACCAGTCAATGTTAGCCTATGGAAGGAAATTCAAGTTACTGGTAAGTACGGTTAGAATTACTTTTCAGGATCTGTACTGGGCTCAAAGATGCAGCACTGAGGTCTCTCCTGATAACAGGTGAGTAAATCGGAATTCGTAGTTCTGCTGATTTTAGAGGAATATTTGTATGTTTCAAAAATCGACACTTAGAAACTTTTTCAGCAAAAAGCAGGCAATGATATCCTATGGAAGGAAATTCAAGTTACTGGTAAGTACGGTTAAAATTACTTTTCAGGATCAGTACTGGGCTGAAAGATGCAGCACTGAGGTCTCTCCTGATAACAGGTGAGTAAATCGGAATTCGTATTTCGGCTGATTTTAGAGGAATATTATAAAGTTCCAAAACTCCACACTTAGAAGAATTTCCAAGTGAAACCAGTCAATGTTAGCCTATGGAAGGAAATTCAAGTTACTGGTAAGTACGGTTAAAATTACTTTTCAGGATCAGTACTAGGCTGAAAGATGCAGCACTGAGGTCTCTCCTGATAACAGGTGAGTAAATCGGAATTCGTATTTCGGCTGATTTTAGAGGAATATTTGCACAATGCTGAAGGGAGGGGCGGGGCCTGAGGTGACATCTGTGCAAACGCGCCCCGTGGTGCGTTTTAAGTTGGGGGATTAAGTCCCCTTGAATCATGAGGGTCCCTGGGGTCCAACTAGCCCACCAGGAACCTCCAGTATGCGCCAGGGGGCTGCGTTGCAGAGAGGTGTACAGAGGCCACGCCCCTTTTTACAACACTCTGCAACGCAACTCCGTGGCGCTTACTGGAGGTACCTGGTGGGCTAGTTGGCCCCCAGGGACCCTCAGGATTGAAGGGGAGTTAATTCCCCATCTTAAAACGTGCCACGGGGCCTGTTTGCACACAGTGGTGCGTTTTAAGTCGGGGGATTAACTCCCCTCGAATCCTGAGGGTCCCTGGGGTGCAACTAGCCCACCAGCTACCTCCATTAAGTGCCACAGAGCTGCGTTGCAGAGAGGTGTAAAAAGGGGCGTGGCCTCAGAACACCTCTCTGCAACGCAGCCCCCTGGCGCATACTGGAGGTTCCTGGTGGGCTAGTTGGCCCCCAGGGACCCCCAGTATTCAAGGGAATTGTTCCCTCTCTGCAAACGCGCCAGGGGCGCGTTTGCAGAGTGCTGACAAGGAGGGGGCGTGGCCTCCGGCGCATGCCAGATTTTTTTTTTTTTTTTAAAGGGGGCTGTGTGGCCCCCTTCTTTGTAATTATTTTGGGCCCTGGGGACCCCATCCCCCAGGGCCTGACCCCTTTATTTTTAAAAGGTACGGGAAGGGGACCGCGTGGACCCCCTCCCGTGGTTAATTTTGACCCGGGGACCCCATCCCCCGGGTCATTGCCACCTTATTTTTTTTTTTTATTTTAATGGAGGGGGCTGCGTGGCCCCCTCCTAAGGCCTCCTTAGGCCCCGGGGACCCCATCCCCGGGGCCGGCCTTTATTTTTTAAAATTATTTTTGGGAGGGGGCCGTGCGGCCTCCTCCCGGGCCACTACTTGCCCCGGGGACCCCATCCCCCGGGGCTGGCCCTATCCTTTGGGGTCCGTGGGGGGACCCCAACTCCCCCAAGGACCATGCCGGCTCCCCGCCTCCTGCAGGAGCCGGCATTGCTTTCCAAATGGGGAGCTGCTAAGATGCAGCTCCCCGTGTGGAAAGCAATCGTCTTTGGCTTTGGAAGCAGAGCAGGTTTCCTGCTCTCTCTTCCAAAACCAAAGCAGTTTGCTATGACAGGACGGGAACCGCGAGGCTCCCGCCCTGCCATAGCAACTACAGTGTCCCGGGATAGGCACCCGGGACACTGCAGGAGCCGGCCCTGGGGGTGGTGGTCCCCAGGGCCATCAAGGGCTCCAGGAGGGCCGCGCGGCCCCCTCCCTCCATGTTCAAAGCCCCGGGAGGTGGTGGTCCCCGGGCTCTGAGGTCCGTAACGGACCCCCATATTTAACTCTTTAGTGCCCCGGGAGGTGGCGGTCCCGGGCGTGTGGGGGCTGGAGCCCCCACACAAGTACTTTATAAATAAAAGAAGCCCCGGGGGTGGCGGTCCCCGGGCTGAGGGAGGCCAGAGAGCCCTCCCGCACCATTTGTTTTTAAAGCCCCGGGGGTGGTGGTCCCTGGGGCTTGGGGGCCTTAGAGGCCCCCCATTCATTAAAATTATAACCCCCCGCATGCCCCCGGGACTTGGCCCACCCGGCGTCCAATTAACAACGAAGCGCGGGAGACGCGCTTCGGTTTTGTTTTTTTCGGCGGGATCCGCGCATCCCGCCGATTTCTTTTTTTTTTTAAATGCTATTTTCTGCCCAGGGGGTCCTTGTGGGACCCCCTGAGCAGACCTAGGGGGTCAGGGTGTTTCTACCCTGCCCCCTTTGTGCATTTTGCGCACTTGTTTCTTTTCTTTTTTCTCGGCAGGATCCGCGCACCCTAAGCGCATCCCGCCGATTTTTAAAAAAATAAATGCTTTTTTCTGCCCAGGGGGTCAGGGTGTTTCTACCCTGCCCCCCTTTTTGCGCTCTGCACACTTGTTTCTATCCCTCGGTTCTACCGAGGGACAAAATGGCTGCCAACACTTCCTGATTTGGAGTGTTGACAGCCAATTAGCATGCAGCTCTTGATCGGGAGGGTACGCGGACCCTACTCGGCCATAGATATATATGTGATTTTATTTGTGATTTTCTCAGAAACTACTTAACGGATTTACACCATTTAAGCAAAAGGCACGACACTGAACCAAGGGCTACCTCTTTGCCAAATTTGGTGTAATTCCGTTCAGCAGTTCGGGCTGTAGCCGCGATGAAAGGATCCTATGGAAAAATGAATGGGGAAAACGCGCTTTGGGACCCCCTTTTTCTCAGCCCCGCTTGACGAATCAACCCGAGACTTTCAGGGTAGGACCGGAGCGCCCCAACAAGTTGGAAGCTTTCGCGAAGATTCGTCAACCGGCGCAAGAGTTATTTCAAATAGAATGTTGCGGATTTCCTATGGAAAATAGGTTTTAACTATAACTATCTACTGGTGACCGCCAGTAGATAATATATATATATATATATATATATATATATATATACATATATATATATATATATATATATATTCACTGAAAAAACCATAGGTTTCAGGGGCGTTATAGTTAGTTGGACATTTCACTCGTACAAAACCATAGAAATTCCCACGTTATAGTTAGTTCAGCTAACTATAACTCGCGCGCCCGCAATGCACTGCTGATGACGTCACATATTACATCACTCATGACATGGTCAGTGACATCACTCATGACATCACTCATGACATCACTGATGACATCTCAAATGACATCACTGATTACATCACTGATGACATCATCCTTGTGATAGAGTGGCAGACCTCCTCTCACCCTAATATAACCTTTGATACACACACTCAAAAATACAAACTAACATTTTCAAAACAATGGACATACCGATACCAATTACAACACACCTATTCAGTAATTCCAAGATCTGCACACACATCCACTCATTCACCAACAGTCCCTATACAGTCACTCATACATGTACTCACTCATCATATGTACTCATACACATATACATCCTGTTACACACCGCCACTCATCCATAGAGTTACTCACACACATAGTCACACATGCAAACAAAGTATCAAACATCCATTTACTTGCATATACAGTTATACACACACTACCACACTTACTACCACACTTACTTCTACAGAAACTTACACATACTTACTCTCTTAAACAATCACTTATAGAAACACCTACTTATTTGTACAGGAACTCTTCCAATCTCTCACTCTCACATATACTCACTTATATACACCAATACTCAAATATACTAGTTTAAAACATATGTAGTTACTCATAAAGACACTATTGAGACAGTCATTCACTCACTAACACACCCATACACATACTCATCCACCTATACAGTCCTGCACACATGCTGTCTTCAACACATACAAACAGTGAGTCACTCATTCATGCATCTATGCACTAAGTAATACCCCCCACCGAACCATACAGACACTCAGACACTCATACTGATACTCAAAAAACCAACTAATAACCCATATAGACACTCATGTAGCTACTCACCAACCCTTGCAGCCACTTATACACAAAGTGAGAGACTGATACAGATATTTTCATATTTAAATATTACTCACTAACCCATGTATTCACTAAGATACACTTAGTCAGTTATACAATCAATTTTACAAAAAAATCATCCATTTAGACACTTATAAACCCATTTATTCTTCCATCGACCTTGAGATATAGATATATAAAACATATTTAATTTTCAGAAAAACACACATTCACTGAATGATGTCATCAGTGATGTCATCAGTGATGTCATTTGAGATGTCATGAGTGATGTAATATGTGACGTCATCAGCAGTGCATTGCGGGCGTGCGAGTTATAGTTAGCTGAACTAACTATAACGTGGGAATTTCTATGGTTTTGTACGAGTGAAATGTCCAACTAACTATAACGCCCCTGAAACCTATGGTTTTTCAGTGAATTTCTAAGGTTTTTTAAATGCTTATTTCTAACTATAACGTGCCTGAAACCTATGGTTTTTTCAGTGAATATATATATATTTATTATACTATGTATACATGTGAAAATGTCTTGGTCCCCTGTTTGCCTCAGTGGCACGGAAAAAATGGGTGGAACTGACGTCAGCACGCCGACGAGGTCCTCTTATGGCTCCGATGACGTCATACGGTGTCGCGAGCGGAGCCGTGCTCGTTGACGTGGGAGAGCTAGGAAAGAATTTCCGTGGAACGCTGGTGCAGGGGATATTCACCTAAGTGTTCAGGCTAGTCCTTTGGGAGCAACTGTTTATGTTGCCACTCCAGAAACCGAAACCAGTGATCCGAGGGCAGAGGCCCTGCAGATGGCACATGAGGTGGGGTGCCCAGTCGTGTGCACCGGCGGGGCAGCGAAGTGACAAGCACCACAACCCACAAAAAAGGTAACGAGGGCACTGAATAACACAGGATCTTCTCTTTGTATCTGGCAGGAACAACGAAGTTAAAATGCCCTAGTACCAAAATGTAGAATTAGTGCTACAACGGTCTTCAAGAGGACCTGCGATGCCGCTTCTGCCTCCCGTACCCTGGAGGCGGCACATGGGTCACGCGGTACGGTCATACTGCGGTGGGACGCACACTCGTTGACCTCTCATGGCACTGCTCCACACTTCAGGGAGGACGCTTTCCATTAGCTATGTTTTCTGATGACATGTCGCGCCGGCCCCGTCCAACAACAGAACTCCTTTAGATCCAAACAGACTCTTCCACTCTCTCACCGGAAGTGAAACCAGGCCACGCGGACACTTTCACAATACAACAGCCGGGAATGCACTTTTCGGTAAAAACCACATTCCTTCCTCCTAATTAATCAAATAAACGTCTCACTGAAGAACAGGGGCCAGCTTCGATCGGTAAACAGCCGTTACAACGACTTTTTACTTTGCGATACCATTACAATGCATGCATTACCACGCATGCGTTGTACATCACAAAGTCATTACTACGCATTTTTAGAACGCATGGTCATTTACCACGCATGCCTTTACAACTAATTTTGTTGTAAAGGTATGTATGGTAAATGACCATGCGTTCTAAAAAACATGTAGACTAATTTTTCTTTCTACTAATTTTTCTTTCTATGACAAAATTAACCCCCTCATTTTGTTCCTTTTTAAATTAAATGTTTTAAGAGTTACCAGTTTATTCCAATCAAGATGGCTTCAGGTGTGCCATTATTTTGTCATAAGTAAGACTGTTAGCACTCTAGTTGTTCTTTAGAACACTCTGGGAAGCTGCAGTAGAACACAAAGGCATCAACTGACAGGCTGTTCCTGTTGAAATATAACAGGAAGATATTTGAGATCACACTTGAAACATGTCCTAATTTTTCTTTCTACAGCACTAACCATAATTTCTATGGCAAAATGAACCCCCTCATTTTGTTCCTTTTTAAATTAAATGTTTTAAGTGTTACCAGTTTATTCCAATCAAGATGGCTTCAGGTGTGCCATACTTTTGTCATAAGTAAGACTGTTAGCGCTCTAGTTGTTCTTTAGAACACTCTGGGAAGCTGCAGTAGAACACAAAGGCATCAACTGACAGGCTGCTCCTGTTGAAATATAACAGGAAGATATTTAAGATCTCACTTAAAACATGTCCTAATTTTTCTTTCTACAGCACTAACCATAATTTCTATGACAAAATGAACCCCCTCATTTTGTTCCTTTTTAAATTAAATGTTTTAAGAGTTACCAGTTTATTCCAATCAAGATGGCTTCAGGTGTGCCATAATTTTGTCATAAGTAAGACTGTTAGCGCTCTAGTTGTTCTTTAGAACACTCTGGGAAGCTGCAGTAGAACACAAAGGCATCAACTGACAGGCTGCTCCTGTTGAAATATAACAGGAAGATATTTGAGATCACACTTGAAACATGTCCTAATTTTTCTTTCTACAGCACTAACCATAATTTCTATGACAAAATGAACCCCATCATTTTGTTCCTTTTTAAATTAAATGTTTTAAGTGTTACCAGTTTATTCCAATCAAGATGGCTTCAGGTGTGCCATAATTTTGTCATAAGTAAGGCTGTTAGCACTCTAGTTGTTCTTTAGAACACTCTGGGAAGCTGCAGTAGAACACAAAGGAATCAACTGACAGTCTCTGCCCTTGTTGGATGTACATGTTTTACTGAGAATGTCAGACTTCATTCTCACATGACTGAGAAAGATAATGTGAATTTACAGAAAATATGCTCTCATTTTAGCTTCTGGAGCACCTTCCAAAACTGTATGGGACAAGCATGTGAAAATAGTTTTCTCTCAAACATGATTCATGATATCCCAGCAGAAGGTTTTTCACAGGGTAAAATCACCTTAGAACATACCACAATTCCTGAAATTAGTATGGTACCATCAACAAATGAATTCTAATGTAACTAAAGTCTGTTATCACCCTTTATAGTTCTCCTTTTGGTAACCCTCAAAATCTTCGATTCACTACAATGCATTTCAATGGGGTACTATCATTTATATTGGTCCCAAGATGGCTGCCAGCAATTCCAGGATGAAGTGCTGACAGCCAATCAGATCTCACGATGACATGTGTGGTTAGGCTCCGTCCAGATATACATGTGTTTTCTTTTTCAAATTTCTTAGGAACTACTGAACGGATTTACACCATTTAAGCAAAAGGCACGACTCTGAACCAAGGGCTACCTTTTTGGCAAATTTGGTGTAATTCCGTTCTGCAGTTCGGGCTATAGCTGCGACTAAAGGTTCCTATGGAAAATTGCATGGGGAAAACACGTTTTGGGACCCCCCTTTTTTCTCGGCCCCCGCTTGCTGAATCACCCCGAGACTTTCAGGATAGGAGCCGACCAGAGCGCTTCAACAAGTTGGAAAATTTCGCGAAGATTCGTCAACCGGCGCCAAAGTTATTTCAAATAGAATGTTGCGGATTTCCTATGGAAAATAGGTCCTAACTATAACTCTCTACTGGCAACCGCCAGTAGATAATATATATATATATATATATATATATATATATATATATATATATATATTCAATTACCACTCCACATGCATTCACGCACAAACGGGGATACAGACAACTTCGATTGCTGGTGCCCAGTAAAAAGTTTTATTTTAGTTCAGTGCAAGTTCATCATGGCACGTTTCGGCCACTCCTGTGGCCTTGATCACATGTATTTATATATATATATATATATATATATATATATATTTATATCAAGGGCGGAGATGCCCGAAACGCGTAAGGCCATACTGAAGTGGTGTGATGTTGATGGTTGGCCTCGTTGCAGATCGCATTAAAGATGCAACAACCCATCTGTGAGCACGTCTTTGTTTTGTGGGCAACTTTGTAGTGGATTTGAAAACGGCTAGTCTGGCCGTGAAGACGTGCTGCCACAGTAGGTAGCGGATCCATACGGCTTGAAATGGGAGCCTTTAATGGAACAGAGGGAGTTTGATACGATGTAAATATGTGCAGCGATTTCAGCATTGACATTTTACCAAATCCACTGGGATTTTTTATATGTTAGATGAAGGGGCAATGGCAAACCTACTGGGGAAATATGGCCCTACAGGGCTCAGCAGAACTACCGTTACCAGAATACCCGAGTCACATGACACCCACAGGGGGTCGAACTTTCAGCAAAGACTAAAAAGGAGGTGACTGCAGTTGTGCCGTTTGCTCGTTCCTTGGCCTGTGATCAAGGGCGGAGATGTCTGAAACGCGTAAGGCCATTCTGAAGTGGTGTGATGTCGAGTGTTGGCCTCGTTGCAGATCGCATTAAAGATGCAACAAGCTATCTGTGAGCGCGTCTTTGTTTTGTGGGCAACTTCGTGGTGGATGTATATATATATATACATACATACACACCAGTCCTTTTCGGTCGACGGTGTAGCACCAAATCCACAAAGGACAGCCTGGGCTCAATTTCAATTAGCGTGGTTTTATTAATATTTCAGCAGCAAAAAGAATAATGCCTGACGCGTGTCGAGGCACAAGCCTCTTGCTCACGGGTTCAATACGTTTACACAATAATTCACCTACATATCTGTGTGACCTTATCATCAACATAAAGGTAGGACTATACAAAGGCTTTAAACAGTTACTTTTCACTTGGTGGCCATCTGTGAATGTATACATGTATATTTTATAGCACATTACATGTCAAAACCTGACCTGAGGTTCTAGCGATGATTTACGTCTTATAAATTCTTCAAACCTAAATTGAATAATTGTATAACAGTGTTCAAGGACAATCAATTACTTGAACCTCAGCTCAACAAAAATTATATATATATGTGTGTGTGCGTGTTTTGCATGTCTGTATTTAATAAGAAAGAGACAAAAGCGAAGTGCTTAGCCTTTTAATATATGCAATAAGGTCATTGTTAAACAACAGGTGAGAGAGAGTTTCCGAAGCGCTGTATAGCTCTACTCCATATGCCTCTGTTGAGTAAAGAATGATTCTAAGCCCTCATTCTGACTTCGGTGGAATTTCTGATTTGCAAACACATAGGATTTTCCCAATGAATTGGAATTCCAAATTGTGTGGCAGTTACCACTCATGATAATTATATTACAGCAGCAATTTTCCCAATATTTAACAAGGAAAAACCGTCCCTCGGTCTAGGTCCACTCTCTCCCCACTGCTCCGCTGTGCCGTCTCTTGCCTCCAGACCCCGACCTCCTCCTTGGGAGGTTCGAGGCTGCTGCCCGCTCCTGCGCCTGCTGCCCGCTCCAACTGGGACCAGACTGCCTCCAACCACCGTAACCTTTCTCAGCCGTTTTTTTTCTTAATTTTTTCCCTGTTGTGCCACTGTTATTGTGCCCATCTGTGTCTTGCTCTAATTCCACCACTGTTTTTATTTTCTCGTGCCTGCCTGTTCCTTTTGCCTTTCGCCGCTGCTGCCCCTGCGGCCCTTCCCCCGGTATTCCCCCGGAATTCCCCCCCGCAATTTCCCCCCGGAATTTCCCCCCGGAATTCCCCCCCGGAATTCCCCTGCTCCCGCCTCCCAGCCTCTCCTCCCTCCCACCTCCCCTACTTAATGGCAGCCGCTGCGCAGTCGCGCAGCGGACGTGCGCAGTCGCGCAGCGGACGTGCGCAGCGGGCGTGCCAAAGGCAAGCCCGTCTGCGCCCATCCGCCACCCGACTGCGGCCAGTGCCATGAACCCTGGACCTCCCACTACCCATCACTACGACACCACCACCCTCCTCGCACTCAACCCTGGAAGACTTAGGGAATGCCAACAGGCCTCGCCGAACACAACCCACGGCCAGTTCTCCTGCCTCCACTGCCACCAGACCCTCACTGCCACCACGGCCTCCAACACCGCCGACGCCAGCACCGGCGACACCCTAAAATGCATCCTCCTCAACGTACGCTCCGTACACAAACACGCCATGGAAATCTGGAACCTACTCGACTCTCTTTCGCCCGACATCGCCTTCTTCACAGAGACCTGGACCAACGCATCCTCCGCCCCCGACATCAGCACCGCCATCCCAGACGGATACAAGATCCAGAGGAAAGACCACCCCAACCACCCAGGAGGGGGCCTCGCCATCGCCCACAAGATCACCCTCCGCCTCACCACCTCCAGCGAAACCTTCCCCTCTGCCGAACACCTGCACTTCAAGATCCAGACCACCCCCAAAGCCACACTCCCAGGACCCCTCGTCTACAGACCCCCCGGACCCCGAACACCCTTCACCACTACCATCACCGACTTCATCGCACCCCACGCGATCGACTCAACAAACTACATACTCATTGGAGACCTGAACTTCCACCTCGACAACCCCAGCGACCCCAACTCCACTATCCTTCGTGACAACCTCGGCAGCATCGGACTTAAACAACTCGTCAACACACCGACCCACAGAGCAGGGCACACCCTCGACCCCATCTTCGCGGCAGGAAACAGCGTCCATTTCAGCCACACAACGCAGCCGCCATGGACCGACCACCACTGCGTACACTTCGCCATCAACAAACCCAAGGCACCCAAACCAGCCCCACGCCCACCACGAAGGAACTGGAGCAAGGTTACAGACGAGCAACTTAACTCCACCCTCACCCGAGACAACCACATCTGGGCACCCGACGCAAACAGCGCAAACGACGCAGCCAGAGAACTCCACACCTGGATCTCCAACTGCGCAGATGAGCTCGCCCGCTACGCAACCCCGACAGACAACGCCCCAGGAAAGCCGCCTGGTTCACAACCGCTCTCCAAGAAGCCAGACGCACCTGCAGACGCCTGGAGAAGAACTGGAGAAACACCAAGACAACTGAAAACCACACCACCTACAAGGACGCCATGACGGACTACCACAACCAGATCAGAGCCACCAAAAGGAACTTCATCCACAACAAAATCCTGGCCAACTCCACCAACTCCAAGGAACTTTTCAGTGTCATTCAAGAATTCACCAACCCATGCAGCGAAGCCACAGACATCACCCCATCCCAAGACCTCTGCGACAAGCTTGGAACCTATTTCCACCTCAAAATCAAAAACCTCTACAACAACTTCATCGACCATCCACCAGGCACCACAGACGGCCCCCCACCCCCCAGAAACACCAGCCAGCCCACCATCTTCAACTGGACACCGATCACGGCCGAAGACACCGCCTTGACCATGAAAAGCATCCACTCGGGGGCCCCCACCGACCCCTGCCCCCCTCACATCTACCACAGAGCTGTGGCCGCCATCGCACCCAAACTACAACGCACCATCAACACCACCTTCAAAACAGGCACCTTCCCAGATGACTGGAAGAGCGCAGAAGTCAGACCCCTGCTCAAGAAGCCCACAGCTGACCCCACCGACCTCAAGAACTATCGGCCCATCTCGCTCCTCCCCTTCACAGCCAAAGTTGCAGAGAAAACAGTCAACAGGAAACTGACACGATTCATTGAAGAGAACGCCGTCCTCAACCCGTCCCAATCCGGATTCCGAAGCAACCACAGCACAGAGACCGCCCTACTCGCCGCCACAGACGACATCCGCACCCTCCTGGACCAAGCCCACTCCACAGCCCTCATCCTACTCGACCTATCAGCGGCCTTCGACACCGTCTCCCATCGCCCACTAGTCGTCAGACTACACGACGCAGGCATACAAGGAACAGCCCTGGACTGGATCCGATCATTCCTCACCGGAAGAAGCCAAAGAATCAGACTCCCACCCTTCCTCTCCGACCCCACGAAAATCACCTGCGGAGTCCCACAGGGTTCATCACTGAGCCCCACCCTCTTCAACATTTACATGGCCCCCCTCGCAGCCATCGTCCGACAACACGGCCTCAACATCGTATCCTACGCCGATGACACCCAGCTCATCCTCTCCCTCACCAAAGACCCCACCACTGCCAAACTCAACTTCCAGAAAGGAATGCAAGACGTCGCAGTCTGGATGACCAACAGCTGCCTGAAGCTCAACGCCGAGAAGACAGAAGTCCTCGTCCTCGGTACCACCCCTTCTGCATGGGACAGCACCTGGTGGCCGACTGCCCTCGGAAGCCCACCTACCCCTCAGACCACGCCAAGAACCTCGGCATCGTACTCGACTCATCACTCTCCATGAACCGACAGGTCAACGCCGTCACCTCTAGCTGCTTCAACACCCTCCGCATCCTCCGCAAGACCTTCAAGTGGATCCCCCTGAGTCAAGGAAGACAGTCACCCACGCACTCATCACCAGCAGACTGGACTATGGAAACGCACTCTAAGCCGGCATCAACAAGTCCCTACTCCGCAAACTCCAGACAGTACAAAACACCGCCGCCAAACTCGTCCTCGGCATCCCTCGACACGAACACATCAGCCAACACCTACGAAGTCTCCACTGGCTCCCCGTGGAGAAAAGAGTCACTTTCAAAATCCTCACTCACGCCTACAAATGCCTACACAACAACGGACCCAAATACCTCAATGACAGAATCAACTTCCACATACCCAAAAGAAACATCCGATCTTCCAACCTCGCACTGGCCGAAACCCCGCGCATCCACAGAAGCAGATCAGGCGGAAGATCCTTCTTTCACATTGCAGCCAAGACCTGGAATGAGCTACCGGCAGACATCAGACGCGCCCCCTCCCTGAACACCTTCAGGAAGACCCTCAAGACCTGGCTCTTCGGCTAAACAGATCTGCGGACCCCCCCCCCCCCCTCAGCACCTCACGGGTGAGTAGCGCGCTTACAATTCCCTGATTGATTGATTGAAAAACCTGGGAAAAGGGTCTGGAAATAAGATAAAGAAGCAGCCACTGCTGGACAATAGAGTGATATTGTGTGTTATGTGCCAGTCATTCAATGTCGATGCCAATTACTGCTCTCGGTACATGCCACTATTTGGGTGTTGGTATTTACAAGACAAGGAAATTACCACCCATTTACCCTGTAATTTGGAATGCCACCCTAAGACCCTGATTGCAAGTCAGGGTTAAATCCCCATCTCTGCATAAACAGAATTTTGCACAGTAATCAGAATTCCCAGTTGTGTGATAATTACCACACCCTTTATAGTTTGTAGCCCTGATTACAAGTTCAGGGCAAAGTTCCTATTGCTGTGCACATAACATTTTGCACAGGATTTGGGTTTCCCCGCAAAAATGTTGCCAGGACAAACCATCTAGAATTTATTTAGGAAAAGGGTCCAGAGGAAGTGGAAAAACATGTCGAATTCATGTTCTGAATTCCGATTCTCCAAATTATGCTTCATTTACAAGTTGACTACGTGTAATAGGAGGTGCTTACCACTCTCAGACCTCAGTTACGATTACCTCCATGGTATAGGTGCTATTTGTCGAAACCATGAGGTACCGATACCCTGGGTTTAGATGTTTAACAGGTGCAATCTACACCAAAGTCCATATGTCCATGCCAATATTTACATGAGGAAAACTCTGACCCACTCGTCTTTGTGTATAAAGGGAGCCAGGGCAACCCAATATGTCTCAAGGGACCCTTGTAATGGTATTTCCGGGTGCAGTAAACACCTCGCCATTTTCCAGCCACCTTGATATCAGGGCCTAAGAACCCAGCCTGCTCCAATTTCCATACATCTCTTTTCTCCTTTGACACCATTCGCTTTGCTGCTCTCCCTCCACTCGCTGCCCATGCTAATGCGCACACTGTACGTTAAGGGGACAGGGCAATTAGTGACTGTGTAGTTCAGTCAGTAAACATTTCTGAGATGTTTGATGTGACTGAAACGGGCATCACATTTAATTTTGCACTTTTATCCTTGCAGGCAGCTGACAGGTCTCTAATCTCTGTCTCGAGCTTCCAGGCGGCTTGAACCTTGGCTCGCAGAGGTCACGCTGCAGCCACCGGGGAGCACGAGCCACGTCCAGTTAAAGCCCACAGAGTCGATAGACGCGATAATAGCTTCAGGCGCATTTTTGGAACTCGAGGGGCAAACAGACAATTTCAATGCATGTAAAGCCGCGCTAGCTGCAATCTGCTGAATATGGAGGAAATCTCCGAGGAGCGAATCTTCATTTCTCCTTCAGGCAAGAAGGTCTTCAAAAATAATACGTGTTTGTATATTCCATTATAGGTCATCGGCACCACATAGCATAGAGATAAAAAAAAGCGATGGGCAGAGACCGCCATCTTGGCTCCCATTCCAACGCTTTGCTATCTTGTTAAACGGAAATGCCTTTGGTTTTCAGATTTTAGTATGTTGGGTAATGTTTCCATAAATGTACATACGTACGCCTGTTTGCCGTTTGAAGTGGTACTGACACTGAGCAAATAGCTAACACAAACGTCGAGGCACAACCAAATCCTTTTTTTGTTTTCCTATGTTTTGCTTACCTAGCTGTAGGCATGAAAGTCCGCAGCTGATTGTACGAGCTGTCTCATATTTACTCTCCATGTTTCCTTTGCCTCCGAAATTCACCTGTATTTTTCCTTTTGCCCCTATTCCCAAGAGACCTGCAAACTGCACATTCAGGGGTATATTCTCAAGAACGTGCGATAACTACCGCAAGAGTAGCGTAACGCAACTTTCAATATCGCAGCCTATCGCGGGAAAATAACCCTGTGTCAACGTGGAATTCACAACAAGGCGGTAGCAAGCGATAGTCTGCCGATACCGCGGACAATGTCCGTGATACAACCACCACGATGGAGATAAAAACACAAACCACAACACCAAAAAACACGAGATGGGCCAAACCGCGATGAGGAAATCAGCGACAAGCAGCGCCAGGCCTGCAACACACACCTGGCAGGCGTCAAAAATCACCACAAAAGTAGAAAAAACACCCACACACAAACTGACCAACACCCAAGCACCATGGAGGCAGCCGGAGCAGGCGCAGAGGATGAGCGCAACCCCACAAGCACCCCGGACGACCAGCCTGGGACCTCGGGGACAGGGAAGGGCAAGGACAAGAAGACGAGGAAGACCAAGTACAGTCCGCAGGCGAACAGGATCATAGTCACGGAGGTGATGGAACACCATCAACAACTCTTCATCACCTCCAACGTGTCATTGGGCACCAAAACTGGAATATGGCGGGACATCGTCGACAAGGTGAATGCCGTCGGAGAGCACAAGCGGACAATGGACGAGGTCAAGAGGCGATGGAATGACATCAAGCGGAAGACCAAGGAGAAACTCACCGCCAACCAGAAGGCAACAACGCAGACCGGAGGTGGGGGCCCAGCGCCACAGCTGGAGCTGGATGACATGGAGGAGCTGGTGTCGACAGTCATCAGTGTGGAGACTGTGGCTGGAGTCGTGGGACCGGACACTGCTCGACAGGACACAACACAACCGCAACAGGGTGAGTGACCACCAGGTACTGGGGGGACGGGTAGAGATGGCCACAATGGCACACATGCACAAGCAAGCAGGGCACAGTGCACACCCACAATGACCCTGGGTCCTCGCCCAGACCCACAGACTGTCACAATGTACAATTCCATGCTGTCTGAATGTCAACCTGTACCATGCGGCTACATACTTGTGGACACATTGTAATACACCATCTCCCCTTCACATCGCAGGGGAATCATCAACACCTCCTGCAGAGCAGTCCCAGCCACTCTTCACTGATGACGAGGAGGACAACACCAGCATCGACACCCAAACCATCCAAGACATCATTGACCTCATCCGCCACTCACCTCCAGGATCAGGGCAGCCCAGCCACATCGATGAGACCCCACCCACCACCCAAACCACCCAGCAGGAGGCACCCACAGCCCCGGCACTCTCCCAAGACCCCCAGGAACAACACATGGCCTTCCAACGCTGTGTGCTGGAGGGCCAGAGGGAGACGGCTGAGCAGGTGCGGGTGGGGTTCGACCTCATGGCTACCAAACTGGACGCCATCCATGGGTGTCTACATCCGCCCCATGGTCTCCAACCAGCCCTGACTGACATCGCTGGAGTCATGACGCGGAGAGAAGAACACCTGTCCGCTCAGAGTGGCTCCAGCGATGCCAGCCCTGAGCTGGCACACATGCGGAGGCTCATGGAGGACATGGTGCGGATGGAGGCGGAAAGGATGGCAGCCACCGCTGCACACCATAGTAATGTAGAAGGGATCTACCTTGCCCTGCAGTACTTCATCATGGCATTGCTGCCACAAGGCGTGTGGCTGATGAATGTGGCTGCCCCCACACCATCCACATCTCCGCCCCCTGGTGTGTCTGTGCCTCCCAGTGTGGCAGGCGTATCCACTCAGGCCCCTGATGTGTCAGTGGCACACAGTGCCGCAGCCGGTACTGCAACACCCACAGGTGGGGCAGAGCACACATCCGAGGACGTGGATGGGTTGGCTCTCAGAAGGAGGCACTAGCATACATTTCCGCCACCTTGCCTGTTTCTGCTTGGTCCCGCACATGGCATCATGACCTTCCACTGACCCCTGATACACTCCGATGCACTCACCTTGGACAGCGACATGGACTGACACATCCTGTTTGACGACCAATGACACAGCGACCAGACTGCGGACTGTACCCTTCCTCTTCCGCAGTACATGTCATCCCCGGATGGACTCTGGCTGGCCCTCCATGTGCCCATATTGTGTAGTGTGCTCGGAATTGCCCTGTACCGCTCCAGCTGCATAACTGCACTGGATGTGCAATAAACATCCAGTGACGCACTGCTGTGTCATGTCTTTCATCATTCATGTGTGAATGTGTGGATGAATGTAGGGACAGTGACTTCCCTTGCGTCAATGATGTTCATCCTGTGGGATTCCAGTCAGAGGGTGCTACATTGCATTTTGTGTACCGGGTCCCGTGAACACTACAACAGGGACACACGCATCAGTCACTTCCTTGTCCGGACATGGACTGAACCACGCCCAGAGCCCACGAGTCATTGTTGCAAGCCCTGCGCTGGTCCCGCGTACGGTAGGCCAGACCACTCCGCTAACGCTCCGAGGGGGGGCCCTCATTGCTACCCGTCGCAGAAGTACTCGCTGGTGGTGTGCAGGTCACTGGTCTAGTTGTCAGCATGTCACAGCCACTCCCTGAGGGCAGGTTTGCACACACACCACACCCATCCGGCACAGGCATCACAGGCCATGTGACTCCGCCAACATAAGGGGCCGATGACATCACATTCCCCTCTGCCGGTGGTGACTGGATGACGGACGCTCCACGGTTCTCAATCATTAAGGGCCCATGAGATTTTGCGCACAGGGTTAGTGGCACACGAGGCCTTGTGGACGGCACGGGCCTACCACCACGTGGTACAGACTGGGGTTGCACAGGGTTAGTGGCACACGGGGCCTTGCGGACGGCACAGGCGCCCCGCCACGAGACAGTGACTTTGGGTGCACTGAGTCAGTGGCACCTTAAGCTGCTGAGCGGTGTGCAGCCTGCGATGATGCCCCGTCCCGGCGGTCCGGACAGCTCAGATTTTGTGTGCCCTGCTGGACCGCAGTGTAGGCCAGAGCCAGTGGGCAGCGCGTGCCTACCGCCACGTGGCGTTGCTTCCGGGATCCCAGAGTTGGTGGCACCCATTGGGCTGAGCGGGTGTGCAGCCTGCGATGGTGCCGGGTGCACTGGTATGTCCTATGCCATGGAGTAATCAAGACCCAGCACCAAACGTGAGACCTGGTGGCCTGCGGAGCGGGGCTGCATGATGTGGATGGTGCCATGTCCGCGGGCCCCGGGCTTGTGGCTTGCAGCGGCACGTGGTGGGACCTCCTGTCTATGCACCAGTGGCGGAAGGTGAGCATTGAGGCCTGGGTGTGCATGGGCGGGCATGCTCCGATGGGCGGTGGGAGGGGTTGGGGTGCCTCTGCCTGGGTGTGCATGGGCAGGCAGGCGATGTTGTCTTGTGCAAGTGTGTGTACTGTGCCAGTCATGTATCTGGACTCTGTTTCAGCTGACAGCTCTGACTCAGATGTGTGACCTGGTGTCCTGCTATACATACCGGCACGTGGTTGGAGACACACCGGTGGCAGCAGGTGAGCAGTTTGGTCTGGGTGCGCAGGGGCGGCACTCTCTCTCTCTCTCCTTCTCTTCCTCTCTCTCTCCTCTTCTCTCTCTCTCTCTCTCTCTCTCCTCTTCTCTCTCTCTCTCTCTCTCTCTCTCTCCTCTTCTCTCTCTCTCTCTCTCTCTCTCCCTCTCTTCCTCTGTCTCTCCCTCCCTCTCTTCCTCTCTCTCTCCTCTTCTCTCTCTCTCTCCCCCTCTCTTCCTCTCTCTCTCTCTCCCTCCCTCTCTTCCTCTCTCTCTCCTTCGCTCTCTCTCTGTCCTCTGATGTGCGCAGGACACACCTTCTCATCATGTTTTTTGTCTTACAGGCTGTGACCTACGTATTGTCCCGAGGGGAGCGGCCATGTGTCTTCATTTCATTTCGGTGTTCATTTTAATAAAGTTTCATTTGTTGCTTCGAAAGTGAATGTGTGCTGCTCATTTCTGTGACGACACATGCATGTCACCAATTGTGATTGTGCGACATCAAGCGGAATATTTTGTACATGTTTAGGTGTGGCTGATGTGGCATGTCTTTGGTCGGGGGTGCCAGGGAGGGGTGGTCCTGGGGGTGGTGGCGGTGGGTGTTGTGGCCCTCTTGGGTGTCCGGGCCGCATGATGGGTGGCTCCATGGCATCTGTTGCCCTTCCGATGTAGCCCTGGGCTGTGCTCCCTTTTGGTTTGCAGGCTGCCGTCCGACTTTACACCAGGTCAGAGCAGGTGTAGATTTCCTGGTGCTAACGCGCCTTATTGCCTGTTTTGTGTTTTTATCGCCGATGTGGCTGGTCGTTGAGAATGTTGAGGTGTGATGTTGTCGCGCCTTTTGGCACGGGAACGCCCACTCTGCATCTCATTAGCGATAGTTGCGCGGGTCCTCTGTGGCGATGTTTTTTGCGGCTGCTATCGCGGGTAAACTGGTGCTGTGGGCTGTTTGCACCAGCTTGTGAATGGGGAGGTATATTTATCACGACTTTGGTTGCGATAAAGTGCCTTTAATTCGGCGATAGCTCCTTGTGAATATGCCCCTAAGTGTTGCCAAACATACACTTTTATGCAAGAAGTGACCCATTGGGCTCATACCTTATAGTTTCAAGAGGGTACGGTCCCCTCTAGTCCCTTTGCTCACAGTTGGCGGCTGCAATTATATATTTTCCGTGTGCAGGGTTTAACCCAGGCTTTGCTTCATGCTTCCATGTAAATTATGACCTGTGACTGCTATGTAAAGGGAAAAGCTTGTGCTTATTTTTTAATGAAGAGAAATGTTTGTGGACATTGTATGAATGTGTATGCTCCAATGATTACAAAACTCAGAACATGGGGGCAGAGCTTGGCCCAGCTTATCAATAGTGCTCCGTGAGACTGACGCCATGCAGTGCATTTGTAGTGGTTTGGGGATGCGCTAAACTGGCAATGGGACTGAACAGACCTCTGATGTGGGTGGCTCAGACTGGAAACCATAGAAAGCAGCACGTAAGTCTAGACGCCTGAACTTTATGCAGGGGGACAGAGGTGGATTCGGAAGTAGTGTGTGGAGCACCCGTATACCTGAACCGCTCCCAGATGGCGTACATGAGAAAGAAGAATGACAGCGCTAGCAAGAGCACCCATCAACAATGGTCCCCTTCCTGTGCTGCGCCATGTCTGGAAGGCATCAGAGGAAGGGAAACAGGAGGAGGAGTGGCTAGGCTTGAATTCCAAAGCGCCATTTCTGTGCAGACGATGCACTGAGGCTGAAAGCAGATACAGGGTGAGTGGAGTGACGACTAAGGAAGCGAGAATAGAGAGAGGAAGGACAGTAAGAGGCTTTTGGAGAAGCTACTGAGTAGCCTAAGCCATACTAATGAGACCATCAATCCCAGACTGACATTAGAAATACTGTCACAGTCCCAAACACCATAATCAGTTCTTTACCATAGCAGGCACTGCTCTGATTGGATCAAACATCCTGTTGTGCTGCGTATGAGACTGCATGACTCGATCCCTAGAATATATTATCAGCAATAGTACTGATAACTGCTGGCCACTCGGGCATTGTTCTCCCTGCTTGCTATGGGCTGGTGTCACACAACACCTCTCTAATGCTGCATTTGTGCTGTTTAGCAAGTACCACATGAAAGTGCTCCAAAATTATTATTGTCTTGTAAAACCTTACTTTAAATATCAACCCAGACCTAAATAGTATCTTAATTGTTATTGACATGCTGAGGAAACCCAAGGAGCCTCAGAAATAACCCACTTTGACCTTCCATTTGCTGCTGCTAATGGTATGTCAACCACACGGGCTGCTTGACAACCACTTTTTATGGAAGCACTCACAGGAGTAAAGAACATTTATTAACTGGAAACCACGGCAGTGGCAGAAAACAATATAGATTCAGTCACTCAAGAACTGTCAAACTTTGACCAGTTTGCTTGTAAAACTGGACACTATGTGTTTGTAACTTACCAATGGAGTAAAATCAATCCAACGAGACTTGTCCTCATTTAATGCCAGGATGGATACAGTGGAAAAAAGAATATTTGAGGTTGAGGGACGAATAGAAACTACAGCAGACTGGGGCCATTGCGACTGGTTTTTGAGGAGGAGATTCACTGATCTTGAGAATAGAGTGAGAAGGACAATGTCAGATTACATGGTGTTCCAGAGAAACTAGGGAAACATGATTTCTGATCATTCTCATTCCCCTCCTTTCCAGACTGACCTTCCGGGAACCATTGGAAATTAATTAGGCCCACCTGTTCAGGGAAGATATGTGTTCAGTAGTGTAGGCAATATAGGCTGCACCAGTATAGTTTATCCTCAAAGTATCTAATGTTGAATAATGCTCAAACTTGACGTGACCCCACTACTAAGAAGTCACATATAAGAGAAACAGTTCCTCTTCCAATGAAAGTGATAGTATCAAGGAGCATTGAGATCTCAATAATTAAATTGTACCGTACAATCAGAATCTTTCAATTCTTATTCCACAAGCATATGAAGACGGAGTCTTGAAATGTTCTTGAATTCAGTTTTTTCTTTTTATTTTCACAGTCAGATGCAATAATACATGCAACAGCCCAACCAACGCGTTTCGTCCGATATGGACTTCATCGGGGTTGGGATTTAAGTTGTTCAATTATCGATGGAGCGATCCTCCTTATGGAACATAACAATGGTAAGCGCTGGGAATTCCCTGTAACGTCTTATCAGTAACAAATGATCAATTCCTCAAATCCCAACTTTGGAATAATAGTTTCTCCAAGATCGATGGAGCAATCCTCCTTAATGATACACGCTGGGAATCACCCGTAGTGTAAAGAATTTTATTCTGCTGAAAACAACACCTCAGTTCTCTTGTCGTTCGTCTATCCGGAGGATCGCTCCATCGATAATTGAACAACTTAAATCCCAACCCTGAGGAAGTCCATATCGGACGAAACGCGTTGGCTGGGCTGTTGCATGTATTATTGCATCTGACTGTGAAAAGAAAAAGAAAAAACTGAATTCAAGAACATTTCAAGACTCCGTCTTCATATGCTTGTGGAAAGAGAATTGAAAGATTCTGATTGTACTTTACAATTTAATTATTGTGATCTTGATGCTCCTTGATACTATCGCTCCCACCTGGTCAGGACCCAGCAATGGAGAAAAATGACAAACCATGTCCAATTATTTTCTGTTTCCTTCATCATCCACATGTCACAAACATTTTGGCAGCAGCTAAACAGAAACAGACAGGATGGTCATATGATACATATCTCAGCGATTATTCAAAGGAGACCAACATGATAAGACAATGATCCCTTGCATAACAACCTTCCCTTAGAAAATTGGACATAAAAAGTTGCTTATTACAACCTGCAACAATGTTGATTGTGACTCAGGCCAAAACATCAGCATACACAGAACCAGAGGACCTAGAGTCCTTTTTATGCTACTTGGAATCAGAAGACATGACGACAACCCCAACACCTGCAGTTGTGGACTATGATAAATAAAACAAGCAATAATGCCATCATAAGGCAAACAAACCAACTTTTTACAACATCTGGACATACGCACTACTGATCAGTCCAGGAAAGCTTGAAAAAAATTGTTGAGAATATACAAGGAAACAAGTACAAAAGAAAAATTTAATCTGGTTCCCCTGCCGATCCAGCTACACCTAGCAGAATAAGGGAGGGCATAGAACTGATTCTACCCTTCGTGCAACAACTTATAGATGCATCTTTTAAATGTGGGGAGGTCCCGAGGTCATGGAAGCACGCAATTGTCATACCTTTAAAGAAAAAACCCTCAGCTAATCCCGAGCTGTTGGACAATCTCCGTTCCATCTCTCTACTTCCCTACATCTCCAAAATAACAGAGAAGGTTGTGAATAAACAATTAGTGGCTCATATTGACACACACAATCTCTTACACCCTACACAATCAGGTTTTAGAGCATCATTCTCTACTGAGTCAGCACTCCTTTTTGCAACAGAGTCCATACGGAGACGGGTGGACGCCGGCCAGACGGTTGCCCTGGTCCTGCTGGACCTAAGCTCCGCCTTCGATACGGTATCCCACAAACTACTTCTTCAGCGTCTCCAGGTGTGAGGATTGGATGGGGTAGCACTAAATTGGAAGCAGTCGTTTTTAGAGGACCGGAGTTTCCAGGTGGCACAGCACCCTTATCGATCCAAAACCCTGCCACTCCTCCAAGGGGTACCACAGGGCTCTATCTTGAGCCCCCCCCACTTTAATCTGTATATCGGCCCGCTGGCAGATATTATGGACAAATACAAGCTCTCTATGGTGTCATATGCGGACGACACCCAGCTTGTAGTGACCCTTGCACAAGACTCCGGTGAGTCAGCGACACAGTTCTCTTCCTGTCTCAATGATCTGGCCTCATGGATGTCTAACAACTGCCTAAAATTGAATGGGAGTAAGACGGAGGTCATGATCATTGGGAAATCTCCCTCCATTTGCGGCTCAGCCTGGTGGCCCCAGAGGCTGGGGCCTGTCCCCATGCCTAAAACAGAGGTAAAGAATCTTGGAGTGTGGCTCGATCCAAAACTTTCCTTCGAGTCCCACACTAGAAAGGTAGCAGGGAAATGCTTTGGCACCCTCAAGATGCTAAGGAAAACCTTAGACATCCTCCCTGTATCAGCAAGGAAAACTATAGGCCACACCCTGGTGACCTCGCAGCTGGACTATGGGAATGTCCTATACCTGGGTGCACCGAAATGCTGCCTGCAACGCCTTCAACGAATTCAGAACGCGGCGGCACGCCTAGTCCCTAATTTACCGAGGCGTGCCTCAATTAACGAAAGCCCTTGACTCCCTTCACTGGCTGCCAGTGGGAAAGAGAATTCTTTTCAAAGCCCTGTGTTTCTGTCACCGGAGCATACAGGGGAAAGGCCCCAGCTGTCTGCGTGATTTTCTAACCCCATACAATCCCAGTCGACAGCTAAGATCGACAGGAGCTCACCTGCTCAAAATACAGAAGATAAAAAAGGCAAGGATGGGAGCATGCTCATTTGGCTACCTGGCAGCCAAAAATTGGAACACACTCCCACCTCTGCCGCGCGCAGAGAAATCGGAGTCCACCTTTCATAGAGGCCTGAAAACCTGGCTCTATCAGCTATAGTCTGGTTCTCCTTCTGCTCTAGCTTGAAACTGCTTCTTAGCACGGGGACACACCAGTGGGTGTAGCCAGGTGCTTTATAAATGGCGTATTATTTATTATTATTATTATCCCCGCTGAAAGACAATGACGAGGGCAAACAGAATGAGAACTCTTAACTTTGGTCATATCACAAATGGTTCCTGATGTACGCTGAGCAAAGGAACCACGCAAGTATTGCCTCTTATTGCACTGTTATCTGTGAGGGTGTCAGCTACATGTTCTTGATTCAAGATATCATTCTAGGCAATCTTGTGTTTCTAAGTTCCACTCAGCAAATACTCACCCATAGTGCAGAGAGAACATATTTTACTCCATCCACTGGCTGAAAGCTACAGTACGTTATTTTTGCTTTTAGGCAAAACCCAGTGTTTCTGAGTCACTAATTTATTGATATTTCTACTTAATGGACATTATCAACACTGTTAGACACTGACATACTCTCTTCTACATATGTAAAAGAAACAATTGATGAACGGAATGCTGGACAATGCAAACATTCACCCCCAGTCACAAGGATCTGGGTTAAATCCATAATTCTGTTGCTCACTGCACCACCCAAGTTTGGATCCAGCCATATGCAAATCAGTCTTGACCCTGTTCCTTGTGGGAACAGTCCAGCCCGAACTGCCAAGCCAGGTCCTCCCTGGCCCGGAAACAAGCATCCTGGGACTCTCTTCTACATACTATGAATCAATTCCCCTTCCTTGCTATAGGGACAGGAGACTGCCCATCCACTCCCTTCTATACCCTCCAATACCTATGCCTCCAAGGCTACAGTTTTAGTTATAGTGATAAGTTCATTACATTTTAAAATGAATATATATCTTGTTCTTAGTGGATCGTTAGCATTGTTACTTCCCTATTCTTCCCCTTTCTCTTTCCCTCTCTTTCCTTTTCCTTTTCATTAGTATAGGAAACCCAGACCACAACTCACTTGTCTGTGTAGTTTTAAGGGGGCATGACCTGATATACCTGTTTTCGAATCTGTCTACACTCTCCTGATTAAACTTCTTACTGCACATAGATAAACATACAAAAACTCGAAATGTGGGCTACATATTATGGTAGTATATAGATCACAAGACCACACCTTACAGCGTCACTAAGAAAGGAAATGTATGATTAGTGGGACCACATTTTAGGAATTAGCACATGACTATACACACCCATTTAACCACTCCATTAAAGCTTTTTTTTAATTTCAGGAGTATTTAATTGAGCATTTTTCATAAACAATAAACAATAAAGAGCAAACAAAATAAAAGAGAGTCTAATAATACAAGGGACCAATCTGAGATATACATTTCTGTAACGTACAGACCTGGATGGTTGGTAACAGTTGATGAGCACAAGAAAAGCAACATATGATGTCTCGAAGGGCCCTTAAGTGGAATGGTCTGACAAATTATAAATGATAGAGGTAGATAAAGAGAGAAGGAAGGGGTGCTAGTAGGTTTAGAATCGACCCCGCTCTGTCTGTGGGTAACATCTAGGAGTTATACTCTCCTTAATCAGACCCTTGGCTACAGTGTCAAACTGAAAAATTAAAGCACTTTCCTGTTGACGTAATCTACATTCCAAGTTGCCTCCTCTTGCGTGTTGTTTCAGTTTTTTGAGGGCACAGAAAGAGAAGGTACGATGATGTGGATGACTTTTCTCGAAATGTTCCACTAGTGGTTGCCTTACGTCAGTCTTGTGTATATTTCTGTAGTGCTCTTGAATTCGAACTTTAAGCGGATGTGTTGGGCTTCCTATATAGTGTTTGTCACAAGGGCAGAACATTAAATAGATCACATTTGTACTTTCGCAGTTGATAAAGTCTCGAATTTGAAAGGAATGCCCATTGACATCTACTTCCTTGGTTTTGGATCTACCTAGTTTGCAGATGAATAATAATAAGGGTCTGAATAAGGAGAGTGAATGGCACCGTTGGCTTTGAGATGACTATCAAGAGTTTCTGTCACTAGACCATAGCTGGGTTCCACATGCCAATGGATTATCTGCAAGTTAATTGAATATGCAAATATGAAAATGTATGTAAGATGCCTTGCATGACTTCGTCTGTCTCTTACCCTACTGCCCAGCAGCAATGAAAATCTAAACATAACTAAATATCTTACCAGAGGTATAAACTGTACCTGAGTGCTAAGACCTAAATGCATCGGTCTGGCCCCCGAAAGGAATGCACAACTTAGAGTATGCAACTTTCACTTAAAACCAACTTTACTCTACTTCTTCGGGATAATTCCGCAGCCTTGTGCCCAAATAAATTCTCTTCCTAAGGAAATGGGTTCGTTATCTTTGGCTCACACAAGACCCTCATATTTTCTCCTGAGAAGTTAGACCATATCCTTTAAATTTGTTGACACAACATGGTTCTCGTGTCTGCCATCGAAATGCTACTCTTCCTGATAAGATGGCCCCCACACCAAGATGCGACACATTTAGAGTCTATACTCCAGTCAGGCGACCCTAAGTAGTTCTGACTACCAAACTAAATGTATAAATGTTGCAGTTGAGAGCTGTTACTTTCTCACTCTTTTATTGAATTGCCCTTTCTCAATCTTGGGCGATGTGCTCGTTATCATGTCTCCTACACTCCTACTTCGTGACTAATTGTTCTGTCTAGATAGCCCGTCGACCTCTATACGTGGCGCTGAATAAACATATTCTTTGATAAATAATGTCTCTTATAAGAAACCCCTTGCTATGCAATAGGGGAAAGTACCAGATGAATATGAGTGCTATAACCAACTGGCATGTCAAATGAAAAAACTATCATCTTGATCACTCTAAGATGGCGACCAACTTTTCCAAGACTCCCTTTGAACTCCGAGTCTCTCTCTCACATACTTAAAAATGGCGAGCGAGCACAATGCCAGAATAACCACGCACGAAAATCGACTACAGGATTGACCCGGGACTGCCGTTAATCAGACTAAAACTTGAGTAAGTTTGCCATCTGCGTTGCCGCATCGTATCGACTTCATAGTCTATTATGTTACACGTAAAGGAGTTGAGGAGGCATAATGCGTTATAAGATACTAAATTCACGAATTCATTTTTAAACGCACTATATCGCGGAAATGCCCTCCTGGGTTTCTTCCAAACTTGATGTTACGTATAACTATCACAGTTGCCTCTCTCTCGAACTGGATCTATTCACTATAAATAATAAATAGTATCACTACGACTGATCTAGATGCTAGATTGCCCTATGAATAATCAGCTTTACACAGGACCCTTCCATGCGGGAATAGGACGCTTTCAAGGATATATTAGAATCTTTGTCACAGCATGCCTCCATAATGACTTTTACACTATTTACGGAATTTTCACTTTTTTTGTCGCTTCACTAATTAGATCCGTGTAGAAAGAAAGCTAAATGGAAACATAGTGATCCTTATGTAAATTATCTGTACCATTAGGCTCTATCACACATAGGGATATTGTATGTCTTCCTGTTTTCATGGCTTACGCCCTCTCCTTTCTTTTTCCCTCACCACATTTTCCAACATAATAGAATTGTAGAAAACTTTATACCAAAGAAGTTCATCTGAAAGACATCCAATCTTTACTTATAAAAGAAATCTATCTAACATTCATGAAGGTACCTTTCTAAGATGTATTAACTAACTTTATCTGATCTCCATCTATAGACCACATCTGTATACTTTTTTGGCACAGCTCAATCTGACGCCGTTAAAGTCACAATGAATACACTTTATATAAAGAGCTCTGCTAAATAACAGTATAAATCTTTAATGCATGACCAATAGACAAGACCTTATAGCTCAAATTCAGCTAGAATTACCTGCATGTAATCACTATTAAGAATGATAAGAAGCATGGCCAGCACCAAAAGACTAGCTTTTTAAATGCTCCAAGCTAATGCACTTCTCTTTAATTTTCTTTGTGAACGTTTTGCTAACTTGAAATTAAGGTTCTCTCCCTACACCAAGGAGCTCGCCAGCACTATACACTCTGATCAGGAAGTACACCCAGGTTTTTTAGATGTGGCACATTCTAACTGAGATCTCACTTTTAGATATAGCCACCACATCCGTCCCTTCCACATGATTCACTTGTGGAGTGTTTTTACTCAGTTCCATGTTTTAACATTGATTAAATACTGTTTAACATTAATTCTGTTACAGCCTTGAGAAAGCTCTGGTCGCACTGACCATAAAGGGCGAAACATGTGTCGGCTGCTACAGTACTTATATTGTATTCCATATAACAACTTGGAGAAATGAAAATGTAACCTATAAAGTTGCTCAAAATGAAAATATAAAAAAGAACAATAAAACAAAGAATTTTTTCTATAAATTGAATGGGATCCTTCTTTGGACTACTTGAGAAAAAGTGAATCTAGGAGGAGTTAACACTCATATCACTTTGCAAAACAAGATTAAATCCACCTAAGAAGTTGAGAACAAGAATATTACAATTAGCTCATGAAGGCCACATGGGTATTGTAAAAACAAAAGGGAGACTTCGCAGAGACTTTTGGTGGCCAGGCCCTGATCATGATGTGGAACACATGATCAGGGACTGCACGGAGTGCATTTGTTGTGATAAGGGGTTGAAAACCAGTCAGGCACCTATGGTCTGTAGAACACTCCCTAAGTACCCTTGGGAGGAAGTAACTATGGATATTATGGGACCAGTGAGAGGGGAGCATGCCACACCTTATGTCTTAGTTCTCATGGATTTGTACTCCAGATGGGTGGAAGTGTCGTGTGTCCATGACATTTCTTCCTCTACTGTGATAACATTTTTGGAAAACATTTTTAGACGTGAAAGTTTTCCACGTTACATATTAACTGACAATGATGTACAGTTTTGTTCATGAGAGATGGACATTTTTTTTAAAGGGATTGTACACAAAACTTCTTCTTTGTATCATCCTGAGACCAATGGTACTATCGAGAGAGTGATCAAAACACTTAAAGAAGGTATTCAATTGGCAAGGGTCAATAATTTAGACTGGAAGGATGAGTTATCCAAAAGGTTATCTGGGTATCGCATGTCACCACACACAACTACTGGTAAATCCCCATTGGAATTGTTCAAAGGAAGGGCACCTTCAACCAAGGTAAATCCTTGCATTGGTCAAAAGGGTGTGTGGACAACACGGTGGGAGAGTGGAGAAACAAAGAGATAGCTGCACAGAAGAAGAGGAAAGAGACATTTGACTTGTCAAAAAGCGTGAAGAACGTATCTGTTAGAGTGGGTAATTTTGTAAAGGTAAAAGCGCCAAAAGGGTGTGAGAATTGGTCAAAGTTCACCAGGAGGTTAGAAGTGGTAAAATGTTTTAAAAATGCTGTAAAAAAACATGATGGGTGCATCTGGAACAAAAGCAGAATGGTAGTTGTTCCTGGTCCTAAAGAATGTCCTGTTATCAACCACAAAGGTGATCAAGTGTCGGAAGATTTGTCCATCAATGGTACTCTCAAAAATCACGAGTGTGGTCAAGTAGTGCATAGGAAGAGTAATAGAGTCATTAAAAGACCAACTTATCTTAGAGATTTTGTAGAATGAATGGCACTCGTTTTTAACTTGTTTTATCATTCTCTCTCTCATTTTTTAATATATATTTTTAATTCCTTATGTTCTCAAAGTACCTTATGTTGAGTCTTAATTCTTAGGTCACTTCTAGTTCATCACTTACATCTCAAAGTAGTAAATTCTTCTTTACTGTGATTGTTTAAAAAATATTTAAATATTTGTATGGTAAGGGAGAAGTGTGACATACAGCCTGTCAATGTCATCCTGCCTCTCTCGTGGAATGTTATGATCTCAGAGGCAGTGATGACGTATTAGAACCTGGGAGAGGGCAGTGACAGTTGATGTTTCGTCATTGGTTAAGGTGCATAATAAAGTGTACCTCTTACCTCAAGTTGCCTCCGGCTCATCCTTGTGACTACATCGCACACTCTTGTTGGGGAAACTTTGTACTTTTTGTAAAGCTGGTTAAGAATTCAGAACGCTGTTACACATATCAGGCAATCACATTCCAAATATAAATTTTGATTATAAAATCTACCTGAGAATAATGTGCATTGGATTGGCTGATGTGATCCCCACTCAATCATATGGCTCAAACAGGATATAATCCTGTAGTTGTTAAATAACTTTATTCGGTTATTACAACCATCAAAGCATCAACCAACAGCCCAAACATAAAAATGACAATAACAATACACAGATATATATACAATAGTAGCAGCAAAAATGTCCATGTTTAAAGTGCACAATGCTTCAGAATTAGATACAATAATAGCAGCAATATATGATATCTACTCTCAACGGTAAAAGACCCTGATGTAAAGTGCCGGATGGTTTAAAACTATATATAAAACTAGGCTACAAACAGTACCATAAAATCACACACCAAATAAAACAATACAAGGTAAAACAGTTCGTTAATATAAGTAAACGATAAAATGCAATTCATGATCTTTACACTGGTCAAATTTTTAAAATTGCATTGCGCTTGTACCAAACTGCCTCTAAAAATGTACTAACAGCTACAACAATTCTAGGGGAGAGGTCAGTTTTTAAAATCCTTAGTGCTATTTGGTATTGTGCAATCCCCAGTTCGCGACAAATTGGAATAATCCACCTCCTACGAGGGGAGGAATACTCCGGACAGAAAAATAGCAAATGTGATTCATTTTCGTCAGACTGATTACACATTGGGCAGGTCAGTACTGGCTGTGCTTGGTTCCATTTGTGGGTAAATGATCTTATAGGTAGTGTCCCCAAACGAAACCGTATAAAGAGACTTTTAGGGAAAGCAGAAGGTATAAAATCCATGTAATCCTCTAGTAGTGGAGTAGATTTAAAATCAAGAAATGTATTAGTCAAAGATCCTACAGAACTTTTTCTTAATATACATTCATTAATAAAGTTCCAATAGGTAGTTTTGAGAAGGTGTATATCAATTTTTTTAATTTAGTAGGATCAGCCCAAAATCTGTTTAGGCCTAACTTTCCCAACCACGAGGACACGTGTTTAATCCATGGAAGTGATCTGGCACCTGGTATATTTAGAACATCACACAGGGAATCCCTATAATCAGCAAGCTTCGGTGTACACCAGAGACGAACCCAATAAGTCAATACTTTCAGGGCCACTAGATCTGTTACTCTTTTTAATCCCAATTCTAAATACAGTGGAATAAGGGGTGTACTATGGGGAAGGCATAACATTTTCCTAACAAAACTATTTTCTGCCAGTGCCAGGGGCTGGACATCAACATGACCCCAGACTTCAGCCCCGTAAAGGGCAGCCCCTTGCGCCTTAGCACGGTAAATCTCCATGACGGGGGATACTACATGAGATACCGTCCTTTTTTGCGTTCTCAAAATAGCATTAGACCTGTGCTCAATAAGGAGTTTACTTTTCGTGATCTGATCTAGCCATTTAAAACTATCCATAAATCGTACTCCTAAGTAGTCAAAGTTATCAACCCTCTCGAGGACGTCTTTGCCAACCCGAATAGTCGTTTTACCTTTCTTGGTCCCCTTGCCTAAAATCATGAATTTTGTTTTGTTAACATTTAGCTCAAGTCCCCTCTCATTGCAAAAGCCTAGAAATTTATTAACCAGGGTCTGGAGACCCTTGGGAGACTTTGAAATGAGTAGGGAGTCGTCCGCGAAAAGTAGGATTGGTACCTTCCTGTTATTTAGCAATGGAGAGTCATTTGCACAATTTTCCAAAACCTTGACCACATCGTTTAAATAAAGAGAAAACAAAGTGGGGGCAAGCACACAGCCTTGCCTGACACCCCGTTCAATTGGAATACGATTAGTCAGTTCTCCACTTGGTCCCCAACGTACTTGGGCATAATTATTCTCATGTAATTTACTCAATAGATGTACAAGATTAATAGGAACACCTTTATTAAAAAGAACCTGCCACAAGTTGGAACGGGGGATAAGATCAAAAGCAGCTCTAAGGTCAATAAATGCTACGTACAACATACCCTTACGTAAAAGCACAGTTTTCCAATACAATAGCATAAATCTAAAAATCTGATCTACGGTGCTAATTTTAGTTCTGAAGCCTGCTTGAAAATGAGAAAGTATTTGTTTTTCTTCCATCCATTCTGTTAGTTTGTTCAGAATTTGGCAACTAAAAACTTTTTGAGCATTGTCTAACAGGCTAATTGGCCTGTAATTAGCTGGGTTGTTAGCATCACCCTTTTTAAAAATAGTTATAATCTCGGCCCCCTCCATGAGTCAGGGATCGCCCCCCGGCCGAGATAGCATTCGATAAAAGGTTAAAATAAGTTGACCAGATAAGTGGCTCTGACTTAAAAAGGTCACCTGGAATTTTATCAGGCCCCGGTGCTTTGGCTAGTTTAAGCGACTGTATTGCACTATTTGTCTCTTCAAGACTGAACTTAACAGGACAGATATAGAGCTCTTGCACTGTGGATGGTAAAGTAGCATCCTCTACTATATTAGTCACACTATCAATGTCATCTGGCTTCCTTAGCGAGTAAAGTGATGAGAAATGGGCCACCCAATTTTCGGGTGATATATTAAAACTCGGGTACTTGGCTCTTTCAAGGTGGTTTTGTGCTACTAATTTCCAGAATGATCTACTGTCCTTGATTTTGCTGGCTATAAGTAGGTCCTGCCAAAACTTGTCTTCCCAATCTCTTCTAGCCTGTCTAAGTTGGGATTTGTAGATTCCTCTGGCAATGCGAATTTCACCTCTATCACCCTCAGCAATAGCAGACTTTAATGAAGTCTTAGCTACTTTGCAAGCGGAGTCAAACCAGACATGATACCTAGAATGTACCGTATTCGTAATAGTCACCTCTTTATAAAATATCTTTTGAAGGCCATCAAACAACTGAGTGTGGACTGATAAAATAGGTATTCTTGCTGGATCTATCCCCTCATATTGGTCAAAAGAGGTAACGAACTGTTTGTAAAGTTTTGAATAAACCTCTGGATTTGCCATAACTTTAGGCCATTTAACGGCTCGACGATTATTGGTTACTACTGCTACAGGGACATTCGTGTTCATGGCAGCACACCCATGTGCCAGAGGTTCTCCAACAAGTGTCACCTCGAGAGAGTTATGATCACTATCAGACCTTACATTAATTTTCATATCGGCAAGTAGGGGCCACATTCTCACATCAATTAATACATAATCAATTATACTGGCACACATACCTCTCTTAAATGTTGGTGCACACAGAGGGTCAGAGATAGTACGACCATTGAGGGCTCTAAGACCTCTGCCAATAACCAATGAGACTATTTGTAATGCACATGATGTAAGGTTTTTCCTTGGGGGCGCGAACAATTTAGGAATTCCCCACTGCTCGTCTTCCTCCACAGTGATCTCAGTTAAAAGAGAGCAAGGTTCAAAGGGGTGTTAAAATCTCCCGCCACTATAATTCTTGTATCTGGGGATAAGTTATCCAATATAGTGTCTAATAGAGCTAAAGTCGTAGACGTGTCATTAAACCGAGTAGACCTAACATAAATATTAAATATTGCCAGAGAAAGACCAGAGGGTAGGGTAACTAAAATTCCCATTAAATCTAAACAATCTATTTCTATAGTGGTAAAGGTGCTGAAGCGACCATTCTTAATCAGAGTTAGGAGCCCTCCACTAGCTCTACCAAAGTGAAGTGCTGGTTTAGCAACTACATTTAGGTATGTATATCCATCTATATAAACTCTCTCTGTAGCTCATGTCTCCTGTAGTAGACACACATCATAACTTGCAATATAACTCAGCCAATCCTGGTCACATAGTTTCAGGCTAATACCTGCAACATTCCAGGACAGTAGATTTATGCTCAAAAGATTATTTGAGCCATCAACTATGTTGGTAATGTTACTAGGCTCTGTCATACCTTGTGGTCTAATATACTCATCGAGGGGTCGTAATATATTACAATCACCATTCTCATACATCCCAAATGTACTATGGGCCTTGTCTTGCAAAGCAACCTTAATATTGAGATCGCCCAAAGGGACGTTTGATCAACAGCATGGGTTAAGCCACAGTCAGTCTTTATGACCCCCGTTACCCCAGGGCTCTTACTACCCAAACTGTTATTTAAGCACACAGGTCTTTTATACAGTCAGTCCAGTGCATTCATGGGAGACAGTAAGGGAGAAGTGCCAGTATTAAGAACATCAGCTACATTAACATAACCCTCATTCTGTTGACCCGTCTGAGTCCTCTGCAGTGGGGAGTTTGCTTTTAATTGTATTACGGTTTGTTTTTCCCCAACATGGTCACTGGTACGTAGTTCAAAATTGATTAAATTTTCAACTAAATGATTAGTACATAGGACAATGTGGATATGATCAAACTGCAAGAATGGAGTTGGGCATCTTTTTGCAAATACAATATCAGATCTTATTATAGATAGACAATTCCGCTCGTGTCTTAGCCAATAGATCACTTTATTGATCAATGCCTCCGTATCCTCCCTGACACCTGCATTCAATTTTGGAACCCGTACCATATAAATGGACCTATTAGATTTACCCTTGTCCCTAGGTAGTTGGTGATCAGACTTCAGGAGAAAACCCCGTATAGGAGGACAAGAAGCAGAGCCGGTTGACATAGTATGAGAGGGGAGACCACAGAATAATGCGGTCGTCTTCTAATAGAAGATTCACGCACTGACATCTGATTGGTAGCCCACTTGGGTAATAATGCAGGGGGATTCGTAAATTCAAATTTGGGGCTCATTGCCGGAAAGAATGATTCTTTTTGCTGAATCTGTTTTACAGACGTCAAGTAAGTGTTCTTATTAGGAGGACTGGGTCCAGTGGGGACCTCTATACAACGTTTCTCCATGTCCCTTCTAAGAACGGGGTCAATAACCAACCCTGCGTCCCTGTCCACCCCAGAAGAAGAAATCGCCCTACTAAGTTGTTTCCCAGAATTCATACAACTGCAGCAGCAACTACACATTAGCTTAGATTTAAAAGTCAATACATTTGCTGATAATAGCCCAAGTTGAGTGCAAAGCTCGTTCATTTTACTGTACAGCAGTTCATTATCCACCAGAGAGCTCTTCATAGCTTCGTTTGTGCCTTGAGGTCCTGACAGAGAAGTAGTGGGCGATGTAACATGTGTTATAGCTTCCGAAGGTTCAACTCCTACAGGTTCATCCATAGGTTCAATAGGACCAAACCGGTTAGAGCAGGGGACATTCGGGATTACTGTGATAGCTGGATATAAAGGGCATGAGGTCTTAGTCATGTAATCAGCAGAGATTGTATCAGCAGACTTGGAAGGTGCAGGAGTCTGATCTAAAGCAAGGGCAGGCTCAATAGTTTGGCTCCCAGATTGTGAGGCTCGTAGCAAGCAAGAGCTCTCAAACAAGGTCGAAGCTGAGTTAGTAGCCCTAGGGACACTTGGTGGTTTAAACATAGCCGGAACTTTCGCTGTTCTGGTTTTACCTTTAGTATTACCTGATGTGAGCAGCTGCTCAACTTCGCCAATTAATGTATCAATGTCCGCCAGAGTGGTTCGATCTTGAGCTGTGGCCCCTAGTCGGACCCCATGCTTGATTGAACCTGATTTCTTTGATTTCGTAATGTTATGATCGTGATTGGCAGCGTCCCCAGCCTTACGTTTCCCCATTCTTTGGCCAGGACAAAATTTAAAATAAAACAATCCTGTCACACGGTACCTTTAAATAGTGTTCCTCAATCCTCGCATAGCATAGCAGTTTACAGGGGGGTAGCCCAGCCCCTGCCAGGCTCTGACGGGCGCAGGACGGGCCCGCGCCGTGGGAACCGGCAAGATGATTTATGCGCCTCCTGGCGCGATGCTGGTGACGGTGGCGTTGAGGCTGCTGGGAGTTGGAGTCCTCGCTCCTCTCCCTTCTCCCGGTGGTACTCGCGCTGGCCCAAACAAGAAAGTGCTTCCTTGCGTCCCCAGTTCAGAATCTGAAACAGACCAACTTGGCTCGCCACAGGGTTTCAAGGATGCGTCTAGGGTCGGGCAGGACTCCTCCGGAGGGCGAGGAGCTCAGTGGAAGAGGCTTCAGTGTGTCAGAGAGTTGTACTCCGCAATCACTCACACCCCTTCCTTTCCATCTCCCCCTCGTGGGCAGTTCCTCACTGCGGTGCTGCTCGATGCCACTCAGAGTGCCCCGTGGGCACTGGCACAGGGCGGCAGCTGTGAGGTGTCGGAGGTTTGAAGCCGATTTAGAGTAAACATTTACAATTTCTAGCACAGTGATTTGCTGAAAATCACACGTCTTCCATCGAGTGCCAGGGCCGGGATTTCAATCACCTCTTTATACTATAATGGTGAAGGAGTGCACGGCCTGTGTGGTTCACTCTAATCACCTGTTTTCACTATCGTGGTGACGGGCTGAGTGTACGGCCGGACCGGTGTGGTTCACTGTAGTCACCTCTTTTCACTATCACGATGACCTCAAGGAATTCCAAATGTACTCCACCAGCCGGTTGGAGACATAAATATAACAATGAAGGACGCCGCCGTCAAGCGATCGTTCCCATGGGGAGCCTTGACCTATTCTGTCCGATGATAGTCTGCAAGTGAACCTGTACATATCTTGGCTTTAAACACTCACACTATCTCATAGAAGCAATTGATTTCTGCAATCTCTCCGATGCTCTGTTGGCTGCTTTATTGTTGGAGTTTTTGGAAGGACACTATGAAATGAATTTTCCCTCCTATTCGAAGAAGTTGATAATGTCTTTGTTCATAAAGCTGCAATAGCCTTTATTACAAGCAGTAAATGTATAGGCTTTTTTTCGGAGTTTTATATAGCGTGAACTTGACCCGAAAGTATCAGCGTGCTTTACATTAGCACCAGTTGCGTTAAATAAGGACACATTAATTTGTGTTAGGCACGGAGAGATTAACCCCTTCGATGCTCATGACGAGCTCAGCTCGTCATGCTGCGCGGTCGGGCTGTGCGCTTGACGAGCTGAGCTCGTCACGACCACGCCCGTGATCGGAATGTCCAGCACCTGGGCGGAATTCCGATCGCAGCGAAGCAGTTAAGTGATTTGCCCAGAATCACAGGATGCTGAGCGTCGCTGCCGAGACTCAAACCCGGTTCCCCAGGTTTGAGGTCGACCGCACTAGCCACATCCTCTCCTTGTTGGAAATAGAGAGGGAGACTCGTCAGGTTTTTTGCCTCTTCCTCCTAGTGATGGCCTTCTACTTGGAACCACTCACTGCTATAATCCGTAACACAGTAGAAATACAAAGGAGCCCAAAACTCAACAGCTCGCTGTGTTTAGAGCCAAAAACTAACAATACAGAGAGATTGTTCAATTGTATTGTGGAGTATTTGTTGATATCTAGGTATGGTGTTAATATGTCTAAGGCAGAAGCTGTTCTGTTTCACGCAGAAAATACCTAGGGGCATATTATCAAGCCCCTATCGCCACCACAACATCACTTTTTGTGACGTTGTGGTGGCGATAGGGTCAGCTCCCTATTATCAAGGCAGCGTTAAGCCACTTAACGTGGCTTAAAGCCACGTTAAGTGGCTTAACGCTGCCTTGATAATAGTGCCCATTTCACGCTAAATTTAGCGTGAAAGGGCGCGCAGTGGGTGTTGCGGTGGGCGTTCCACCGCAACACCCATTGAGCTCGACGCTGCCACCTATTATCAAGGGTGGCCATAATAGAGTGGCAGCACCGAACTTAAGACCAGGAAAATCCTGGTCTTAAGATGGCGAAAAGAGGAGAAATGCTTTATTTATCCTCTTTTTTGCTTTTTCCATGCGTGCTGCCTTGTGCAGCACACATGGAAAGAGCAAAATGCCATGGTTTGTTTATGTACAGGAAGGTGTCCCTTCCTGTACATAAACAAACCTTTTTTAAAAATGCCATTTTGTAACTTACATGTGTGCTGCATGAAGCAGCACACACGTAAGGTACAAACTGGCATTTTAGGTTTGTTCATGTGCAGGAAGGGGCACCTTCCTGTACATAAACAAACTTCCCTGCTCGCAGACACCCTTGCACTCTGGTCCAAGGGTGCCTGCGTTGGCGCTAAGGTGTAAAAACTTAGCGCCATTGCAGGGGGAAACACGAGGCTGTACCATATCCTTGATAATATGGTGCAGCCTTGTGTTTCCGAAGTGGCGGAGAGGGGCGTTAAGCCAGGAAGGCTAACGCCTCTCTCCGCCACTTCCTTGCTAATATGCCCCCATATTTCCTTTGGAAATAACAGGGTCAGAACCCTGCTGCATCCACGAAATATCTCTGAATCTGGCTCTCTGCACTGCGTGGAGGGAATATATTATAAATTGAACTATGGCAGATATCGGGCGAAAATTAAGCAAGACAAAGCAAGATTTTTTTTAAATTGGAAAAATATCTCACTCTCTCTTGCAGGTTGAATTGGCTAAGTTAAAATGATTCTCCGAGCCATTTCTTTTTTCAAATTGTCCCTTGTCTTCTGCAACAAACCAAATACGACGATCTCCTTTATGCGATGAAATCCCCATGAGAAGCATGTATAAAGATTTGGGGAGCGATGGAAGATGGACCAGGGCTTTACCAAATTTTGAGGACTACTGTTTGGCTGCTGTCTCTCCAGTGCTACATAATTTGATATTTCTGAAAATGAATAATCAATTCTTAAAAGGATTGCTGTCAGCAGTGACTAGTGAAAATGGCTTATTGGGGTTTACTCTTAAATTTAATGGAAGCCTTCGCCGTAAGCCCTTTGGATACTTGGGGGAAGATTTATTAAGTTTTGTGCCGTGTTTGCGTCACAAAAGTGATGCAAAACGGCGCAAAATCCTTTTTGTCCTAATTTACTTTTCAGCGCTAAACTTGTTTTAGCGCTGAAAAGTAAATTAGGACAAAAAGGATTTTGGAAATAACGGAAAAGCTTCACATTACTTTGCGCCATGGGGGCATGCCAAGGGTGGTGAATGGGCGTTCCCATGCAACCACCCAAGGTTTCTCACGCTAAACCCAATTTACTAAACAAAATAGATTGGGTTTAGCGTGAGAAAACTGCGCCCTTTTAAACTTGGCTCAAGGAAGGAGAAACGCTTTAATTTCTCCTTCCTTTTCCGACTTTGCATGTGTGCTGCACTGTGCAAAGTGAGAAAAGCTTTTCCTCGTGTCTAGGCATAGTATTTTATACAGGAAGGATACCCTTCCTGTACAAAACCTATGCTAGACTCACACACACACACCCTAGCGCTATGACGCTAAGGTGGTACGTGGCGCACAGCAGCTGTAATCAGCGCTGGTGCAAGGGAAAAGGGAGGAGAGCCATATCTTTGAAAATATGGGGCTCTCCTGCTCCTTCCCTGTCGCGCAGCGCTGTGCAACCTCACGGAAGAATGCACTGCGTTGCGTGTAGATTTGGTAAATCTCCCCTTAATGCTTCAAGTACTTTGCTAGGAATATCTGCAGGAGCTTGGGTGCCTTCGTCTATTGAGAATTCTGTATTGTAACCTCTAATTGAGTGATTCCCCTTTAGAATTGGGGAAGAGAGGGCCAGGAAGGTCTTTCAATTATTGGAGTCTCGTAGGGTGTTTCCTTACATTTCAAAATAGATTATGGCCTTTGTTTTGGGGAGATTTCTTCAAATATCTTTGGTTTACAAGCTGCCAGACTACATTGGGCCATTGGTCGCATGTTTTGTGACCCTGCCCTGAGATTGAGAGCTGTTCCCTCTTGATCTTGATGGAACTGAGTCAAACCTCTGAGGGGCTTATTTACAAGCCTCTTGCACCGCAGGTACGTCACTTTTTCCCATATTAAAAGTAAAGCAACAGTGGCACAAGGGGCTTGTAAATAAGCCCCTGAGTCTGTAATACCACTTGATTCACACAGAGCCTTGCTGTGGTGTTTTTAGGGGTCTATACCCAGAACTAGCACTACTCATCATGAATCTGTTCTACCTCCCAGATACCCAGACTATATCTCGTGAGACAATTGAAGATCCACAGAGGACCTTTTAACTTTTGGTTGGCTGGAGAAGTTATAGTCAGTGATGTAAAAGGCTTTATCGCACACTCACAGTGCAAGTGGGTAAATTTGAAACTTTAGGCAGTCTGCTGTTTACAAAAATGGATCACTTGAAGTGACATTAGAGCCCAGAAGAAGAAGAAAGATATGATTATAAAATCTGTTTGATATCTGTTTATAATTGATTGTTCTTAGTGTATAACCAAGTCTACTGGAATTATGCGATTGCACGGCTGAAATGCTTTTCGAATAATTATAGATTTACTGCATTTGCCATTTAATCCATCCTCTGCTGCATAATCTGCAGATTTTAACACAAAATTTAGGGGCATATTACCAAGGATTTGCGATAATTATCGCAAAGTGCTGTTTTTATTATCTCCGGCTATCGCTGGATTTCATCGCGGAGATAACGCGTTATTATCAACGCTTATCTCCAAGGCGATAAAAAATCCAGCGATAGGGCGAAACCCAGCAATAGCGCGAGAAATCCAGCGATAAATTCACTGCGCTAATGAAAAGCTTGCTAATAGGCAGGTGAGGACTTAACCTTACAATCCACCTCCCATTGACAAGATGGTTAAGTCAAAGTTTTTATCAGGTGTTAAATTCCAGCGATAATCGCGGTTAGCGCGACTCTTTTTATTGCTTCGCGGGCATTGATAATAGGGGGAAGTTGTGTTTGCGACTGTTTGCAGTTGCTTTTAGTTGGGAACGCCTACTTTGCATGTCATTAGCGATAATTATCACTGACATGCAAAGCGGCAACAAAACGGCCGCTATCGCCATTAAGCTGTCGCTAACATCTGTTAGCGACAGCTTGCTAATAGGGCGATAAAAATATTGCTGCTTTATCGGCAAAAAGTGCCGCTAAAGTGACGATACTGCCCTTGATAATATGCCCCTTAGTTTTTAGCTCAAACGGTTCAAAAGTTTTCTAAAAGCGCAGACATACGTGTTGCCACACTTTGGAAAGCCCTTTGGAAAGCTTGACTGGTCACCTTAATGTAGCTTATTGCTATAGTTGGTTGTGACACTGGTACTAATGAGGTGCAACCAATTTCCAGGCAGTGTTAAAAAGTGTGAGAATGTCAACATAATTAAGTAATACTATCATAAAATGTGCTGCATCAGGCTGCATAATTTGCCCTGTCTTGCCACACAATGTACTTGACTTGCGCAGACATTCGAATGCTACATTTTCCAATAAACATCCGCACATCCCCTTGATTTTCCATGACTAATATTCAGCAGGTCAAAATGTATCAGGCAAATTTGTGACACAAAACTTCAGTGTCTGTGAAATTCAGTGCATTGAATACCGAGGCCCAGATTTCCAAAGATTTTGCACTGGGTTTGCCTCATAAAAGTGATGCAAGCCAGCGGAAAAAAATGTTTTATGTACTTTCCAGTGCAAAACTTGTTTTGCACTGGACAGCTCTCTGGAAGTAAGGCAAAGCAGAGCAAAGCACCTCTTTGCATTACGCTGTGTCAAGGGGGCATTCCATAGGTGGTACATGGGTATACCCATGCAACCACACATTATTTTTTTGCACAAACCCCTACCTACTAGCAATAGTAGACTGGGAATTCCACCCAAAAATAACGCCAGTTTGACACAGGCGTTAAAAGGGGAAATGCTTTTATTTCTCCTAACTTTTCCCACTTTGCATATGTGCCGCACTGTACAGCACACGTCCAACATGGGAGCATTTTTAAAGTTAGTCTAAGCATAGTATTTTGTATAGTAAGGGCACCCTTCCAGTACAAAACTTATGCAAGACTCACGCAGACACCTTAGCGCCATGGTGCAAAGGTGTGTGCATGGCCCAATTGTGTGCCGGTGCTAGGGAGAGAGGAGAGTGCCATATCTCTGTAGATATGCCTCTTTACTGCTCTCTCCCTGCCTCAGGGTGCTGCACTGCATTCTGTGACATCTTAGTAAATCTAGACCCTAGTCTGCATGTGATTGCTCATTTTGCGATAATAACTGTGTTTACGATGGGGAGTAAAAATGCCCTTTACCTGACCGCTCAATATCAGGGCCCGAAGTGCAGAATTCCAACTGCATCACGAACATGGCTGACCCATTCTACTGCAAAGTTTATGTGGAGTTACCCGTCTGAGAGAAATGAATAGACCATATGCTCAGTGTTTGTGCATTCTAAATTTGAAGTTTCATGTTATTAATCTCCCCCTGGTGCTTTTACTGTTGGTGGATGATATATTTGTAATCTTCTAGAGTCAGAAAGGAATTAAAGCTCAGCTAAAATGCTTACAAACATAAAATGAAAACAATAAATTAGCCAGGAATCAAAGTAAAAAGATGTGATGTGTGTTGGTAGCCAGCCAAGCCAGTTCATAAATATACTTGTAACTATATGAAGCAGAACGTACACGCAGTTCAACTTTTGGACTAACAAGGTCCCACGTACTGAACATGAGCTATCAACAAGTGGATAAAGGTCAGGTGAGGCAGTCAGGGCAGGACCTCATCACATTCATTGACTGCCTTGGAGAGTTGGAGGCAGGAACCTTCCTCAAGAGACCACCACTCCATGATCATGCACGCCAGGAACGTTTTCGAAATGCTTTGTTTTTTTTGTCAGTCAAATAGCCACAGTGGCAAGTCTAATTTTCCTCTCTTAAATAGAGCTTAATTATAGGCACCTATACGGAAATGTAAGCAGGCAATACCATTGCTAAGTGAACCTTGTGAACCCCTCAGTATATTGGGTGACCTGTGGTGTTTGTTGCTACCAGAACTTTATTTTCTCACTTCAGTGATGGAAGCTGCCGTCTGAAAATAGCCTTCCCTTGTGGCAAGCTATGGATTTGAGGATGTGGGTGGAGCAGCGTAATTTAGACTCCACCCTTACACGTCACAGAAGTGCGATCATATATGTGCACCTGACATTATATTTACTGTGTGACTTAACTTTATCAATGTGAGTGAAGCATTAAATGCATTCCTGAAATGTATTCACTGTAGAAACTAGAGATTCATATATGTGTGAGCACTAATGTTTAGATTAAACATGAATCATATTCTTCATTTACGTTTTACACTTACATTTCAAGTTATATTTGCATATGTAACGTAATTCCTTTGCTCTTGTTTGCAGTTCTTTTAAAGTTACACGTGTGAATGTATAATCTTGCATTCTGAGTGCATATTGAGTGTTTAATTAAATGTCAGCTTAACTTAGCAAAATACATTTTAGTTGAGGCCTATGATTCTGCTTGGTATCATGCTTTTTCCTTTCTTGCAGGTTTATTATGTCATTAGCTAAAGAAAGGCTCATTATCTTTAGTAGATGACTGATAGAGAGGCCTGTGAGAGACTTGACATTGAACTTGGAGGAAAAATGGTCAAAAGAAACTTTCTGTTCATCGTGTACCAGAATGGCAAGTAGTCCGATGCGTTGGGAATTCAGAGCTATGTTGCAGATACATTCGAGTGGTGCTCTGATTGGTTCCAGGTGGCGTGAACAGAGATAAGATGTGTTTGAATCTCCTGTTACTTTTATATTGGTGTTCCCATAGTTTGAGTTAGGAGAGATTCCCTTTAGACTGAGAGGTACAGACTTCTCTGCTTGCAAGTATGAAGCTCTAATGCTAAAACACTGATTGTTTTTCCTTTGAACTTCTACTGAAGTCTGATCATACTGGCACCTTCCTCTTTCATGCTCCCAAATTAGAAACCCTTAATAGATGATCCTATACTTAACCCATGTTAGAGTAGAGAAGGCCAGTTTTTTAGGGAACACTTGTTCACTTTTATCTGTTATTGTATAATTGTGGCTGTCACAATTTTGTATCTCATTCTATTACATCTCAACCAACTGAGATATTTCATTTTGCCTATTGTACTAATATACTTATTGAACTTGCATTTGGCTTGTAAATTTACTGGATGGACAGGTAATTCAAATAAAACCCTTTAATCATATTCTATGATTCCTGGTCCTTATTGTGGAGTCACATGGGCCTCGCAAGTTAAGTTGCATTGTGGTGTTTTCTCCCTTTCAATGCTTCATGCCAGCAATAAGGGTTCATCTAATCTATTAAGTGAAACCTTCGAGGGCTTGACTAAGAGATTAAGCTGCAAAAGCCCAGGACACTCCAGCAAGATGGTAGCATGTCGATGGTTAGCTACTGAAGCAAAGCTAGTTAGCGTATCTCGTGGATAAATTCTAGACTTGCCCAAGCCCAGCCCTAACCCTTAAAGACTATGGAGGTCATTACAATGGTGGTGAGACCACCACCGACAGGCTGTCGGTGGCAGTCTCACCGACATCTGGACCACCTTCACCGCCTGCCACATTAGGATTGCGGGCGGTGTGATGGCGGTTGGAAACACTGACCGCCATGCATCCAACGGGCTCCTTGAGCCCGCCAGTGCGGCGGAGGGCCTCGCAATCCCTGCATTGGTGGCGGTGCCTATCAGACACCGCCATAGGGATTACGATGTCCTTCCCCGCCAGCCTTTCCATGGTGGTTCACCTGCCATGGAAAAGCTGGTGGAATGGGAGATTTGGGGCCCGTAGCAGGCCCCCTTCCCCCAAGCCCTAGGCTGTGGGCACTGGTGGGCACCTATTGTGCCCCCCTACATGTCCCTGCACCATGTGGCAGGCACCGCATGGTGCCTGCAACGTAGTGCAGGGATATGTGTGGTGACCCCTTTTTGTCTTGCAGCATGTGCTGCAGCCAGCAGCACACGCCGCAATACAAAAAATAGGCAATACAACCGCCTCAGTGGCGGTCGCATGGTAATTTCTACTGTGTAACTGCCGCCTTGTAGGCGGGCGGTCCCAAATAGGAAACAATGGCGGACGGACTAAAGTCCGTCCGCCATCGCAATCAGCCCCTATGTCCTGATTCAGAGGCGCAGCGGAGTTCGGAAAAGAGTTGTAACAGTGGAGGAGTGAGTATTAATAGGGTTGCGCATTGTAATTGTTAATATCAAGCTTGCAGTGATACTGCATGGTGCGATGTGATGATGTTTTAATTGTGGTACAGGTGTGAATGCGCTTAATGTTGCGAAGTTGAAGTTGTTATTTGGGCTTGACGTAGCCTAAGATGCCGGGATAGATAGAGACATAAAGTGTGGAATACACTGTATTGTCATTTGTCTGCTAAGTTTGGTGATGCTAGTTGTCAGACGTTGTTGGCTGCACAATTAAGGTAGGGACATATACCTTTGTGTGAGAGTAAGGTGTGGTTGGTGTAGTAGATCCTGTTGCACAAAGGAGAAGCTGCACTGATCCAGATAATTCCCGCTGGTCAAAGTTTCACTCGAGTTGCTCCTGTATCATGAGGAATGAATCAGAGAGGACTTACCCCGCAAAATCCCCACATGTCCATTTGGAATTCACCTAAGGGTCTTACAAGCACTAGTCCTCAGGGAGTGGTTATGCCCAATGCTTCTGGAATACAAAATTGTGTTAATTTACAGGAATTAGATAGTTTGATTAGGGTTTTCAATGGGTCTGCATGAGAAACTGAGAGTTCAGGATTGAGCAGAGACATCCAATCTCTGACAAGGGTGAATGCAACAGATGTGGTCAAATTCAAATTAGAATTGGATGAGATGATTTCAGGAAATCTTGATCTTACCAGATTGGATACCTACCAAGAGAATGAGCTAAAAATGTATGTGTAAAGATGTTACTAAACATGCAGGACAAGCTCATGATAAGCTGCCTGAATTAGCCCGATGTGGATTTAAGTAGAACCAAATCCATGCAGAAAAGTTACCGTGTATGTTTTGATGAAAATGACATAAACAGTATGAGAACGTCAGGAACAAAATTGCAAATTAGGGAATTAATTGGTAACATTTGAAAATGGAATGAATCAGACAAGTGGTAAGGTAGATCGGAAAAGAAGAAAGACCCGAAGAAAACAAAGGGAGAGCGGTCTCGGTCTTTGATAGATGGGGAAGGCACTTCAGTTTTTCTATTGAGAGAAGTGCCTGGTAGAGGTTATGTTCATGTACCATGGAGTAGGAGTGATCTTGCGTCATTCACAAATGATTTCCCCAAATTGAGAGATAAGTTGATGGACTAGTACACTCAGGTAGATCCGTTTGTGAAGATTTCAAAGGTATTGTGGAAAGATTTAAAAGCACTTTTCAACATTGTGATACCAAGTGATATGTGGGCAGAATGTAAAGTAGATGCACAGTGACCAGAAGAAGGAGCCACAGAGAAATCCAACATCAAATGCCCCCTTACCTTTGGTGATGAAAAAGTATCAATAGTTGATTACCATTTTGAAGGGAAAGATACAGACAAAATATATTGAGTGGGTTAAGATTGATAGAACAACTCAGAAACCTAAAGAGACTGAGCATTCTTTTTATGAGAGATTAGTGCAGGTGTTTAAGCTGCATGGTGGAATGGAAAATCTTGAATCCAAAATTATGGGAAGTTTTGTGTCCCTGTTTGTGACAGGATTGAGACCTGAGGTTAGCATGATGATTCAACAGCATTTAATTTGTTGGCATAAAAATTCCCTTGATAAGACTTTGAGGTACGCAAAATATTGCAGTGATGCATTGGAAATGAAAGAGAAGTGGTTTGAAGGAGAAGTTGATGTTGGTACAGATGAAAGCAGATGAAAGCAGCACAGAGAGGAAGTCAGAGTTAACCGTACATGGGGAATGTTGGTGCTATGCAAGGTGTATATCCACGGGGAGTTACTATGATGCAAGGTGGGAATGGTTATCCACAATAGGGTAGAGGACAAGGTGCTCCGATTGACCTAAGTAATGAAATTGATGCTGCCACATTGAAAAAATCTAATCCAGGTCATTATTTTAACAAATTAGGGCATTGGAAAAGGGAAAGTCATCTTAATCCCAACAGAGTAATGAATGAGAATCAGGTTCAAAATCCAGGGTTTGTACAGACAAAGGTGGTGGATGCCTACAGATACCTGAGGGTTTGGCTGGACCATAGAGGCCACTTGGCACCTCATACTAATGTCCAACAGGGAGCAACAAACTCCTTAGAATGGGCTTTTCCTAAAGTAAAAGAATCAATGAAGAATCCAGATTTTTCCCCTCTCCTGAAAGTGATAGGTTACAAATTCCTCCCTACCATTGCCTATGGGGCACTGACATTCAAAGACAAAATGGCCAATTGGTTGGGAAGAGCACAGTCTTCTTGTTGCCAAAGAGTATTTTTCTTTTCTAATTGCACTTAACATGCTCAAATCAGACATGAGTTTGGTTAGCTTTTCAGCACTGGATACTAAAAGGCAAGGTTATAGCCTGAAAGCCAAGCAGGCTAAGGCCTGCACGTTAAAAAACTGTGATAAACTCACTGTCAACAAACTAGCACAAGTATCTAAATCTTGTTGTGGAGGCCCTGGAAGCATACGCAGTCTGGACAAGCAGCCTGCTGGTACCTGTGGTGGCTAAACTACTGACTAAAGAAGCTAGGCTAATATTGACAGATTGAGATGTACAAGCTGTAAAGAAATTGATTCACAAAGGTTTGGCTTCAATGCTGTATGAGTCGGGGTACTTCCCGTCCTATTTTTCTCTGTACCTCAACACAACTATGAAACGCCAGCTAATGGACTTTCGCTTCGGATTAGCCACTCTGAAGTCCTACTGGTATGCCAGAGGAACCTGCATGACACCAACTGACAATGCCAACTCTGCACGAAGGAAGAGGAATCATTGACCCATGTCCTCTGTATCTGTGAGGAGCTGCTCCCGCTAAGACAGTTTTGGCTTCGACCGGTCTGGCACATTCTAAATGTCTGGACTTGCAGAGGCGCCATAGAAGTGTGCCGGAGAGGAGAATCCGCTCAGCTTGCTGCTCGCTTGCTGCTGAGACAGTTCATGTGCCAAATGTCACAGTCTCACAATGATTAAGTAGTCTGCACCTTAAAAGTTGCAAAATAACTGCCCCCCTATTTGGGCCTAGGACAGTATCTAAAGGGGTGCAAAGGAGAGCCTTTTCGACTGTGGAGGAACAGCCTGCTCATTATTGCTGCCCTTTCAAATGCATTTGATTTTACTGTGTTTTCTATACATGTTATTATTCTAATTTATTGGTGTTCCTTCCCCTCTTGCTCAGGGGTTTTTAGATTGTAATGATTCTAATTAATCATGCAGTAAAGTTTTATCTATCTAAAAAAAAATACACAGGTTAATAACTCCGTACAACAACAAAATGTCCCAAGACAGAGAATGCAAAGTCCCAATGTATAACAGGTACCAGTGATGCAAGTTCCTCAGTTCCTGATTTCACAACAAAATGCAAATGTCCCCAGATTTAATCATAATCAGGTCCTGAATTTTAATAAGAATTCCTTCCAAAACCAGAACATGTTTGAGCAGTTTCCAGTGTTTGACACAGTTGAGGGTTATGGCTCAAACCAGTCACTTGGATGGTGCCTGAGAGGGGAGAAGGATTGTGTGCTTGGCACAGTCTTAGAGGTGGACCAGAGTGGTCCATTCTTAGAAGTTGAGTTGAACGGCCACACAGTATCATTCTTGATTGATACCTGTGCTACCCATTCTACTGATAGAACAGCGGAAGTTCCAAACCTACCCATCTCGGGAAAAATAATCCAAGTTGTAGGAGTTGCAAAGAAACAAATGACAGATCCAGTAACAAAATTGATGCCTGTTGAAATAGCGCCCTTTGAAAAGAACCACCAGTTCGTGGTAAGTGATTCCAGCCCTGTAAATCTCTTAGGACATGATTTATTGTGCAAGTTAAATTGCATAATTTAGTGTACGCCAAAGGGTGTGGAATTTCAAACCATGATGGAAACGTTGCTTTTAAATTGGTGAGTCAAGGACCAACCATTGTACCCTTTGATGACAAATGATGATTTGCCACCAGATCTCAGAGATACTGTGAAATCAAAAGTCTGGGACTTCTCAGGAAAAGACATAGGTCTCATAGGAGTTAAGCCTATTAAAGAACCCCTCAGTACAATTTGACTTACGAAACGATTGCTGGAATTACTTCGGGTATAGAATCAATGATGCAACAAGGCATTTTGAAGGAGAGAATGGGAAGTCCATGTAACTCACCCGTTATGGGCTTGCAGAAGCCTAGCGGTAAATACCGCATAGTTCAAGTTTTTAGAAAGAGTTATAACATTGTTGTTCCCTGTTGTCCTTTGGTACTACATCCTGCTGTGGTCTTATTTCAAATTCCCTGTGAGGCTGAATGGTTCACTGTGATTGACCTGTGACAGCCATTTTTCTCTATTCCATTGCATGGGGACAGTCAGTACCTTTTTGCCTTCCGGTTCCAGAACCATGTTTTGGCATGGTACTGAGTTCCACAGAAGTATACACAAAGTCTTTCAATTTCTAAACAGATCCTTAAAAAGAATCTTGAGTCTTAAATAATGCCCTGTAATTCATTTGATGACCTCCAGGCCACATCATATTCCCAGGAAGCTTGTAAACGAGGCACCATTGCACTGCTGAACCCTTTGACTGGGAATGGACATAAAGTTTCCCCAAGTAAGTTACAGTATTGTCAAAAAGAAGTTCTGTATCTCACACATCACATTGAGAAGGGAGCAAGGAAGGTTTTGCAAGACAGAATCTTGGTGATTCTGAAAATGAATCCACCAACCACCCAGAGAAAAGTCAGGATGTTTTCGGGAATGATGGGCTACTGTCATCAGTGGATACCCAACTTTTCCCTTTTGACCAAGACTTTACATAGGCTGACACGCAAGGATGTGTAAGATCTGGTACCTTGGGATAATGATTGCTTGGTTGCCTTCCTAGAGCTGAGAGAAAGTCTCTGTTGTGCCCCAGCACTGCAAATGCCTGATTACAATAAAGTGTTTGCTCTTTTCTACAGTGAGAAAGAGGGCTGCACTCTCTCAGTGCTTACACAATGCATGGAAATGCTTGAAGACCTGTGGCTTATTTTTCTGCTACCCTCGACCCAGCAGCCGCAGGGCTGCCTGGATGTCTTAAAGCTGTGGAAGCTGTAGTTGTCAGTATCAGGTGGTGTGAAAGTATTGTTATGGGTCATCCCCTTACTGCATTTATTCCCCATTTAGTGGAGATGTTGTTGACACGTACACGCACTCAACACCTGACCAATAGTTTTATTTTTTTTTAAATATTTTTATTTAGGGATAGTTCATCAGAGCTTAGTACAATAATAAATTATTACAACATCACTCATTTCCACATGATTAAAAATATAAAAACCATATACAATAAGAGAAGCGAAATTTAAATAGTGCATAGTTTCAGAACAAGAATCATGTAGCATAATTCTAAAAGCATGATTGCTGTATATCCAACCCAGCAGCACACCAAGTACCTACTGTCTCTCAACATATATTTTCCCATAAATTCATAAACTTCCCATATGAGTCCGATCTTAGAGCATATTTTCTTTCAGATTCCTTAATCCTGTCTAGTTTGCATAGTAGCTGTTGAAATGTCTGGATATCATTAGACCGCCACCTTTGAAGAATCAACAACGGGGCTACCAGAACCAAAATATATATATGTTTTTTTTGCAAAGGGGTGTCTATTAAGTCGGGAGAGTATCCTAGCACCACTGTTTGGGTATCTAGCCCCTGCGGAGCTTTCAATATGTTAAAGCAGTACTGATTAATCATTCCCCAAAGTCTATTTAACTTTGAGCACTCCCAGATGATATGTGTCCAATTCCCTCCTCCTTCCATATTGCAGCGGAAACAATTTGCAGAAATCTGAGGATTTATTTTATGCAGCAAATCTGGTGTGCGATCGAGAAGCCACTTAGAGTGATATTGCTTTCGTCTTAGATTGGCATCTTTCAATAAAGAGTCATTAAACTTATTGATCTGATTCCATGCCATGGTAGAGATCTGTAGCCCTTCCTGTGTTTCCTATTTTCTCTGTGCTTTCTGATACAATTTACCTGTAGCCAGAGCTCGAAAGAGGGAGGCCCAGCCACTGATCGATTTACAGTGTTTTGGGTCTAATAGTTGCCCTGCTAACTCACTGGCCTCATTAATATGTATGAGATTAAGTTTCTGCAGAAAATGCCTAACCCTGACAAAGGACCATTGAAGGATTATTTTACGATGTTCAATACACTGTTCTATTTCAGTCCAGGTTTTCCAGTCCCCAATTAGAAAGTCCCCTATTTTGCTAAAGCCCTGACTTCTCCATTTGGCTATAACCGCCGGATCTAACAATGGGTCTTGGCTAATATATACGTCAGAGAGCAAAGTTTCTCCATTAATATTGCGGATCGCATAATGACTAAAAAGCTGTTTTTTTCGCGTAATACTCCATTGTAATATTTTGTATCTGACTTTTTGGGGAATTTTTGTTAAATGCATAACATCCTTGATTTCATATTCTTTGTGGATTAGATCTATAAAAGAATTTATCATATCTGTTAATATTTAACACCTTCATTGTTCTGTACATGGTATGTGCAAAATTTCCAAAGTAGTATTCTCTCAGGTCAGGAAGAGCTAGTCCCCCTTCTGCACCAGGTATATAACGTGCATCCATAGTGAGTCTAGAAACCTTATTTGCCCAAATAAAAGTAGAAAACAAGCCTTGCACTTGTTTAAAATTTTTTAATTTAAACCTCATGTGGAATAGCTAAAAAGAGAAAATTACATAATGGTAAGATCATCGTACGGATTATGGCTGCTCGACCTATTATTGATATTGGAAGGTCTTTCCATTTTGTCAGTTTGTCTTTTATCTTATTATAAAGAGGGATATAATTTAAGGCATAAAGATCATTAACATTCTCCGTAACATACACGCCTAGGTACCTCTTAGGCGAGTATTAACCAATGGACTCCATTCTGCTAATAAAGTATCAGATGTACAATTGCAGAGCAGTATCTCTGTCTTAGATTTATTTAGTCTGTATCCTCCAATAGATTGAAATTTCTGAAATATATTAAATATTTGATTTTGAACTTTAATGTTGGGTTTTAAAAAGAAGGCAATATCATCAGCATAAAGCTTGATGTTTGTCATATCCGACATTGGGGATGTTGAACTGCTAATTGAGCGAATGGCTATGGCATGGGGCTCTATAAAACACGCAAAAAGTAGAGGAGATAGAGGGCAGCCTTGTCTCGTCCCTCTAACAACTCTGCAGTTGCCACCTTTATTGGCATTTACAATTATTTTAGCTGTAGCCCCCTCATAGAATTTAGAAATGACGGCAATCAGCTCAGAGGAAAATTCAAATTCAGTCAATATATAAAACAAACTTTTTCAGCACACAAGGTCAAAAGCCTTTTTGGCATCTAGTAGCATAATTTGAGTCGGGGTTTTATTTTGAGTAAAATAGTTCAGGGCCTAAACTAAAAAAGTAGTATTAAAAGATAGTTGTCAGCCTGCGACAAATCTGCACTGGTCTTTATATATAATTGACCCTATGCAGCTGCTCATTCTATTTGCTAATAATTTGGCTATGATTTTATAATCTGTGTTCAAGAGACTGATAGGTCTATAAGGACTTACATCCTCTTTATCTTTGTTTTTTTTAGGAATCTAACTACCACAGCCGTTCGAAAGGAAGATGGTATCTCTCCACCTTGTAAAATGTAATTAGCTAACAGAACTAGTTCCTGATTTAAAATTACACAACATTTTTTAAACAATTCTGCCGGAATGCCATCCTCCCCACATGACTTACCATTAGCCATGGATTGAACAACTGCTTCAATTTCTTGTAGTGTAACATTAGCAGTCACGCTTGTACTTTGATTTACCTGTAAATTCGGAATTTGCAATTCATTAAAAAAATGATTTTAGTTTCAAACTGTCCACCTCCTGAAACTGAATAAATGGTTTTGTAGTGTTCTAAAATGCCATTTGTATTTGCTCTTCATTTGTAATGCAGATTTTAGTAATTTTGTTGGTCAACGCATGAACCCTGACCTGGGCCTGTTTATCTTTTATTTGCCAGGTTAAGAATTTATCAGTGAATTCACTCTCTTCATAAACTCTCTGGAGATAGGCGAAGTATGCCATATATCTTTTAGTATAGTAGTAATTTTGCATGGCCTGACGAGCTGGCTCGAAGGCAGATTTATTTTTACTTCTTTTCTCCCTTAAATATTGTTCATTAGTACGCCTAACTTCAGCTTCAAGATGTGATTTCTTTATATTTTGAGCACGTCTAATTGCAATCTGTTTAGATGTTATAAATCCATGAATTGTAGCTCTAAAGGCCTCTCACACTTTTTCTACCGTGGCCGTGTTTCTGTTTATCTGAAAAAAGCTTTCAATCTTCCTTTGGATTTCCTTACACCAATCTTCATCTTCTAGATGTACTCTATTAAATGTCATTTAGTTTTTTTTTGTCCCTCCCAAGTCTAGACAGTTCAAGATTTACTAAAGCATGATCTGAGAAGCTGTTTTGTACATAAGTACAATTAACCGGACGGGGCGTGGCTCGGCACACGGCAAGATGGCCGCACCGTAGTGCAGCTCTGCCGGCCACCGACATTATCCTTTGCCAATCCTGCTCCCTCACAGCCATCTGAGTCGCCAAAGCTGTGGCGCCTCTCCTATACCCACTGCGCAATATGTTGGCAGAGTTTCCTGGCAGTTAACCAGCCCGGACAGACAGAAGAGGGGGTTTATGATCGCGCCGCCCCAGAGACAAAATGGCGGCCTCGTGAATTAATGCGAGCTCTGCTGGGACCCGGAGCTCAGAGCTTGGCTGGACTGCACCAACTCTTCTCGACCACCGACAACGGCAGATCACATCAGCGCCGATTGGGTCAGTGACAGCGTCCCTGTGTCGGTGATCCCGGTACGGCTCTCTGCGTGGGATCGCCGGTTGAAGGGCCCACGAATGCGGAGAGGATAGTGGTGAGGAGTACGTGCTGCTGCATTTGCTCGGGTGCTGTGCAGCTTGCACCGACGGTGGGGCACCTTCACCGAGGACTCCTGCAAATCGACTCCTGCCCCCAGAGCGGCCCAAAACGTGCGATTGAGGGAGGTGCTGCAAATCGCTAAATAGCTGCTGTTTGGGACCTGATGTCGCAGTGCGGCCTGATGCGGTGAGTGCAAGCCGCGGAGCCGCAACATATCCTACCCCGAAGTTGGCCGAATTGAGATCGCCTTGTGAGGACATAGTGCTGTGTGGAGAAGGCGGAGGGTGTTGTGAACTGGCGGAGCAATGCTGATTGTAGCCCGGTGTTGTGGTGCGGCCTGACGTGGTGAGTGCGTGCAGCGGGGCCGCGAAATACACTGTCCCGGTGTGAGGCTGCGATGAAGCATTCTGGTGTGGCCGTGCTGCTGCGGGGAGCCCGGTAGCTTCGTTACCACGGTGCGCAGAGCGGTGACGGAGACCGTGCCATTGGTGGCCTGGCCTGTGGTGAGTCTCCGGGGCGCGCTGGTGTGGGGGATGCCACTCGGCAGGACACGCATTCTGGAATGCAGTGGGGCCTACAAGATCGGTCTGCTGCGCTATTGGAGTTCGCGGTACCTCTAACTGCTCTGAAAGACATCTCCGTATTTAACTGCTTTTTCGAACCTGCTGGTGTGCCGCCACTGAGCCCCGGATGGATTGTAGGCCTTAGGCCTGATAGACCCACTGCATGTTTGGCCAAGTGTACACGCTTCTGGCACTGGGGCTGGAGGTGCGAAGGTTTACCTGGGGTTGCCCTGCGGTGCTGTGAGTCGGGGACTGCCCATTGCGCATCACACGGATCTCATAACAGTACATGACGCTCTCAGCGCTTGAAAAGAAGGGCTTGTCATGTGGCTCCCTGCACTGCTTATAGTGGCCTTGGTGAGAGAACTGACCTCTTGAACAGTGTGCGTGAAGCCCGGCGAGAATAACTGTGCGCACCAATCTTTCCTGCTCTCTGGCAGCTTAAAGTGAGTGGAGGGTCGGCCATATTAGGGTAACAATCAGCGACCTGAATATACCGAACTGGGGCACGCGATCCGGAGTTTCCATATATAAGCAAACATGGGCAAGCCTGACAGGAATCAACTACGCCTTAATTTTGACTTGCGCAAATCTGGCAAATCCCAACAAACAGCTGCCTCTGATTCAGAGCTGGACAATGCCACTGCGGCCCGACCGCTCTGGAGAAAACCCTCGCCTTTATTCAGACTAGCTTGCAATCGATAAATGACAATATGGAGGCTCTCAATGGGCTCATGGACCACATATCAGCCAAACTAGACAGACAGGTGGTGCGAATTGGCGAGGCAGAACAGCGCATTTCAAATACAGAGGATGGTCTGCAACAGGTTGTTACGAAAACATCTGACATGGAGAAACTCCTGGCGGTCATTCAAGCCAAGAATGAAGACCTTGAAGCGCGCTCCCGGCGCAATAACATACGCATTTTAGGTCTGCCAGAATCCACAAATGTAGGGCGCTTGGAAACCTATGTTGAAAACCTGCTTCGGGACATGTGTGGCGCCGACAACCTTTCTGATATGTTCATTGTGGAGCGGGCTCATCGTTCACTGGCGTTGCGACCGCCACCGGGTGCTCCACCCAGACCTATCATCGCCCGTTTGCTTAATTTTAGACATAGGGATGTGGTGCTCCGCATCTCCAGGCAAAAGGGCAACATTACTTACCAGGGCAACACTTTGTCATTTTTCCCTGACTTTACGGCGAGGGTACAGGCGGCCAGGAAGGAATTTCAACCAGCAAAAAAGATTCTGATCGCCGAAAACATACACTATGCCATGCTCTATCCAGCCCACCTACAAATAGGCTCCGACGACAAGGCCAAGATTTTTACTAACCCCAAGCAGGCCATCGAATTTGCCAAGTCTCTCCGGCGCAAAAAGAAAGCATCTCCTGATCCATCGGACACTGAGGAATGATAACCATGACTTTCCACACACTGCATAATCCACAGCACTGGTGCTGTCAGGGACTTCGATGTCACTGATTCACTGCAAAATACAGCTTAGAGCTACTGCTACGTTGGATCTTCCGATTTCGCCGCCAGGTGGTGGGGATGAACTTCATTGAGCTGATGTCCTCATATCCTTTTCTAAGGGCTGATTTTGACACTAGTGTAATTATTCTTATATAATCTGCTGTGGCATGATAAGCTCACTACATTTTTTCAGGCGCAGAGTTATTGATTCAGGGAGCACACTCTTTTTATTCGGTGGCCGCCTCCCTTGTCCACCAGGGAGTTGAATGTGCTGGGACGTCCCCCCAAATGGGTGTACCCCCACATCTCTTTATCTACCTTTTTTCACACGTTGGGGTATTTTTTGATTAATGGGCATGACTTTGGCATTTTGGGGCTGCTAAAGTGGGTGGGCTTGGGGGGAACATGTGTTGTTGATGCGGGAATTGTTCAATGTGATTGTATTGATACGAGGAATGGGGACTATATTTCCTTTAAAATGTACAGTGACTGCCAGTTGACCGCTCCAGTGTTGGTAAAAGTCTTTACAGGTATTAATGGGTGATGGCTACAGGTGTTTAATGTGGAATATCCGCGGGCTGAATTCCCCCCAAAAATCCGCAAGGTCTTTGCATACTTAGACAGTCACGGCACTCAGGTTGCTCTCTTACAGGAGACACATTTGACCAAGATTTCCGAAGCCAAAATTGCACTTAAATGGGCTGGGTTTAGGCTAGCCTCCTCATACTCCTCTTACGCCAGGGGGGTTCTCATTTTGATTAAAAAAGGTATCCCATTCACACCAATCAAAACCTATATAGATGACGGGGGACGCTGTGCTATGGTTCATGGTAAGCTTGGGAATTCACTGCTTACTTTCATAAATGTATACGGGCCCATAGCTGATGAACCAGAAGTATTTCAGCGAATGTATGGCGTGCTGAGAGACTGGCCAGAGACGGCCATTGTGTGGGAGGGGATCTTAACACCTATCTAGACCCCAATCTAGACGAATCCAGTCCGCAAGGCGTTCATACACAAAGGGTGGCCCAGAGTGTTAACAATGCGATGATGGAATTCGAGCTGGTAGATGTTTGGAGACTTCGCAATGGTGCAGCGAGAGAGGGTACACACGCCACACCTGCACATAATAGCTGGTCTAGATTGGATTATTGGCTTCTGAGTGAGGGAGCAACTGAATGGGTCTCTGACGTCACCACTCTTCCACGCACTGTTTCAGACCACAACCCAGTGCAATTGGTTCTTAACATTCCAACCACAGTTCACCGTCCGTTCACATGGCGCTTTCGGTCAGAGGCTTTACTGGATCCCATTTATGTTGACACCATTCGAAAAGCCATAGTAAAATATTTCGAGATTAATACAGGCACAGTTGACAGTGCTGCCACCCTTTGGGAGGCCTTTAAGGTGACGATACGGGGGTCTGCATCAGCACCACAGCCGGTATTTTAAAAGATATCAGAGGCCAACTCACTAAGGTAGAGACCACACTAACGGCCCTTGAGAGGGACTACACAGTTAACCCATGTCAAGCCACACTTTCTCGTATCCACGAGTTGGTTCTGGAATACGACACACTAGCAGAATCCGAAATCCGTTATTTGTCACGCAGACATGTAGCCAGGGCATATGGGGAGGGTGGTAAACCAAGCCGCAATCTAGCTGCGAAACTCAAAAGTTGCACCGAACATCATCACATAGACAAAATCACTGACTCTCAAGGGGCGGAATATTACACTCCCCTGGAAATAGTGGACCAATTCCGAGACTTTTATGCCACGATGTACACATCGCAGGAGACAGCGCCGGATTTAGATATAGCAGAGTATTTGGTGGACACTGCCTGTGCGTGGCTAGCGGACGGTCACGTGATTATTTGAATCAACCAATTGATGACTTGGGCATTAAAGCGGCAATATGTGCCTTACCTAACGCAAAGGCACGGGACCGGACGGCCTTACAGCTGAATTTTATAAAGCATATACAGATATAGTCACACCACACTTGTTAGAAATGTACGCTGAAACACATGAATCAGGTATTCTGCCACCGTCCCTCCGTCAAGCTTTATCACTATCCTAAAAAAGGACAAACCATCTGACCTCTGCGAATCCTATCGGCCCTTATCCCTGATCAGCCTTGATGCTAAAATATAATAAAAATTCTAGCCACCAAACTCCAGCCTTTGATGTCCTGTTTGGTCCTTCCGGACCAATCTGGCTTCATCCCGGAACGATCAACATCCCACAATCTCAGAACCATCTTTGCGATATTGCATGTCCTCGACCCGAGCCTGCACGCTGCTGCCGTAATGTTAGATGCGGCTAAAGCGTTTGATTCCATAGAGTGGAGCTACATGTTCCAAATCCTGCAGCGGATGTGGTTTCCACCAATATTTCTGGGCTGGGTGAGGCTGTTATATACTGACCCGTCGGCGCGGGGCCAGGTGGGGGGTCTGACATCAGAGCCATTCCCAATTAAACGGGGCACCCGACAGGGTTGCCCCTTATCACCTTTGCTGTTTGCTATTGCACTCGAGCCCCTGGCATGTGTGATTTGTCAGAGACATAGAGAGACGGCTCTCAATTTCATACACCGACCGGTTGGCATATCCCTCTATGCTGACGACATGGTTCTTTTCATCAGGGAGCCCGGTCGTTATTTGGCGCAGGTGCTGAGAGAGTATATCAGGTTTGGGCTGTTCTCTGGTCTCACTATTAACTGGGACAAATCAGTGATTATACCTCTGACAGCTATAACCCCTCCGCCGACTATGGAATACCCCCTAGTATGGACCTCAGATCCTGTTAAATACCTGGGGGTTTGGATCCATCACGACCCCGAAGTCGTTTTAAAAGAAAATTATGGATGAGCGTGTACCACACTCGATCAACAAGTCGAAAGATGGTGTGCATTGCCGTTGTCCCTGGCTGATCGCATTGCAATTATCAAAATGGTCATAATGCCGCGGTTTTTGTATCTATTCTCCAATATTCCAATAAAACTGACACAACATTTCTTTAACGCCATGCGAACATCTCTGCTCAGATTAATTTGGGGAGGCAAACAGGCTCGTGTGGGCTGGGCGACACTCACACTCGATTATGCCAAAGGGGGATTCAGTGCGCCAGACCCGTATATTTATTATTTAAGTGCCCAAGCACAGTATGCATATTACTGGTTTAATCCACATGCCTACACTCCTCACGTGGCAGTTGAGGACGGCGACGCCCACCTGACCTCCCTACCTAATATCATTACACACACACGGCGAGGTACCCCAAAAGCTGAAATTAACACGCTGGACACAACGATTGCAGCATGGCAATCCATAGGTCAGCTTGCCACTAAACTCCCTATATATGCCCCAGCACTACCCTTGGCACATCATGCCGCACTGTCGGTGACACAAGAGGCTGGCCCAGTGCGATCGCTCAGGGAGGCAGGCATAGTTACTATGCAGGACCTTTACCCAGATGGCAATTTCTTCACTTCTGAAGACCTCCAATATATTACTAACCCTACACCGCTATTCCAGTTTACTATCCATAGACTTAGACAAGCTATTAAATTGCATTATATTACGTATCCGGCCGAGCCACCAGCTCTACAATCCTTACAGCTAATATTAACTACTCCTACATGGAGAAAGCTAGTCACTAAACTCTATAGGGCAATTCGAGCCGAAAAAACCAGAGAAACGGATAAGAGTCTTGCCTGTTGGAACGATAGGCTGACTCCCCCCTGACGCTCTCAGAGTGGGAACATATCTGCAACCTCACCAGCAAACTCACACCCAATGGCAACCTACGAATCACACACTTTAAGTACCTCCATCAGATATATCACACGCCCCTCCGATTACACAGATATGGACTACGCGAGTCTAGCAGATGTAAGCGTTGTGGCCAATTGGATGCAGATTTTTGGCACCTCGCCTGGAACTGTGGGCTGGTGGCACGATTTTGGGAACAGGTGGTGCACCATGTACAAAAAATGTCTGGGACAGAACTACAATGAACGCCGTTGGTATGTTTATTATGTTATGTTCCTCATGTGAAAGGGACTTTAGGTAAATTTGTACGCATTGCATTGCTGATGGCCAAACGCCAGGTTGCTGTAACATGGGAGGGCACTCATGCACCGAAGGTCGACCATTGGCTCAAAGACATGGTGTATTGCAAAGAAAATCTGGAACTGTACGCGGAGGAACTACCAACGTCGTCTAAACCCAATGATATTTGGGAACCACTACGCCAATTTCTTCAACACCAAGCCTTGGCCAGAGCTCCAGATATAGCGGACTGATACACTGCATGACCATAACTTATTACCCGCAGTGTCAACTGAGGTCACTGATTTGATGTATGATGTTCATGATCTTCTGTGTTGGTCAATCACATGTTGTTTATATTAGTTCTGTTTTTGAGCTACCTTGCACGGTAGCGTCGCTGCCTATCTCTTTTGAAAATGCAATAAAAAAGAGTTAAAAAAAAAAAAAGTACAATTAACCAAATTTAGACTCCTAGAGATTAGAATATAGTCCAGCCTAGCAGCAGTTTTATTTTTGCCTGAAAAGCACGAATATTCTTTTCTTGTAGGAAATCTTACCCACCAGCTGTATATCAGATTTAAATTTTCCATACATTCCGTTAAAACCTCACCTGTACATGGTTTATTTTGTTTTTGTACCCCGGAAGATGAATCCAGAACAGGATTCTGTAGGTAATTAAAGTCCCCACCTATAATGACCATACCGAGAAGTAGCAGCAATGTGTGATACAGGTCTGACAGGGATGCAGGATTGTCCTCCAATGGGGAATAAATTGTGGCTATAGTCAGTCTGGTATTATTAATTGAGCCATTAACTAACCCCCATCTTCCCTCTTTATCTATTTGGGAATATGAGATCTGAAAAGGAAACATTTGTTAAAAAGATTGCTACCCCCTTTGGGGTGTACTTGTCGATGGCAAATGGCTACTACCTGCCCATTGCTGAAACATGCTAAATGAGAGCTTCCTCTTATCTACATAATTCATTTCCTGCATCAATATGATATCTATGGAGTTGCCTTTCATCCATTCTTCAACAGCCCAAGCTTTTATTTTATTATTCAGACCATTGGCATTAAAAGAGAGAATTCTTACAGAGTGCTTAGCTGCCTGCTAATAAGAAATCATCGGTAGAGACAGATTATATTCAAAATACCTTGTGCCCGCAGATTTATCTGTGTTTTAAAACATATTTTAAAACAGACTAAGGTGCTAATAGATGATTTAGCTAAAATATCTGTACATAAAAAGAATAATACGGTAAAATAGCATATACATGCATGAATATATTGACCATCAATAGAGATACCCGAAGAGTTGAAATATTCTTGCTGCTTATTTTCCATATTCAGCTTACATCTAACAGTACGTAATTTAACTAATAAAAGTGTCTGTACATACTAAATGGCTAAAGTGACAAGGCAATACAAATAGCATATAAAGTGCTTAATTGAGTTCAGCCTTAATATAGACTCCAAAAGAATTGAGGTATCTTTCAGCCTATAAATCTTATTTGTCGTTATCATGACAATACATAACATTGCTACTTAAAGTGTCTGTGCCTATAAAACAGATAAAGTGACAATGCAGTGCAATTAACACATGCAAATGCATGACATAACTAGTTAAAGTGTATGTGTGTAAAAACCTGATCAAGTGACAATGTGGTGCAATTAGCATATAAAGTGCATAATGATACTCTGCAGCAGTATACAGTGCATGATGATACTCTGTAGCAATAATGCCTGGAGATCTAATTGGTCCTACCTTTATTGACCTTATTTGTACTGTATTGGTTCCCAATATCATGTGGCAGTATTGATGTTTAGAAGAACTATTCCCTTTTACCATCCTGCATCCCCCTGCACAATCGCAGTGCCCCCTACCTTGGAATCCCTGGTGGGACCCCCACCCAGTGCAAAATGTGGGATAATGGCCCACATCTCCTCCCAACCCCCTCCTAGTGAACTGGGTGCCATAGTGTTGCACCCCTTGGTGCGCCTCCCTTCCACTGGGCGATCATGTCGCCCGGTGCCCGGCCGCCCCCCCAAAGAGTGAAAAAGGATAATAGAGAGAAAGAAGGGAAAAAAAAGAAGCACAATCAATTTGATATTAGCTGAAGCAGTTCATGCGCCTTTGCTACATTGTCCAGAAAATGGAATTTGCCATTTGCAAAAACCTTCAACTTTGATTGCTGAACATTAATTGCCTGCACCCCCTTTGATTTAAACAAATCAATCTGCCGAATAAATTCTTTACGCCTTTTAGCTGCTATTGCTGATATGTCCGAAAAAATCTTCAATTGTGGAATTTCTTGTGTTGACAAAATTCTATTTGCAATAGCCTTTGAGAGAATTTTTTCTTTCATCCGAAAGTCAGCAAAATTTACTAGAATAGTACGTGGATATTTCGCGTTGTTGGGGCGTTGGAAAGGTACCTGGTGAGCTCTTATGATCGTAAGATCGCCTGATAGTTCTGGGATGACTTTTTTTAACAAAGATTCAACCCAGTCCCGAACCTGAGGTCCCTCTACTGCTTCCGCTACCCCTACTAGCCGTAGATTTGACTGCCTATTATAGGTTGGAGCCGACACCTGACACCCGACTGTATAGCTATAGATACGTGTGGCACGAAAAGAGGGCGTAAGGGCGGAAGGGGACCTGCAGATAAAGAAATTGAAGCATGTGCACATTTAAGCGGAAGCCTTTAATCGCTAATCCTCTTTTAGACAGTCAGTCTACTCATGTTCGTAAGTCGTGCAATAAAGGCAGTCTAGAGAAGACAGTGGAAACATCTCGCACCTTGCATAACGCACAGCAAAGAATGGATCTTAAGGTGCAGCAGCTGATGGAAGCAGATAGACCAATAGTTGATTGACTATGTACAAAAAGATTATTCTTGCAGCAGAGAATGTGTCCCTCAAGAGGTGCGCTACTCTGAATACTGCAACCCTTTTGCCTCTACCTGAAATTGAGGGCCATGATAGACTAATAGAGCATGACTGTCTTGATGTCACTGAACTATGTCCCAAGCCGAGACTAGACATACAAGACGAGCCACTGACGGAGTCTGATCTCATATTTGTTGTTGATTGGTTTTGCCTCAGAGATGATGGAGGAAACCTAAGATCTGCCTATGCGGTCTGTACAGTAATGCTCTCACAAGTGGCAGAATTGATCGACCTTACTAGGGCGTACTCAGCGGCGGCCGGCTCAGGAAAGCGCGGTGTGGTGGGCAGGGCACGGCGGGGGAAGCCGACAGACGACGGAATAGGTATTATTATTTATTTATTAAATTATACCTATTCTGTTGCCTGTCAACTTACTCCCCCTCCTACCCCGCCCCTGCCCCGGCCCGCCCCACCACCCCACCATGTTTACCTGTGGCGCCCGCCGCTGGGCGTACTATGTTTGCAAACAATCGAAAGTGCCAATTTTCACTGATAGTCAATATGGCTCTGGTGTCATTTATGAGTTCCGTCAGCTATGGTCACAGAGGGGATTTATGACTTTGTCAGGATTCCAGATCTGCAACAGAGCACATGTTATCAGATTGATGGAGGCACTGCAATTACCTACCAAAATTGTGGTTGTGAAATGTTCCGCCCACCACAGCGGAGATGACTATGTGACAGTTGGCAACCGATATGCTGATGAGGTTGCGAGATATTGTGCCCATGGGACTTGCACATTCATTGGTGAATGTGTAAATGAATCTGAAGATGAGACCATTTTAAACCTTTTATTAACAACAGTTGGTACTTGGGAGGAAGTGAAGAAGTTACAAGAGGAAAGGCAAGAGGCAGAACAGGAAAGTTGGGTCAGATTACTCTGTGTGAAAAGAGATAATGACATTTGGTTTTCAAAAGATCTGTATTGCCAGATAGCTTGTTGTCTCCAGTGGTTAGACATTTTAATGGTCCCGCACCTGTTGGGAAAGAGTTATGGTCAGATTGTTTAAACAGAATTGGTTTAGTACCTGATTTAGGTTGATGGCTGAAGGCTTGTGCCACAGATGTGTTGTGTGCCAACAGATGAATGTAGGGAAAAGAACCGCTGTGACACTGAGCAACACAGGAGTATCAGGTAGTCCATTCAACAGGATGCAGTTGGAGTTTATCGAGATGCTTGTGTGCAATGGGCTGAGATATGTCCTGGTGACTGTGTGCATCTTCTCGTGTTCGGTTGAAGCTTACCCAACCAGAAGAAACGACAGTCTCACATTAGCTAAATTGTTATTGAGGGAACTGATCCCTAGGTTTGGTTTCCGGACTTCGCTGAAGTCAGACCTAGGGACTCATTTTAATAATGTTGTAGAGATTGCGCTGCAAAGGGCCAGGACGCTCCAGCATGGGGATGCATGAGACATGGTAGTAGTGCTGTGCCGCCCATTTCCAATGATAGTAGTCCTCAAAACCATGAGATACTATCTACAGACATTACCAGGCACATGAAAAACCTCATATGCCCATGAAAACACGTACATTCCAGAAGAAATGTCTTATGAGCATTGGTACAGGCTGATATGCCCATCTATATAGCCCTCAATAAATAGGTACAGCCTCCTCTGCATTTTCAGCTTCACAGGCCCAGCTCCCATCTTATATAATCAAAAGCAGTATTATGTATACAGGTTTTAAATGGTTTACCTAGATGTAGATTCAAACTACAGCTTTATAACACCAGGCTCACCATGTTATACCAAGAAATAGTTATCCTGAAGAATGCTGTCTTGTGCCGAAGTTGTCAGAGGTCAAAGCGACATCAGGGCCGGCTTTAGCAGTGGTGGCGTCCAGTGCGACAATGTTTTTTGGCGCCCCCAAATGACCACCTCTGCCACGGATTCCCTCCCTACTAATCTTTAACAGTCTCCATAACCTCTCTCTCAGATGCATTTAATTAATTTTATAGCATCACTCATAAAAGTGAAGGGTGTCAGAGCACTTTACATAAGACACACATTAGACAGAGACAATCAATCATAGGTGTGTAAGTCAGTGTATACTAAATGTTACATAAGACAGAGGACAACAAGGGGTGGATTCACATGTCATCCATACAGGTGGGCAGTATAGTTGAAGAGTACTTGGTCTGGAGAAGCACAAACTCTGAATTTAAAATGTAACACAGTGGATTGGGGCTCTCTTTAATAACAAGAACTGATTTGTACCCAAAAGAACCCTTTTTGCAACATTAGAATAATGAACGTCTGGGGAAAAAATCCATACGCTCTAATCTATACCTTGAAGTCTTCACGCAGTTCTTTGATGACAGTTAATAGCTCACTGTAAACTGCAACTAACAAAAGGAAGTCTCTGACAAAAGCAGTAACCCACTGACCTGTTTACATTATATTCACTTTGTGATCTGCATGGTACATGTTCTTTGCAGCAGGCATATTAACCCTCTGCAATACCTTATCATGAATCAAAACTTCCATGAGTCAAAACTTCTGCTAGACAAAACTCTGATCTCGCCAGGAAGAACATTAATCACCGGAGTTTTCTTGACATTTTAATTGTTGACTGAAAATTGCTGGAGGGCAGGAACGCTGCAGCAGGTGCTTTTAAGCACAATATAAACTAGCAAACAGGCGCCCCCATGTGAAGTCAGCACCCAGTGCGGTGGCACCAGTCGCACCGCCCTAGAGCCGGCCCTGAGCGACATGAAAGTTAGTAGAATACCAGACAATCCAAAAATGCTTTGCCATTTATACTAGTTGTTAGTGCTACTGTCCTTCTGCGTAGTGTACTAGATCCTTGCTTGTAACTGTGAGTTACAACACTGAACAAGATACACTAACTAACCTGTATCACAGCATAACACGGTTAATACAAATCAGTCTTTGTACAAAGAGGAACATTACCTTAAATGTTTTAGAGAGCTGACTATAAACTAGTTTGATCGTCTCTATTTAGCTATAAAACACCAGTCACTTAAATCATTACACTGTCCTTAAACTAGAAATATGTTCTTTAATGTCTTTAGCAAAGGTCCTCACCCCTTCAAGTAAACACTACACCAATATCTGCAACAGAAGGCTACAGTTGGACATCTGTAACAGAAACCTCTAACAAGAAAAGAAAAAAACAAATGGTACATAATTCCTAATTACTTTGAGACCCCAGGGCTCAGCCAGAAAGTGCATTATCATGACCTGCGACTCACAAATATATATATACACACACATACACACACCGACACAAGCACAAACATAAACACAAAGTGCCTGATTATGACTTTGGCGATCCTACTGTGGGGGCGGCAACACGCCGTCCGCTGTAGGACACCCAAAGCCGTGGTGCGACCACCCAACAGATTAGGAGTTAACTCCTGGTCTTGCGGACGGTCTTGTGGTGGTCTGACGGCGGCTGCTGTTAGACTCATAGAAGAGCCTAACATGCAGACCGCCGCTGTCAGAACAACAAGGGCCCCTTCCTGCATGGTGTGGCATACATGGTAGTCCGACCGCCACACTCAAAATGATGCGGGAAGACCCGCACTGTGGTCGGACAGCCACCCCGAGTACGGCAGTCCTGTGGACCACCATACTCGTAATCAGGCCAAAGACATATGGTTTTTATTGGGAGTTGGCCGAGTTACAAGCTGTGTGTTCATTCTGGCCACATATCCGCCTGCTTAGAGGAGGTGGATGTGTGGTTGAACAACAGCATGGGATTTGGGAAAAAAATGGTAAACCGATTTCTGCATGCTATTACGCATTCCATTTGGGTCAAACAGGGTTCATTGATATTCCCCAGGTAATACTAGACCCCATTATTAGTGATACCCTAGGTGTTTGCAGTTCTGGTCTGATATCACCTCATGGATTTATATGGGCCCACTTGAACGAAGGGCTCTCTAGGGTTCTGCAAAGGTTCACTGAGATCGCATGGACTTAATAATCATGTTTAGTGGGTTGAGCAGCAAAGCCCCATCATTTTGTCTTCCAAAAATGAGATAAGGTTTAAACAAACAAGCACAATGTAACAGATGCAGAGATTTGACTCATAAATCATACTCTTCAACTAAACTCTTCTCCTTAATGACCATGCACCCCAATTGTCATGATTACATGCCTCCCTTCTCTTTACTGTCGGCAGTTCATGAATATCTGCCTCATATGATGATCTGCAGCTTCCTATATCTAGGTACCACCATCTATGCCTGTTGGACTTGGCCCTTTTTGGCCGGTTCACCCCTAAACTTTTTGCCTTGTATGTCAGTAGTTTTAAGTCTCTGGGCACTTTAGCACTGTGGGCCAATGTAATGTGCGTGCGCGCTGAGTGCGTGTGGTGAGATTGTCCTGCCCTCCCATAGGAATGCATGGGGGATATGTGTGTCCATGGTAATTCCTGGTGTAGGTGGAGTGCAGGGGCGAGTTTAGTATGTGCGAACTCGTGAGAATAAATGCTGCGCAATGGTGTGTGCAGATTTATTGTGACTAGTGGAGAAGTGCCACTTTTAGAAGTTGGCATTTATGTGTGCTCTGTGTCTGCCTGCCTGATGTGAATTGCATGTCTGGCTTGTGAGTGACAGGGGCTGGGAGGTGTGTGTGGCTCCAGGAGGGGCAGGGTGAGTCAGCGCAGTGGTGAATAGGGAGATCTGCATCTAGATGGGAGGGAGGAGTTGCACCTGGGACCTGAATAGGGCTGTGCCTTCCCTCCACAATGCTGGCTCCACTCCCTGTGGTGCGTCTGATGTCCCAAGCCTGTCCTGTGAAAGGAGAGAGGAGCTGAGCAAAACAAAGTGCTCCAAAGCTCCCCCAAACCAGTTCTAACTGGTATCCCTAAACCCTGCACCTTTAGACAAAGGGGATTTTGTGTATAAATGTAGGGCCTGTGACCCCATAAAAATGTTCAGTTCCTGTTCAGTCTTTGGTGCTGTTCCTGCTGGGCGTGCTGCTGCTGGGGCCCAGGGGGCTGCCATGAGGGCTTGCCTCCCTGGGCCCTGCCTGGCCCCTTGATGCCTAAAAACCTTTTGCTGGACTTATTAGTTTTTTTATGCAGGACTTGGCTGCATTCTTCTGTGCCCTGGGAGCGCTATGCTTTATTTCTTCCCCCAACAGAAGGGAGGAGTGTGGGCTGCGGAGCGCGGCGCTGCCCGGCCCTGTAGAGGGGATCCCCACCGGAGGGATTCCCCGTGATGGCTGCCGAGCGGGAGCCCACCCCGCTTATTAATTTTAATTAGGAGGGAGCCTACCCCTCATTGTCCGCCTTTTCCTCTATTACAGCGGGTGCCCGCCCCGCTTATTTTTAATCTTAATGGCGGGTGCCCACCCGCTGGTGTTGTATTTTAATTTTCTAGCGGGAGCCCACCCCGCGTTCTAATTGCCAGAATCACCGCTGCGGCCCGGGCGACAATCGGAAGCCAGGCAAAGTTGCCTGGGGTTGGGCGGAGTAAGGACAGGAAGTCCCGCCCGCCACAGAGGAAAGCCGCCTGGAGCCTCGCGGGCTCCACAGCGAAGTCCCGGGTTCCAGGAGGGGGCCCGGGTGAAGGGAAAAGAGTCCGCCAATGGTAGCGCGGGGCTCCCGTGAGTAAGGGAGAGCCCCGCGGTGCAGACTGCCAGGAACCGAGTGCGGGACCAGCCGTGGCACGTTGTCGGTGCCGGTCCCCGTCCCAGCAGCAAGTGGAGGAGGCAGGAAGCCGCCAGTGAGTCCCGGTGAGTGGGGACTCCAGATGGGCGGTGTGGTGCCAGTGAGGGCACCTGTTTGTTTCCTTGAGTGGCCCCCGCCTGATAGGGGGTCGCTCCAACGACGGGGGCCATATTTTGTTTAAGGGCCCCAGTGGGGGGTCCCGAGGGCCGGTGGCTCCCGTGCTTCCCCGTGTTGGCCATTTTCTACAGCTGCCCCATCTTGCTAGAGGGCAGCTGCAACGTTATGGGGGCAAAGTTTATTGAAAAGCCCCGTGGGGCCCCGAGGGCACCGAGGTGCCAGGGCCCCCTTCAGTTTATTTACCCCAGCTGCCCCGTTCGCAGAGGGCAGCTGCAGCGAGGGGGCCACTATGATTTAAAGGTCCTTTCCTACTCACAGCTGCGCCGCACCAGCGCGGGCAGCTGCAACGCTTTGCATTTGATTCCAAGGGCACCGGGAGTGTCCAGGCCGCCTTGTAATAATTACAGCTGCCCAGCAAGTAGTGGGCAGCTGCATCGTTCAGGCCGCTGTTCTTTGGGGGCATGTTTTGAATTTAGGAGTGAGATGCACTCCTTGGCCCCTGACTTCCACAGCTGCCCAGCAAGTAGTGGGCAGCTGCTACGTTTAGGTTTGCGCAGTGCGCACCTTGGACTTTCCGCTGCTTTAGCAGCGCGCCTGACTTTGGGACATAGGGCATTTGAGCCCCTTCTTGAGATGGCCAGTTGGCCAGGGGACTGTTAGGTTTGTAGGGCGCCAGGCCCTAATGTGATTTATGCCTCTGCTAAGGTTTCTACTGTGAGGTATGTGCTAACGTGATATGGTGGTGCTAGGAAATGTGATTCATGTATTATGATTTACGCACCCTGTTTTATGCCTCTAATGTACTGTCATGATTATGAGGTTTTGCATAATGTGTTTATGCTTGTGATTTTATTATTACCTAATGCGTTTAGGTTGTGAGTTATTCTCTACTGTGCTTTACGCCCCTAATGTGAATTATACTTAGGAGGTTAGGGTCTAATGTGTTTAGACTTATGAGAGGATTGCATAATGTATTTATGCTGGTGAGGTTGGCGCAGAATGTAATTCGCGCCTAATGTGATGCTGTGCATAATGTGGTTTATGTTACAGGCTGATGCTAAGTACAGTGGTTACCAGTGATTACTGGTTGTACGTTTATAATGTGTTCTACATTTACTATAAGGGATACATATACAAAGTTCGCTTTGTGCTGGTTCTGACAGTGGTCCAGTTGGCCCTGTCAGGTGTAAATAATCCCTTGTAAATATGACCCCGTGCCAGGTAGCACGATGTATATTATGTGAGTACTATTCTAATGTGTTTTATGATAATACAAAGGCTATTTTTATATATAACCTTGTGTGGAGTTCCCTTTTGTAGTGTGCCTTGGGTGTTGTGCTGTGTGTGTGTTGCGCAAACGCTTTACACATTGCCTCCGGGATAAGCCTGACTGCTCGTGCCAAGCTACCAAGGGGGTGAGCAGGGGTTATCTTTGGCGTGTAACTCCCTCGCCCTGACTAGAGTGGTGGTCTCTGCCTGGCTTTGGCGCAAGTCTTAGCCAACCAGAGATCCCATTTCTAACAATGCCCATGAAAAAATTAATCTTGTGTGTATCATCTCCAGTGTCCAGCTAAATTTAAAGTGCCCCGCTAAATCATGTGTGTTTCCCCAAGATATAATTTCTAAAATATTGTGAGACACAAATATCTTGTTTGAAAGATCATGGGACATAAAATCGAAGGTAACACTATTTTTGGGAAAATTCTTCTATACCTTTTTAAATATAGCTGTATATAATATTGTTTGTTAATTATTTAGTTGAGTTTTATTTGTGTATGTGTTACAAGTAATTATTTTAAAGCTAAGTATTGTTTAATTATTTAGCCCTATAGCAGGCACAGCATATCTCAATTAATGCTCGTCTCAAGTTCAAATAATCCAACTTTGTCATACTTGATCCCTGCACAGCTACAGGTCATGCATCCCGAGACACCTCTGAAGTGTCTCAGGTGTGACCAAGAGGGGGCTGCAATATACCTTATGGTGTGGTCTTGTGCGGAGTTCGTCTGCTGGTGGAGGAAGTCGCTAACTTTTTAATGGAGTGGAAGAGGCATCTAGGGTTACCAAAGATTTGTTTGCTGAGTCTCATAAACATAATCAAAGCTAACAGGACTACCAGTAAGTTCATAAACCTGGCCCCATCTCTCGCTAAATACCAGATAGCTATGGACTGGAAATCAACCACGGCTTCAGGGTTGGGGAAATGGAAAGTGGATCTATATTGATTTGCCGGAGCTGAGCTAAATGTGTATTCCTGACCGTTGGGTGGCATACAAACACCCAAATGGTCATTAAATTGGGAACCACTGCTCCAGTGCTATTATCCCCATGTTGGACAGTAAACTGCCCTAGAGGACAGACGCTGTGATCATTCACATTAGGGATTACTTTCCTGTACAATAAGTGTAGCATGCAAACATGATTTCTATATTGTGTCTCTTACCTCTGTTTTGAGTGCTCATGGATCGCAACTCACACCAAATGTTCCATAAGCATGTCAGACAATACTGATTGTGTGTATGAAATTTGGGGCCAGATTTATCAAGGTTTTGCATTACCCTCATGCCACACATTGAGAAGCAAGGGCGATGCAAAACCTAAGTGAGATTTATCAAGCCACGCAAGGTCACCTTGCGTGGCCCTGAATGGCTTGATAAGTCTAGAATAATGCAAGGCAGCACAAATTGCTACCATACATTACTGTGTGGCAGGGAGGTGTTCCATGGGTGGAGCATGGGTGTTCCCAAGCATTCACCCATGGATTTTGGCACATTTACAGATTTACCATTAGTGGTAGACCTGGGAATGTGTCCAAATGCTACGAGTTCCCAGGTAAAATGTAACAAGGAGAAATATCTTTATTTCTCCTAGTTTTTCCTCTTTCTATGGGGTCGATTCCGATTCTGGCCGGAAATCTCTCCGACCGAGCCGGACCCGGAGAGATTTCCGACCGAATCGGACCCGTGCAGTCCGACCGAACGAGTACGATGCGTCCGTATGCTATCGGACTCGAGTCGGTCGGACTCCCATTGAAGTCAATGGGAGCCGGTCGTACAACGCGTACGCGGGCTCCCATTGACTCAATGGGTGCGAGGCGGACAAGGGCGCCCCCTACAGCGGGTACGCGGCGAAGCGGTCGCGCCGTACACGCACAGGTAGGGGGACCCATGGGTCCCCCTGTGTGCGACTCGCGCGGCTACGCGTACAGGGGGGTCCGACACGGACCCCCAAAGTACGGCTCCGACAGCTCTTTCGAGCCGGAGTGCGCGGCTCGGTCGGACTGCTCGCGGCGCGCATCGTACTTACCCGGCCGGGGAACGTCTCCATTGCGCGGTGCGAGTCGAGTCCGAGCGAGTCGGTCGGTGCGGTTCGAGCCGGGAACGAGTCGGTCGGAGCGGTCGGGACGCCCGGACGAGTCGGTCGGCGAATTCGCATCGTACTCGCTCGGCCGGACCCGCGTACGATTCGGTCGGGAAACAGGGCTCCGAATCGGATCCGGTAAAGCCGAATCCGATTCGGAGCCCTACCGGCCGAGATCGGAATCGGCCCCTATATGTGGTGCATTCTGCAGCACACATAGAAAGAAAAAAATGCCTTTCAGGATTGTTTTTCCCAATAAAGGTGTCCTTTCCCGTACAAAAGCAATCCTGCCGACACTAATAAACTCCCAAACCAATTTAGAAAAATAGAGTAAATTGTAATAAATAAAATTATACCAAAATGACAAAAATCCAATCAGTAGAACTGAGATATGAGTTTCTAACGTGTTATGTGTAAATAGCATCAAAAAGCACCCGCAGGGTTACCTGATCACGCTGGACAGGGGTAAAATCACAAGTTCAGGCCGACCGCGATGTAGCAAAGGTTGGATATAGGGACCAGGTTCATCCCGTTGAAGAGTTACCTTCTCAAGTTCAAGCGAGGAGCTGCTGTTCGAGTTGGCGGGGACAGAGAGGTGTTCGTTGTTGGTGCGAGGAGCAGGTCATGCATTGGTGACAGTCACTGTTTTGGAGTGTAAAGCTGGTCATCGCTAAAACTTCACGTAGGCGGTCATCATGGGCTGTCACTCTGTGCGCAAAATGCAGATCTTGTTGGAGCGTTGTGTTGGCAGTCATCGTGGACGGACACTGGTGGTGTGAGGTCCCGCTGTAGTTTTGCATTAGTGTTTGTCATGGGTAGTCGGTGCTTGGCACAAAGAGGCCAAATCATTGTGGCGAGGAGCCCAAAACGTTTGTATCTTCACCTTGAGTTCAGGAGGAGTAGACTCTGATGTCAATCAAGGGATCAGGACGAGGGGGCACCTCTTGAGGCTCAGAACTCATTCCAGTAAAGGCCAGCAGCAGGGCTCAGGCAGGTGTAGGTGGTGCCTGTCAGCTGGGCAGTTTGTAGGGAGGACTCTGGGAGCTTGTTGTGTCCCTGTAGCTTACACAGGAGGTCAACCGAGTGACCCTTGGAGTCACTTCTAGGATGCCTGGGTTCAAGGCAAACAGGTCCAACCTTTCTTCTTCAGACAGCAGGGCAGTTCTTTTTCTGAATCTTCCACAGGTCCAGGAGTGTTCCAATGAGAAGTTCTGAAGGTGCCATTTTTATACCTGTTGCCAGCCTTTGTGGGGGGTAATTCCTTGTCTGACCCCCAAAACTGGTTCAGGTAAGTTCTTCCCCTTCCCCTGGTCATGTTTCCAAACTGTCTGAAGTGACAAAGACAGGGGCAGGTCTGGCATCAGGTTCCTTTGTGTGTGCTGCAGGCAGGGCCCTTTGAAATGCAGTCAGGGCAGGTTACAGCTCCTCTTTAGCCATCCTGTCAGGGTGACCCACTTCCTCACTCCTAGGCCTCTTTAGTCCCCATGTCTGAAAAGAATACACAACCCACAACAGTAGAGCTATTTGCAGTAACATGACGCAGAACACTGACAGAAAGGCACAGTTGGTTTAGGCAGAAAAATGTCAAATTTCTAAAAGTGCAAACAAAAGGTATAAGAATGCACTCCTTCCCTTTAACATCTTTGTTGTGTGGTAATGAAACCATCTTGTTGAGTGCGAACAGATACTGTGAACTGTCCCAATTTGTCACAGTACAATATAAAAGTATCCAAACAAGGTACGTGACGTTACGCACCCAACATTGTGGCAGAGGGTGAGGTGGGGTTGAGGAGGGTCACGAGATGGAGGATTTTTCACAGTACTCAGTGAAACTTGTATTGTTCAGTTGGTTCAGTTGTTTCTTTTATTTGTTTCAGTAACCCCTGATGAAGAGTCTTCGGGCTTGAAATGCATTGTGTGGAACGTTATGAGCCTGCTCTATATGAATGTTTTATGTACATGTGCCGCTGTTGAAAATCCGGATGGATAGCAGGAGGCATTTGAAAAATGTTGAATAAAGCATCAATGTGGAACCACGCTGTCTCTGCAGTGATAAAAGAGCATGGATTAACTTTGGTATGAAGTATGGATACAAACACTGGTTTACTTTTGAATAAAATTCGATTACCACACAAAAAACGATTTACCGTGAGGAGAAATTCCTTAACTTAGCAGTGCGACGGATGGGTGCATAACGTCACGTACCTTGTTTGGATACTTTTTTAATTTCTAAAAGTGGCATTTTCAGAGTTGTAACTTAAAATCCAACTTTACCATTAAATAGGATTTTAAATTACGATTCATTTGAGTGGAAAAAACATTTCTGTATCTGTTCCTAAACTGAAGGTATCACTTGTTAAGAGTAATAAGGTAACCATGTGTTAATTTATGAGAGAGATAGCCTTACAAAAGTGATAAAATGATGTTAGGAGTTTTTAACTGTCAGGACATGTAAAACTCAAATACATACATCCTACTTTTTTAATACCATGCACCCTGCTGTAGGAGTGGTTAGGGCATACGTTAAGGGTGGCTTCTAAGTATTAAAAAGGAAGGTTCAGGCCTGGTAAAAGGTTTATTTTACCAGATTGAAATGGCAGTTTAAAACTGCACTAGAGGCTGCAGTGGCAGACCTGGGACATGTTTTACAGTGCTACATTAGTGGGTGGCACAATGAGTGCTGCAGCCCACTAGTAGTATTTACTTTACAGACCCTGGGTACATGTAGTACCATTTACTAGGGACCTATAGGTAAATTAAGTGTACCAATTAGGTATAGTACAAGAGAGAGAGCTCAAGTGCTTTACCCCTGCTTAGCAGGGGTAAGGTGTACAGAGTCATAAGACCAACAAAAACAAGTCCACCAAAACAGGAGTGAAGGCAAAACATCGGGGGGGATACCATGCCATGGATGTCATGACGAACAGAGTGTTTTAGCTGGATGTTGTGGCCTTGGGGGAAGGAACTGGATGGGAAGAGCAGTCTTTAAGTGCTATTGGGTTCTGAAGAGGTGCTGGTGAGGCTTTGTGACACTTTACTGTCTAAATTATTATGTGCAATGAGGAATTGTTGATTATGTTTTTCACCTTGGTGGCAGACTTCTTGTAATGTGAAACATTAACCTGAAAATCTAAATAAAGATCATTGATGAAAAAAATATGTTTAATTATTTTTTTTAACATGGTTTTTGATATAGTAATATATTTTAAGATTTTCTTTATTTTATGTGAATTAGTTTTTTTGGCAGGTTTTTGGATTTGTAGGCGAATAGGATGAGAATTTTTCTAAATATGTATTTTTATTTGATTATATGTTTGTTATATGTTTCAATTTATCAATTTGCTACTTATGTAAAAATATGATAATACATTCTTAATTTGTTAAATGATTATTTAGATGATTGACTGTATTGACTGTATTAAATAGTTAATTGCTTTTAATAATGTAGATATTTAATAATTATATAGTATTTAAGATTTTCGTGCAAACATTTATTTTATAGTGTTAATGTATTTTATAATATTGTGTATTGTTATTTTTTCTGTTATTCATTTAATTTGTTTCGTGGCTTTTGGAATTTTAAAGTATTAGGTTGAGAGGTATTTTAAATCTATTTTTTGATTTTTTAATTGATATGGTTTTGAATATAATTTTATGTACAAGTTTTATAGTCTTTTATAATTTATTTAATGTTAAAATATTTTTATATGCTTATGGACATATATTTTGTTTATTTATTTTTATTTATTTTTGTATTTGTATTATGTTTGTATTAATTTAGGAAAGGGAAAATGAAACCTGAGCTAACATTTTGTCTATTGTTTGATTACATTGCAGTGGTAGTAGTAGTTTTGACCGTAGCAAAATAAAGTACTTACCCTTCTGTTGCTCAGGTTGGAGTGGGCATAGTAAATCTGACCCCACCAAAGTCTAACACTGTCCCTCCTATTGCTCAGGTTGGAGTAGGAATTGTAAATCTGACCCTCCAAAGTCAAACACTTTCCCTACTGTTGCTCAGGTTGGAGTGGTAGTAGTGAATTTGACCTCTCCAAGTCTAATTTTTTTTATCTATTTACATTTTTTTTTTTTGCGTTTTTATTTTAAAAGTTAGTTTAGCGTTAATCATTTTATATTTATTTTGTGTAGTTTTTAAATGAATGTATTATTTATTTTCATGTTGGTATTATGTCATTTTGTTTGTAACTTCCTAATTTCTAGTGGATGTAATTAAAATCTATTATTTTTTAAATTATTTTTGTTTTAAAATATACCCCCCATTTTTCAACTCATCTTACCGACAGGACTTGTCCTGATTATTTAAGGGGTTAAGGTAGTGAGACCTGTGGGTGGAGGAGGGCAGTGACTGGCTCCACATGTCAGCGTTGCCCTCAAGCTGCAGCCTCCAAAGTCATGTAGAGGGTATTGGGCTCCCTGGGACCAAGATAGAAACAACAACTCCCTATCTCGCCCAGCCAATTTGGTGTATCCCATACTGCAGTTGGAATGGAAATTGACCAATCTATTTTCAGACAGGAAGATTAGCTATCAGACAATTAACCTCCTCTCTTATTTTACTACATACAGATGTTTTGCAGTTCTCCTAAATGCCTAACTGTAATTTTTATTTGGCAGTGATCTTGTTATGCTAATTGTTAGTAGACAGTTTGTTTTTATCTTAAAATGCTTAAGGCTGTGCTAAAATGGCGGCTTCCAGTCAAAGCTATTTTCACCTGGTTTGAATAAGCACTGAGAGTATTTCAGCTTCTTGCTTCTTGGAATTTTGCTACAAGACTTCATTCACTTCCTCAGTTCTGGGGCAGCACTGTAGACATTAGTGACATCAACAAAGATTTATCAACTGCTGTAGGATCTATTCTTCGATTGGGCCATGAAGCAGCCTTCTGACAAATGAATACTCTTCTCCTTCTTGTTTCCATACCCATGATAGCAGATGCTTTTCTGCCACTTTGTCCCATTATGAGCCTGTAAACATGCAGCCTAGGAAACCAGAAATTAGAGAAAACATGCCAGTCACACTCTTTAGCCTTGTGATCGTCCATGTGCTTCTATCTTGAAGTTAGAGGCCATTTAACATAGATCCTACCTTTTGGTTTAGTTCGCATTCATGGGCTTAAAAATGTAGATTTGTGGAGAGGTGTGGTGCAGCGGCCAGGGCAGCTGACTTCGGAGCACAGTTCGATCCCCGGCTCCGGAGGCAGCTCAGCTCAGCACCATGTGACTCTGGGCAATAGCTCACTTAATTTCCACTCCGGCCCCCAGCGCCTTGAGACCCGTAAGGGTGAGTAGCTGCGCTATATAAAAATGGACTTACTTACTTACTAGATTGAATTTTCCTTGCCTTCAAAGGGTAACCTGTCCATGTCAACTTTAAAAAACGAAGGGCCTCATTACGATGTCAGTTGGAAAGCCTTCCGACTGTCTCCTTGTCGGAATAGTTTCCCACCGACTCGGGTTTGGGGAGTCCGACCAACCGATTACGATGATTCCCAATACCATTCGGTCGGACTCCCTTTGACTTCAATGGGAGCCTGTGTTCCGACCGACAACACAGGCTCCCATTGAAAAACAGGGTGGTTGCGGAAAACCTTGCACCCTCTGGGGGGCACCCCATGGTGCCTGCCACACTGTGCAGGGTTGTACAGAGGGGACCAATGGGTACCCCCACAGGCTCCAACCGGAGGCCTCCGGTTGAAGGGAGTCTGCTACGGGCCCCCAAAGTCAGTTTCCGACAGCCGTTTCGTGTCGGACAGACTGATTTGGAAACCGACATCGTAATCGGTCAGTCTGAACTGATTCGGAATAACCGACTGGTTACCTTGTATCGTAATTGGTCGATCGGATATGTTTCCGAGTCGGTCGGAAACATGGGTTCCGAAACGGGTTCGGACAAACCGAATGCCATTCGGAGCCTTTTCTGACTGCATCGTAATCGGCCCCAAAGTCACATTCAGAAGTATAGTTAGATTAGTATTTTCTAATCTGAGATAAAATCCTAAACTTACTACTTTTGGTATTCACAGAAGGTATTTAGTAGTAGTAAAGTTAGGACTCCTAACTTTACTACTACTAAACTGAGATAAAATCCTAAACTTACTACTTTTGGTATTCACAGAAGGCATTTAGTAGTAGTAAAGTTAGGACTCCTAATTTTACTACTACTAAATGCCTTTTGTGAATACCGAAAGTCGTAAAGTTAGGATTTTGTCTCAGTGTAGTAGTAAAGTTAGGAGTCCTAACTTTACTACTACTAAATGCCTTCTGTGAATACCAAAAGTAGTAAGTTTAGGATTTTATCTCAGATTAGTTCTGTGAATCGGCCCCAAAGCCACAATCTCCATCATGAACTCCGTGCACTCGGGAGCACCCACAGACCCCTGTCCCCACCATATCTTCAACCTCAGGTGCAAGACAATTGGCGACAAGCTCATGACAGTCTTGAACACCTCCATCACCTCGGCTTCCTTCCCTGAGGAGGAAACATGCTGCAGTATGGCCACTACTGAAGAATCCATCTGCTGACCCAGCAGAACTGAAGAAGTACTGGTCCATCTCCCTGCTCCTCTTTTCTGCGTAGGTTCTCAAGAAGGCAATCAAACAACAACTTACAGAACACCTGGAACACAACAACCTCCTGGTCCCCTCTAAATCTAGATTCTGAGTCAACAACAGCACTGAGGCAGCCCTGATCTCAGCCACTGACGACATCAGGGCCCTCTGGGACCGTGGCGAAATGGCAGCCCTCATTCTCCTGGACCTGTCAGCCCCCTTCGACACCATCTCCAATCACATCTTGATCAACAGACTCCACCACATCGGAATTCAGGGAAACGTAATCAAATGGTTCGCCTCATGCCTCACTAGAAGAACCCAGAGGATCCGTCTCCCACCGTTCAACTTGGAACCAAAGAAGATCATCTGCGGTGTCCCCCAAGGATTGTCCCTCAGCCCCAATCTCTTCAACACATACATGACCCCCTTGGCCAGCACCGTCAGGTCTCACGGACGCAACATCATCTCCTATGCTGACGACACCCAGCTAATCCTCTCACTGACAGAAGACCCCCCACCACCACCAGAGGCAGCTTCCACTTATGTATGATAAGCGTCGCCGTCTAGATGAAGGACAAATGTCTCAAGCTCAACTCGGAAAAGATGGAAGTCCTCATCTTTGGGAATAACACCTCACCATGGAACGACGCATGGTAGATTGCTGAACTCGGCTCTTCACCTGCCCCAACAGACCACACCTGCAACCTCAGTATCAACTTGGACAGCAAGCTGTCTATGAAGAAACAGGTAAACAACCTCGGCATCAACTTGGACAGCAAGCTATCTACGAAGAAACAGGTAAACGCAGTCTCATCTGCCAGCATCCATGGTCTACGCATGTTCCGCAAGATCTTCAGGTGGCTCCCAGTCAACACTAGAAGGACCATCACACAGGTCCTCATCACCAGCAGACTGGACTATGGGAACACACTCTATGTAGGAATCCCCACATGCCACATGAAGAGACTACAGACAGTATAAAACTCAGTGGCAAGACTCATCCTCGACCTCCTCAGATGAACCCACATCACACCTCACCTCAAGAAGCTACACTGGATCCCGATCCAGAAGAGATGCCAGTTCAAGATGTTGACCCATGCATACATAGCCCTGCACAATGAAGGACCAGCATACATCAAACGCATGACCTTCCACCAACCTACCAGACACCTATGATCCGCCTCCCTCTTCCTCGAACACACCCCACGGATCCTCAGAGGCAACAGCAGAGGATGCTCCATCTAACACCTGATGGCCAGAGCTTGTAACAACCTTCTCCTGCACCTCAGGACCGCCTCCTCACTCCAGGAATTCAGGAAAGGTCTCAAGACCTGGCTGTTCGAATGAACAGTGCACCACGAAGCAACTCCAGCGCCTTGAGACCCTCATGGGTGATTTGCCGTGCTTCATAAATCCTGATTGATTGACTGACACAGGGCACCTCAGACTCCATGAACAAAAGCATTTTACTTTGTTTTTCTGTCCCTCTATGGAGCACTGATTGAGGGTGGCAGCCTAGTTTGAGAGGGATTCCCTCTTCCCTGGCCTCTTGAAAGGATCCCCATTTGTTGCTGAATTTCACATATGTTCTCAGAAATCTTACTCTGCTTCTGTGATGGCCTTTGATTAACTGTGTTGTAATTGTCCTCTGCTAGGCATAGCTCCCTCAAATCTGGAAGAAATATATAGCATTTGATGTTTCTTTTTCAGTTGTACCAAGTTCTGTGCTAAAGACAATACCACAAGTTTACCGGAGACCACTTGAGTTCAGAGGGAGAAGGAGCATTCCAAGCACTTTTCATCAGGGCATTGTGAGATATCTTGCTCATTCAAAGTCTGGACATCCTCGCCAACTAGATCATTGTGTTGCCTCTGCACTCATGATAACACAAAGGGATTTTCAAGGAAAGCAAAGAGTGGCTATTGGACTTCAGAAATGAGTATGGAATGCAGCATGTCAAACCTGGACTTCTTCTATCGAAAAAAACTACATGAATTCCTGAAAAGGCACAGGAACTGAATAAATATACAACTCTTCCCAAGATGGTGGTCGGTCCGTTGGAGGATTTTTGAGGTTCCCAAACTAAGACGCAGTAAAGTCTTTTTCTGTAGTGCCATTTTCTGTTTGAAGTACATAGAAAGGAGGCATCACAAGAGGAAAATGTTTTGCAACACATCTTGTTCCCTAATTTTCCATCTCCATCTTCACCCTGTTGCTACAATTTTTATCACTGATTTGCTTCTGGCAGTTTAGATTGTTTTCTTCTGGATTCTACTCCTGGCTTTGCTTGGCTCTATTCTACTTACTGATGTCAGGACGAGTTTGATGCCTTGCTGATTCCAGTGTTATCTACATCTTTAATCAAGATGTGCAAGACTGCCAAGTTGGGTTTTTACCTTTTGTGTTTTTTCCTCCTAACTAGGGCCCTCTCCAGGAGACAATCAACACTCTTCCCATATATAATTCTGTGCATAGTGGCTACTGGGAGGAGTCACCCCTTCCTCAGGCAATCAAGAAGGGTACTCAACAGACCTTCTCAGCATCAAGTCCTGGACAGGTCCATGTCTTTAGGCTCGAACTCCTGCCCTCTACCACCTACTTCATTGTATGTCCTTCAGCACCTCAAATGCATCAAATAATTTCCAAAATTTGCAGTTTTGTTTGTTAGATGATCCACCCTAAAGATTCGGTACCTTATGTTTAGAGGCTGCCAAACTATTAGTTACATTCTCATTTTAAATATTGCTGTGATGTATATTATTGTGATAATTTGCATCAATGTAAACTATCTATGGTTTCTTTAGTCATCCCTCCGATAATTTGACATGCTATTTCTCATGAGTACACACTTTGCTGTGTTTTTGCCTCATATGATTGTATACTGCATGCCGTATTATAAGTTTTGGCTAAAAACTGCATGTTACAAATAATAATAAACATTAATTAAACAATTATAGAATGCATAGAAATGCAGTGACTAGCTGGCAATAAAACAATTCCTAAAAGTAATGTTGGATGGACCAATTCCTGATGTAAAAAAATACTGTGTGAATTCTTCACGCAAAGAAGCCGTGAAAACATGTATCTCATCTCCTCATTGTGTAATGGATTTTATTGAGATAATGAGCTTAATTTAACACATCTGCTTTATTATTAAAAGATGTTAATTTTCCATCAATTTTTGTGTAAAAGAAACTTATTTAATTAAGCAACATAAACTTCAATTTAATATCTATAGGAGGTACCTTTCATGTGACTTGCTAAACATTGCAATTCTCTTTTGTATTATCGCATTCATGTCTCTTTGCTTCATAGAAAAAAGTAGGGGCATATCATCAAGGGTCCGTTTTCGGGCGTAAAGCGGCGATAATTCTATCGCTTTATCAACAAGGACACGCTAGCGCGTGTTTCCTTTCCTTAGCGCCCGGCTTCTTTCTGCCTCGCCTCGCATCGCTAATGAGATGCAAGGTAGGCATGCCACGTAAAACTTCATTGTAATATATCGCTAACAGGCCTTTGCGATATTTACAAAGCTGTCCCGGACACGCGTAGCGATTTAAAAAGGCGCGCTAAGCGCGGTTATCGCCGGTGTCTAACGTCTGCAAAATTTCAGACTTGCCTATCTGTATGATGGGAGGTGGATTATAAGGCTACGGCCACATCTCCCTATCAACAAGGATTTCCCTATCCCTGCAGTTTTATCGCTGGATTTCCAGCGATATTACTGCATTTCGCCGCTTTTGCCGGATTTTTTATCGCCTCGGTGATACGCGTTGTTAATAACGCGCTAACCGGGCGATAAATTCCAGCGATAGACGGCGATAAATAAATAAGCGCTAAGCGCGCTTTGCGATATTTATCGCCGTCTATTGATAATATGCCCCCAAGTTCGTTTACAGACCGACTTATCACACTGTCCACAAACACACAAATGTATTATCACTCTGGAACCCAAATGAGACACACCAGGATGCAGATAATGCTTACTTCTGGCAGTGCTCCACTAGAAAGGCCTCCCTTGCATTGGCATTTTGAATGTGCTTATTATTCCGCTGATTTTTTTTTTTTTTACCATAGTTTTGTGAAGCAGATTGTTTTTATTTCTATAACATTAGGCTCACAAATCAAGGCCAATTTTGAAATTTCTGCATCACAAAACTAATCAAATTAAAAAATGTTGCATATTAATTAGTCATTCTGTTTTCATTGCAGAATCATCCATAATAGAAATAATATCATAAACACATAGGTTGCTACCAATACACATATGGGCCTGTATCACGTAAAGGGCGCACTGTCGCTGTTTGTGCCACGTTGCTCGTTTAAACAGGTGCACCTGGCGCAAGCAAGGACAGTGCATCCTATTACATTTAATGCGCTGCCGCCAAGGCTGGAGCAAACTTGTGGCTGTCCTGGGGCGGGAGGGGGGTGCATTAGTGCATTAGTGAGAGATGGCGCAGCAGCTCTTTCTTTCACAGGTGGTAAGCATCGCCACTTCAAAGGGAAGACACAGATCCCCCTGCGTGCAGGTGCTCCTGCCTGCAGGGGGTAGTATAAGGGCTCCAAGGGACCCCCTTTATCTCCTCCAGTACGGCGTCTCAGGGGGCGCAGTGACAGTGCACACCACAATGAGTGTGCCTCCTGATGGGCCTTTGGTCTCTGCACCTGCATCTATAGCAGGTTGCGGGTGCAGAGGCAAGTGTTTTTCCCATTTTCATGGGGCTACGCCCCAATGCAAAAGAGGGAACGCCTCCTTAAGTAGCGTCAACACTGTATGTGCGTTGGGGCGATCGCATTGCAGAAGAGGCTGTAAAAGCATCTGTTGACCTTTCTGTAATACTACAGTGCCCTGGGGTACCGAAAGCAGGCACACACCTACTGTGCCCCTAAAGTACTGTTTGTAATACAGCCCTTTTGTAAGTAGGACATTTTGTTAATCTATCTCTATAATTGAATTGTCCCCATAAAACCATATTTTTCCTCTGACTAAATTCACTACCTATATAAGTGTTATTTGCATATTACCATAAACCTATAGGTAAATCCTAATACTTTCAGCAGTCTAATACTATGTTTGCAGTCATCAGCTCTTTGAATTTTCATGTTAACAGCAGGCTTTTCTAGCTTTTTTTTCTTTGTCTGCCTATTAGGGAAAGCATTTATTGAGTACTTTAAAATAAAAACTACTTTTCAGTCTGTTTTCTTATCCACTACATAATGTAAACAACAGCTTTCCCACATTTGTAGACCATAATGAATGAGATACATTATGGCTCAATTTAATCTTGCCACCAATTCTTATTTATTGCTACAGCTATTAACCTTGGTTGTTACAGAACTTTGTTTGTTATTATATTATATCTAGACATCCAAAATATAACTATATACAAGAGGTCATCCGTTTTGTCATAATCAAGACTCCCTTAAAGGTTTTCCAAGGGCAAAAACCAATCCACACTCATGCTTGAAGAAATGTGTACATCCTGTCATATTATACATATATATCTTGTTTCAGCTAAGTATAAAACAGCCAAAATACAATGCAACCTAACCTTATGGACTACCAAACCCTTTCTTGTGATGCATAATTATGAAATATTAAATGATGCATGCCTGAAAATGACAAATTACAACATTTTCATCATCATTAAGCGAAAAGCAACACTTTCTCTTTTGTAAATTTCACTGGAGGTCCAGCTATCATCCTGAATTAATTTCCATGCATTCATTTTTTTACAGGAATTTTCAATCACTAATAAATTCGTTGTCATTTGATACTACACCCAATGACAGTACTGATAACTGCTTCTGTGGCCCATATAGATTGACCATTCTGGTCCCCAGTTCATGGGCCTAGAGGTATGCCCTTTACTAATAGTCTTCATCCTCCTGAGCATAACCTGAGCATAACCTATTCTTGCAACTTCTAAATACACTGTTTTTCTAAGAACCACTATCTAATCTGTACAAAGGCATATGCTTCCTCCCTATCCACCGTCCTCCTTACATCATGGCTTTTTACCAGGTAGTGAAAATGTCCGACACACAACTTTTGATGTATCATCTGTACAGCATTTAGTTTTTAATAATCCCTTGAAACTCTAAATAAAATTCAAGACAAGTACCTTGTGTTAATAAAAGCAGACATGGCATAATCATTTCAAGTATTACTGCACTAACTCAAACATATGTTCCATTCTGAGACTTGTTCTTGTATGTGGAAATTTGCTGGTACCAGCATGGCACCAATTCTTCAAAGAGGTGGTAAAGGCGTCCTCTGTATGAAGTATCTTCCCAGAAGTGTTGTGGTCATCTAGAGGTATGTAAACCTCAGCAGATGCTCAAAAACGTACATGTATCCTAGCTTCATCCTAAGCCTCTCATTCTTCATTTAATGTTTTTTTTAAAAATGAAATGAAAAAGAGATTTATAAAGCGCAATACATTCACCCAAGGGTGTCAAGGCGCTAGCTCAGCAAACAAGATAGACCGGACCATTAAGCCACATCAGAGATTAAAAAGCCACGTCTTCAGTGCCTTCCTAAAGGCCAACAGCTGTGTTTCTTCTTTTATTCTCAAAGGAAGCGAGTTCCAAAGTCTGGTCGTACTGACCAGAAAGCTCCTTCCACCCCAGGTACACTTTTTGAACCTGGGTACTACCAGGTTGTTGGCTTGAGCTGAGCGAAGATGGCGGGCTGGGATGTATGACAGAAAATTCTGTCTAAAAAAAATAGGTCCTATACCATGAGTAGCTTTAAAGGCTATACAGAGAGCCTTAAACTCAATCCGTCTCTCTACTGGTAGCCAGTGTAACTCTTTGAGTACCGGGAAGACAGATTTATGTTTTGGGATGTTCAACAAAAGGCGAGCAGCGGCATTTTGCACAATCTGCAACTTGGCCAAGCATTTCTTACGAAGATTCATGAATAAACTGTTACAGTAGTCGGTTCTAGATAACACAAGAGCCGAGATCACTAGCTTACGCAGGTCCACCGGAATAAATGGAAGAATCCTTCTAAGAAGTTTTATTGTATAGAAGGAGATGGACGTAACCTGGTTGACATGGCCTTCAAAGGAAAGCATGGAGTCAAACATTACTCCGAGGTTCTTTACTTTATTCAAAGGACTAGGTAACGAGACCAACTCCATGGGCCAAAGAGTGGGAGACCAAAAATTAGTGTGTTTGTCAAAAAGTAAGACCTCAGTCTTACTAGAGTTCAATTTCAAACAAATGGTGGCCATCCAGTCTCCAACCTGGCAAAGACAGGTATGGAACTGTGCCACTGTGTCGGCCGGTGAGCATGTCACTGAAACCACAATCTGGGTATCATCTGCGTAAGAAATAGCAGAGAAGCCCAGAGATCTAATAAGCCTCGCCAGCGGAGAAACATAGATATTAAAAAGAGTAGGGCTCAGCGAGGAGCCCTGAGGTACTCCACATGGCAGAGAGAAATGCGGTGACTTAAATTCTGATAGAGCGACAAACTGTTCCCGGCCAGATAGGAATGATTTAAGTAAGGCAAGCGCTTTCCCTTTAATCCCAATCCCCTCCAGGACTTCCAGTAGTTTATGATGGTCCACAGTATCAAAAGCGGCAGAGAGGTCAAGCAGCACAAGTGCTGCATTGCCTCCAGCATCGACAGTCTGCCTGATCAGTTCGGATACCGATATTAGTGCTAGTTCGGTACTGTGGTGCTTTCTAAACCCAAACTGAGTGACGTCCAGGAAGGCATGCCTCTCAATATAGTCAGATATGACACCATTCATGGATCTTTCTACCATTTTTGCGGGAAAGGGGAGTCTGGAGATAGGGCGGCAATTACTTGGATCTGCCCCATCTAAGTTTGCTTTCTTTAAGAGGGGGAGAATAGATGCCAATTTCCAGTTAGTGGGGAACATACCAGTGGAGAACATTTGATTAAAAATCAAGGACAGATGAGAGACAAAAGCTTCTGGTAGAAGGTGGAAAATTCTAGGGCGACATGGGTCCAGAGGGGAGCCGGATTTGGTGAACAATAGAAGATTGGTGACCTCATCAGTAGTTAAAGAAGGAAAAGAGGATAATACAAGGGGGTCACTAATATCTGAGGGACCTAAGGGACTTTCCCTTTCCTCACTGCAAAAAACAGGAGTCCCTGAGGGGGAGAGCGTTCCCTGATGAAAACCTTGGGAAAAGCCACTGTAAACCGCCTTAACTTTATCCTGAAAGGACGTGGCCAATGAGTTGCAAAAGATCTGGTTTATTGGTGAATCAGTCTCCTCGGGGCACTTGGCTAACTTTTTCACTACGGAAAAAAGTTCTTTAGCAGAATTCTTTGCCGTTGATATAGCCGTGGAAAAATAAGATGCTTTCTCCATATGCACCGATTTTTATAATCAAGCAAAGCTTGCCTATAAACAATCCTGTCATTGGTTTCATAGGAAGATCTCCACTTCCTTTCCAGGTGGCGACATTTTTGTTTTTGCAGTCTAAGATTTTGTGAGTACCAAGGCTCAGTGTGTCTTGACCTATGGCTAATGATGGATTTGACCGGTAGCACCTGATCAATTGAACTCCTAATCCATTCATCAAAGGCAGCGGCTGCCACACTTGGATGCTTGATGAATTTGGGCGGATTCTGAGACAGGGAACTTTTGAGAGTATCAATGTCAATCTTGTTCCAGGGCCGGACCCTTTTTGACTGTTTGTTTTTCAAAATCCCTACCTGAGGGTTTTGAAAGGAGAGTGAGAACATGACAGCTTTGTGGTCAGACCAGACGAGCGGTAGTGATGGAAGACATTGTAAGGACTTATTATTAGTGAACAATCCATCGAGCAGGTGGCCCCCTGAGTGCGTGCTGCCAGTCACCAGCTGACTGAGGCCTAAGCTATTAGTAAAGTCAATAAAATGAACTGCATCTGTATCTGATGAATCCTCGAGGTGCAGATTAAAGTCGCCCAAAAGTGTAAAGTCTGATGACTGAGATATTACATCCAGGGAGCTGCCTATGGTATTTAGAAAATCTGCCCGGGGGCCAGGGGGTCGATAAAGTAAAATGCCGTTGAAGGTGTAATGATTATCTAATAAGATTTTAAATAGTAGGGATTCCAAAGTTGGCCCATTATTTTGAGGAATAAAGGTCCCTTTCCATATATTTCGAAATATGACAGCCAGCCCCCCGCCCCTTTTTCCCACCCGGTCTTGTCTAAACATTGTGTACCCGGAAGGGACAGCCATTGCCAAGTCTGGGTCTAAGGAGGCTTCCCCCCCGGTTTCGGTGATGAAGGCCAAATCTACCGCATGTGTCTCAATAAATATGGCAAACTCTGAGGCATGCTTGCAGAGAGAACGTGCATTGATTGCGGTTCCTAATACTGTCCTCACCCCACCCAACCTATATGGGATTCTATTTAGGCTGTGTGAAGCCAGTTGTAGTTTAGAGGGGTAAATAGAGAAACTGCACTCCGGGCATTGGAAAGGTAACTCAGATGAGTAGTTGCTAGGACTAACAATCCGACAGCACCTTCCACTATTGTTATAATCTCGTAATTGATCCCCAGTATAACTGATCCCTGGTGCAGAGTGGGGGCTAAAACCGGCAGCATGATCGGCACTAGGCACGGGCCAGGCGCGGACGGGCGCAGACGGGCTTGCCTTTGGCGCGCCAGCGGCGCGCCCGACTGCGCAAGTCTGCTGCGCGGCCGCTTTGCGGCTGTGCTTTTATCTCCCCCACAGCACTGCATCAAGAGCGGAGCCCCGCCCCTGAGCACTTCCTGAGCAGGCGGAAGTGCTACGGCAAACTCCGTCCCCGATTGCCCCCCCAACAGTAGCGGCTCCTGGTGGGAGTGCTACCGGCAGTGACGTGGGGTGGGGGAGGGGCAGGGTGGGGGGTAGTAAACACCGGAATACGGATGAATGCAGGTAAGTAGACAATTAAATCAGTAAAATGAATTTCGTTGTGCGCACTGCATCGCATTTTGCGATGCAGCGCGCGCATCGAAATTCGTTTTATTGATTTAATTGTCTACTTACCTGCATTCATCCGTATTCCGGTGTTTACTACCCCCGGCCCACGTCACCGCCCGGTAGCACTCCCACCAGGAGCCGCTACTGCCGCCCAAGGAGGTGCAAGAACGAATATCGGAGGTACAATTTGTTACATATATTTAAAAATCTTAAGGTGCACAATTTTAAAAGCAGCAGGAACAGAGTTAAAATTGAAGCAATAGAATTAAAAAATGTGCTCGTTTAAAAGCAGCTTATAAGCAGCTACGAAGCAACAAACAATTCAAATTCATACAGTGCAACAAATACGAAATAAAGTGCAACTATGCTAAAACAACATTTCTCAATGAGAAGCGCTAAACGAACGTGCTGTCCAGTTAGATCTAGGAGTGTGAGCTATCTTTTTATCTGGGCTACCACCTTGAAGTGCATTCATTTAAATGCAGTGATGTATAGGATAACTAATACTCATTGTTGGGATGGAAACGTCCTCTGCATGGCAGTGGACATGCACCCCTCCTCTTCTGTTGGGACGGAAAAGTCCTCTGATTGGTAATGGACGTGTACCCTTGCCCTGGGTGCACAACTGTACTGATGTCTGGATCCCTAATGCTTATTTTTGTTTTCATAGGGAAACATGGATCGTGAGTGTGCGCTATGACATAGCTCTTTCTCACTAATTGTGGTCTTATTGGATGAGGAGGGGCACCCAAAGTGCTACCCTATACTGGTGAAAGGCTACTGCCTTTGCCAGGAGTTAAGAAGCACAAGAAAGGTGGTGGCAGCAGACTGTGTAGTGATCAGTAGGGGTAAACAGGTCCTTTTTAGACTGTGTAAACTGGAGTAAGGCCTACAGACTCACACACTTTTAAAAGTTCTGTGATGTGTACTTAACTCACCATTGCCTTCATTAGGTTGGTGTGAAGTGGTGTATCTGCACTGGGTGTATATGTGCCTGGGAAGGGTGCAATACAGGGATAATGCAGTCCTGAGTAGTGCGTGCATGGTGTATGCATGAGCTGGAAAAACATGTGCCTCTGAGTGGTACGGTACCTGAATATTGTCATGCTGTGTAGTGCATGCAGGATAAATGGATGTGCTGAGTATATGTATACCGGTGACTGGTACACTGCATGAAGGGTGTAATGTGTGCATTATAAATGCATGTGCTGGGTGTGTGTGTGCCTTGAGTGGTGCAGTACATAAAGAGTACAGTGCTGGACAGTGAGTGCATCTTAAATGAAAGTGCTGGATGTATGTGTATCTCTGAATGTTACAGTACATGAAGGATACAGTGCTGTGCAGTGCGTGTATGCTGTATACATGACCTGGGTGTATATGTGCCTGTGAATAGTACAGTACATGGGATGGCCCTGGGTTCCATTTTGGGAGACCCAGGCTTGCATGTTGAAACATGGAGTGGAGGTAGATAGATCCCCCACACAGATTTGTGAATTGCTGTAAGCTGAGTGGGACACACACCAGGGAGGGCACGACCAGACCTCCCCTCTACACTTCAAATTGATCTCTTTGGTTCAGTGAGAGGTCATAAGGAAGGGGCCTGGGCACATCTCAGGAAGGAGATGGGGCTGACAAGAGAATCATAAAGTCCATGGCTGAGAGCCCCAGGCTAACCGTTTGATGCACATGTCACCATAGCTGACATCTAGGTGTGAACTCACTCTAGTCAGTCTCATGGCGTGTGTTGTGGGAATATCAAATTCGGAGACATCCCTGCTGTGGCAGAAAGGAAAAGGGCACGAGCAGAGAAGCATGCACATGAAAAGAAGCAGAACCCCAACATAGAACTTCAAAGACTTAGACCCTAAACCACTTTTGGTGTATGGAAATGGTCAATAAGGGGGAGGATGAGGTCCCAAAAATTGTCATTTGACAAGCAGACAGATGGATTGTGTGAGGAGAGGAAGCCCTACAAGACTTCTGCCTGGGACCAGGACTGGGGGGCCAAGGCCTGCTAATCTCCCTGCTGGGTGAGGGGTCATCACCCAGGGAATCTAAAACCACCTGCCCTGGAGCCTGGAGCCTGGAGCACCAGCTCCTGCTTGCTTGTCAAGAGCAATGTGCCCTGTGAGGAATAGAAGAGTGTTGGAGGGTGCAAGGTCCAATGGTGATCTCTGTCGAGTCGACTCCCTGTGCTAGGTGGAAGGAAATGGCTGCTGCACCGATTGGGTTGTTGCCCACATGCAGGACTGAGTCGGTGACCCCAGTAGGCCAGAAGAGAGCCACCCTAAAGATAGCAGGGGTAAAGAATGGCGTGAAGTAAGGGCCAAAGTCTTGCGTGGTAGCAGGGTGGAGAACTTGTATGCTAGTAGGGGCCACCATGATAAAAACTGCTGTACAGTAATATCGAAGCCTTGAGCGGCAGCAGTGCATCAACCCTATGTGCCAGGAGGGCCACTGTGGATAACTATGCCATGTTGATCAGGCCGGAGCCCATGGACAGCAAGCAGAGGTGAACCCATGTATCGGAGGGGGTCACCAAAAGCACTAAGGACTGCGACTGGTTCAACACCATTGGATAAGTGAGGGCACCATGGGAGCACCATCACTCAAGCGTGGGATCAAGAACAGGATCGGCACAGTCATCCCCACTTCAAAAGAACATTTCCCACGCAGGAGAAACCTCAGGAAACCTCTGATCACTGCAGGAGAGTGACCGTGAGGGAGAGAGTCTGCACCTTCCAAGTGCAGCCGTTGAGTCTGCGTGTGGCTGACTCATCTGACTTGGACTGGAGCCACCGAGCGCCCACAGCGGGGTGCACTCCAGGACTCTGAACGCTTCCCTCCTACCGGTGCAAGTAACACTCGTTCGTGCCTGACGTGCCAGGGAGAAGTTGCCGCTAAATCAAGGGCATGTGCGCTGGAACACTATTGACTTTAAATCAGAGTCATAGTAGACTCTTGAAACTCGCACTACTAGTGGGGCATTCTTTTGATGTTACCAGTAGTGAATGGGGAAAAACCCTGATCACTAACACAAGGAGTGAGTGAGACAGGGAATCACCAGAGAGAAACTGGAGCTCAGACCTCAGGGGAGGACTGTTGTGACGAAAGGCTTCACACAAGTATGTGATGTATTTTCCAGCTTATTCCATAATCAATACAGCACTTCACCGCTCCCTCCCTGCCATCTCATCCAATGTATCATCTCCAACTGCCTGGGCTAGAATCCCCAACACCAAACAACCAATCATATTCTACCCACACATTCTATGCCCACCATTCCATTCCTACCACATATAACAACTGTGTAATTGTGAAAGTTTATTCTTCCTTTGGGTGGTTATCAGTAGGAATAAAATGCTGTCTTTTTTCATGAAAGTGAGTATATGGCTGGACAATGATTTATTACTGCTGCTGCGTGCATTTAGAATTGTGAGCCCGTGTACACTAATCGGTTTTGAAAACTTTATTTCGTCCTCTAGGGCTATAAAAGTACAACACAAACAAAATAAATATAAATATAACCAATCTATATGCACACCTCTCCCCCTAGGGAGCCTTTTACTGCTTGACCATGCTTACCAATAAGAGCCAAGTGCAGAAGGGGTAGTTGACCCAGTTGCAGAGAATCCATAGTAGTCTGGGCCCTGGGACATCAGGAGTAAAAGGCCTCAACCACCACGGTTGGCCCCAGCAGTCCCTGCGCGCCCCACTGCCCTCTGAAAGGGGATCTGACACTCATTCAAATAGGAATACTATATTATGAAAAGTAGACATCAAAATGTTCTTTCTTTACACCTGTCTTTCTCTCTATTTCTCCTCTCTCTTTCTCTCACACTCACAATTTGCTTATCTTTCTATCTGTAGCTCGTTCCCTCTTACTTCATCTTTCTCCTTCCCTTGGTGCCTGATTACTTATATACCTGTCTGTCTGTCTATCCATCTATCTGTCTGACTGTCTAAGACAATGCTGCATCCATCCATCCATTGCTTTCTATTTCGGTAACTCAAAAATGTTTAACATGCCTATACTTTTGTTTTCTTACCACCTTTACAATAAAGAGACAAGTGGAAAAAAATCAAATCCTGAAGCACATTTTCCCCAAACTATGTACAATTTCTCAAGCATTCACACACGTTTGCTAAGATTCCCAGTTGAGTGCTAACATGTTACTTTTATAATCACAGCCGGCTTGTCTTTTTCTTTCTTTGATTTTCCTCCTTGGCATGTTTGTGATTCAAGTGACGCCTCTTGAAAGCAAAGCATACCCTCCAGCAAAATATTTTATTCCTTCTCCCTTGGAGATTTATGCTTCAGGGGAGATAAAGAGGATCAGGAGCGGCGTTAAATTCAATAGTTCAAGGGATATTCCCTCGCGTGATTTTTGTAAACATAATAGTCCAGTGGGCCAGCGCCTGTCAGTATGAATACTGCCTGCAACATGATGTTTTCACTCCTATAATATATTAAATATCAGGTCCTCTCCAAAAGCGATTGCAGGCTGTGTTTATTTTAATAAAAACAAGCATTTTCTTTAGACAGATGACAAAAAAGTAATTAGAATGTGCACAGCTCACGAATTCTCATGGGCCCGGTGCACACACTGCATAGCTCACTAATTGCCACGGCCCACTGTACACTACATGACAACTGAAGATAGGACATGCTCGTGCTTTTTTGTGCTTTCCACTCCAAAATCATTATGCCCTGGTATTTACCAGGATTTACCCCAGAGTATATTTTGGAAAGCTTGTCCAACTGGAAATGCCCTTGGGAAAAAATGCGGGAGTGTGGGTTTTATCTCACCCAGTAATTACTAGATACAGTAAATTTAGCACATGTTATATTTCGGATCCCTACGTGAACAGGTTACCACAGAGGTCAGAATTAGCTACCCTTCTTCTATATGATGCTAATTAATACCTGGCTATTTGACGAAGCATTCCATCTATTTCCTGTGATTTGCAGTACTCTGTTTCCGCCTAGAGACTCTAGTCTATGAGTAATGGTCAGGGTCACTGGAATTATGCGGCAAGGGAGGACCAAATTATATGGTAGGGTTAACTAAATTATGTGGAAAGACAAGGTAAAATATGCAGCATAATGCTGCACGTTTTGTGTAAGTCCTATCTCATTGTTTTGGATTTTTTTTTACATGTTAACACTTTTTGGGCAAAGGTCTCACCCAGGGTTTAATTTTTAAAACAATGAGTGCCGGTGCCCAAAGCTGTGCTGAGAAGCACGCAGCCGGAGCTGTTAAATGTTTGCACGTCGAAAGCCAAGGCTGTGCGATCTTAAATCTAGCTCAGGCCTCTTTAATCCACAACCAGAACACCCCTCCCCTTTATCTCACTCTTGCAGGGTCCTCCTTTGCCCCTTCGTGATGTTTTGTCATTTTCTCCTCCTCTTTATTTCCCCCTCTGTGTGTTTTTCCTTCTCTTACTTGTGGAAATGTCTCATCAGGAAATATAAGTGCCCGTCCCCAAAAATGACTGCGGGTGGCTCCAGCAACTACCGGCTCAAATTAGGCACTGGGTTCGCTTCATTAGTACCACTTTGACACCCAAATAAATATGTAACAGAACCTTTGCAAAAGGCCTTCCCCTCCGCAGCAACTCGTGATGCTGCGTCGTTACTAACATTTGATCCGTTGAGCTAGAAACAAAGGGGCATATCAATAAGTGCGTTATCTCCGCTTTTTTGGCTTAAAAGCCCAAAAAGCGGAGATAAAACTATTGCCCTATTTACAAGAGGGTGCTAACATGCATAATCGCATGTTAGCACCCTTTTCTCAACGCCTCCCTTTGCATCTCTAATGAGATGCAAAGTGGGCGTACCCCGGATGGACTACCTTGCAAATATCGCTGATGTTCACATCGCGATATTAACAAGGCTGCCCCAGCATTTTAGCACACGTTCGTTTTTGGAGAAAACCGCTGTTTTCTCCAAAAACTAACGTCTGCTAAAATGCAGACTTACCTATTCCTAACATTGGGGTGGATTATGCTGGTACGACCCTGTGGGTCGTATCAGCAAGGTTATCGCCGTTTGCAGGGAACATCGCTGGAAAACCAGCGATGTTCCCTGCAAAACGGCGATAACCTCGCTATCTCTGGAATTTTTAGCGCCCTGGAGAAACGCGTTGTTAATAACGCGCTACCAGGGCGATAAATTCCAGAGATAGCCTGCGATAACAAAATTATCGCTAAGCACGGCCAGCGATAATTATCGCTGGCCGTTGTTAATATGCCCCAAAATAGTTTTTGATGAAATTTGCAGGTTAAGCAGCAGATGATGGATTATCTGATAAATGTGGCAAATTCATAATTATGTGGAAAACGTTTCGGCCACAAAATTTCGTTCTAGTGGCTCTGGCGATGCTGCGCATTACAAATTAAATAAAATAAATAAATGGATTCAGGATTATTGTGTGATCTCCAGTTTAGACTGGGGATTGCATACCATTATGAGAGTTAATGGCATCTTCTTGAATCAGGTGTAAACATGGTCATATCAGATGCCCATAAGTGTTCACCTCTATACTAATTTTGTATTCTGAGCAGATAGGCTGCACATTTTTATTAGGTCATATAAGCATCATGGAGCTCATGTCTTCCTCTGGCCTGAAATAACCACTTTCATACAGTATACAGGATTGCGAGTGGAAATAAAAGAAGCGTATGGTACTTTGGTTTCAGATTCAGGGACATCAATGCAACTTATGTTGTATCTTTTAATGCAGGTTATTTGCTAGACTGACAGGTACATCTTTATGGCTAACTGTTAGTAAAATCACAGAGCTGGGCACACAAGCCTGCTAATCCCATGAATTGTAATGCCCCTGCCTTGTGGTAAAGAAAGGGAATGAGTGCAAATCCTCGGCGCTAGCACATTTATATCAGGGATAATAGGACATGCAATTCAGGGATGATATGAAAGCTATTTTTCATCCAGGCCTATTCTTAATGTCTTTCTCGAAAAAAAATACATATTTTTTTCAGTTTGCATACCACAGTTTTCTGCGGTATCTGAGGGATACCGATTTAAAGTAAAAGATCATGGAGCTAAAAACAAAGCTGTATTCTATCAAAGTGTAACAATTCCCGGCGGAGGTGGGGCTTGGATGATTACGTGTGTGGGCTTCCGGCAAAGCCGGTATTCAAGCAATGAAGTCCATAAAAGCACCTGGAGGGACCTGTCTTGAGAAACAGCACTTCGCGCTACATCGAATAAGTGTAAGATAGGACGGCATAAGCTCCCACCAGCCAAACGTAGGAGGCCACAGTCACAAATAACATGTTCTACTGCAATTCTGATTTACCCCTCAAAAACGTCATACATTACACTTTTGTAATTTAAATCTGATTAACAGAGCCTGAGGCTGGTACACGTGAATAGCAGGAAAACATTTGCAAATCAGTGGTTTACGTTCAAGTTGCATCAGCAGACATTGCTAGCACTGTGTCAGAAGAGTCGGGGAAGCCCATAAGCACAATCCTGAGGAGGTGCAGTCCTGGTAAGGCCTAACTGCTGAATCATTAGAGCAGCAATATTGGCAGACTAGTAAATAATTATTTAATTAGATTAAAAAATAATTAAGCTTCAGTGGTTAAGGGCTTTATTATGACTTTGGCGGTCTTTGAATGGGGCTGCAATGCCGTTGCCATCCCGCTCCAAGACCGCCAAAGTCATAAGAAACCGCCTGCCAGATTACAACTTTTTTTTACTCTGGCGGGCAGTTCATTGGTGGTCCCACTGTTGTGCCTATGAAAAAGGCATCACAATGGGAGCGCCAAAGAAAGTTCCTGCAGGGCATGGACTGTAAAGTCCATGCCCTGCAGGAACTGGGGGTTCATGCATACCGGGGGGCACACCATGTGCCCCCCTGTATGCATCCCCTAAAGGGCCCCCTTTGTTTCCTCACCGCCACACTTTTCATGGCAGGCTCACAGCCATGAAAACTCCTAATATGCTTGGCGGTGCATCAGATCGCAGATCCCTGGCGGCAGCAGTGGTCCCATGGCGGTCCGACCGCCCTAGTTGTAATAGGGTGGTCGGACCACAGGTGCTGCGGTAGCCGCACCGCCACCGTGGGATGGACCACCAAATTCGGAATAAGGCCCTGAGTAATATTAATATATATTGTTATGTTACTTACTTTCAATAATTATTAAATAATAAGCAATGTATATATTTTTAATATAGAATCAAATATGAGTAAATTATTCTAATTTTGTTAAATATGAAAGGGAGTAGTAATTTTTCTACAGTTTAGATTGGGTAGTACATAGGGGTAATGAGGAGTTTTTAGAGAACAGGGATAGGTAGTGCATAGGGGTAGTAAGGAGCTTTTAGACCTTCGGTTGAGTAGTGTATAGGGCTTCAAGGAGGTTTTAGGGCTCAGGGAAGGGTACTGTATAATGGTAGTAAGGGGTTTTTAGGGATCAGAAGTGGGTAGTGTACATGAGTAGGAATGTGTATTTTAAGGGCTCAGGACTGTGGATTTTTGTAAAAATTAAATTTAAATGTATTTAATTTATCACTATTAATTACAATTATGCATCAATATAGAATTGCAATTTAAAATTAAAATATAATTCATTAAGCATATTTTATCTAAACATTTGCAGAGTAAATTTGATATCAAATATATGTAGACATATATTTCTAAACATATATTTATAAATGTATGTACATATAAGTGTGCTACTATATATATATATATATGAAAAAACGATTGCCACAAAATTGAAGAGACCACTCTCGGAGAGCAAACCCATTTATTCTGAGGGATACACGAACCTTCTGCCAGACACACACAGAGCACAAATGTCCAGCCAGACGTGTTTCGGGCATTTCCCGCCCTTGTTCACTGGCCCCAGAACACTCGACAGCAAGCGCACCACCTGCACACAATTATATAGCCCGCCCCAGTGGGCGTGTGTGCGAGTGCATCATGGTCCTCGTAGTCCGCTTTCAAAATAAAACCCTTGTGGGTGCCGCTGAATGTCCGAAATGCAACATCCTCCCCATGTGGGCATGCTCACAGTGTGTAGGGCATCAAGTCCGTGTCAGTATACGCCCTCAGAACGGACTCCCCGCAAATGCAGCATCTCTTTGTTTCCGACGCTGCTGTCCCGCACAGTCTGCAGTGGGGCTCTTCGCGACATGGGCAGCCGCTCAACAGAAAAAAGGATTGCCACAAAATTGAAGAGACCACTCTCGGAGAGCAAACCCATTTATTCTGAGGGTTACACGAACCTTCTGCCAGACACACACAGAGCACAAATGTTCAGCCAGACGCGTTTCGGGCATTTCCCGCCCTTGTTCACTGGCCCCAGAACACTCGACAGCAAGCGCACCACCTACACACAATTAAAAAGTCCGCCCCAGTGGGCGTGTGTGCGAGTGCATCATGGTCCTCGTAGTCCGCTTTCAAAATAAAACCCTTGTGGGTGCCGCTGAATGACCGAAATGCAACATCCTCCCCATGTGGGCATGCTCACAGTGTGTAGGGCATCAAGTCCTTGTCAGTATACGCCCTCAGAACAGACTCCCCGCACATGCAGCATCTCTTTGTTTTCGACGCTGCTGTCCCGCACAGTCTGCAGTGGGGCTCTTCGTGACCTGGGCAGGCCGCTCAACAGGAAAAACGATTGCCACAAAATTGAAGAGACCACTCTCGGAGAGTAAACCCATTTATTCTGAGGGTTACACGAACCTTCTGCCAGACACACACAGAGCACAAATGTCCAGCCAGACGCGTTTCGGGCATTTCCCGCCCTTGTTCACTGGCCCCAGAACACTCGACAACAAGCACACCACCTGCACACAGTTAAATAGTCCGCCACAGTGGGCGTGTGTGCGAGTGCATCATGGTCCTCGTAGTCCGCTTTCAAAATAAAACCCTTGTGGGTGCCGCTGAATGTCCGAAATGCAACATCCTCCCCATGTGGGCATGCTCACAGTGTGTAGGGCATCAAGTCCGTGTCAGTATACGCCCTCAGAACGGACTCCCCGCATATGCAGCATCTCTTTGTTTCCGACCCTGCTGTCCCGCACAGTCTGCAGTGGGGCTCTTCGCGACCTGGGCAGGCCGCTCAACAGGAAGAAACGATTGCCACAAAGTTGAAGAGACCACTCTCGGAGAGTAAACCCATTTATTCTGAGGGTTACACGTACCTTCTGCCAGACACACACAGAGCACAAATGTCCATCCAGACGCGTTTCGGGCATTTCCCGCCCTTGTTCACTGGCCCCAGAACACTCGACAGCAAGCGCACCACCTGCACACAGTTAAATAGTCCGCCCCAGTGGGCGTGTGTGCGAGTGCATCATGGTCCTCGTAGTCCGCTTTCAAGATAAAACCCTTGTGGGTGCCGCTGAATGTCTGAAATACAACATTCTCCCCATGTGGGCATGCTCACAGTGTATAGGGCATCAAGTCCGTGTCAGTATACGCCCTCAGAACGGACTCACCGCACATACAGCATCTCTTTGTTTCCGACGCTGCTGTCCCGCACAATCTGCAGTGGGGCTCTTCGCGACCTGGGCAGGCCGCTCAACAGGAAGAAATGATTGCCACAAAATTGAAGAGACCACTCTCGGAGAGTAAACCCATTTATTCTGAGGGTTACACGAACCTTCTGCCAGACACACACAGAGCACAAATGTCGAGCCAGACGCATTTCGGGCATTTCCCGCCCTTGTTCACTGGCCCCAGAACACTCGACAGCAAGCGCACCACCTGCACACAGTTAAATAGTCCGCCCCAGTGGGCGTGTGTGCGAGTGCATCATGGTCCTCGTAGTCCGCTTTCAAAATAAAACCCTTGTGGGTGCCGCTGAATGTCCAAAATACAACATCCTCCCCATGTGGGCATGCTCACAGTGTATAGGGCATCAAGTCCGTGTCAGTATACGCCCTCAGAACGGACTCACCGCACATACAGCATCTCTTTGTTTCCGATGCTGCTGTCCCGCACAATCTGCAGTGGGGCTCTTCGCGACCTGGGCAGGCCGCTCAACAGGAAGAAAGGATTGCCACAAAATTGAAGAGACCACTCTCGGAGAGTAAACCCATTTATTCTGAGGGTTACACGAACCTTCTGCCAGACACACACAGAGCACAAATGTTCAGCCAGACGCGTTTCGGGCATTTCCCGCCCTTGTTCACTGGCCCCAGAACACTCGACAACAAGCGCACCACCTACACACAATTAAAAAGTCCGCCCCAGTGGGCGTGTGTGCGAGTGCATCATGGTCCTCGTAGTCCGCTTTCAAAATAAAACCCTTGTGGGTGCCGCTGAATGACCGAAATGCAACATCCTCCCCATGTGGGCATGCTCACAGTGTGTAGGGCATCAAGTCCTTGTCAGTATACGCCCTCAGAACGGACTCCCCGCACATGCAGCATCTCTTTGTTTTCAACGCTGCTGTCCCGCACAGTCTGCAGTGGGGCTCTTCGTGACCTGGGCAGGACGCTCAACAGGAAAAAACGATTGCCACAAAATTGAAGAGACCACTCTCGGAGAGTAAACCCATTTACTCTGAGGGTTACACGAACCTTCTGCCAGACACACACAGAGCACAAATGTCCAGCCAGACGCGTTTTGGGCATTTCCCGCCCTTGTTCACTGGCCCCAGAACACTCGACAGCAAGCGCACCACCTGCACACAGTTAAATAGTCCGCCACAGTGGGCGTGTGTGCGAGTGCATCATGGTCCTCGTAGTCCGCTTTCAAAATAAAACCCTTGTGGGTGCCGCTGAATGTCCGAAATGCAACATCCTCCCCATGTGGGCATGCTCACAGTGTGTAGGGCATCAAGTCCGTGTCAGTATACGCCCTCAGAAGGGACTCCCCACACATGCAGCATCTCTTTGTTTCCGACGCTGCTGTCCCGCACAGTCTGCAGTGGGGCTCTTCGCGACCTGGGCAGGCCGCTCAACAGGAAGAAATGATTGCCACAAAGTTGAAGAGACCACTCTCGGAGAGTAAACCCATTTATTCTGAGGGATACACGTACCTTCTGCCAGACACACACAGAGCACAAATGTCCAGCCAGATGCGTTTCGGGCATTTCCCGTCCTTGTTCACTGGCCCCAGAACACTCGACAGCAAGCGCACCACCTGCACACAGTTAAATAGTCCGCCCCAGTGGGCGTGTGTGCGAGTGCATCATGGTCCTCGTAGTCCGCTTTCAAAATAAAACCCTTGTGGGTGCCGCTGAATGTCTGAAATACAACATCCTCCCCATGTGGGCATGCTCACAGTGTATAGGGCATCAAGTCCGTGTCAGTATACGCCCTCAGAACGGACTCACCGCACATACAGCATCTCTTTGTTTCCGACGCTGCTGTCCCGCACAATCTGCAGTGGGGCTCTTCGCGACCTGGGCAGGCCGCTCAACAGGAAGAAACGATTGCCACAAAATTGAAGAGACCACTCTCGGAGAGTAAACCCATTTATTCTGAGGGTTACACGAACCTTCTGCCAGACACACACAGAGCACAAATGTCCAGCCAGACGCGTTTTGGGCATTTCCCGCCCTTGTTCACTGGCCCCAGAACACTCGACAGCAAGCGCACCACCTGCACACAGTTAAATAGTCCGCCACAGTGGGCGTGTGTGCGAGTGCATCATGGTCCTCGTAGTCCGCTTTCAAAATAAAACCCTTGTGGGTGCCGCTGAATGTCCGAAATGCAACATCCTCCCCATGTGGGCATGCTCACAGTGTGTAGGGCATCAAGTCCGTGTCAGTATACGCCCTCAGAAGGGACTCCCCACACATGCAGCATCTCTTTGTTTCCGACGCTGCTGTCCCGCACAGTCTGCAGTGGGGCTCTTCGCGACCTGGGCAGGCCGCTCAACAGGAAGAAATGATTGCCACAAAGTTGAAGAGACCACTCTCGGAGAGTAAACCCATTTATTCTGAGGGATACACGTACCTTCTGCCAGACACACACAGAGCACAAATGTCCAGCCAGACGCGTTTCGGGCATTTCCCGTCCTTGTTCACTGGCCCCAGAACACTCGACAGCAAGCGCACCACCTGCACACAGTTAAATAGTCCGCCCCAGTGGGCGTGTGTGCGAGTGCATCATGGTCCTCGTAGTCCGCTTTCAAAATAAAACCCTTGTGGGTGCCGCTGAATGTCTGAAATACAACATCCTCCCCATGTGGGCATGCTCACAGTGTATAGGGCATCAAGTCCGTGTCAGTATACGCCCTCAGAACGGACTCACCGCACATACAGCATCTCTTTGTTTCCGACGCTGCTGTCCCGCACAATCTGCAGTGGGGCTCTTCGCGACCTGGGCAGGCCGCTCAACAGGAAGAAACGATTGCCACAAAATTGAAGAGACCACTCTCGGAGAGTAAACCCATTTATTCTGAGGGTTACACGAACCTTCTGCCAGACACACACAGAGCACAAATGTCCAGCCAGACGCATTTCAGGCATTTCCCGCCCTTGTTCACTGGCCCCAGAACACTCGACAGCAAGCGCACCACCTGCACACAGTTAAATAGTCCGCCCCAGTGGGCGTGTGTGCGAGTGCATCATGGTCCTCGTAGTCCGCTTTCAAAATAAAACCCTTGTGGGTGCCGCAGAATGTTTGAAATACAACATCCTCCCCATGTGGGCATGCTCACAGTGTATAGGGCATTAAGTCCGTGTCAGTATACGCCCTCAGAACGGACTAACCGCACATACAGCATCTCTTTGTTTCCGACGCTGCTGTCCCGCACAATCTGCAGTGGGGCTCTTCGCGACCTGGGCAGGCCGCTCAACAGGAAGAAACGATTGCCACAAAATTGAAGAGACCACTCTCGGAGAGTAAACCCATTTACTCTGAGGGTTACACGAACCTTCTGCCAGACACACACAGAGCACAAATGTCCAGCCAGACGCATTTTGGGCATTTCCCGCCCTTGTTCACTGGCCCCAGAACACTCGACAGCAAGCGCACCACCTGCACACAGTTAAATAGTCCGCCACAGTGGGCGTGTGTGCGAGTGCATCATGGTCCTCGTAGTCCGCTTTCAAAATAAAACCCTTGTGGGTGCCGCTGAATGTCCGAAATGCAACATCCTCCCCATGTGGGCATGCTCACAGTGTGTAGGGCATCAAGTCCGTGTCAGTATACGCCCTCAGAAGGGACTCCCCACACATGCAGCATCTCTTTGTTTCCGACGCTGCTGTCCCGCACAGTCTGCAGTGGGGCTCTTCGCGACCTGGGCAGGCCGCTCAACAGGAAGAAATGATTGCCACAAAGTTGAAGAGACCACTCTCGGAGAGTAAACCCATTTATTCTGAGGGATACACGTACCTTCTGCCAGACACACACAGAGCACAAATGTCCAGCCAGACGCGTTTCGGGCATTTCCCGCCCTTGTTCACTGGCCCCAGAACACTCGACAGCAAGCGCACCACCTGCACACAGTTAAATAGTCCGCCCCAGTGGGCGTGTGTGCGAGTGCATCATGGTCCTCGTAGTCCGCTTTCAAAATAAAACCCTTGTGGGTGCCGCTGAATGTCTGAAATACAACATCCTCCCCATGTGGGCATGCTCACAGTGTATAGGGCATCAAGTCCGTGTCAGTATACGCCCTCAGAACGGACTCACCGCACATACAGCATCTCTTTGTTTCCGACGCTGCTGTCCCGCACAATCTGCAGTGGGGCTCTTCGCGACCTGGGCAGGCCGCTCAACAGGAAGAAACGATTGCCACAAAATTGAAGAGACCACTCTCGGAGAGTAAACCCATTTATTCTGAGGGTTACACGAACCTTCTGCCAGACACACACAGAGCACAAATGTCCAGCCAGACGCATTTCAGGCATTTCCCGCCCTTGTTCACTGGCCCCAGAACACTCGACAGCAAGCGCACCACCTGCACACAGTTAAATAGTCCGCCCCAGTGGGCGTGTGTGCGAGTGCATCATGGTCCTCGTAGTCCGCTTTCAAAATAAAACCCTTGTGGGTGCCGCAGAATGTTTGAAATACAACATCCTCCCCATGTGGGCATGCTCACAGTGTATAGGGCATTAAGTCCGTGTCAGTATACGCCCTCAGAACGGACTAACCGCACATACAGCATCTCTTTGTTTCCGACGCTGCTGTCCCGCACAATCTGCAGTGGGGCTCTTCGCGACCTGGGCAGGCCGCTCAACAGGAAGAAACGATTGCCACAAAATTGAAGAGACCACTCTCGGAGAGTAAACCCATTTACTCTGAGGGTTACACGAACCTTCTGCCAGACACACACAGAGCACAAATGTCCAGCCAGACGCGTTTTGGGCATTTCCCGCCCTTGTTCACTGGCCCCAGAACACTCGACAGCAAGCGCACCACCTGCACACAGTTAAATAGTCCGCCACAGTGGGCGTGTGTGCGAGTGCATCATGGTCCTCGTAGTCCGCTTTCAAAATAAAACCCTTGTGGGTGCCGCTGAATGTCCGAAATGCAACATCCTCCCCATGTGGGCATGCTCACAGTGTGTAGGGCATCAAGTCCGTGTCAGTATACGCCCTCAGAACAGACTCCCCGCACATGCAGCATCTCTTTGTTTTCGACGCTGCTGTCCCGCACAGACTGCAGTGGGGCTCTTCGTGACCTGGGCAGGCCGCTCAACAGGAAAAAACGATTGCCACAAAATTGAAGAGACCACTCTCGGAGAGTAAACCCATTTATTCTGAGGGTTACACGAACCTTCTGCCAGACACACACAGAGCACAAATGTCCAGCCAGACGCGTTTCGGGCATTTCCCGCCCTTGTTCACTGGCCCCAGAACACTCGACAACAAGCACACCACCTGCACACAGTTAAATAGTCCGCCACAGTGGGCGTGTGTGCGAGTGCATCATGGTCCTCGTAGTCCGCTTTCAAAATAAAACCCTTGTGGGTGCCGCTGAATGTCCGAAATGCAACATCCTCCCCATGTGGGCATGCTCACAGTGTGTAGGGCATCAAGTCCGTGTCAGTATACGCCCTCAGAACGGACTCCCCGCATATGCAGCATCTCTTTGTTTCCGACCCTGCTGTCCCGCACAGTCTGCAGTGGGGCTCTTCGCGACCTGGGCAGGCCGCTCAACAGGAAGAAACGATTGCCACAAAGTTGAAGAGACCACTCTCGGAGAGTAAACCCATTTATTCTGAGGGTTACACGTGCCTTCTGCCAGACACACACAGAGCACAAATGTCCATCCAGACGCGTTTTGGGCATTTCCCGCCCTTGTTCACTGGCCCCAGAACACTCGACAGCAAGCGCACCACCTGCACACAGTTAAATAGTCCGCCCCAGTGGGCGTGTGTGCGAGTGCATCATGGTCCTCGTAGTCCGCTTTCAAAATAAAACCCTTGTGGGTGCCGCTGAATGTCTGAAATACAACATTCTCCCCATGTGGGCATGCTCACAGTGTATAGGGCATCAAGTCCGTGTCAGTATACGCCCTCAGAACGGACTCACCGCACATACAGCATCTCTTTGTTTCCGACGCTGCTGTCCCGCACAATCTGCAGTGGGGCTCTTCGCGACCTGGGCAGGCCGCTCAACAGGAAGAAATGATTGCCACAAAATTGAAGAGACCACTCTCGGAGAGTAAACCCATTTATTCTGAGGGTTACACGAACCTTCTGCCAGACACACACAGAGCACAAATGTCGAGCCAGACGCATTTCGGGCATTTCCCGCCCTTGTTCACTGGCCCCAGAACACTCGACAGCAAGCGCACCACCTGCACACAGTTAAATAGTCCGCCCCAGTGGGCGTGTGTGCGAGTGCATCATGGTCCTCGTAGTCCACTTTCAAAATAAAACCCTTGTGGGTGCCGCTGAATGTCCAAAATACAACATCCTCCCCATGTGGGCATGCTCACAGTGTATAGGGCATCAAGTCCGTGTCAGTATACGCCCTCAGAACGGACTCACCGCACATACAGCATCTCTTTGTTTCCGATGCTGCTGTCCCGCACAATCTGCAGTGGGGCTCTTCGCGACCTGGGCAGGCCGCTCAACAGGAAGAAAGGATTGCCACAAAATTGAAGAGACCACTCTCGGAGAGTAAACCCATTTATTCTGAGGGTTACACGAACCTTCTGCCAGACACACACAGAGCACAAATGTTCAGCCAGACGCGTTTCGGGCATTTCCCGCCCTTGTTCACTGGCCCCAGAACACTCGACAACAAGCGCACCACCTACACACAATTAAAAAGTCCGCCCCAGTGGGCGTGTGTGCGAGTGCATCATGGTCCTCGTAGTCCGCTTTCAAAATAAAACCCTTGTGGGTGCCGCTGAATGACCGAAATGCAACATCCTCCCCATGTGGGCATGCTCACAGTGTGTAGGGCATCAAGTCCTTGTCAGTATACCCCCTCAGAACGGACTCCCCGCACATGCAGCATCTCTTTGTTTTCAACGCTGCTGTCCCGCACAGTCTGCAGTGGGGCTCTTCGTGACCTGGGCAGGACGCTCAACAGGAAAAAACGATTGCCACAAAATTGAAGAGACCACTCTCGGAGAGTAAACCCATTTACTCTGAGGGTTACACGAACCTTCTGCCAGACACACACAGAGCACAAATGTCCAGCCAGACGCGTTTTGGGCATTTCCCGCCCTTGTTCACTGGCCCCAGAACACTCGACAGCAAGCGCACCACCTGCACACAGTTAAATAGTCCGCCACAGTGGGCGTGTGTGCGAGTGCATCATGGTCCTCGTAGTCCGCTTTCAAAATAAAACCCTTGTGGGTGCCGCTGAATGTCCGAAATGCAACATCCTCCCCATGTGGGCATGCTCACAGTGTGTAGGGCATCAAGTCCGTGTCAGTATACGCCCTCAGAAGGGACTCCCCACACATGCAGCATCTCTTTGTTTCCGACGCTGCTGTCCCGCACAGTCTGCAGTGGGGCTCTTCGCGACCTGGGCAGGCCGCTCAACAGGAAGAAATGATTGCCACAAAGTTGAAGAGACCACTCTCGGAGAGTAAACCCATTTATTCTGAGGGATACACGTACCTTCTGCCAGACACACACAGAGCACAAATGTCCAGCCAGACGCGTTTCGGGCATTTCCCGTCCTTGTTCACTGGCCCCAGAACACTCGACAGCAAGCGCACCACCTGCACACAGTTAAATAGTCCGCCCCAGTGGGCGTGTGTGCGAGTGCATCATGGTCCTCGTAGTCCGCTTTCAAAATAAAACCCTTGTGGGTGCCGCTGAATGTCTGAAATACAACATCCTCCCCATGTGGGCATGCTCACAGTGTATAGGGCATCAAGTCTGTGTCAGTATACGCCCTCAGAACGGACTCACCGCACATACAGCATCTCTTTGTTTCCGACGCTGCTGTCCCGCACAATCTGCAGTGGGGCTCTTCGCGACCTGGGCAGGCCGCTCAACAGGAAGAAACGATTGCCACAAAATTGAAGAGACCACTCTCGGAGAGTAAACCCATTTATTCTGAGGGTTACACGAACCTTCTGCCAGACACACACAGAGCACAAATGTCCAGCCAGACGCATTTCAGGCATTTCCCGCCCTTGTTCACTGGCCCCAGAACACTCGACAGCAAGCGCACCACCTGCACACAGTTAAATAGTCCGCCCCAGTGGGCGTGTGTGCGAGTGCATCATGGTCCTCGTAGTCCGCTTTCAAAATAAAACCCTTGTGGGTGCCGCAGAATGTTTGAAATACAACATCCTCCCCATGTGGGCATGCTCACAGTGTATAGGGCATTAAGTCCGTGTCAGTATACGCCCTCAGAACGGACTAACCGCACATACAGCATCTCTTTGTTTCCGACGCTGCTGTCCCGCACAATCTGCAGTGGGGCTCTTCGCGACCTGGGCAGGCCGCTCAACAGGAAGAAACGATTGCCACAAAATTGAAGAGACCACTCTCGGAGAGTAAACCCATTTACTCTGAGGGTTACACGAACCTTCTGCCAGACACACACAGAGCACAAATGTCCAGCCAGACGCGTTTTGGGCATTTCCCGCCCTTGTTCACTGGCCCCAGAACACTCGACAGCAAGCGCACCACCTGCACACAGTTAAATAGTCCGCCACAGTGGGCGTGTGTGCGAGTGCATCATGGTCCTCGTAGTCCGCTTTCAAAATAAAACCCTTGTGGGTGCCGCTGAATGACCGAAATGCAACATCCTCCCCATGTGGGCATGCTCACAGTGTGTAGGGCATCAAGTCCTTGTCAGTATACCCCCTCAGAACGGACTCCCCGCACATGCAGCATCTCTTTGTTTTCAACGCTGCTGTCCCGCACAGTCTGCAGTGGGGCTCTTCGTGACCTGGGCAGGACGCTCAACAGGAAAAAACGATTGCCACAAAATTGAAGAGACCACTCTCGGAGAGTAAACCCATTTACTCTGAGGGTTACACGAACCTTCTGCCAGACACACACAGAGCACAAATGTCCAGCCAGACGCGTTTTGGGCATTTCCCGCCCTTGTTCACTGGCCCCAGAACACTCGACAGCAAGCGCACCACCTGCACACAGTTAAATAGTCCGCCACAGTGGGCGTGTGTGCGAGTGCATCATGGTCCTCGTAGTCCGCTTTCAAAATAAAACCCTTGTGGGTGCCGCTGAATGTCCGAAATGCAACATCCTCCCCATGTGGGCATGCTCACAGTGTGTAGGGCATCAAGTCCGTGTCAGTATACGCCCTCAGAAGGGACTCCCCACACATGCAGCATCTCTTTGTTTCCGACGCTGCTGTCCCGCACAGTCTGCAGTGGGGCTCTTCGCGACCTGGGCAGGCCGCTCAACAGGAAGAAATGATTGCCACAAAGTTGAAGAGACCACTCTCGGAGAGTAAACCCATTTATTCTGAGGGATACACGTACCTTCTGCCAGACACACACAGAGCACAAATGTCCAGCCAGACGCGTTTCGGGCATTTCCCGTCCTTGTTCACTGGCCCCAGAACACTCGACAGCAAGCGCACCACCTGCACACAGTTAAATAGTCCGCCCCAGTGGGCGTGTGTGCGAGTGCATCATGGTCCTCGTAGTCCGCTTTCAAAATAAAACCCTTGTGGGTGCCGCTGAATGTCTGAAATACAACATCCTCCCCATGTGGGCATGCTCACAGTGTATAGGGCATCAAGTCTGTGTCAGTATACGCCCTCAGAACGGACTCACCGCACAAACAGCATCTCTTTGTTTCCGACGCTGCTGTCCCGCACAATCTGCAGTGGGGCTCTTCGCGACCTGGGCAGGCCGCTCAACAGGAAGAAACGATTGCCACAAAATTGAAGAGACCACTCTCGGAGAGTAAACCCATTTATTCTGAGGGTTACACGAACCTTCTGCCAGACACACACAGAGCACAAATGTCCAGCCAGACGCATTTCAGGCATTTCCCGCCCTTGTTCACTGGCCCCAGAACACTCGACAGCAAGCGCACCACCTGCACACAGTTAAATAGTCCGCCCCAGTGGGCGTGTGTGCGAGTGCATCATGGTCCTCGTAGTCCGCTTTCAAAATAAAACCCTTGTGGGTGCCGCAGAATGTTTGAAATACAACATCCTCCCCATGTGGGCATGCTCACAGTGTATAGGGCATTAAGTCCGTGTCAGTATACGCCCTCAGAACGGACTAACCGCACATACAGCATCTCTTTGTTTCCGACGCTGCTGTCCCGCACAATCTGCAGTGGGGCTCTTCGCGACCTGGGCAGGCCGCTCAACAGGAAGAAACGATTGCCACAAAATTGAAGAGACCACTCTCGGAGAGTAAACCCATTTACTCTGAGGGTTACACGAACCTTCTGCCAGACACACACAGAGCACAAATGTCCAGCCAGACGCGTTTTGGGCATTTCCCGCCCTTGTTCACTGGCCCCAGAACACTCGACAGCAAGCGCACCACCTGCACACAGTTAAATAGTCCGCCACAGTGGGCGTGTGTGCGAGTGCATCATGGTCCTCGTAGTCCGCTTTCAAAATAAAACCCTTGTGGGTGCCGCTGAATGTCCGAAATGCAACATCCTCCCCATGTGGGCATGCTCACAGTGTGTAGGGCATCAAGTCCGTGTCAGTATACGCCCTCAGAAGGGACTCCCCACACATGCAGCATCTCTTTGTTTCCGACGCTGCTGTCCCGCACAGACTGCAGTGGGGCTCTTCGCGACCTGGGCAGGCCGCTCAACAGGAAGAAATGATTGCCACAAAGTTGAAGAGACCACTCTCGGAGAGTAAACCCATTTATTCTGAGGGATACACGTACCTTCTGCCAGACACACACAGAGCACAAATGTCCAGCCAGACGCGTTTCGGGCATTTCCCGCCCTTGTTCACTGGCCCCAGAACACTCGACAGCAAGCGCACCACCTGCACACAGTTAAATAGTCCGCCCCAGTGGGCGTGTGTGCGAGTGCATCATGGTCCTCGTAGTCCGCTTTCAAAATAAAACCCTTGTGGGTGCCGCTGAATGTCTGAAATACAACATCCTCCCCATGTGGGCATGCTCACAGTGTATAGGGCATCAAGTCCGTGTCAGTATACGCCCTCAGAACGGACTCACCGCACATACAGCATCTCTTTGTTTCCGACGCTGCTGTCCCGCACAATCTGCAGTGGGGCTCTTCGCGACCTGGGCAGGCCACTCAACAGGAAGAAACGATTGCCACAAAATTGAAGAGACCACTCTCGGAGAGTAAACCCATTTATTCTGAGGGTTACACGAACCTTCTGCCAGACACACACAGAGCACAAATGTCCAGCCAGACGCATTTCAGGCATTTCCCGCCCTTGTTCACTGGCCCCAGAACACTCAACAGCAAGCGCACCACCTGCACACAGTTAAATAGTCCGCCCCAGTGGGCGTGTGTGCGAGTGCATCATGGTCCTCGTAGTCCGCTTTCAAAATAAAACCCTTGTGGGTGCCGCAGAATGTTTGAAATACAACATCCTCCCCATGTGGGCATGCTCACAGTGTATAGGGCATTAAGTCCGTGTCAGTATACGCCCTCAGAACGGACTAACCGCACATACAGCATCTCTTTGTTTCCGACGCTGCTGTCCCGCACAATCTGCAGTGGGGCTCTTCGCGACCTGGGCAGGCCGCTCAACAGGAAGAAACGATTGCCACAAATTTGAAGAGACCCCTCTCGGAGAGTAAACCCATTTATTCTGAGGGTTACACGAACCTTCTGCCAGACACACACAGAGCACAAATGTCCAGCCAGACGCGTTTCGGGCATTTCCCGCCCTTGTTCACTGGCCCCAGAACACTCGACAGCAAGCGCACCACCTGCACACAATTATATAGTCCGCCCCAGTGGGCGTGTGTGCGAGTGCATCATGGTCCTCGTAGTCCGCTTTCAAAATAAAACCCTTGTGGGTGCCGCTGAATGTCCGAAATGCAACATCCTCCCCATGTGGGCATGCTCACAGTGTGTAGGGCATCAAGTCCGTGTCAGTATACGCCCTCAGAACGGACTCCCCGCAAATGCAGCATCTCTTTGTTTCCGACGCTGCTGTCCCGCACAGTCTGCAGTGGGGCTCTTCGCGACATGGGCAGCCGCTCAACAGAAAAAAGGATTGCCACAAAATTGAAGAGACCACTCTCGGAGAGCAAACCCATTTATTCTGAGGGTTACACGAACCTTCTGCCAGACACACACAGAGCACAAATGTTCAGCCAGATGCGTTTCGGGCATTTCCCGCCCTTGTTCACTGGCCCCAGAACACTCGACAGCAAGCGCACCACCTACACACAATTAAAAAGTCCGCCCCAGTGGGCGTGTGTGCGAGTGCATCATGGTCCTCGTAGTCCGCTTTCAAAATAAAACCCTTGTGGGTGCCGCTGAATGACCGAAATGCAACATCCTCCCCATGTGGGCATGCTCACAGTGTGTAGGGCATCAAGTCCTTGTCAGTATACGCCCTCAGAACAGACTCCCCGCACATGCAGCATCTCTTTGTTTTCGACGCTGCTGTCCCGCACAGTCTGCAGTGGGGCTCTTCGTGACCTGGGCAGGCCGCTCAACAGGAAAAAAAGATTGCCACAAAATTGAAGAGACCACTCTCGGAGAGTAAACCCATTTATTCTGAGGGTTACACGAACCTTCTGCCAGACACACACAGAGCACAAATGTCCAGCCAGACGCGTTTCGGGCATTTCCCGCCCTTGTTCACTGGCCCCAGAACACTCGACAACAAGCACACCACCTGCACACAGTTAAATAGTCCGCCACAGTGGGCGTGTGTGCGAGTGCATCATGGTCCTCGTAGTCCGCTTTCAAAATAAAACCCTTGTGGGTGCCGCTGAATGTCCGAAATGCAACATCCTCCCCATGTGGGCATGCTCACAGTGTGTAGGGCATCAAGTCCGTGTCAGTATACGCCCTCAGAACGGACTCCCCGCACATGCAGCATCTCTTTGTTTCCGACGCTGCTGTCCCGCACAGTCTGCAGTGGGGCTCTTCGCGACCTGGGCAGGCCGCTCAACAAGAAGAAACGATTGCCACAAAGTTGAAGAGACCACTCTCGGAGAGTAAACCCATTTATTCTGAGGGTTACACGTACCTTCTGCCAGACACACACAGAGCACAAATGTCCAGCCAGACGCGTTTCGGGCATTTCCCGCCCTTGTTCACTGGCCCCAGAACACTCGACAGCAAGCGCACCACCTGCACACAGTTAAATAGTCCGCCCCAGTGGGCGTGTGTGCGAGTGCATCATGGTCCTCGTAGTCCGCTTTCAAAATAAAACCCTTGTGGGTGCCGCTGAATGTCTGAAATACAACATTCTCCCCATGTGGGCATGCTCACAGTGTATAGGGCATCAAGTCCGTGTCAGTATACGCCCTCAGAACGGACTCACCACACATACAGCATCTCTTTGTTTCCGACGCTGCTGTCCCGCACAAACTGCAGTGGGGCTCTTCGCGACCTGGGCAGGCCGCTCAACAGGAAGAAATGATTGCCACAAAATTGAAGAGACCACTCTCGGAGAGTAAACCCATTTATTCTGAGGGTTACACGAACCTTCTGCCAGACACACACAGAGCACAAATGTCGAGCCAGACGCATTTCGGGCATTTCCCGCCCTTGTTCACTGGCCCCAGAACACTCGACAGCAAGCGCACCACCTGCACACAGTTAAATAGTCCGCCCCAGTGGGCGTGTGTGCGAGTGCATCATGGTCCTCGTAGTCCGCTTTCAAAATAAAACCCTTGTGGGTGCCGCTGAATGTCCAAAATACAACATCCTCCCCATGTGGGCATGCTCACAGTGTATAGGGCATCAAGTCCGTGTCAGTATACGCCCTCAGAACGGACTCACCGCACATACAGCATCTCTTTGTTTCCGATGCTGCTGTCCCGCACAATCTGCAGTGGGGCTCTTCGCGACCTGGGCAGTCCGCTCAACAGGAAGAAACGATTGCCACAAAATTGAAGAGACCACTCTCGGAGAGTAAACCCATTTATTCTGAGGGTTACACGAACCTTCTGCCGGACACACACAGGGCACACATGTTCAGCCAGACGTGTTTCGGGCATTTCCCGCCCTTGTTCACTGGCCCCAGAACACTCGACAGCAAGCGCACCACCTACACACAATTAAAAAGTCCGCCACAGTGGGCGTGTGTGCGAGTGCATCATGGTCCTCGTAGTCCGCTTTCAAAATAAAACCCTTGTGGGTGCCGCTGAATGACCGAAATGCAACATCCTCCCCATGTGGGCATGCTCACAGTGTGTAGGGCATCAAGTCCTTGTCAGTATACGCCCTCAGAACGGACTCCCCGCACTTGCAGCATCTCTTTGTTTTCAACGCTGCTGTCCCGCACAGTCTGCAGTGGGGCTCTTCGTGACCTGGGCAGGCCGCTCAACAGGAAAAAACGATTGCCACAAAATTGAAGAGACCACTCTCGGAGAGTAAACCCATTTATTCTGAGGGTTACACGAACCTTCTGCCAGACACACACAGAGCACAAATGTCCAGCCAGACGCGTTTCGGGCATTTCCCGCCCTTGTTCACTGGCCCCAGAACACTCGACAGCAAGCGCACCACCTGCACACAGTTAAATAGTCCGCCACAGTGGGCGTGTGTGCGAGTGCATCATGGTCCTCGTAGTCCGCTTTCAAAATAAAACCCTTGTGGGTGCCGCTGAATGTCCGAAATGCAACATCCTCCCCATGTGGGCATGCTCAAATCTTTTTTATTCAATATCTATCTCTCTATTTTCCTGATTCTATATTTTGAGTTTTTTTTCTACTTTTTGTGTGTTTTTCACTACTTTCTCACTCTTTTTCTATTACCTGCTTTTTTCATTTCTTTTACTTACTTTTTTAATTCCTACCTTTTCTTTTCCGCCCCCGCCTACCCAGCATCATGGCAAAGGGCCACAGGGCTCGTAGCCGTAGCCAGAGCCGCGACCGCCTTCCTTGCGGAAGGCGGCGCCTAAAAGGGGTGCAGGCACGGGCCTTATTTGGTGAGGTGGAGGTGGCCGCACTGGTTTGTTTTGTGCAGCGCCACTTCCCCTTAACCCTGGCAGCAGGCGGCTGGCCTGGGTCCGGGTACAGGCTCCGGGAGCATCGGCAGCGGTGGGGCAAGGTGCGTCGGGCAGTGTTTCACTGCTCTGGTGTCCGGCGCACCAATAACCAGCTGACGCACCGGTGGTACGATATTCTGGACCGGGAGCAGGACCTGCTGGACCTGCTAGGAATGGAGGTCCCGGGGCTTGGTGAGTAGCTATTTAATATTACTACTTTGTGTTCTTCTGCTCTGTGTTATATATTGCGAATATATTTTTTTTCCGACCAGCAAGAATGCTGCTGCTTACATTGCAGGTAAATTACGTTTAAAAATCTTCTGTGATTGTTATGACACAGGTGCTCGGCGCTACTAATCTTACTTGTTTGCAACTTTGCACTTGCTTGGCCTGATTATGTAAGAGTTTACTTTAGGGAACTTAAGTTAGGTAATGCTAGAGAGACTCTAGTCCTTCCTTTGTCCTCCTGCCACTAAGAAGAGATAGTGGTGGATTGATAGGTTTAGTTACTTATTAGTATTAGTTGGTAATTTGTAAGTGGTCTGCGTGACGCATCCTCTGTCACGTCACGTGCTGCTGAGTGCTGCTTACCCCAGTCCTTAGTAGAACCTTTTGCAGTTTGTTTAGTGAGTGTTAATAGGCTTATCATCACTAGCAGAACATCAGTAGCTACTAACCAACAATTTGGTGTATGCAAAAATATATGCATGTGTCCTCCATCTATGCATTTTTGAGGACTAAAATAAATGGAAATGCAGACTTAGTGAACAATTGGCCCGTCTGGAATAGGTGGGCTAGGTCAGGTGGTACTTAGGCTTACTAGACGGTCCGTGAATCTCGCAATACTACTAGTCGATCAGATTAGATAGGTCAATTTTATTGCAATTGTTGTTCACAAAAATGTTTTTGGAGCGTATTTTAAAATATTTTATTTGTTTCACACCAAACATTAACTTTTGTCTCTTTCTTTATTAAATCTTACATGATCAGCACCCAGGGGCAAGAAGACGGGGTCTGAGTCGGCGGAACCAGAACAACATGCCTCCCAGGGCAAGGATCACTCCTCTACCGAGGGCTCTGCTGCTGGCCCCAGTAAGTCCTCCAGTGGTTAATATTAATAATTATATTTCCCTAACTTTTCCTGCACCTTATTTTTTCCGAAATATTATTTTGGTTTCCTAATTCTATTTTTTACAAATTCTTCTTCGTTCTAGACTATCTGTTTCTAAATTCTTGTTATCCCTGCCTCTAACTGCCTCTGCTATGACTCTCTGTACTACTACTATTATTCTGTCTGTAGCTAAGCTTGCCCAGTTGGCCACTCTTTATTTAAAAGGTTTTAAATAAAACTCAGATTCACCAATAGCTCTAGCCATTGAGTCCAGTCCTTTGGGTTGTCCTCTTCTACTGCTTCTAGATTTCTTAATCTTGAGGCTTTTCGACAATTCCCACCAACAAAATGCCCAACCAGATTTTACTATTTTTGATAGGATAGGACATACTACTACTGTTGTAGGGATTCTGCACATACAGAACTTTGCACAAGAAAATAGGACGTTGGTGATGGGAGGTTGGACCTTCCTCACACCTCAATCAGAACCCACCACAATCCCCTGACCGACTAGTTATAGTGTCTCATTAGCTCTCCGAACCCCCCCAATATACCCAATGAGTAGACAACCCAAAACATAACACTCCCGACCTCTCAGTCGGGGAAGCAATGCACACCCTTTCGCTCACTCACTCGTGTAAGTCCACACCAAATACCACTGAGTCTATGTAAGTTCAAAAGGTTTATTTTCAACTGACAAGCTCTGTACGTTGTTCTATAATGCAGCACCAACAGCAAAATGCATAGGATTAAAACAATAAACATTGTTACACTTAGTTACACTTACAACTACAAGTCCATAGAAGACAAAAGGCGAAATCATGATAACTGAACAGTGGTGGAAGAACCACCCTCCCCTTGGTAGGAATATAGATTATAAAAAATTATAAATGAAGATCTCTGAGCGAATTCTGGGGACCCCTCACCTTAGAAGAACCTAGTACTGGCTACATGATAAGCTCTGCAAAGCTCTGGTTCGTAGAATGTGCTTCCGTCTGTTATGAGAAAAATGGTGCGCGTTAGTATATTGCAAGCATTTCTCAGTCGTGCCAAAAAGTGTAGCATTTTTATGGATAAGCAATATGGACTAACACCAGAACTCCATAACAAAGTGGCTTGTTTTTCGACCTTGTACGCAGCGCTCAGACAGTAGCAGTATGAGCTCATGTGGGCTCAAAGGCGTCTTACACAACAAGCTGCGAGGTAACGTGCGCAAAAATAAAAGACACAAAGCTAAAATGGTTGCATGGCTCGGGCTACTTAGCAAAGACTAGAATGACCCTAGGGACCATATAACACTACTAGTGTCTACTCTACTACCTGATTTGTACTAGTGATGTATGTTGTATATGTATGTATTAACTTTTTTTCAATCTTGCTAGTGAAAAATAGGGGGAGGTGTATATGGCATCTAAAAAATGTGTAATGTTTTTTCTAGGCGTACTACCGACCACCAGTACCCGGGCCATCGGCGAAGGCGACGCGGCCGCTGAGGGTGCAGGAGGAGAGGCGGCAGTTGCAGGAGGAGCACCAGGGGGTGAGCCAGCAGCAGTGGCGGGCGGTGGTAAGTTATATTCCTAATCCTTACTTACACTCGCTGCAAGGGTGTACTGTATACTGTACTGTTGAGACTTATTAAGTAAGAAGTTGTTGTGAACGGTTGAAGAAGACACCCTTTACTTATCATTAGCAATAGCATTAGCGGCGGGAGTGTACTGTTGAGTAACCAATGGCCTCTTCTATCTGGCTTCAATTCAGCGGTGAAAGTTTTATGGAGAAGGCTAAAAGTCAGATCAGATGACCTTGATGGATGGGTTGAACGAAAAGGGAAAGAAGGGTGGAAGGAGGAAGGACGGGCGAGATTTAATATTTATGACTGGCAGAGAAGGATACATGGGATGCATGCATGCATAGGTGGCTGATAGGAATCAGATGCATGGGTGGTTGAATGCCTGAAACTCCCACAAATGTTAGAGGCCGAGGAAGTGGGAGGATAGATACATACCACAAATGTTATGTACTGTGCTTGCTAGTGCTACTGTGCCACTATGTGTAGAATTAATTTGTCTTACTGCTTTGCTAAGAGTATATTTTACAATAGTCTTGTTTTTTCTTCTTGATATAGCTACTCCTTCCAAAGAGAAACCAAGCAGGAAGGAGTTGGCAGCCAAGGCCCGGCGCTGGAAGCTGGAGGCCATACAAACGGAATACCAGCGGCTGGTGGTTCTGGCAGAGGAGGAGGAGGAGGAGGTGGCAGCAGCTGCAGCCTCCTCCAATGCCCCGGGCCCCAGCCACCCCCTCCAGTGTTACGGCGCCACCGTCTGGCAGCCGCCCGCTGCCGCACTTCATTTAATAGCACTGGTGCCCCCCCGTGGATGCAATTGCCGCGCATTGAAGTGCCGCATGGCCCGCCTAGAGGAGCGTATTCGTGTCCTGGAGAGGCGAGCCCGCCGATGAACAGACCCTGTTGATTGCCCCTTTTTTATTGCTTATTTTGGTGGGTGGGAATAGGGCGTTGGGGTTTTCACTTTATTTGGACAATTGGACATTTAATTTGTTGGACTTTTTCGTTCCGGACAATGGACATTGGTTGGGGTTAGGGAGAGGGGTGGGTCAGGTGTTGTTGTGGGATTTTTTACATAGTTTATTTTTGTTAGTTGATTAAATTATATATTTATACTTTACATACAATGCTGTTAATGTTTTGTGGGTGGGGTTACTGTTTTACGTCACACTGTTTCCTTGCTGGTGCAGGCCCAGTGTTTGATTTAAATAATTGGCTGACTTTGTAAGACACAAACAGATAGATGCGGTACCCCTCACTGAGTGACTTGTCCTACTAGTACTGTCAGTCTCTCCTCCTAGTCTATGCATTCTGCAACTGGACTCAAAGGGGTGTGTGAAATTGAATTAATGAAAAAATTTCCATTATAAATTATGCCTCCCCCAAACTTCTTCTCTTACCTGTGCTTGATGTTACCTTAGGCACAGCGATGGCTGCATGGTGATGATGGTTTTCTTTCCCAACATGCCATGGTTGTGGTGGTAGTAGTAGACACTGGCAGTAGCATTTGCAAAAAAAGAAAATGAGACAGTCAGTCGCCTGAGAGAGACTGTGGGAGGAGTAGTAGAACGAAGTACAGTACAGAACTTATTGCCAAACAATAATATGCCAAAATACAATAAAACATAATGGTGGCGGGGATAGCCTAGTACATAGAGTTACAAACTCTAGTTATGTCGAGTCACTCGACTAGTCCTACAGTACACTCGACACAAGCGTAACCGTTAGTGCTATGTAGGAGGATGACAACAAATCCAATCGATGCTGGCAATTAATACTGATGGATTAGGTTCCTTTGGTAAAAAATTTACCTCGCAAATATACTGCTCATGGGAGGGCAAGCAGAAGAAGATCCTCGACCTGCCTTGAAATTGAATTAGTGTTGCTTTTGCCACATCCGCCCCAGCAAGCATGTGATAAATTATTGGTGTACATTTAATTTAGTCACACCTCAATAAGTCACACAGCCCGGGGGAAGAGGGTTAGGGTTTGATGAATGGTTGGGAAGGGGGGTTTGAGGAAAGGTTTGACAAAGAAAAACAGTACGCATGGACAACAACAAAACACAATCTTGGCAGACGACCATATCCATAAATCTGTTAAGGGAGAAAAAGGAAATGAATGCATGATGATGATAACTTAATGGTTAATGATAAGTAGTACTTACTAACTACTACTAGACAATTAGACAGTACAGGGCAGCAGTATATTATGCAATTTGCCTTGCCTGTCTGCCCTCCGAGAGACCCGAATTACATACAGTTTCTGTTCTGTTGTACCGGCCCGAATTACTATTAAAGATAGCAAAGAAAATTCTAAAATAGCTGTAGGGTTGAATTAAATTATAAGCAGAGAGCAAACATAATAATAACAACAACACACAGTAGTAATGATTGAAGACAAAAAATGAATCAAATTAATTAAAAGATGATGAAAGTTGATACTGTTACTGTATGTTATCCTGGTCAAAATGGGGAGTTGCATCTCGGCATTCCTCTTGGTCCTCCCTTCCATGGACGCTCCGGCCATCAATCTTGGGTGACGCCACTGCCTGCCTGGCAGATGTAGATTCATTGGTAAGGTAAGTGTGAGTTGTTTTTCCCAGTATAGCACAGGGTAAGGGCCGGCCTGTAATTGTAGATGGAAAAACAAAAGGGATATTGAAAAATCAAGTAGAAAAAAAATGCATAAATTGCGGTGGAGTGCAACAAGAACACTTTCAGAGGCGGCATGGATACATCATGTCTACTCTAGTCTGTTTCCAGCATTAACCTCCAACAACAACAGGACAGAGCAGGCCCACGGCACCCGTGACCCATCCTCCATTTAGCGTACATTTTTTGACAGAGGCAGACAAAGCAGATATACAGCAACATAGCATTTTACAAATTAAGTGACTAAATCAATGCACCGCTGTCAGTCATACCACCACACTCGACTCCACCACTACACAGACATGTAGGTCTGCAGTGGTTGTAGTTGACTTGTTTACCTTTTATGCCACTCATGAAACGCCCTGAGTTATTCCATCAATCATCTTGGATCCTACTGAGTGACTGCGAAGATATTATGTCACTATGGTCATCATCATGGTGTGCTGTCCAACTCAGTGTGCAGTGCACAGATTGAGTCCGCTTTCCATATTCAAAATGCAATGGATCGACCTGCAGTAGAAGTACAAATTTGTTATTAAAAAACAAGAAGGGAAACAAACATTGCCTTGAGTTACTTTTAGTGTGTAGATTAGATAATAGTACACAATGAATTAACTTCATGCACTACAAACAACAACAACACAAATCACTCAGTCAGCGTCCAATGCATGTCATCATTCATTACCTGTTCCTTCTCATATTCAGTTAATGGGCAGTCTCTCTCGGCTCGGAAAGGAGGATAGCTATAGTAGTCATCATCATGTTCCACTTCTTTTGGAGGGACTCAACGAGGCAAGATTTTCTTTTTTCTTTTACTATGCTACATCCAATCATCATCTGGCTTGAGGGCAATAGATTTAGGGCAATTCAGGAGGATGGAGGAGCAGGACTCGGAGGAGTGGACTGAAATGCAGACAGCTGAAACTCATATATGGCAATAAAAGACTAGAAGACGGTGGTGATGGATTTGTTGTGATTCGAAGTTTCCAACCAGAAAGACAGACACACAAATAAAAGTAAATAAGGGAGGACGACAGTAAGAAGTGGAAGCCTAGTTGTCAGGGAAGTATAGCTCGTCCTCAAACTCTGGGGGTTCAACCAGAAGTAGGTAATCATCATCTAACATGCTACTTCCGTCACCTGAGCCGCTGTCCTCATCTTCCTGCGTTGATTCATGTATTGTGTAATTCGGTGGTATAAATTGCTGATTCATTTTGATCATGGTTAACCTCTCCACGTTTTTGGGTGAGAGACTGGTCCTTTTCACTGTTACAATGGAACCAGCAGCACTGAAAACACATTCAAAAGAGACACGTGCGACAGGGCAAGCCAGATAATTTATCGCCAGCCTGCTGAGCACTGGCCATTGGCCCCTTTTGCCATACCAATACCGCAATGGGTTTTGATCAATGTAGACCTCTGTTGGGTCATCCAGATAGGCCTGGACCATCCGATCAATGTTCAGGGGTGCTACACTTTGTTCGGCCTCTTTTGTCTTTGTATCAGCACTGGACCTAGCAAGTCCTTGCTGTAAATACCAATCCTGTGCCGTTTTTACTGGGGCTGATGATCCGGTTCTTGCTGTTGTCGATAGTGTTGGTGACAGCTGTGAACCAAACGCACTGCCCTCAGGCTCTGAAGTTGAACTTGACGCCGGATGCCCTGCTGCAGTACTTGTTGTGGGTTTGAGTAGCGGGCCTTTAATTACCAACCGTTCATTTTCCAATTTACTGGCTGCCTCAGCTATCCAAGTTTTGTACCGGGCAACATCCACTTCTGAAAAAGGGAGTAATGTCTTACTGTTCAGTGCCTATTTGTACCGTGGATCCAGAATTGTGGCTCAAATGTAATGTTCTTGTGACAAAATCTTAGTTTGCACCCTTGCATTTTCAGTTAAGCGACATGATAAGCTCTCCACCAACTCATATCCTTCTTTTTTTCCCTCCACACCTATGTACGCTTCAGACACCTCCTTCAGCTGTTGCTCTAGCATGTGCAACAATGGGATAGCTTGGCCCATAGTACAGTCCTCCTTGCTGACTTCACGTGTGAAGTCCTCGAAAGGAAGAAGCATCTCTGTCAGGCATTTAACTAGGCACCATTGGTCCATCTGAAGGGTCATGCCTTTCACAGTAGCATCCGCCCTTCGCATGACATATTCATTGATTGGTCTGTACTGCTCAAACAGACGGTCAAGCATGTAATACGTTGAGTTCCAGCGTGTTGCCACCTCCTGGATGAGTGCTTAGACTGGCATTCTATAGTCACGTTGAATGATCCTCAGCTGCTTCCGGGCTTTAAAAGAATGGCTGAAATGAGTGCATATTCTGCGGCAGGTGGTCAGTAAGTTGCTGACTATGGCTTCTTTTTTCAGAAAGTCTTGAACTATAATATTAATGCAGTGCGCCAAACACGGGACCCTGAAATAGGCACCAACCTCCATGGCCTTAAGTACATTACCGCCATTATCCGTGGCAACAAAACCAATCTTAAGCCCTCTTGGGCGCAGCCATTCAAAGACCTTGCTGTTAAACTCTTCCAAAATGTTTGCAGCAGTATGAGATTTCCCCATGGCGAACATGGCTACAGTTGCATGTTTCCGAGTAACATTAAAAATCTCAGCTGTGTCAACAGCACCTACTTCAGATAGCTTTTCTCTAACCCCCACAAAAGAGACCCAGTGTGCAGTGATGCACATGTAATCAGTGGCTTGGCAACTGGTTCACATGTCTGTTGTCAGGTGGATATTGTGAACGGCACTCTGCTGCAAAGCTTGTCCAACCAATTCCAGCACATCGTGATGTAGTGCTGGAACAGCAACTCTGGCGAAATAGGACCGGCTGGGAACCTTCCATTTAGGGCAGATGGCTGACACAAATTCAAGGAAACCCACCCCTTCCACAAATGAAAAAGGGAGAAGGTCCAGCGCTAACATTTTAGCCAGCTTCGTATTGTACAACCGTGCCATTGGGTGGTTGCGTTGGTACTGCCCCTCCGACCTAAGCATGCTGTCAATGGTTGGCTGTAATATTTTCCTTTGTGGTGCAGCTGTCTTCTTGAACCCAGTTAGGCTCAACAACGACGCACTTTTTCTCATTGCAGTACTCGGTTGCCTTGGTGCCTCAGGCTGACTCTTACTACGGTGCCATTGAGATGTTGCTGAGGATGTGGGCGGAACCACTACACTGCTGGGGACAGGGCTAGAAATGTCTCCCTCTTGTTGACCTTCCACCGCGATCATATCTTCCCCTACTTCTTCATCCCCAACAGCAGCAATGGGTCCAATTTTACTTTTTTCTAAGCGAAGTAGGTGAGCCTCCCACTTGATACTGTGGTGTTTTTTGAGATGACTTGTTTGGCCTCCGGTACCATAGTTTGTACCAAGCTTACCCCGCCTAACAGCCTGCCGACAAATTGAGCATATAGCAATGTTCTCCTCCTTACTGCTAACCGAAAATAAGTCCCAAACTGGGGAGGAGAACTTTCTGGCGCTGCTGGAGGTGCCACTTTCAATACCAGATGAACTGGAGGGTGTGCCTGGAATTTGACTCTGTGCTGTTACACTACCACTACCTACTGAGGTGGTGGTTGAGCTGGATGTAGGTCCCTGCCGGGCCTTTGCAAAGGCAAATATGGAAGCTGGAGGTCGTGTTGGTGTTACCTGTGTTGGTGGTATCCGTGCTACATCCCTCGCAGCGACTTTGGATAGTCTAATAATGTTGGTCTCCATCTCCTCTGGGCCGGGAGTGATGTTCATGATGACTGGCTCTTCATTATCATCACCCCCCTCGTCTACATCTACCTCCATAACTCTAAGGCTTTCTGGAACCTTCCTTTTTACTAGCCTTGTCTTGTGGCGTGCATCACTCTCAGACTGAGCTGGTGGCTTCCAAGTGGCATCTAGATCATCAGAAGCGGGGCTTGAAGAAGAAGTTGATGGACTAACCCTCCTTTTCCTTGCTGGGGGTCTGGAAGACAATGGATCTTCTGAAACAGTGGCTTGCTCCTCTTCGTCTGCAAAAAGCTCGATTTCCTGAACTGCCCCTACTTCAGGTGGAACAACTACTATTGTGGGCTGTGGTTGCGGCTGTGGTTGCGGAGGTGGTTGCGGCTGTGGTTGCGGCTGTGGTTGCGGCTGCGGCTGTGGTTGCGGCTGTGGTTGCGGCTGTGGCTGCAGCTGCGGCTGTGGTTGCGGCTGCGGCTGTGGTTGCGGCTGCGGCTGTGGTTGCGGCTGTGGTTGCGGCTGTGGTTGTGGCTGTTGTTGCCCAATTATCTGCTGAGTTTCCGCCTGCGAGTGCGTTGATTGGGTACTACTTTGCGATAATAACATTTCAACATCACTGCTCGTTAGTAGACTGGCCACCTCTGTCACACTCATGGGCTTGGGCCTAGGTTGGTGGGGTGGGCCCGCTGATGCGGAGGTGCTGCTCCCAGCTTGGTCCCCGCCGGTCACCGCTGCTGCAGGCGTAAGTTTTTTTTCCCCAAAAAACACATCGGGCAGCACACCAGTCTTGGCAAGTGCCACTTCCTTCTTCTGTTCCTTCTTCTTCTCACTGGCAACTTTCTTGGTACTGGAGGACCTAGTACCTTTCTTTGGGGCCATCTTCTTCAGATGTCAGCAGGACGCAGGTGCACAAGTTGCAGAGATGTCTGTGGTCACACGTGGACATGACGTGGTGCGCGGCAGGACTTCTGTCTGGCAGTACAACGGGTGATGATGATGACACCTCCTCCTCTGTCTTTTTGTGCACCTAAAAGCAAAGAAGCCAGGGGAAGAACATCAGTGAAATGTTGCATTTGTTGTTGTGGTTCAATTACTACTAGTACAAACAAACAAATAAAATATATAACTTAGTGTAGTCATTTGTGAGACTTTGTCAACAAGGGCTTTCATGGTATACTGTGTACACTCTCAGGAAGGATAGGAAAGAAGAGGAACAACAACAAAAATACAAATGTAATGGAAGTGGACCCTGTTTGGCATTACATTATTTGCTCATCATATCATTCAGGGAGCTGCAGCTGGCAAAGGGGATGGATGGAAGCAGTAAGCCAAGAGGAAAACCATGCAGGCCTAAATGGCAAAATCAGCACACTTATAACTCCCACCAGAAATGGCCACCAGCCACATGGGCACTCACAAATCAAAAGCAACAAGCAGCAGGCCTGGAAAACAATGTACTGAAAACAGGCCTATAATAGCCAGGCAAAGGCTGCATGCTAAACCACACTGCTTTGCCTGTAATGCAATAAAATGCAAAAACAAAAATCCACAGGGCTAAACAAGGTCTGCAAGGTACACAACACACCGCACACACAACAAAGGCATTTATTTAACACACACCCAAACACTGAAATACACCCAAAAATACACATTTTGCAATTCAATCCAATGCCATCCATGCCCTAAATGATGTTTAAATTCAACAGAACACACAGAAACAGTTGTTTCATGCACCCCTGACTACCTCTGAGCCTACTGGAGGAAAGGCCTGTTGGCAGACTAGGCCACAAACTTGCAGGCCTATGGATAAAAGCACACTACCGGGCTTCAAAATGGCCACCAGCCACATGGCCAGGCCCACAACAACAAGAAACTGAAGACAGACAATGCAGGCCTATGGCAAAAAGCACATTACCGGGCTTCAAAATGGCCACCAGCCACATGGCCAGGCCAACAACATCAAGAAACTGAAGACAGACAATGCAGGCCTATGACAAAAAGCACACTACCAGGCTTCAAAATGGCCACCAGCCACATGGCCAGGCCCACAACAACAAGAAACTGAAGACAGAAAATGCAGGTCTATGGCAAAAAGCACACTGCCTGGCTTCAAAATGGCCTCCAGCCTCATGGCCAGGCCCACCACAACAAGAAACTGAAGACAGACAATGCAGGTCTATGGCAAAAAGCACACTGCCTGTGTTCAAAATGGCTGCCTGCCTCATGGCCAGGACCACAACAACAAGAAGCCTAGGCCACAAAGGAAACACATGCAGGCCTATATGGCAAAAGCAGCACACTTATAACTTCCACCAGAAATGGCCACCAGCCACATGGACACTCACAAATCACAAGCAACAAGCAGGAGGCCTGGAAAACAATGTACTGAAAACAGGCCTATAATAGCCAAGCAAAGGCTGCATGCTAAACCACACTGCTTTGCCTGTAATGCAATAAAATGCAAAAACGAAAATCCACAGGGCTAAACAAGGTCTGCAAGGTACACAACACACCGCACACACAACAAAGTCATTTATTTAACACACACCCAAAAACTGAAATACACCAAAAAATACACATTTTGGAATTCAATCCAATGCCATCCATGCCCTAAATTATGTTTAAATTCAACAGAACACACAGAAACAGTTGTTTCATGCACCCCTGACTACCTCTGAGCCTACTGGATGAAAGGCCTGTTGGCAGACTAGGCCACAAGCTTGCAGGCCTATGGATAAAAGCACACTACCGGGCTTCAAAATGGCCACCAGCCACATGGCCAGGCCCACAACAACAAGAAACTGAAGACAGACAATGCAGGCCTATGGCAAAAAGCACACTGCCTGGCTTCAAAATGGCCTCCAGCCTCATGGGCAGGCCCACCACAACAAGAAACTGAAGACAGACAATGCAGGCCTATGGCAAAAAGCACACTGCCTGGCTTCAAAATGGCCGCCAGCCTCATGGCCAGGCCCACAACAACAAGAAGCCTAGGCCACAAAGGAAACACATGCAGGCCTATATGGCAAAAGCAGCACACTTATAACTCCCACCAGAAATGGCCACCAGCCACATGGACACTCACAAATCACACGCAACAAGCAGGAGGCCTGGAAAACAATGTACTGAAAACAGGCCTATAATAGCCAGGCAAAGGCTGCATGCTAAACCACACTGCTTTGCCTATAATGCAATAAAATCCAAAAACAAAAATCCACAGGGCTAAACAAGGTCTGCAAGGTACACAACACACCGCACACACAACAAAGTCATTTATTTAACACACACCCAAAAACTGAAATACACCCCAAAATACACATTTTGCAATTCAATCCAATGCCATCCATGCCCTAAATGATGTTTAAATTCAACAGAACACACAGAAACAGTTGTTTCATGCACCCCTGACTACCTCTGAGCCTACTGAATGAAAGGCCTGTTGGCAGACTAGGCCACAAGCTTGGAGGCCTATGGATAAAAGCACACTACTGGGCTTCAAAATGGCCACCAGCCACATGGCCAGGTCCACAACAACAAGAAACTGAAGACAGACAATGCAGGCCTATGGCAAAAAGCACACTGCCTGGCTTCAAAATGGACTCCAGCCTCATGGCCAGGTCCACCACAACAAGAAACTGGAGACAGACAATGCAGGCCTATGGCAAAAAGCACATTGCCTGGCTTCAAAATGGCTGCCAGCCTCATGGCCAGGCCAACAACAACAAGAAGCCTAGGCCACAAAGGAAACACATGCAGGCCTATATGGCAAAAGCAGCACACTTATAACTCCCACCAGAAATGGCCATCAGCCACATGGACACTCACAAATCACAAGCAACAAGCAGGAGGCCTGGAAAACAATGTACTGAAAACAGGCCTATAATAGCCAGGCAAAGGCTGCATGCTAAACCACATTGCTTTGCCTGTAAAGCAATAAAATGCAAAAACGAAAATCCACAGGGCTAAACAAGGTCTGCAACACACCACACACAAATAAGGCATTTATTTAACACACACCCAAAAACTGAAATACACCCAAAAATACACATTTTGCAATTCAATCCATTGCCATCCATGCCCTAAATGATGTTTGAAATAAATAAATACATCACACAGCAAAGGAACAGTTGTTTTATCATGCACCCACCCAAGACTAGCTCTGGGCCTACTGGCTACCCACAACTAATTTTTTTTTCAATGATGAAAAGTACCAAAATTGTAGTTGCAGCAACTGCAATGCCCCAATCAAACAACACCAACTTACTTGTAAAATCTCAAATCCAAAAGTCTTCAAATCCAATGATAATGATGCAGCAGACACAAAGAGGGATCTTTCCAGCTCAAATCCAAATGAAAAATGAACAGGAGATGGACAAAGCACTGGGAGGAGCCTGCTGGACAGGAACAGGAAGTAGGAGACTCTGTGGCACTTCCTCCCTCTCCCACCAAAAAAATTTGACAAAAAAGGACAGCCAAATATCAATCTGAGGAGTTTTTTTCATCCAAATCATCATTTTATAGAAGGTTTTATGCTGCTCGAGATATTATTCTTCTCTAGATTGAAAATTTTGGGTGTTCGGGATCGCGAGCTTCACCAACATTCCGCCGGATGTCCGATGGCGCGCCCGAATGACGTGTTCGCGATCGCAATCCTTCTCGCGGTGCACGATGACGCGGCGAATGACTTGTTCGCAATCGCACACTCTCGTGGTGTCCGATTGCGTGGCGAATGACGTGTTCGCGATCACAAACTCTCGCAGGATCGCGCGGCCGGCTACCAAAATCTCGTGGCGCACGCGATCGGATAGAAAAACTCGTCGGCGAACGCAGGAATCCCGGTAAGTCGCTATCGCGCGCGCTAGAACGCATTTTTAAAGCGTGAAAAAGAAAATAATTCCGCTACGCCGCGGATCGCGGAATTGTTGGCAATTTCGCGTTCTCCGCGGAACGCGAAATTGCCTAAATTCCGCAAATTCAGCGAGCGGAGCGGAATTTGACACCCAGGCCTAGTTCATACCTCAATAAAGGCCTTCAGCCTCAGGCAGGTGCTGGAGTGCTGCTCACAGCTTGGGAGAGTTTTGGAGCGTGATATATATATATATATATATATATACATTATCTACTGGCGGTCGCCAGTAGATAGTTATAGTTAGGACCTATTTTCCATAGGAAATCCGCAACATTCTATTTGAAATAACCTTGGCGCCGGTTGACGAATTTTCGCGAAATTTTCAGAACTTGTGGGGCGCTCCAGTCCGCTCCTATCCTGAAAGTCTCGGGGTGATTCGTCAAGTGGGGGCCGAGAAAAAAGGGGGGTCCCAAAACGTCTTTTCCCCATGCAATTTTCCATAGGAACCTTTCATCGCAGGTAAAGCCCGAACTGCTGAACGGAATTACACCAAATTTGGCAAAAAGGTAGCCCTTGGTTCAGAGTCGTGCCTTTTGGTTAAATGGTGTAAATTCGTTCAGTAGTTCCTGAGAAATTTGAAAAAGAAAACACATATATATCTGGGCAGAGCCTAACCACACATGTCATCGTGAGATCTGATTGGCTGTCAGCACTTCATCCTGGAATTGCTGGCAGCCATCATGGGACCAATATAAATGATAGTACCCCATTGAAATGCATTGTAGTGAATCGAAGATTTTGAGGGTTACCAAAAGGAGAACTATAAAGGGTGATAACAGACTTTAGTTACATTAGAATTCATTTGTTGATGGTACCATACTAATTTCAGGAATTGTGGTGTGTTCTAAGGTGATTTTACCCTGTGAAAAACCTTCTGCTGGGATATCATGAATCATGTTTGAGAGAAAACTATTTTCACATGCTTGTCCCATACAGTTTTGGAAGGTGCTCCAGAAGCTAAAATGAGAGCATATTTTCTGTAAATTCACATTATCTTTCTCAGTCATGTGAGAATGAAGTCTGACATTCTCAGTAAAACATGTACATCCAACAAGGGCAGAGACTGTCAGTTGATTCCCTTGTGTTCTACTACAGCTTCCCAGAGTGTCCTAAAGAACAACTAGAGTGCCAACAGCCTTACTTATGACAAAAGTATGGCACACCTGAAGCCATCTTGATTGGAATAAACTGGTAACACTTAAAACATTTAATTTAAAAAGGAACAAAATGATGGGGTTCATTTTGTCATAGAAATTATGGTTAGTGCTGTAGAAAGAAAAATTAGGACATGTTTCAAGTGTGATCTCAAATATCTTCCTGTTATATTTCAACAGGAGCAGCCTGTGAGTTGATGCCTTTGTGTTCTACTGCAGCTTCCCAGAGTGTTCTAAAGAACAACTAGAGTGCTAACAGTCTTACTTATGACAAAATTATGGCACACCTGAAGCCATCTTGAGTGGAATAAACTGGTAACTCTTAAAACATTTAATTTAAAAAGAAACAAAATGAGGGCGTTCATTTTGTCATAGAAATTATGGTTAGTGCTGTAGAAAGAAAAATTAGGACATGTTTTAAGTGAGATCTCAAATATCTTCCTGTTATATTTCAACAGGAGCAGCCTGTCAGTTGATGCCTTTGTGTTCTACTGCAGCTTCCTAGAGTGTTCTAAAGAACAACTAGAGAGCTAACAGTCTTACTTATGACAAAAGTATGGCACACCTGAAGCCATCTTGATTGGAATAAACTGGTAACACGTAAACATTTAATTTAAAAAGGAACAAAATGAGGGGGTTCATTTTGCCATAGAAATTATGGTTAGTGCTGTAGAAAGAAAAATTAGGACATGTTTTAAGTGAGATCTCAAATATCTTCCTGTTATATTTCAACAGGAGCAGCCTGTCAGTTGATGCCTTTGTGTTCTACTGCAGCTTCGCAGAGTGTTCTAAAGAACAACTAGAGCACTAACAGTCTTACTTAGGACAAAATTATGGCACACCTGAAGCCATCTTGATTGGAATAAACTGGTAACTCTTAAAACATTTAATTTAAAAAGGAACAAAATGAGGGGGTTCATTTTGTCATAGAAATTATGGTTAGTGCTGTAGAAAGAAAAATTAGGACATGTTTTAAGTGAGATCTCAAATATCTTCCTGTTATATTTCAACAGGAGCAGCCTGTCAGTTGATGCCTTTGTGTTCTACTGCAGCTTCCCAGAGTGTTCTAAAGAACAACTAGAGCACTAACAGTCTTACTTAGGACAAAATTATGGCACACCTGGAGCCATCTTGATTGGAATAAACTGGTAACTCTTAAAACATTTAATTTAAAAAGGAACAAAATGAGGGGGTTCATTTTGTCATAGAAATTATGGTTAGTGCTGTAGAAAGAAAAATTAGGACATGTTTCAAGTGTGATCTCAAATATCTTCCTGTTATATTTCAACAGGAGCAGCCTGTCAGTTGATGCCTTTGTGTTCTACTGCAGCTTCCCAGAGTGTTCTAAAGAACAACTAGAGCACTAACAGTCTTACTTAGGACAAAATTATGGCACACCTGAAGCCATCTTGATTGGAATAAACTGGTAACTCTTAAAACATTTAATTTAAAAAGGAACAAAATGAGGGGTTCATTTTGTCATAGAAATTATGGTTAGTGCTGTAGAAAGAAAAATTAGGACATGTTTTAAGTGAGATCTCAAATATCTTCCTGTTATATTTCAACAGGATCAGCCTGTCAGTTGATGCCTTTGTGTTCTACTGCAGCTTCCCAGAGTGTTCTAAAGAACAACTAGAGCGCTAACAGTCTTACTTATGACAAAAGTATGGCACACCTGAAGCCATCTTGATTGGAATAAACTGGTAACACTTAAAACATTTAATTTAAAAAGGAACAAAATGAGGGGGTTCATTTTGCAATAGAAATTATGGTTAGTGCTGCAGAAAGAAAATTTAGGGCATGTTTTAAGTGAGATCTCAAATCCTCTTCTATTTCATTACCAAATTCAGACATGCAGACTGAAACAATCACTTTCAATACCAGCAGTAGACTTCGAGTTAACTCCCTGGTGAGCAGTAGCTTTACTACAGTGATCTAATGAACAACTAGAGTGCTAACATTCTGAATTTATGGCAAATGTGTGACACATCTGAATGCCTTCTTGATGGAATCAAAGTAAAAAACTGAAAGTATTTCCTACTGAGGAGACTGCAGTAAATGACGAAATTAGGAAACTTCATAACAATAAGTCTCCCAAGATGGCCACCAGAGAAAAAAAGAGCCCAAATGTAGCACAAATATCACCCAGATGTAGCCCACATATAGCCCAATGACAGAAGTGTGCAAAACACTTTTTATTTTGAGTTTTTCTGCAGTTTTATATAGTGCAAACTGGTCAGGTATTGAAGCGTTACATCTTACTTGGACCCCTTATTGCGTATTTTGCACAAAGTACATGAGATTGATCTTGCGAATCATTGAACTTTACGATTCTGTTAACCTGAAGTTGCTCTGAACCGGGCTTTGTAACACTCATTTTTACCTACTGGTTTTAATTAATTCTCACTGTATTGTATTAGGAAAGAGGATTTACTGTTTTTATGTACACTTTTATGATCTATGTTTCTAAATCAGATCAAATAAAGTTTAATGAATTCTATGGCAGGACGGAGGCGAGGATTATGCATATCTTTCCTCACTTTATTTGCATAGCAGTTCAAAGAAAACGTAACACAACAATCATTAAACAAAAGACTACACAACCCATGAACCATTAGGGGGTAGTCTCCAAGGCAACTATAGTCCAATCATATCACAGTCCATCGTATATAATATTGTGACGTCCCTTCCGCTTCCTCTTTCTTCACTGCTCGTCAGTTAAGTGCATTCCTTACATTCGTGGCTTAATCTGACGTTGTTGCTGTTTGTATAGCGGTTTCTTGTGCACGTTATTAGCATTATTGCCTTGGTATTGTTTCATATTCCCTGCGCAGCAGGCTCTTGCCCGAGCGTGTTCTCCCCCTCGCAGTTTCTCCCGCTGTGTGCTCTGCGCGCGGTGAGATCCTGTCAGGCGCGTCTGGTCCGAGCGAGGCAGCTCCGTCGAGCGCTCCCGCTGGTCTTTACGCGCGTTTGGGAATCCGGTCACTCCTTTAGTGTCCGCTTGATTCCCGACCAACCCTCGCCTAATTTTGACACCGCTACGCGGTGATTTCCCCACACGGCCACGTTAGTGACCAGCGCCACCTGGTGGTGGTAATTGGTATTGCGCCTCAGTCTATTCTTATAACAGCTTCGGGAAAGCCCAGCTGTTGGAGCACCGGCGAGGGGCTGTCTTAAGGATTTTAAGGGCATTTGTTCTGTGCTCACACCCTCTGCTATCATGTCTTCTCCAGAAGACCATTTTTACTCCTCCTACCAGGATGTTGGGGATGGAATGGCCCCCCAACTTCTCCCTCCAGCAGTTGGCCAAGCCCTCTCTCTGGCTATTTCTAGGGCGCTGGCTCCTCTTAGGGTGACCCCTGACCTTGACTGGTAGGTCGCTCCCCCACCACACAGCTCCATCTGTGTGCCCTGCTGCTCCTGATTGTGCTCGTTTTTCCTTTCTGTGCCCCCTTGCTGCCCCTGATTGTGCTCGTTTTTTCCTTTCTGTGCCCCCTTGCTGCCCCTGATTGTGCTCGTTTTTCCTTTCTGTGCCCCCTTGCTGCCCCTGATTGTGCTCGTTTTTTTCCTTTCTGTGCCCCCTTGCTGCCCCTGATTGTGCTCGTTTTTCCTTTCTGTGCCCCCTTGCTGCCCCTGATTGTGCTCGTTTTTCCTTTCTGTGCCCCCTTGCTGCCCCTGATTGTGCTCGTTTTTCCTTTCTGTGCCCCCTTGCTGCCCCTGATTGTGCTCGTTTTTTCCTTTCTGTGCCCCCTTGCTGCCCCTGATTGTGCTCGTTTTTCCTTTCTGTGCCCCCTTGATGCCCTGATTGTGCTCGTTTTCCCTTCTGTGCCTGTTTCCCGCCGCTGCGCCTGCGGCCCCGCCCCCTCACTGCCCATTCGCTGCCCCATTCCCTGCTCCTCCCTCCCACCTCCCCATTTATGGCGGCCGCTGCGTGGTGAAGAGAGCGACCCCTGACCTTGACTGGTAGGTCGCTCCCCCACCACACAGCTCCGTCTGTGTGCCCTGCTGCTGCCCCTGATTGTGCTCGTTTTTCCTTTCTGTGCCCCCTTGCTGCCCCTGATTGTGCTCGTTTTTTTCCTTTCTGTGCCCCCTTGCTGCCCCTGATTGTGCTCGTTTTTCCTTTCTGTGCCCCCTTGCTGCCCCTGATTGTGCTCGTTTTTCCTTTCTGTGCCCCCTTGCTGCCCCTGATTGTGCTCGTTTTTTTCCTTTCTGTGCCCCCTTGCTGCCCCTGATTGTGCTCGTTTTTCCTTTCTGTGCCCCCTTGCTGCCCCTGATTGTGCTAGTTTTTCCTTTCTGTGCCCCCTTGCTCCCCCTGATTGTGCTCGTTTTTTCCTTTCTGTGCCCTCTTGCTGCCCCTGATTGTGCTCGTTTTTCCTTTCTGTGCCCCCTTGCTGCCCCTGATTGTGCTCGTTTTTCCTTTCTGTGCCCCCTTGCTGCCCCTGATTGTGCTCGTTTTTTTCCTTTCTGTGCCCCCTTGCTGCCCCTGATTGTGCTCGTTTTTCCTTTCTGTGCCCCCTTGATGCCCTGATTGTGCTCGTTTTCCCTTCTGTGCCTGTTTCCCGCCGCTGCGCCCCTGCGGCCCCGCCCCCTCACTGCCCATTCGCTGCCCCATTCCCTGCTCCTCCCTCCCACCTCCCCATTTATGGCGGCCGCTGTGCGGCCGCGCCTAAGGCAAGCCCGTCTGCGCCCGTCCGCGCCGTGACCGCGCCCAGCGCCAGACCCCCTGGTCCGGGCATCCCCCGCGCCCGCCACATCAACAGACGCCGATACGACGCCAGCACCCTCCACGCACTCAACCCCGGAAAAGATCACGCCTGCTACCAGGCCACCCCGAAGCGCACCTAAGGGCCCTTCACCTGCCGGAACTGCAGCTTCGCCAGCACCCGCCCCGCCAAACCACCGCCCAGGAAAGAACCCAACTACCTCAGATGCATCCTCCTCAACACCCGCTCTGCCCGCAAACACGCCATCGAACTGTGGGACCTTCTCGACTCAACCTCCCCAGACGTCGCATTCCTGACGGAGACCTGGCTGAATCCCGCTTCAGCCCCCGACATCGCCATTGCCATCCCGGACGGATACAAGATCACCCGCAGGGACCGCACCAACGGAGTCGGAGGAGGCATCACCATCGTCCACAGGAACACCCTCAGAGTCTCAACCAACACCGACGACACCCTCAGCACCGCCGAACACATGCACTTCCAGATCCACACCGATCCCAACACCACCCTCAGAGGAACCCTCATCTACAGACCCCCCGGACCCCGACCACAGTTCAGCGATTCCATCGCTGACTTCGTCAGCACACACGCCATCACCTCCACGGACTACATCCTCCTCGGGGACCTGAACTTCCACCTCGAGAACAACAAGGACACCAACTCCACCACCCTGATTGACAACCTCACCACCCTCGGACTCAGACAGCTCGTGACTCCACCCACCCACGCCGCCGGCCACACGCTAGACTCCATCTTTTCCGCAAGCCCACACGTCTCCTTCAACCACACCTCCGAACCCCACTGGACTGACCACCACTGCATCCACTTCACCTACAGGAAGCCCACCACGCACCACCGCACCGAACAAATGCCTCGCCGCTGCTGGAGCAGAGTCACGGAAGACCAGCTAACCACAACCCTCGCCCTGAGCCCACCCGCCGAACCCTCCGACCCCGACACCGCCGCCCGCAACCTCAGACAGTGGATCGACGACTGCGCCAACACCCTCGCCCCGCTCAAGAATCCGCCCAACAGCCACACCAGCAAGAAAGCCACCTGGTTCACCGAAGACCTCCAGGCCTCCAAACGAACATGCCGAAAACTGGAGAAGATCTGGCTCCACGAACGGACAGCGGACAGCTACGCCGCCCACAAGAGCGCCACCCGCAGTCACCATCACCTCATCAGATCCGCCAAAAGGGCCTCACTCAAAGACCGCCTAGACAACAATGCACACAACAGCAAAGAGCTCTTCAACATCGTGAAGGAACTCTCCAACCCCAGCTCCAACACCAACGACATCCAGCCGTCGCGAGACCTGTGCGACTCACTGGCCACCTTCTTCCACCGCAAAATCGCCGACATCCACGACAGCTTCAACACCACAACCGCCCCGGCAACCACCGAGACCACTGCCCCCACAACCACCAACCGCCTGCTCTCCTGGACCAACATCAACGACGAGGACACCAGCGAGATCATGAACACCATCCACTCCGGTTCACCGCTAGACCCGTGCCCTCACCACATCTTCAACAAAGCCAGTACAGCCATCGCGCCCCATCTCCGGAAAATAATCAACATCTCCTTCGAGACAGCAACCTTCCCGGAAAGCTGGAAGCACGCCGAGATCACCGCCTTACTCAAGAAACCCAAGGCAGACCCCAAGGACCTCAAGAACTTCCGACCCATCTCTCTGCTCCCGTTCCCCGCGAAGGTCACCGAGAAAATCGTCAACAAACAACTGACCCGCTACCTCGAGGAGAACAACATCCTGGACCCTTCCCAGTCCGGCTTCCGCAGCAACCACAGCACCGAAACCGCCCTCATCGCCGCCACCGATGACATCAGGACCCTGCTAGACAACGGAGAAACAGCAGCCCTCATCCTCCTGGACCTATCAGCCGCCTTCGACACGGTCTGCCACCACACACTACGAACACGCCTTCACGACGCCGGGATCCAAGAGAAGGCCGTGGACTGGACCACATCCTTCCTTTCCGGCAGAACACAAAGCGTCCGCCTCGCCCCCTTCCGATCCAAGGCCACCAAGATCATCTGCGGCGTACCCCAAGGCTCCTCCCTCAGCCCAACGCTGTTCAACATCTACATGGCACCCCTCACCCACGTCGCCCGACAGCACAACCTCAACATCATCTCCTACGCCGACGACACCCAGCTGATCCTCTCCCTCACCAAAGACCCTCACACCGCCAAAGCCCACCTCCACGAAGGAATGAAGGCCGTCGCCGAATGGATGAGGACCAGCCGCCTGAAGCTGAACTCGGACAAGACGGAGGTCCTCATCCTTGGTTCCAACCCTTCAGCCTGGGACGACTCCTGGTGGCCAACATCACTGGGAACAGCCCCGCCACCCACCGACCACGTACGCAACCTAGGGGTCATCCTCGACCCCACCCTCTCCATGACTAAGCAGGTCAACGCCGTTTCCTCATCCTGCTTCAACATCCTCCGAATGCTCCGCAGGATCTTCAAGTGGATCCCCACCGAAACAAGAAAAACAGTCACCCAGGCCCTCGTCACCAGCAGGCTGGACTACGGAAACGCCCTCTACGCAGGAACGACGGCTAAGCTCCTGAGACGGCTGCAACGCATCCAGAACGCCTCTGCACGTCTTATCCTCGACATCCCCCGACGCAGCCACATCACACCCCACCTGAGAGACCTGCACTGGCTCCCTGTCAACAAGAGGATAACCTTCAAGCTCCTCACCCACGCACACAAAGCACTCCACAACTCCGGACCAGCCTACCTCAACAGACGACTCAGCTTCTACACCCCCACCCGCCAGCTCCGCTCGACCAGCCTCGCCCTCGCCACAGTCCCCCGCATCCAGAAAACGACCGCCGGCGGCAGATCCTTCTCCCACCTCGCCGCCAAGACCTGGAACACCCTCCCCACTAACCTCCGACAGACCCAAGACCTACTGGCCTTCAGAAGACTCCTCAAGACCTGGCTCTTCGATCAGTAGCAACACCACCCCCCTCTTCCCCCAGCGCCTTGAGACCCTCGCGGGTATGTAGTGCGCTTTATAAGTGACATGATTGATTGATTGATTAGGGATCAGGTTGATAAGCTGGCGAAAAGCATCCCTGGGGTGTTCAGTGACCCAGATCTGGTGGTGGCGGGTCCAAGTAGCTCCCAGATGGGGAATAAAAGGGCCGTTAAGCATAACGCGGGGCACTTGGAAGGATTTGATAAACTTACGGAGACCTTCCTCAAGAGTGCGCGAACGCTAAAACATGCACCCTGCCGGGAGGAGGAGGGGCCCGGAGAAAATTGTGACACTGTCACCACTATTGTAGACCCCGACGGCGGGTTTCCCTTAGAGGGAGAGGGTGTATCGGAGGACGATTTCTCCTCCGATGAGGATAAGGACTCGGGGCGTCCCTGGCGTCCAGAGTCCCACTCCTCTCAGTCCCCGGTTGGGGACGGGGTCCACTCGGACATGTTCGAGCCTACCCAAATTTACCATCCTAGATCGGCAGAGTGGACTCCTGACGCCAAAGTGGCAGAGTATGTGGTGGGGAAAATCCATCAACCCCTTGAAAGGGAGGTCAGGAATAGGATGAGGGGAGAATGCCCCAGGCCCTCACTGAAGGGGAAGGTGGCACACACGCCTGAAATTGATGAGAAACTATGTACCTTTTTCTCCAAGTATATGAGGGATCCCAAGAAAGGAATTGATAGGTCTTGGACGTGGTAGGGCCCTTGACCCAAATTATTCAATTGACGGAGCGTTCCAAAGAGTCAGGATCCCCTTTGTCCACGGATATTGTGGCTGGTTGGGCGCACTACCCTAAACCCTAAAACACTACCCCTCCACTACCCAAACACCACTGCACTACCCTAAACCCTAAAACACTACCCCCAGCTCGACACCCTACACTACCCAAACATAACTGCACTACCCTAAACCCTAAAACACTACCACCAGCACGACTCCCTACACTACCCAAACACCACTGCACTACCCTAAACCCTAAAACACTACCCCCAGCACGACTCCCTACACTACCCAAACACCACTGCACTACACTAAACCCTAAATATACCCCCAGCATGACCTCCCACACTACACAAACACCACTGCACTACCCTAAACCCTAAAACACTACCCCCAGCACGACCCCCTACACTACCCAAACACCACTGCACTACCCTAAATCCTAAAACACTAACCCCAGCATCACCCCCTACACTACCCAAACACCACTGCACTACCCTATACCCTAAAACACGACCCCTACACTACACAAACACGACTGCACTACCCTAAACCCTAAAACACTACCCACAGCATGACCCCCTTCACTACACAAACACCACTGCACTGCCCTAAACCCTAAAACACTACCCCAGCACTACCCCCTACACTACCCAAACACCACTGCACTAACATAAACCCTAAAACACTACCCCCAGCACAACCCCCTACACTACACAAACACCCCTGCACTACCCTAAACCCTAAAACACTACCACCAGCATGACCCCCTACACTACTCAAACACCACTGCACTACCCTAAACCCTAAAACACTACCCCAGCACGACCCCCTACACTACCCATACACCACTGCACTACCCTAAACCCTAAAAAACGACCCCCAGCTCGACCCCCTACACTACTGCACTACCCTAAACCCTAAAACACTACCCCCAGCACAACCCCCTACACTACCCGAACACCACTGCACTACCCTAAACCCTAAAACACTACCCCCAGCACGACCCCCTACACCACCCAAACACCACTGCACTACCCTAAACCCTAGAAAAGAAACCCCCACCCCATGCCCAATCCCCCTTACCTCTCACTCCTCATGGTTCCTCTCTCCTCGTGGTTCCTGCTTCACGTCATCTCTGAGGGCGGTGCACGTCGTTGTGAGGAAACGGAACAGCCTTTGTTTCCTTACAACGACATGGATCGTCTACATGTTTTTAGAACGCATGGTCATTTACCATACATACCTTTACAACAAAATTCGTTGTAAAGGCATGCGTGGTAAATGACCATGAGTTCTAAAAAAATGCATAGTAATGACTTCGTGATGTACAACGCATGCGTGGTAATGCATGCGTTGTAATGGTATCGCAAAGTAAAAAAGTCGTTGTAACGGCTGTTTACCGATCAAAGCTGGCCCCTGTTCTTCAGTGAGACGTTTATTTGATTAATTAGGAGGAAGGAATGTGGTTTTTTTACCGAAAAGTGCATTCCCGGCTGTTGTATTGTGAAAGTGTCCGCGTGGCCTGGTTTCACTTCCGGTGAGAGAGTGGAAGAGTCTGTTTGGATCTAAAGGAGTTCTGTTGTTGGACGGGGCCGGCGCGACATATCATCAGAAAACATAGCTAATGGAAAGCGTCCTCCCTGAAGTGTGGAGCAGTGCCATGAGAGGTCAACGAGTGTGCGTCCCACCTTAGTATGACCGTACCGCGTGACCCATGTGCCGCCTCCAGGGTACGGGAGGCAGAAGCGGCATCGCAGGTCCTCTTGAAGACCGTTGTAGCACTAATTCTACATTTTGGTACTAGGGCATTTTAACTTTGTTGTTCCTGCCAGATACAAAGAGAAGATCCTGTGTTATTCAGTGCCCTCGTTACCTTTTTTGTGGGTTGTGGTGCTTGTCACTTCGCTGCCCCGCCGGTGCACACGACTGGGCACCCCACCTCATGTGCCATCTGCAGGGCCTCTGCCCTCGGATCACTGGTTTCGGTTTCTGGAGTGGCAACATAAACAGTTGCTCCCAAAGGACTAGCCTGAACACTTAGGTGAATATCCCCTGCACCAGCATTCCACGGAAATTCTTTCCTAGCTCTCCCACGTCAACGAGCACGGCTCCGCTCGCGACACCGTATGACGTCATCGGAGCCATAAGAGGACCTCGTCGGCGTGCTGACGTCAGTTCCACCCATTTTTTCCGTGCCACCGAGGCAAACAGGGGACCGAGACATTTTCACATGTATACATAGTATAATAAATATATATATATTCACTGAAAAAAACCATAGGTTTCAGTCACGTTATAGTTAGAAATTAGCATTTAAAAAACCTTAGAAATTCACTGAAAAAACCATAGGATTCAGGCACGTTATTGTCAGAAATTAGCATTTAAAAAACCTTAGAAATTCACTGAAAAAACCATAGGTTTCAGGGGCGTTATAGTTAGTTGGACATTTCACTCGTACAAAACCATAGAAATTCCCCCGTTATAGTTAGTTCAGCTAACTATAACTCGCGCGCCCGCAATGCACTGCTGATGACGTCACATATTACATCACTCATGACATGGTCAGTGACATCACTCATGACATCACTGATGACATCTCAAATGACATCACTGATAACATCACTGATGACATCATCCAGTGAATGTGTGTTTTTCTGAAAATTAAATATGTTTTATATATGTATATCTCAAGGTCGATGGAAGAATAAATGGGTATATAAGTGTCTAAATGGATGATTTTGTTTTGTAAAATTGATTGTATAACTGACTAAGTTTATCTTAGTGAATACATGGGTTAGTGAGTAATGTTTAAATATGAAAATATCTGTATCAGTCTCTCACTTTGTGTATAAGTGGCTGCATGGGTTGATGAGTAGCTACATGAGTGTCTATATGGGTTATTAGTTGGTTTTTTGAGTATCAGTATGAGTGTCTGAGTGTCTGTATGGTTCGGTGGGGGTATTACTTAGTGCATAGATGCATGAATGAGTGACTCACTGTTTCTTTGTGTTGAAGACAGCATGTGTGCAGGACTGTATAGGTGGATGAGTATGTGTATGGGTGTGTTAGTGAGTGAATGACTGTCTCAATAGTGTCTTGATGAGTAATTACATATGTTTTAAACTTGTATATGTGAGTATTGGTGTATATAAGTGAGTATTTGTGAGAGTGAGAGATTGGAAGAGTTCCTGTACAAATAAGTAGGTGTTTCTATAAGTGATTGTTTAAGAGAGTAAGTATGTGTAAGTTTCTGTAGAAGTAAGTGTGGTAGTGTGTATATAACTGTATATGCAAGTAAATGGATGTTTGATACTTTGTTTGCATGTGTGACTATGTGTGTGAGTAACTCTATGGATGAGTGGCGGTGTGTAACAGGATGTATAGGTGTATAAGTACATATGATGAGTGAGTACATGTATGAGTGACTGTATATGGACTGTTGGTGAATGAGTGGATGTGTGTGTAGATCTTGGAATTACTGAATAGGTGTGTTGTAACTGGTATTGGTATGTCCATTGTTTTGAAAATGTTAGTTTGTATTTTTGAGTGTGCCTATCAAAGGTTATATTAGGGTGAGAGGAGGTCTGCCACCTCTATCACAAGGATGATGTCATCAGTGATGTCATCAGTGATGTCATTTGAGATGTCATCAGTGATGTCATGAGTGATGTCACTGACCATGTCATGAGTGATGTAATATGTGACGTCATCAGCAGTGCATTGCGGGCGTGCGAGTTATAGTTAGCTGAACTAACTATAACGGGGGAATTTCTATGGTTTTGTACGAGTGAAATGTCCAACTAACTATAACGCCCCTGAAACCTATGGTTTTTTCAGTGACTATATATATATATATATATATATATATATATATATATATATATATATATATATCGAAAAAATAAACTTACAATCTTACTTGCAAGGTAAAATATTCACAATATAAGGCAGTGTGATGTAAAGGTGCTTGCGATGTAATGATCACCATGTAATTACTCCCAAAGAAAGTAAACTTGATACGAAAACTGACATTCGTCTGTATCAAATCAGAAGCCCAAACTCTATAGAGAAACAATGAACTGTCACTTCCCTAGCACTCCTTCCCATCATCTCTCTATAACTGTTGTCATAAGAGATTCAAGTATAGATTAGTGTGGGGCAGCAAGAAGGCTTGCTTATGCCTGCATGTAAATGTTTTGTTTAGTGAAAGGGACCGTAATGGACCTCATATCTCTGCTGTCCCCCTGGACAAATTTTAAAAAATAAACCCGCACAGGTCACCAAATAAATGGTCATCCGTACAGAAACAGAAGCAATAGGCCATATGTTCACTTGCCACTGGCAGCACAGCCATCCCTCAATTAGCTGGCTTATTCCTCACTCTGTGCAGAGAGCAGAGCTATCCTTTGCTTGACACTGTATTCCCAAAAGCCTCCACCAGTTTTTGAGAGCCAAACTATTCCCCATTGGCTACAGACAGCAGAGTTATGCCTTGTTCTGCTGATCTATCAATTGACAAATATGCACCTGTCTGCCTCATTATAGGTCTAGTGGTTTACCTGTCTGTTCGATGTGCCTGTCTAGTCTATGGCCCATATTATGATATTGGCGGTGCAGGAGCAGGACCGTTCTGCTCCCGCACCTCTAAACATGAGGAGGAACCTCGCGCCAGATCAGGAGTTTTCTCCTGGTCTGGCAGATGGTTCTTTGGTGTACCCAGGGAGTTGCCTATGGAATAGGCACCTCAATGGGAACTTCAAAATCAATACCTGCACGGCATGGACTGCAGCAGCCCATGCTGTGCAGGTACAGATTTTGACATTCCCATTGTACTGGTGCGCATACACACAGGAGGGCACATGTTGTGCCCCCTTGTGTGCAGCCACATGGCGTGAGGAACCAGGTGGCTCTGTAGGGCCCCCTTTGTTTCCTTACCACAGCACTTTTCATTGCGGTCGCACCACCATGAAAAGTGGGGTGGTGAGGAAACGAGTAATATGCTTGGCAGGGCCGCAGCAGCCCCTAAAAGCATATTGCGGCCTCAAGACCGCAGCGCCACACCCTGATGGTTGTCCCAGGGTGGCCTGACTGCCATGGTCCTAATAGTGCTGTCAGAAGAGCACCATCGCAGTGACCCCGCAAGTCTGGCAGTCCATGGACCACCAGACTCATAATAATCCCCATATCATAGATGAGCCCCAACATGACAACACTGCCATAGCTCACACAGGTTATGTGGAGGGATGTAAAACCTGACTCCACATGCAAAGGCCCCTGCAGAGATAACCCATGATATAAATCTGGAGGGTTTCAAGATCTAGCCCCACCCTGTAACCACCATCGTAGTGAAAAAACTACAAGCAGCCAGGCATCTTGAGCAAATGACCACAGCAATAAATACATACAATTTGAATTTCGAATCAGAAGAATGTGAGGCATCACACTCTGGCCCTTTCCCACAATCTGTTTCATCCTAAACATGGTCAGATCGGTAAGGCAGGCATTCGGGCAATGGGCAATGGCCTAGTATCTGAGTTGCAGCTGTGGGCCACTTTTTTTAGTAGGACTAGACTTGAGAGGGGAAATTCATCTGAGACACAGGGGGCCTGATTCACAAAGGTATGTTACACTTTTGAGTAGATTTATAGTTTGTGTACGTTTACTACTTTTGATATTCACAAACTCAGAGTGTGAACTTACTACAAAAGTGTAAGTTACATGTTTCCACCCTCAGTGTAATGCAATTTTGTGATTGGGTGACGTCCCTCCCTAAACCCCATCCTGGCCCTCCCTAAACCTATCTTACCACCTCCTTAAACCCATCCCCTTTAGTAGTAAGTCTGCTCCTTTTCCCATTGACTCTCCTGTTCCCCTCCACATTTATTACTAAACTCTTACACGCGCGGAGACTCCACAGTCGAGGCGGAGAACCCCGCACATATAAGTATAGACAAAACTTACATTCTGCAGTATGTTTTGTTGTACTACAAGACGTACTACAAAGAGCATTTCAGAAACAGGCCCTCAGTGTTCCCTCTCTTAACTTCAGTGATGACTCCCAGGACTGCTGGAAAGGAGGAAAAATACAGGATTGTGGTAAATGTTTCTATCAAGAACTCTTGGGAATCGGATTTAAGGAAGATGTTACCCTACCAAACTGCAAATACAAATGCTGATGCATGTAATCACTCTGTGGTTAACAATCATTTTTTGGGAGAGATTTTCACTTGATAAACCACAGGGTTAGCTTCCTACCCCATTGCTGATAAACCTGTCTCAGAGATTGGTTCATCTGACTAGGTTTAATATCTACAGTAACAATTACAAGCCGCCCTTGCAGAGTTGCTTTTCTCAGAGTGAGTCAAGGAGTCCCTTATACTTGCCCCTAAAAGTTTGCAAAAGCATTGTGACATTAATTGTCAATCTAGATATCTCCCGCGCCCAAGTGAAGGCCTAGATTATTTACAGTACAGTCACTGTCAGGGTTGAAAAAAAACCTGCTGCTTCTTGAGAAACAAAGGCCTGGATCAACTGGCTGGGCAAGTAGGCCTGACTTGACGTCGCTTAAGTCCTGTGGTTTATCCTAGCAACATAGGTGGCATGGTGGGTGAAGCATACTGATCTGAACCACAGTCTCAAATATCAACTAGAGACTAGAGGCAAGATGGTGCCAGGTAACATTTGGTTCTGAAGATTTTCCACTGTTAGTTAACTAGGAATATCTATAAAAAGTACTCCAGTCAAATACAGAGGGGGATATTCACAAGGACCTACCGCCAATTTATCCCCACCTTAACCCATCAAAAGTGGAGATAGATTTAACACCCCATTCACAAGCGGGTGCAAACTGCAGACATCGCCAGTATTCCTGCGACAACTGCCCCAAAATTTAACACCACGGTGGACACCACCAACTAACCCTAATGAGATGCAGAGTAGGCGTTCCCGTGCAAAAACACACGAAAAAACCACAACACCACTTTCACAACGAACAGCCAGATCTGCGATGCGAGTCAAAACCACGCGATAAGCCGCGGTAGCAGCAGGTATTTAACACCTGCCTTCTGCTGGTGTAAAGCCGGATGACTACCTGCAGTAGGCAACGGAGCCCCGCACACAGCCAAACCCGAAGAACAAACGACGCCATGGAGCTACTCATCATGCAGCTCGGCCACAACACCCACCACCACCACCCCCAGGACCCGGACCCGCACCCCCCCCCAGACCACCACAGAGGCAGTGCAGAGTAAGACAGCGGACCTACCGAAAACGCACCAGTCTCACAGACCTAACGCCCAAGTCATCGCCCACTACAGGCTCAAAAGGAGAACCATCATCCACATCATGACCCACATCGCCCACAGGTTGATGGTCCCAACCCAGCGGAGAACCAACATCCCTCCGCAGACAAAGCTGCTGGCTGTGGTGCACCTGTTGGCCTCTGGTACCTTCCAACCAACAACTGCCAGAGTCGGAGGAGTCTCACAGCCAGTCCTATCAAAGTTCATCACACCTGTCCTGGATGCCATCATCAGCTTCATACCCCAGTACCTTCACTTCCCCCACACTGCGCAGGAACAGCTGGAGAAAAAGCAAGGCTTCTACGCCTTTGCTAGCTTCCCACATGTGTTGGGGGCCATTGACTGCACACATGTCCCACTTGTGCCCCCTGCGGATACTGCACACCACTACCACAACAGAAAGCACACGCATTCCATCAATGTGCAGGCAATAGTCGACCACCGGGGAACCAGTGTCGTCGCAAACTACCCAGGCAGTGTGCACGATTCCTACATCTTCCGACAGTCCATCATCAACCAGTGCTTCCAGGATGGCATCTATGGAACTGGACTGCTCGTTGGTAAGTGCCAAATCAACACACCACACACCTCAAAGCCACCATCACACAACGCACAACTGTGGGAATGCACACGTGACCAAACCACATACAACATGTCAATCAACATGCCCACCTACCAGACACGACAACACAACTCCATGGGGATCCTGGGCTTCCCCTTCACACAATACAGCTATATCATGGCACCACAGCCACACAACAGCTGAACGTGTGGAGATGCGGAATGCAGCCATGTGCGAAGGATGCAAGTGACCCGTGAATGGGAATGTACACAACGACAAGTAAGGGGTGGATGTGCTGGACAGACATGGCTATGCAAACCACAGATATGTCCATGCAGACATCAACTGCTGGTGACTGGAGAGTAGTGTACAATCTCAAATGACTCCCTCGTGACCTAAATTTCCATTACAAATGTGAGATTAAATTCAACATGGGCTAAACAACAACAAAATTCAAAAGGAAATCTTTGTTTGTAAATGTAAACATTATTTAACTTCTTTGTTTTATCAAAATCTTTTACTTTCTTTTCATTTTTTTAAATTTAAAACCATTATTATAAACATATACAGACAAATATGCATGATTATTACATAAAATTTAAATACAAAACATTCTTAGAACAGTGACCCCTGAGTAGAAAAACAAGGCAAAAATTCATACATACAAATTCACACACATTCAACCTAATATACACTCATACTACATTCACTAATACATGTATCTGGAAAGTGGGAGGCAAAAGGTTGCACAGTCTCCGCGACCAGTTAGAATAACTGCGTGTAGCAGGGTCTGAGCAGCATTGGTCGACGCGCGTTTCGGTGGCTTAAAGAATGGTAGCACCACCTTCCTCAGGACCTTAGCCGAATATCAGAACAACACAAAAACGCCCAGGGGATTCTGGTAATGTCAATATCAAGGACTAACAGTGGAGAGAGCCACTGACAGACTCTATGTTGTGTGGCTGTATTCTTCGTTGGTATGACACTTTCTAAAATCCTCGTATATGCACTAAATGGAGTGTGTATACTTGAATTATATCAGCGGGATTAAATCTCCTTATAATGAAGGCTATTCGAATTAGTAAGTCAAAATAAAACGTTCTGTGCCGGTCAGCTTCATGAGTCTCTTATTATATATATTGTGAACTCGTCAAAGTCAGTGCCGGATGGCTCGTGACATATAGGCACAGAGTCGTCTGTGAGTCAGTAATGAAGGGACCAAACGGAGAACCCAGCGAGGAGAGTAGTGAACATTGGACGCAACCATGTCACCCCAGGCCGTGGGTCAGATCGCGGAAATGTCGCTCGCTGCATCCCCCCCTGTGTGCGTGAGCGTAGTGGGTTGGCCCGGAGTACGCCAGGCTTGCGCAGGGGTGTGGACAAAAACCCCGTGGCGCAGAGCGTGGTTCACTCCCGGAAAGGCCAACGTCACTGCCAGGGCGGCGCCTCACAGTCCGCCACGAGGCCGACGCCATGAGCAGCGGGGCCTGCGAGCCTGTGCGCCTGCTGCACCCCAGGACGCTGATTCCCAGACCAGGCCTGCCCGCACCAGCACTCCAAGGCCGCACTGCTCACCTGCCGACACCGTCGTGTGTCAAAGAGGGCCCACCACGTGTCGGTGATAGTTCCAAGACCCATGCCCGTGACCTTGGCGGCCTCCTCAGGCCATCGCTGTCCTCCGTGACACAGGCCCCCAGGGGTCCCCATTCGTTGACATACCCCACCGCTGCAGCCCGGCTACACTGCAGTCCAGCATGTCCCACATCTTGAACTGAGTCATCATTAATCAATGGCAGGGTCCATGCCAATGTATGCAGGGGGAGGACTGAGAGGGAGATGCGTCACAGTCCGGTGGTAACACGGATCACGGTTATGGAGGAGGTTAACCAGTAGCAAGGACTGACCTGGTGCCACTAACCCTGTGCGCCGTGAGTGACCGTCAGCCTCCGGCGGGACATCGTTGGTGTCTGAGCCTGTGGCCTGGGGGTTGTCATCAGCAGCGGGCAGGTACAGACTTGGTGTCTGGCATGAGTCTGTGGCATTCATACCTGCCATGTTGCCGGTCACAGCTGGCATGTGCCCTCTGCATCATGCCCTGGGGTACACCTCCAATTCTCCCCCGAGACACTCTGCGGAAGGCACCTCTGAGACATACGAGACCCTGCTCTGCCCTCATGACCCTACCCCAGTCTCCCACACGTCAGCGTCCCATGGCGGTGGGCCCGTGTCGGCCGATGTGCATCCGGGGCCACTAACCCTGTGCGACTCAAGTCATGCTCCCTTGTTGTTCTGACATCGCATTTCTGAGTGCCTGATGACTGTTGGAGTTGTTGCCAGCACCAGCTACTCCCTGAGGGCTGGCTTACACTCACCCCACACACAGCCAGCACAGGCGTCACTGCATCAGTGGGCCTGCCATCACATCATGCCGAACCAAGTATTGACTCTTTTCTCTCTGCACTGTCCCAGGTGATCAAGGATATGCACTCTGCCCTTGGATGATGACACCCCTCTGAGACCCGAACACACCCGCCCAGAGGCAGTACAATGCTGCCCACATAGGCACCAGGGGCATCGTTGAACGCACATTTGGCATGTTGAAGTCACGTTTCAGGTGCCTGGACGGCACAGGTGGGAAGCTCCTGTACAGCCCGAACATCGTGTGCAAGATGATCGTTGCATGTTGTGTGTTGCACAACATCTGTGTACGCACCAATGCCCCATGGATCCCAGTTCCAGAAGTACCGGACGATGATGGGGACGAGGGGGCAGGTGGCACACATCCCACTGCAGCTGCGGCAGGAATGGCCCATAGGAACACCATCATTAACAATTTCTTCTCATGAGAACGTCACATTGTGGCCGTCCCTGGCTATCATGGGACAGTACAAAATGTCCACAAGCACAGCATGTGTGAATAAAACATATTTGCAGGTTACAGGTTGTACTTGTACATTGTCATGTCACAGTTTCCTGCTGTGCCAGATGTGATTTGCCATGTTGTGCACATTTGCAGCACCAGTTGTGTCCTGTGTTCTGTTGTGGAGGTGTTGCTGTTTGTACCGGGATGTTGTCAATGTCGAGGTGAACTTATACTTATGTGCGTATGCTGCACGGTGGGTGATTCGCTCCTGCGGCTCTGATTTGTCTGCCACTGATCCCTTTCAGGCAGTGTGCCTGTCAGTTCTGTGCTTCCAGGGTGCTGAGATGTTGCAGACTTGGGTAACTTGTGCTCTTTGTCGAGTTGTGAGTCTTGGGCATGGTTTGTCCGCAGATGTGTCGTTGACGTTAGGGGTTGTTTGTGCAGGTAGTTGTGTCCGAGTGTGACCTGCTCCTTTTCGGGTGTTGTCTGCACTCAGCCACCTCAGTGTCGTGCCGTGTACATTGCCATGATGATAGGACTGCAGCCAAGCTACTGGTCATGTGGTGTCTCTTGCATTGTCAGTGTGGCTGATGTATGTGCATGTTTGCATGTTCGCACGTGGGCATGTGTTGGTTGTGTGACTGTTGATGTGTTGGGTGGGTGCCCCTTTGGGCACAGGCTGTTCCTGGGACTACTTGTGGTTTGTGTGTGTGCTGGAGTGTTCCCGTGGAATCAGGGACATGTTCCAGAGTCATTGTGGGTGTGCAGTGTGCCCTGATGGATTGTGCATGTGTGCCATTGTGCCCATCTCCACCCGTCCCCCCACTCCCAGGTCGCTACTCACCATGTTGATGTGATGTTGGGTCATGTTGGGCAGTGTCCAGATTACCAACTCATGTCACCGTCTCCAGACTGGTGAATGTGGCCACCATCTTCTCCATGTCATTCGGCTCCTGGTGTACTGCTGGCCCCCCTCCTCCGGGGTGCGTTGCTGCTTTCGTGTTGGCAGCGAGTTTCTGCTTGGTTTTGCCATTCACATCAGTCCAGCGCCTCTTGTGCTCTTCCATTGTCCTCCTCTGCCATGCGGCAGCAATCACATGGTCCGAGGTGGTGTGCCATCTTTGCCTCTTTGTTGCCAATGACACGTTGGAGGTGACGTACAGTTGGTGGTGGTGTTCTGTCTCATCCGTGGTGATCATTTGGTTTTCCTGTAGACTGTACCCCATCTTCCTCTTCCTCTTCTCATTGCCCTTCCACGTGCCCTGTATTCCTGGGTGTTCCTCTGTGGGGATTGTGGGGATCATGTTGTCCTCTGCATTCGGTCATGGTGCGTTCGTGGTCCTCCGTAGTTGATTTCGTTTGTGGTGGCATTTTCCGTATGCTGTTCTTGTGCTTTTTCCCGCATTACGCGTGGGTTTTGCTGGCCTCTCGCTACTTATCGCTGATTTCCTCATCGCGCTTTGGCCCATCGCATGTTTTTTCGCGTTGAGGTTTGTGTTTTTATCACAGTGATTGTATCGCGGACATTGGCCGCGTTTTCGGGGGACTATCGCATGGTACCACCGTGTTGTGAATTCCTGGTTGACAAGGGGTTATTTTCACGCAATAGGTTGCGATGTGTAAAGTTGCGTTAACATTTTTTGGAGATGTTTAGCACACGTTCTTGTGAATATACCCCAGAGACTTTGGAACGTCAGAGTAGGAATTCATCAGCATAGTAAAGGAAGATAAGACTTTCATCCAAAAGAGAGTGCACAAAAGTTCTCAAGTTGTTGTTAAGAGCAAAATGTTAAGAAGTCGCTAATAAGAGACACCTCAATTACATCCCTATCTTGCAACAATGTTCCCATACATTGGAGTCCAAAAATCTAAAAAATAAAAGAAGTGGTCAAGCAAACAAGCAAGCAGTCCCTGGCACCACAATGCACTGCTTTTTAGGAAGTTGTGTACATGTTATCAGGCAAATACGGTCCCTCACAGTACAAGAGAGCGCTGAACTGGGCTGACCCGTTATGTCATGTGTAATGTTCTGGTAATTACTGAATAATGTAATATCAGAAGTTGCAATGATGTTATCAATGATGTCTTAGAACATGTCATGAGTGATGTCATATATGAGATAATTGGCAGTGCATGGTGAGGACACAAGTCATAGTTACTTCAGTGCACGAGTTATGGTTACTTAACTATAAGTGGTGAATTTCAGTGGTTTTGTTCGTTTACACCAGTATGTTTTAACTGACATTTTCACCTAACTATAATGTCCCTCTAACCTCTGTTTTTTTCAATGAATTTCTAAGGTTTTTTTTTAGTGTAAAATAAAATGTCCATCGCAATGCGTGGCGTGGGGTTGGGTGCAGGGCCTGGCTTCGGCTGACTATGTGTAACAATATAAAGGGTGTAAGTAAGGCAAACCTGCTGGTTTTGTCAAAGGGTCAAAATACAAAAAGTGGTGGGCCTATTGGCTTTACCAAGGGTCAGCACATCAACGTCTATAAAGAAGACATATTTTCTTTGTCCAAAAGTCACCAATAACTATAATCAAATGTATATTTCATAAATTCACACATTGCAATGTGTAATAATAATGATTGTCTCAAAATATTTTTAATGAACCACCTAAAGAAAGCCACAAAGTGCAGCCATTGAACCAACCACATGGGGGCCCTGCACTCCATCTCAAAGCATACAGCTCCAGTTGGAGTGCTTTAAAAAATATAGTAAGCTCACCTGGGGTCATAAATTCAATGACCCAGGAGACTTATCGTTTTTTAATGTTGCTGGGGCGGGCGGGTGCACTTCCAGCAGCCCCAGCACAACATTAAGAAAAAAAAGGTTGGTGGTGCTTCTGCGCCTTTAGGGGCACCACCAGCAAACAAATATATTATTTAACAAAACCCTAGCGCATTATGGAGCGCTTCTGCAGGAGAAGTGAATAATAAATGAGTGACTCCTGTTGCTCATGTGTTATTCATTTTCGATTTTTTTTAAAAACTGTTTGAGTCCACCGGTGCCCATCCGAGGCACCTACATCATGTTATCTCATTGGAAGCAATGAGCACGAAGGCACCCGTGTCCCCTGCTAGCGCGCCCAGCCACCACTGCGGTCGGAGACAGTCATTTTAAAAATATTTTTTCAGTGGGTGACCTGCTGCTCATGCAGGGCACCCACATGCACGACCCTGTGGGGTGAGCCTCAAGGCACCCACCACCTCTTCAGGCTCCCGGCCAACACCATACTTGGTGTCATACTTGGAGCCGACTCCATTACTTTGCTCCCGCCTGGGCGGTAGCAAAGTTCAGTTCCCTGACTGGGAGAGTAAGGGAAGGATATGCATGTACTATTCCGAACTCTCCTGGCCTGGGAACTCGGGGGATGGGTTCCCTGGGACACTGCAATGTATCGAGCCACAGGGGATGGGGCTCCCGGGACCGATCATTGGCTCTGAAAAGGAGGCTGCATGCCCCCTGCCCTTATTTGAATTACCGATCCCGGGGTCTGTCAAAGGCTTTGGGTGGGGCCCGCCCGCCCCTCTCCTTAACAATAATATATTGGCCCTGGTGCATGTCCCCCCCAAAATATGTATGTGCTGCCACACCATGCCCTTAAGGGGGTTTGTTAAAAAAGACAGGAGACCACCAGAGTATTGGTGCAGCAGATCCTCTGTGCTGTTTAAAAAAAAAGGATCTCCATTTTTGGCCTCAGGATATAGTAGGACCTGCCCACAAGGTCTAGGGTGGCAGGGTAACCCTACAGAGTCCCCCATATTTTATAAACTTTTTTCAGAGAACGGGGGACAGAGTACCCGAGTCCAAAAATGACTGCCACCACATCTTTGTTGATGTGGTGGCAGCCAGTCAGATCTTATCTACAGATGTGCAAGCTCTGCAGATCCTCCGCAGTGTGTAATATACAAAGTTTTTGACCTTAATTTATCAAAAGCTGCTTAAAGGATTTACATTAAATTACAAAAAGCACGGGGAATGTTGGTCACCCATGCAGGATTGGGTGCCTTCGAGGGGCATTTTATGTTTCTTTACTAACTTTGGTGAAAAAGAAAAGTTTGTTCACTTTGGCTTCTTTCATTGAAAGTTCATTGCGATTCCCCATGTTAATTCCTATAGAAAAGTTTGCTCTCCAGTACAGGAAAAACACCTGAACCGAATTACACCAAATTTGCCAAATAGTTAGAACTTTACTCAGAACGCATGCTTTTTGTGATTTGGTGTAAACTCATTTAGCTTTTTTTGAGAAATTAGCATTTAAAAAGAGGCTTAGTTTAGGCCTGAAGGGGTTAACACTCAGAAATGTTTTTAACTAAAAGTCTGGCCGTCCTGGTGGATATAGGCAAGGGTTCTGTGGCCAACCCCTGCTGCTAATGAGCAAATGTTGTGTGCAGCGGGATTGACTGCACTTAGGGGGCTCTGCACAGGGTCTGGTCAAAGGCTAACCCCTGCGGCCATCTCATACTGAACACAATTGAAGGCCATATGCAGCAGAGTTGGTTGTAATCCAGTCTCTGTGGCCAACCCTCATGGCACATAGCCTACTAATGCGCATTGCAGGGTTGGCTACATGCAGGGTTTGGGTGCATGTGCACCCAACTACTGCTGCACACTGCCGACCTGTGAGATGCATGTCCTTATTTAATTAGTGTAGGAAATTAGGTTACTGGTTGAGGGGGATGAAGGCCAACTTAAGGAGATAACACAATTCTTGCCAGGGTGAAACACAAGCAAACCCCAAGTTAACCTGTTCTCAACCCTCAAGTAGCTTGGCTGAAAAGCGGCCAGGCTTAAATTATAGGTAATGTATAAAGTATTTATGCAGCACACAAACATTAATAAAGTGGAAACACAACACAAGCAAAATCTCACACCAATTTAGAACAATAGAGTAAACTTTAATAAATAATTTCACACCAAAATGACAAAAATCTAATCAGTAGAACCAGAGATATAAAACTTTAAAGATTTCGGTAAAAATAGTGCTTACAAGCACAAAGTGCCAACTGTGGTTATCTGGTTGTGCAGGACATGGACAAAGACACAAGTTCAGGCTGACTATGATGGTGCGTGGGCTGGATACAGGGTCCCAGTTAGGCCCGCTGAACAAAGTACCTTAAATCCTGGTTGCGGAGTGTTGCGAGGACCTGCGTCAAGGATGCTCAGCAAAGCAGCGGTTCAGAGGAGCTGTGGGGGTAAAATGTGAGATCCTGCGTCGAGGATGCAGCGCCATTCAGAAGAGCTGTGGGGCTGCAATGCAAGGTCTTGCATCTAGATACATCATCCAGAGGAGGTTCCAGGGAGCTGTGGGGGGCGATGTGAGGTCCTGCGTCAAGATGCGCGCCAGTGGCAGTTCCAATGAGCTGCTGGGTGGTGCATTGCACTGCATCGGTTCTGCTAGGACCACAGCTCAGCTGGCAGAGCACCTTCGGGCCTACTTCCAAGGGTCCAGCACAGGGTGGCAACACTTGGGGGGAAGGACTGACAACACACATGGGGATATTCACAAGAACGTGCGCTAAACACCTCCAAAAAATGTTAACGCAACTTTACACATCGCAGTCTATCGCGGGAAAATAACCCTGTGTTAACGTGGAATTCACAACACAGCGGTACCATGCGATAGTCTCCCGAAAACGCGGACAATGTCCGCGATACAACAACCACGACGGTGATAAAAACCCAAACCCCAACGCAAAAAAACATACGATGTGCCAACCCACGATGAGGAAGTCAGCGATAAGCAGCGCCAGGCCTGCCATACACCCACGGCAGGCGGGAAAATCACTACAAAAGTAGAAAAAACACACAAACACAAAATGACCAACACCGAAGCACCATGGAGGCAGCCGGAGCAGGCGCAGAGGACGAGCGGAACCCTCAAGCACCCCGGACGACCAGCCTGGGACCTCGGGGACAGGGAAGGGCAAGGACAAGAAGAAGAGGGAGACGAAGTTCAGTCCGCAGGAGAATAGAATCCTGGTCACGGAGGTGATAGAACAACATCAACAACTGTTCGTCACCTCCAATGTGTCATTGGGCACCAAAAATGGAATATGGCGGTCCATCGTGGACAAGGTGAATGCCGTCAGAGAGCACAAGAGGTCAATGGACGAGGTCAAGAGGCGATGGATTGACATCAAGCGCAAAACCAAGGAGAAACTCGCAGGCAACCAGAAAGCAGCAATGCAGACTGGAGGTGGGAGCCCAACGCCACAGCTGGAGCTTGATGACATGGAGGAGCTGGTGTCGACAGTCATCAGTGTGGAGACCGTGGCAGGAGTCAGGGCACCGGACACTGCTCGACATGACACAACACAACAGCAACAGGGTGAGTAACCACCAGGTACTGGGGGGACGGGGGGAGATGGCCACAATGGCACACATGCACAACAAGCAGAGCACAGTGCACACCCACAATGACTCTGGATCATGGCCCTGATCTACAGACTGTCACAATGTACATTGCCATGCTGTCTGAATGTGAACATGTACCATGCGGCTACATACATGTGGACACATTGTAACACAGCATCTCCCCTTCACATTGCAGGGGCACCGTCAACACCTCCTGCAGAGCAGTCCCAGCCACTCTTCACTGATGATGAGGAGGACACCACCAGCATCGACACCCAAGCCCTCCAAGACATCATTGAACTCATCCGTCAATCACCTCCAGGACCAGGGCAGCCCAGCTGCAGGAGACCCCACTCACTCCACAAACCACCCAGCAGGAGGCACCGACAACCCCGGCTGTCTCCCAAGACCCCCCCGAACAACACATGGCCTTCCAACGCCGTGTGTTGGAGGGCCAGAGGGAGATGGCTGAGCAGGTGCGGGTGGGGTTCAACCTCATGGCTACCAAACTTGACGCCATCCATGGGTGTCTGAGTCCCATCAGGGACCACCTCCAGTCCCTAACGGACACCCACACGCCGCTCCATGGTCTCCAACGAGCCCTGGCTGACATCGCTGGAGTCATGACTCGGAGACAAGAACACCTGTCCGCTCAGAGTGGCTCCAGCAATCTCAGCCGTGAGCTGGCACACATGCGGAGGCTCATGGAGGACATGGTGCAGATGGAGGCTGAAAGGATTGCAGCCACCGCTGCACATCAGCAAAATGTAGCTGGGATCTACCATGCCCTGCATGTCCTCATCATGGCATTGCTGCCACAAGGCGTGGCGCAGATGAATGCTGCTGCCCCTACACCATCCACATCTCCGCCGCTGGTGTGTCAGTGCCTCACATTGCGGCAGGCATTTCCACTCCGGCACCTGATGTGTCACTGCCACACAGTGCGGCCGACAATCCACCTCCGGCCCCTGATGTGTCAGTGGCACACAGTGCCGCAGCCGGAATTACACCACCCACAGGTGGGGCAGAGCACACATACGAGGACGAGGACGTGGATTGGCTTGAGATCAGAAGGACGCACTAGCATTCATGTCCGCCACCTGGCCTGTTGCTGCTTGGTGCCGCACATCACCCCATGACCTTCCACTGACCCCCGATACACTCTGCTGCACTCACCTTGGTCCGCGACATGGACTGCCATATCCTGTTTGGTGACCAATGACACGGCGACCAGACTGCAGACTGTACCCTTCCTCTTCCGCTGTACTTGTCATTCCCTGATGGACTCTGGCTGGCCCTCCACGGGCCCATATTGTGAAGTGGGGTTGGCATGGCCCTGTACTGCTCCAGCTGCAAAACTCCACTGGATGTGCATTAAACATTCAGAATCGCACTACTGTGTCATGTCTTTCATCATTCATGTATGAATGTGTGGTTGAATGTAGGGTCAGTGATTCCCCCTAACATCAATGATGCTCATCTAGTGGGATCCCAGTCACAGTGTGCTACATTGCCGATTGAGTTCCGGGTGCCGTAGACACTACAACAGGGACACACGCATTAGTCACTTCCTTGTCCGGACATGGACTGAACCACGCCCAGAGCCCCCGAGTCATTGTTGCAAGCCCTGCACTGGTCCGGCGTATGCCAGGCCAGACCACTCCACTTATGTTCTGAGGGGGGGCCACATAGCAAGAAGTCGCAGGTTTACACGCTAGTGGTCTGCAGGTCGCTGGTCTAGTTGTCGGCATGTCACGGCCACTCCCTGAGGGCAGGTTTGCACACACACAACACCCATCCGGCACAGGCGTCACAGGCCATGTGACCCCGCCAATATAAGGGGCCGACAACGTCACATTCCCCACTGCCAGTGGTGACTGGATGACAGACGTTCCACGATTCTCAATCATAAAGGGCCCATGATTTGTTGCGCACAGGGTTAGTGGCACCCGGAGCCATGCAGCCGTCACGGGCCTACCACCACGTGGCGCTGACTGGGGTTGCACAGGGTTAGTGGCACCCGAAGCCTTGCGGCCGTCACGTGCCTACCACCACGTGGCGCTGACTGGGGTTGCACAGGGTTAGTGGCACCAAAATTGCTGAGTGGGTGTGCGGCCTGCGATGATGACGTGTGCACTGATGTTGTCTCTGCCATTGATGCCTCAGGACTCAGCGTCATGTGTGTGACCTGCTGGGCCGCGGTGCGGGTCCGCATGATGTGGAGCATGCCATGGTGGCGGGACCTGGGCCTGGAGCTTGCACGGGCACGTGGTGTGCCCACTGGTGGACACACCGTTGGCGGCAGGTGAGCAGTGGGGCCTGGGTGCGCAAGGACGAACAGCCAGCGCTGGCCGGCGGGAGGGGCTAGGGTGCGGCTGCATGTGTGCGCAGGGGCGGACAGGCGTTGTTGCCGTGTGCAGTGAGATGGACTCTGCCATGATTGACTCTGGCCTCGATTACAGATTGCAGACATGGTGGTTTGCAGTGTATACCGGCACGTGGTTGGAGACACACCAGTGGCAGCAGGTGAGCAGTGGTGCCTGGGTGCACAGGGGCGGCAGTGTCCCTCCTTCTCCCTCTCTCTCTCTCTCCCTTCCTTTACCTCTCTCTCTCTCTCTCTCCCTTCCTTTCCTTCTCTCTCTTTCTCTCTCTGCCTTTCTTTCCTTCTCTGTTTCTCTGTGTCTCACTCCTTTGATGTGGGCATGACACACGTTCTGATTTTGTGCTTTATTTTCCAGGCTGTGACATCAAGATTGTCCCGGACGGACCCGACAGGAGTCTTCCGCATTGGTGTTTTGTGTTGTATTCAATAAAGTTTTTGGTTGTTACTTCAATGATGAGTGACTGTTTCTCGTTCTTCTGACCACACATGTGTTTCTTGTTGTCATTGTCCGACATCATGCGCTTTTTGTGGCTCTTGTGTCGTGCACGGTATGTGTTTGTCCCGGGTGGGGGGGCCTGGGATTGGTGGCGGTGGGTGTTGTGGCCCTCATGGGTCTCCGAGCTGCATGATCATTGTCTCCATGGCATCTGTGGGTCTTCAGATGTGGCTCTGGGCTGGGCTCCCTTTCATACTGCAGGTAGTCGTCCTGCTTAACACCAGCAGAAGGCAGGTGTTAAATCCCTGCTGCTACCGCGGCTTATCGCCTGTTTTTGGTTCGCATCGCAGATCTGGCCGTTCGTTGTGAATGTGGTGTAGTGGTGTTTTCGTGTGTTTTTGCACGGGAACGCCTACTCTGCATCTCATTAGGGTTAGTTGGTGGTGTCACCCGTGGAGGTAAATTTTGCGGCAGTTATCGCGGGAATACTTGCATTGTCTGCAGTTTGCACCCGCTTGTGAATGGGGCGTTAAATCTATCTCCACTTTTGATGCGTTAAGGTGGCGATAACTCGGCGATAAGTCCTTGTGAATATGCCCCACAGAGTCAAGGTGCAGGGTGGAAGGTGGTTAGAGCCTTTTCTGTCCCTGAGGCTCCGATCAGAAGGCCAACCAACTACCTCTTGGAGCCACTCTGGTAGTCATGGGTTCAAGATGCAGGTCCAATCCTTCTCACTCAAGCAGCTTCGCAGGAGAGTAAGAGGGCCGCAAAGTAGCAGAACAGCACAGCAATCTTTTTTCTGAGTCTTCCACAGGTCCAGATGTGTACTGAACAATTGGGTCTGAGGGTCCACGGTCCACTCTTCTTCTTCTTAGTGGGAGAAACATCTAGAGTCCACCCCAAAGGGGTCTCTGGAATTTCCTGCCTCACTGCCCCAGCTTGTCTAGTGGCACAAAAGACTAGTCTGAAACCCTTTGTGATTGTGCTGAGGTAGAGTCTTTGTGATGTGCAAGTGTTATTTGTGACAGGTCCACCCCCTCATCAAGTCAGAGATAGCCTATTCTGCCAACACCTATTACCCCTTTGTCTCACTGTCTGGAGTAATACACAAAGAACAACTGCCAGCTACACCAGTCTTGTAACCCAGGATACAAGCTGCAGGCACCAAATGGTTGGGACAAAAAATGCCAACTTTCTAAACGTATCATTTTCAGAATTGTGACCTAAAATCTGACTTTAACATTAAAGAGGTGTTAAAATTAAAATTCTTTAGACTCCAAGCTCAACATTCCGACCTGCTCTCAATTGAAAGTTATCACTTATTAAATGTAATATGGTAACCCAATGTTATCCTATGGGAGAGGTAGGCCTGCATTAGTGAAAAACGAATGCAAGAGTTTTTCACCACCAGGACATGTAAAAGTTAAATGTTAATGTACAACTTTTTAAATACACTGCACCCTGTCCTCTGGGCTGTTTAGTAAGCCTGGGTGGTGAACTCTGCTCCGTTTGTGGAGTTTGTGAAGTTTTCCGCACTCAACGGAGCTCGCATAGTTCCAAAAAACTCTGCTCTGCGAAAATCCAATGCTAGACCGCTTCCCAGCGAGATTTCTCAACGCGGGCGGTTGCGGATGGTCGCTACCGCTTGCATTCAGAAACCTTCCTTTCGCGTTGAGGAAGCTGCAGCTCGAGTAGAACTTATACTCGAGCGGCAGAAAGAAGCAGCACCCTTTTGCACTGTGCGAGATGCCGCTCGTGCTGATTTTTCAGGGGGGGGGGGAAATGCCCGGCACTAAAAATCACTGCAAACGGCACGAGGTAACCAACTCTGCCGCTCGCGGAACTCCGCGTAGCATGGCGGAGTTTTCACGCAAACTTCGCCCAGGCTTTCTGTTTAGGGCCAACTTATGCATTGAAAAGGAAGGTTTGGGTCTGGCAAAAGGTTTATTTTATCAGGTTGAAATGGTAGCGTAAAACTGCACACTCAGACTGCAATGGCAGGCCGGAGACATGTTTAAAAGGCTACTTAAGTGGGCATCACCATCAGTGCTGCGGGACCACTAGTAACATTTAACTTACATGTCCTGGGTACATGTACTACCACTTTATTAGGGACTTACAAGAAAATTAAATGTGCCCATTGCGTGTAAGCCAATTTTACCATGTTTAAGGGAGAGAGCACAAGCACTTTAGCACTGAGTACTAAAAGCCAACTAAAATGGGTTCAAAACACAGTAATATAAAGGCAGAAAGTTTGGGGATTACTCTGCCGATAGGGCTAAGCCCAACAATTAGTATATCAACACTAAGGGCCCTATTATGATGTCGGTCGGAAAGCCTCTGACCTGCGGTTGGAGGCTTTCCGGCCAACATCTCCAGTTTCACTTTCGACCAGCGTATTACAATGATGGCGAATGGAAGTAAAACCAGCCAGTCATTCCGGCTGGCTTCAAACGGGCTCAAGGAGCCCGTTGTCCAGTTGGAACCGGCACATAATCCCTTAAGGACGGCGTTTCCGCCGTCGAGATTACGATGCCGGTTTCCCACATGCTTTCCATGTCGGGCTTTCCGACATGGAAAGCCTGTCGCAAAGCGACTTTGGGGGCCTTTAGCAGGGTCCCCTTCTCCCGGTGGCCTCTGGTTGGGGGCCGAGGGGGCACCTATGGTGCCCCCCTGTTAATCCCTTCAGCGGGTGGCAGGCACTGTGAGGTGCCTGCCACCCGGTGCAGGGATTAACAGAAACTCCCATTTTCCCATGGGAGCATGTGCTGCGGCTGGTTTACGGCCACAGCACATGCACCCATAGAGAAATGGGAATATGCGACCGCACCATGTGTGGTCATATTGTAATAGCGGTGTTGGGACCGCCGACCGGAGGTCGGTCGGTCCCGAGAACGCAACGGTGTCCCTGACATCGTAATGATGCCCTTAGTGTCAGACATAACAAGCAACATTAAGATGTTTTTCTATTTTGAACCAGTAATATCGGACTTAAAAAAAATCCTGTGTTTTTATATTTAATTTTTTCAATAGTTATTTTCATTTTGGGCATACACCAAAACAGGGGAAAAACAAGGACTGAAAAATTGGATCTAAAATAAAAAATATATATATATTTGTGGCATGTGGCCTGATAGGTGACCAACAGGTTTATTCTTGCTGAGGCCCTATGTAAAACCAGAGAACCAATCTTGCTACAAGCAGTGCAGTACATGCCCATGCATTGAGATGTTTGTGCATGCCACTGGTGCCAAAACTATTTCTTTTCAGTACCTCTACTGAACTCCTGGTTGCAGAACTTACGTGTTACAGTTTTTGCTGATAATCTTTTCTCCAGTAACTTGAAAGCATTCCCATACCATTCAGGGCGGATCCTAATGTCTCCCTCCTGGTCCTCCACGTTCTGAGGTAGATGGGGTTTTCTCCTACAGAAGACATTTTTCAATAAAATTCCCCAAAAGGAAGAACTATATAAAAAAAAAAATCAAAGTACAGGGTTCAGTTGTTCTGTACTGAAGGAAGACCAGATCCAAAATGACTGCCAAAAGTGAGTAGTGACTTCAAGGTGCAACAAAACGGTGGGGGATCTACGCAAGCTTCACCTCCCTGGACTCCCCCGGGTGTCTAGTTTTCAGAACTGTCTGGGTTTGGTAGGTTACCCTTGATGGCCGCCGAGCCCGGGACCAGAAACACAGGTGACTGCCTTGCAAAACCAGGTCGGTTTGTGATCAATACATTTGATGCCTCCGCAATACGTTTTGGGCCCTTCCCCTGTCACGGGCACTTGGTCCACCCACACAGGTGAGGTAGCATTTTTATTCGGAGACCTGTGGAATTGCTGGGTGGTAGGAAGTTTGTGACGTCCTGGTGATCCCACAGCTTTCCCACACAGAAGTATGAGGAAAAAGTGTACTTTTTTAGATAAATTTGAGGTTTGGAGGGGATTCTGGGTAAGAAAACTTTGAGGAAGCCACACCTCCTTGGACTCCCTCAGGTATCTAGTTTTCAGAACTGTCTGTGTTTGGTAGGTTTGCCTAGATGGCCACGAGCCCGGGACAAAAAACGCCGATTGGATGAAGATCAGCCGACTAAAACTGAACACGGACAAGACAGAGGTCCTCATCCTCGGCTCCAACCCCTCAGCCTGGGACGACTCCTGGTGGCCAACGATACTGGGAGCAGCCCCGACACCCACCGACCACGCACGCAACCTGGGAGTCATCCTCGACTCAACGCTCTCCATGGCCAAGCAAGTCAACGCAGTCTCCTCCTCCTGCTTCAACACCCTCCGCATGCTTCGCAAGATCTACAGGTGGATCCCGACAGATACAAGAAGAACAGTCACCCAGGCCCTCGTCAGTAGCAGACTTGACTATGGGAACGCCCTCTACGCGGGAGCCCCGGCCAAGCTCATCAAGCGACTGCAACGCATACAAAACGCCTCCGCACGCCTGATCCTCGATGTACCATGCCACAGCCACATCACCCCCCACCTGAGGAACCTGCACTGGCTCCCCGTCGACAGGAGAATCTCCTTCAAACTCCTCATCCACGCACACAAGGCACTCCACAAGACTGGCCCAGCCTACCTCAACAGACGACTCCTCTTCTACGTCCCCAACCGCCAGCTCCGCTCCGCCGACCTCTCCCTCGCCACCGTCCCTCGCATTCGAAGAACAACCACCGGCGGCAGATCCTTCTCCCACCTCGCCGCCAAGACCTGGAACACCCTTCCACTTACGACAGACCCAAGACCTGCTGACCTTCAGGAGGCTACTCAAGACCTGGTTGTTCGACCAGTAGTAGCACCCCCCCTTTTTTTCTCCCCAGCGCCTTGAGACCCTCGCAGGTAAGTAGTGCGCTCTACAAATTCTGTGATTGATTGATTGAGGTGCCCTCTTGCAAAACCCGGTTGTTTTGAGATAATTTTGATGTTTCCAAAATACGTTTTGAGCCCTTTCCTGTCGTGAGCACTTGGCCCACCCACACAGGCGAGGTAGCATTTTTATCAGGAGAGCTGGGGGAACACTGGGTGGTAGGAAATTTGTGGTTTCTTTCTCATTCTGGAAGATTATGGCACAGTAATGCAATGAAAATGGGTGAGTTTAGTCACATTTTGAGGTTTGCAGGGCATTGTGGGTAAGACAACTTGTTGGGATCCACGGGAGGCACACAACCTTGTACTTTCCTGGGTGTTTAGTTTACAAAAATATCTAGAGTTAGTAGATTTTCTCAAGAGACAATGTACTCCTTGGCAGAGAAGGACAGAAAAGACTAATATTACTGCACAACGATCTATTCCTCAAGTATGCACACATACTGGTTGGATTTGGCATGAGAGTGAGTGAAAGGTTCAAAATGTATATTTTATAGGCCTGGGCGGAATTCATAGAGTTCTACTATGCAGAACTCCACAAAGTGCAAAAAAACAAGCGTCAGAGTTTGGTAAGTCACACTGCTTGCACAGATTTTTAGCATCGAGTTTGTCCTGTGCTGTAAAATTACACCACAGATGAATGGCACCACATGTGAATGGCACCACACGCAGTGCAAAAGGGAGCTACTTCTTTCTGCCACTCGAGCTGCAGCTTCCTCAACGTGAGAGGCAGGTTTCTCAACGCGAGCGGTAGCGATCTGCTGCAACCGCCCGCATTGGGAAATCTCACCGGGAGGTGGTCTAGCATACGATTTTCTTCGCTCACCAATTTAAAGCTGGCGAGCCATGCGAGAAGGAAAACTCCGCTCCATGCTGCTACACAGAGTATTTCGGAACTCCGCATTCTACGCAGAGCGGGAAACACTCTGCAAACTCCACAAGCGGAGCGGAATTTTAAGCCCAGGCCTAATATTTTTTTAAGAGAATAAAGATAGTGATATCTAGGGTCATAGGTCCTTCATGAATAATCGCAAAAAATGACAAGATCGTGCAGGGAAATGGAGAGCACTGATTGGCTGCCAACAGTCCCCCCCAAAAAAACATGAACAAAAACGAAAGGGGGCAAGTTAGGAATACCCTAACCTCCAAGCCTTGGTCTTGGGGTCCCCTAGGGCCCCTCTATAAAAGCATTTTTTTTTTTAAATTGCCACAAATTTCCATTAAAAAAGTGCAGGCTCCTGCCCTTGTTTTGGAAATAGCCCTTGGGTTGGACAGGTCCCGGTGCTAGCACATATATATATGGCCATTAAAGGAAGTGGGTGCACCGCCCCCCTCCTTGGGCATTTTTATGCCCCGAGGACCAACACCTCCGCGGGGTTTATGTTTGTATTATGGGGGCTGCACTGATCCCTCCCCAGGGACTGCCACCTCTCTGAGGCTAACTACCATGAAATCTGGGGGCTTCGCACCCCCCAAGCCCCAGGGAATTCCACCCCCCTGGGGATAAATTGAGCATAATGGTGGGACCTCGAAGACCCACCTCCGGCCCGGGGACTGGCACCTCCCCAGAGCTAACTACCAAGAAATCTGGGAGACCTCGCACACCTTGTGCCCCGGGGACTGCCACCTCCCCGGGGCTAAATTGATCATAATGAGGGTGCCTCAAAGACAACCCCGCCCCAGGGACCACCACCTCCCTGGGGCCAAATTAACATTGAGACCTCATCAGAGGTCCAGTTCCCTTTCTCAACCACTCTGCAAAGGGGCCTCCTGGCGCACTACTGGTTCGGGGATGATGTCCCCATGGCTGCTGAGGGTCGTTGGGAGCCAAGAACCTCTATTGTTGCCACAAGTAAGTCCCTCACAGAGGGATTGTTCAACCTCAGAGGCCCGCCCCCTTTCTCAACCACACTGCAAAGGGGCCTCCTGGTGCACTATTGGTTGGGGTATAAAGTCCTCCTGGTGGCTGAGGGTCACTGGGGGACAAGAACCCCTATTGTTGCCCCAAGTAAGTCCCCCACAGTGGGATTGTCAAACCTTGTCAGAGGCCCGCCCCGTTCCTCAACTACTCTGCAAAGGGGCCTCCTGCTGCACTACTGGTTGGGGATGAAATCCCCTTAGCTGCTGAGGGTCGTTGGGGGCCAAGAACCCCTTTTGTTGGCACAAGTCCCCCCACAGCAGGATTGCTCAGACCTCATCGCAGGCCCCGCCCCCTTTCTCAAGCACTCCGCAAAGGGGCCTCCTTTCACACTACTGGTTGTGGGATGAAGTCCCCTTGGCTGCTGACTGTTGTTGGGAGCCAAGAACCCCCTATTGTTGCCACAAGGAAGTCCCCCACAGCGGGATTGCTCAGACCTCATCGGAGGCATTACTCCTTTTCTCAACTACTCTGCAAAGGGGCCTCCTCGCGCACTACTGGCTGGGGGATGAAGTCTAGAGGTGAGTGCGCCGGTAACATCCGTTCCGCTGGTGGTTGGCAGAATTTTTGCTGAACTCCGCGTTTTAAGCAGAGTGGAGTGGTAAAACTCCACAAACTCTGCCGGTCAAGTGGAATTTACCACCCACCCCTATCAGAGACTCACATACCCAGTCACAGACCCACTCATACACCCACTTATAGCCCCACTCATACTCTCTCACACCCACTTATAAACCTACTCCTACACCCTCGGTTGGTTTACAATCCGCCTGACCGATTACGACGTTCGCGGTCAGAATGCAAACAGCGCGGTCATTCCAAATCGGTTCCGGCTGGCTGTCGGAGAATTTGTGTCGGTCGGAACCGCATCGTACACCTCTATGGATAGAATTTCCGACCTCACGATTACGATGTCGATTTCCAACAGCCTTTCTGAGTCGGCCTGTCCGACATGAAAAGGCTGTTGGAAAGTGACTTTGGGGGGCCTTAGCAGGGCCCCCTTCATCCTGAGGCCTCTGGTTGGGGGCCGAGGGGGTACCTAAGGGACCCCCTGTAAAACCCTGCACTGTGTGGCTGGCACAATGGGGTACCTGCGACAGGGTGCAGGGATTTCCGAACACCGCCGATTTCCCCATAGGAGCCTGTGTTACGGCCGGTTGTCGGGCTGAACACAGACTCCCATAGGAAATAATGGGACTACGACCAAACAGTGTTCGGTAGCATCGTAATCGGGTGGGCGGAACTGCTGACCGTGAGAAGGTTGGTCCCAATTCCGAGAATGTTTGGGCGGAAAGTTTCCGCACAACATCATTTTCGGCCCCTCAGTGTCAAAGGTTAGTGGTTACAGTTAGGAAATAAAAATTTTAAAAACCTTATAAATTCATTTAAAAACCAAAGGTTACAGGGACGTTATATTTAGGAAATAGAATAAAAAACCTTAGTAATTCACTGAAAAAAAACAACGGTTAAAGGGACATTATAGTTAGACTCAGATTTTTCTTGCATAAAACTGTGAAATTCAGCAGTTGCACCTCTTGTGACCTCACATATTACATCACTCATGACATGGTCAGTGACATCACTGATAACATCTCAAATAACATCATCCAGAGAACCACTCACACATTCAGTCACCCACACAACCACTCATACACTCACTCACACACCCATACAACCACTCACACATCCACTCACTCATCCATAGAGTCACTCACACATCCCCTCATACCCCATACAATCTCTCATATACCCACCCACACAACCACTCACATACCCATTCATAGACTCAGACAAATATTTATATTACCACTCACTTATCCATAGAGCCACTCACATACCCACTCACTCACTCATGGAGCCTGATCATACAACCAGTCACTCACTCATACAGCCACTCATATAGCCACACACTCACCCATACAGCTACTGACACACCCAGTTATTAACCTATACACCCACTCGCACACTCACTCACTCAACCATACAGCCCCTCAACAGAGCCCCTGAGTCACCCATACTACCACTCACACACTCACACAACCACTTACATTCCCATTCACACATACATACAACCACTCACACATCCACTCACTCACCCATTCAGCGAATCCCACAGACACTCACTCTTCCATATAGCCACTCACACATCAACTCATTAAACCAAAAGCTCTCTCAGCCACTTACTCACCCATACAGCCACATACCCAGTCACTCACTCATACAGCCATTCATACACCCACTCACTCACCCATACATTCACTGACATACCCACTCACCAACCCATACAGCTGCTCACACAGCCACTGACTCACCCATCCATACAGCCACTGACACACCCACTCACTCACCAATACAGTCACTCACACAGTCACTAAATCACCCGCACAGCTACTCAGACACCCACTTATATACCCATTCAGCCACTCACACACCCACTCACACACCTGTACAGTCACTCAGACACCCACTCACGCACAGCAACTCACAAACTATGTTAAAAAGGATTCACTCATTAGTAGTACACAAAGTGTACTAATTTAACTTTTGTGGTACCTTAGTATATGTGTTTAACATACAAAAACTTTTAGAAAACACCCACAATCACTGGCTGATGTCATCAGTGATGTCACTGACCATGTCATGAGTAAGCCTGGGCAAAGTTTGAGGGGTTCTGCTACGCGGAACTCAGCGAAGTGCAAAAAAAAACTCTGCAGCGCTACGCAGAGCTCCGCAAGCGGCGGAGTGATTTGGATAAATGCTGTTCGCGGTGATTTTCAGTGCCAGGTGCTTGTCTGCACTGTGCAATCATTGTGAGCAGCACCATGCACAGCGCAAGTGGACACTGCTTCCTTTCTGCCACTCGAGTAGATTTTTACTCGAGCTGCAGCTTTCTCAACGCGAACGGACAGTTTCTCTATGCGAGCGGTGGCAAGCATATGCGACCACTCGCAATGAGAAATCTGACCGCCTGCGTTGAGATATCTTGCCGGTAGGTTGATTTTCCACGCTTGCGCTCACCAACTTGATGTTGACAATCGCAAATGAGTAAAAATCTCGCCGAGAGGTGGATTTTCCTCGCTTGCGTTCACCAACTTGACGTTGACGAACGCAAGCGAGGGAAAAAACTCTGCTCTGAGTTTTTCGGAACACCGCGAGCTCCGCGTAACGCGAAGTGCGGAAATCTCTGCAAACTCCACGAGCGGAGTGGAGTTCACCGCCCAGACTTAGTTGATGCAGTGTTGAGGAGTAAAACCACAACTCCTCAAAAGCTGTTGAAACAAAAGAGATGACGTACTCCGAGGAATTCAATCCAAAGGCTTATTTAATTGCTTCAATTCAGTAATAGCGCAGTACTCCACCAACACATTTTGACACTATGGTCTTTATCATGGTTAGTGAGTTCTATTTCCATTTTGCATTTTATACTCTTTAATTAGCATTGAATTAATAGTGCATTGTGGGATATGTTGTGCATTATTTAGAAATTTAAGGCTAAGTGCCTGGGTTGTTTCCATTTTATGAGGCGCCACTTAATATACAAACACATGGCTACCCAATAACAATCTAACATTGAGGCAAACAGTCTTGCTATGTTTTGTTGCATGTAAGGCATTGTGTGCTGCTCGTGATCACACTTTCATTTCTGTACAGTGGATATCCACATTTGTATTACAGACTAGTAGTGGCTAAGCGCCTCTCTTTTTCCTCCATTCCCATATTACAAGCCCTAAAACTTAAAAATTGTAATCAGCTCATAAACACATAGGGCCCGATTTCGATGTCGGAGGGACCTGAGTCCGTCCGACATCGATCTTGAACTAGGACCGACTGACCCAAACCACCAATTAGGATGCAACCGAACACTGTTCAGTCGCAATCCTATTCTTTACAATGGGAGCATGCATTCCGACCGGAATGCATGCTCTCATTGTAAAGAGCTGAGGTGCAGTTCATCCCTGCACCCTGTGGCAGGCACCTCAAGGTGCCTGCCAGTCGGTGCAGGGATCAACAGGGGGGCACCAAAGTGCCCCCTAGGCTGCCATCTGGAGGTCTTGCACCCTTAGAGGCCCTGCTGGTGGCTCCCAAAGTCGGATTCCCACAGCCTTCTGTGTCAGAGAGGCCGGCACAGAAAGGCTATAGGAATCTGCCATCGTAATCCCTCGGGCGGAGAAAGCCGCCCTTGGGATTACAGGCCCCTTTCCGAATGGCAGATGGTCGTAAGCCATTTGGAAATCCTGTTTGGATTAATTTCCAACCAACTGCATCAAAATGGGTGGGCCGGAAACTAATCCAAACAGGAGATTACGATGCCATAGGAATGGCTCCAACCGAGGGTCGGAGCCGTTTCCTACGCCATCGTAATCGGCCCCTTAGTTGTTACTAATTAATCAAATTGCATTGTCACCAGTATGTTATTACTGTGAACTATCATTGTAAGACATCAATACAATAGGAGACCCGGTCTCATAGAGAAGTGGAGAGAGAATAAGAGAAACAAAATTGAAAAATATATAATAAGAAAAGATGGGAGAGAGGATGGAAAAGAGGAAATATGAAGTGAGAAGGGGACAAGCTGTGTATGCACATCTCCAGAATCAATTATATAAAAAAGTTTTTATAGCGGAGTTCAGATTTTTATGATTACAGATGTATAGAGTTCCTAGTCCGCATTCAGCCCAAAGGTGTCTTTGTGCGTAATTTGATGATGAGGCTGGCTTCCAATTGTCGCAGCTTCAAAGTTCTGTCTCCACCTCTTTCATTTCTGGGTACATGGGTGATGCCATAATATCTTGTGGTTTCCCAGTTGTGTCCATGTTGTTGTAAATAATGTTTTGCTGTAGCATACCTGGTATCTTTATTCTAAACAGCCCTAATATGTTCTAGAATTATTTTTTTAATGCACAGATCGTTCTGATGTTTTTAAGCCCACATTCACATTCTAGGGCGTAGACTACTTATGTGGTATCACGGGTGATTCTATGATTTATGGGAATAGTTCCACCCTTGTGGTCCTTTATTTCCTTCATTTTTGGGCCTAACTTACATGCTTTGCACTTAAAGCATTTAGTAAATCCATTCTTCTGTTTGTCAAGCCATGTTTGATGAGGTTGAAGTACGAAGTGGCTCTTCACTAGTTTGTCATTTAGGGCTGATACCTTTTTATAAGTTATGGTAGGTCTGGTTCCCACTAGATGACCAATGTCAGGATCCTCACTCAATAGTTTCCAGTGTTTTTTGTAGCTCTGTTAGATTTCTTTGCTCTCTTTACTGTATGTCAGGATGATTCTTATCTTGGAGTCCTTCTTTTCTTTTACTGGCCTTTGCTGAACTAGTGTTTTTGATCGCTTGGACCTTTCTGCCCTTTCTGCTCCTTGGCTAATGTACTTCTGGAGGGACCCCTTTGATGTAATCTAAGATTGGATATGTCCTGGCACCATGGGAGGATTAAAGAATCTTACAGAAACTGCACATGTGTACAATATGTCCCTAAACAGGTTTTTGTTACGCACGATATTCGTGAATTCATCATGACTGCCAGTGCGGACCCCTGTGTAACATTGTGGCAAATTCACAAATATCAGCAAAAAAATGTTTAAAAAAAGAAATTCACAGACCCACTCTGCCAATGATGCACCCACTCACAGATACACTCAGAGAGTATTTCACCAGTCCCAAACCCATTCACAGACTCATGCACCCACTCACAGATCTACTGATACACCTATGCACCTACTCACAGACCCACTCAGGAATTCATCTACCCACTCACAGGCCCACTCAGAGACTTATGCACCTACTCACAGACCCACATAGACACTGATGTACCCACTCATTGACCCACTCACATACCCACTCACAGACCTGCTCAGAGACTCACACACCAACTCACAGACCCACAGAGAGACTGATGCACCCACTCAGAGATCCACTGAAATACTCATGCACCCACTTACAGATGCACTCAGAGACTCATGCACTCACTCACAGATGTACTCAGAAACTCTTGCACCCACTCACAAATGCACCTATAGACTCACACACCCACCTCCAGACCCACTCAGGACTCATGTACCCACTGACAGTCCCACTGAGAGACCCAGTCACTCACTCACAGACCCACTCACAGACTTATGCACACACTCACAGATCCACACAGTGGCGTGCCTGCCATGCTCCTGGTCATGGATGCGGCAGGGGCGGAGCACTTCCGGCATAAAACTGTCCTCTCTAGGCAGAAGATTTCTTCGCATTCCAGTCATTGCATCTGCAATCTTCTGCCGTAGGGTTACCCACCTTCAGCTTCTGGGGCACATTCACATCGCGTCCGATGCCTCCAGCAGGTATTCTGCTCATCAGCCTCCTCTTTGGTTTGTCAGCATCCTCCACTGCCTGCGTCCTGCTCCAGCTCCATTTCCAAAGAATGCTTGCAAATAAAATGACAAGGAAAAACATGTAAAGGATCAAAAGGCTACCAAGCACAATGGTGGCAAAGCGCTCTGTGCTAATGCAATGATTTCAACACAATATATGCATATACTTATCTGACATGCTCTTCTTTTTCTGTAAAGATTCTGCTTATGTCACAGTGATACTCGTTCTGAAAGACACAGCAAAAGAAAAAAACAATGTTTCTATGTTTTTGCCATGCTAAGAAACATGGACTCGAATTACAAAAAGGCTCTACACTTTTTTGTATTATGTTTTACTTTTGACTATTTTTACTGGATTTGAATATGCAAGAGGACATTGTATAAATATATTTTCTCCAGGCTTTGGATATTCTACATTTGCTGCAATTCTAGTCTGCAATTGGGCCTTAATTGCCACTTGCTAAAGAAAAGCTTTTAGGTATGCATATAACCACATGCTTGTAATGGCTTTATAGATATCCTGTCTTCCTCCTCAACCTATACTCTCCCTTTCTTTTCATAGATTGTATACCACTCCAGTGTATGCAGTCACTTACCTAAAAAATCATAATGGAAGATGGGATTTATACAGGTATTTATATATCTAGGTGTGGATTCATGTTAGAACAGTTGTATGGTACACATAGGGATCGACACAGACACTGATTCCCCTGTTCTATTCTTTATATACAGGAGACATATAGAGAATATCTGTGCACCATGTACCATCCTGCTCTGACTCCGTGGGGCCTGTGTTTTTTCTCTTCCCTTCCCCTCTTCCCCCATTCCACCTCAATTAGCTTTGACTTATGTTGGCTGGTCTTGGTGGTGGGTGAAAGTTGGGACCTTGCTTCACTCCCTTCCCATCGCTCCTGCAGAAACACAAGTGAGATTTGACATACAGACACTCATGTACCCACTCACAGATCCTCTCAGACACTCACCTGCAACTCATAAACCTACTCAGAAACTCACACACTGACTCACAGACCCAACTCAGACACTCACACACACATTCACAGACCCACTCACACACTCATGTACCCACTCACAGACCCACAGAGAGAATCATGCACCCACTCATAGATCCACTGAGATACTCATGTACCCACTTGCAGATGCACTCAGAGACTCATGCACACACTCACAGACATACTCATACACCCACCCACAGTCACACTTCGAGACCCACACACTCACTCACAGACACACTCAGAGTCTTATGCACCCAGTCACAGACCCACACAGACACTGATGTACCCACTCCCAGATCCACTCAGATACTCACTCACACACCCACTCATAGACTCACAGACCCACTCAGACACTCATGCACCCACTGTGAGACCCACTTATGCCCTCACGTACCCACTCACAGACCCACAGAGACTCATGCACCGACTCAGAGATCCACTGAGATACTCATGCACCCACTTACAGATGTACTCAGAGAATCATGCACCCACACACAAACACTCAGAGACTCACGCACCCACTCACAGAGTTAGTGAGACTGTTGTGCACCCATGCACAGACCCACTCAGACACTCTTGCACCCACTGACAGACCCAGTCAGACACTCATACAGCCACTCACAGACTCCTTCAGAGACTCATTTACCCACTGAGAGACTCACTCAGATACCCATGCGACCATTCACAGACCCACTCAGACACTCACAGTAGTGGTCATTCATCCATGCAGTCACTAACACAGGCTCTCACTCACCCATACAGCCACTGACACTAGCACTCACTCACCTATAATATTACTCACACACCCAGTCACTCACTTATACAGCCACTGAGACACCCATTCAGTCACCCATACAGCCAGTGACACAGACATGAACTCACCCATACAGCCACTGATACACCCACTCACTCACACATACACTCACTCACACAGCCACTCACTCACCCATACCTATTCACATAACTGCTCACTCATCCATACAGCCATTTATACTACCACTCACTTATCTATAGAACTAATCACACATCCACTAACTCAACCATAGAGCCACTCTTACTAGCACTCACTAAGCCATACAGCTACTCAGACAACCTCTCACTCACTCATAGAGCCACTCAAACTAGCACTCACTCACCCTTACAGCCACTCACACACCCATTCACTCACTCATACAGCCAGTAACGCACCTATTGACTCACCCATGTAGCGACTGACACAGGTACTAACTTACCCATACAGGCATTCAAACAACCATTTACTCACCAATACAGCCACTCCAACAACCATTCACTTTCCCAAATGGCCACTCACACAACCACTCACTCAGCCATACAATAACTCACTCACTCATACAGTCACTGATACACCCAGTCACTCACCTATTCAGCCACTCATACACCCACTCAGTTTCCCCTACAGCCGCTGACTCAGCCAATAACTCACCAATACACTCACTCACACAGCCACTAACTCACCTCTATAACCAATCACAACCCACTCACTCGCACATACACCTTCTCGCATAACTGCTCACTCATCCATACAGCCATTTATACGACCACTTGCTCACCCATATGACTACTCACATACCCACTAACTTACCCATACAGCCATTCACACTAGCACTCACTCCCCCATAGAGCCTCTCACAGTAGTGGATACTCATCCATGCAGCCACTCACACAACCACTCACTGACCTATACAGCCACTGATACTAGTACTCACTCACCCATACAATTACTCATATACCCACTCACTCACTTATACAGCCACCCACACACCCATTCACTCACTCACACAGCCACTGATATTAGCACTCACTTACCCATTCAGCCACTTGCACACCACTCACTTGTCTAGACAGCCACTCACATACACTCTCACTTACCCATAGACCAACTTATCCACCCTCTCAGTCATTCAGACAACCACACACATACCCACTCACTCATCCATAGAGCTAGTTATACACCTGCTCACTCACTCATACAGACACTAAAACACCCACTCACCCATGCAACACTCATACACCCACTCACTCACAAATACAGCCACTGATATACCCACTCACTCACCTATATAGTCACTCACCCTGCCACTAACTCACCCATTCAGCTACTCACACACTCACATATTCAGCCGCTCACACACTCACTCACTCAACCATACAGCCTCTCAACAAAACCACTCATTCACCCATTCAACTACTCACAAATCCACTCATACACCCACACAAACACCTACATATCCATTCACACATCTATACAATCACTCACACATCCACTCACTCACTCATACAGCTCGTCAACACAGCCACTATGTCACGCACATAAGCACTTACACACATACACACCCACACAACCACTTACATACACATTCACACATCCATACAAGCAATCCCACATCCACTCACTCACCCATACAGCCATTCACACACTCACTCTCCAATACAGCCACTCACACACTAATTCACTTAACCAAACAGACACTCAAAACACCCACTTACACACCTAGTCACTCATACAGCCATTCAGATACCCACTCACTCACGTACCCACAGAGGAAGTCATGCATTCATTCCTCACTTACTGATACATCCTCTCACATAATCTATCACTCACTTACTTACACACTCACTACCTCACTAAAACAGCTACTCATACACTGACATGTTTACTCCTAAACCCACTCGTACCATCACTTACACATTAATATAGGCACTCATCCACCCTGTCACTCACTCATACAGTCAGTCACTCACCTATATAGACACCTACACACCCAATCAGTCAGACATGTAGCCACTAACACACTCGGTCACACACCTATATAACCAATCATCTTTATGTATACACAGATATACAGTTTATCTTTTTTTTAATAATACACCCGCTCACTCACAAATACAGCCACTGACATACCCAGTCACTCACCTATACAGTCACTCACCCTGCCACTCACTCACCCATTCAGCTACTCACACACTCATATATTCACCCATACAGCCACTCACACACCCACTCACTCACCCATACAGCCTCTCAACAAAACCACTCACTCACCCATTCAACCACTCACACATCCACTCATACACCCACACAAACACTTACATACCCATTCACACATCTATACAATCACTCACACATCCACTCACTCACTCATACAGCTTCTCAACACAGCCACTAACTCACCCACATAAGCTCTTACACACATAAACACCCACACAACCACTTACATACCCATTCACACATCCATATAAGCACTCCCATATCCGCTCACTCACCCATACAGCCATTCACTCACTCATTCCCCAATACAGCCACTCACACACTAATTCACTTAATCAAACACCACTCAAAACACCCACTTACTTACCTAGTCACTCATACAGCCATTCAGATACCCACTCACTCACCCATACGGGTGCACACGTACCCACAGAGGTAGTCATGCATTAATTCCTCACTTACTGATACATCCTCTCACACAATCTCTCACTCACTTACTTACACACTCACTACCTCACTCATACAGCTACTTATACACTGACATGTTTACTCGTAAACCCATTCGTACCATCACTTACACGTTAATATAGGCACTCATCCACCCAGTCACTCACTCATACAGTCAGTCACTCACCTATATAGACACTTACACACCCAATCAGTCACACATGTAGCCACTAACACACTCGATCACACACCTATATAACCAATCATCTTTATGTATACACAGACATACAGTTTATCTTTTTTTAACCACTCTTTTTAAGTTGACATCATAAAACATCGGTATTAGAGAAGTGCTTGGGGAGAGGTGGAGTAATGAGCAAACTTGTTTTCGCTTGTGGTAAGAGAATCTAGGTTGGCGTATCCCCAAATTTCATCCCCATACTAGGCAGCAGATTGGGTCTTTAATTTGTATAATTCGAGTGCCAGGAGTAAGGCTCTCAAAGCTGTTTCCTGAAACTTCCTGTAAATCGCTGAGGCTTGGTGTTGAATTACAACCTTCTCTTCTTCATGTGTGGAGACCATGATAATCTGCTATCAAGCATTATACCCAGATACTCAAATCTGGAGACACAACCTAGTTTTTCATTTACCAGGGACAAGATGTGCCTGAATGTTTTATGTGGTCTAAAAGTCATAAATGTAGTTTTCAAGATATTAATCTCAAGACCCTTAGATAAACAAAAAGCATTAAAATTGCTCTAAAGCTGCTGAAGGCCCAACGGGATCTGGGAAATTAAAAGGGCGTCATCGGTGAATAAAAGTGCATGCACCCTGGCACAATCCAATTTTAGGTGCATCTATATTCCCTTGCAAAAGAGCTTCCACTACGTTTTTGATATATAGGGAGAAGAGGGTAGGGGCCAGGCGCATTCTTGCCTCACTCCACTGCCAATCGAGATTCTATCAGTCAATTGCCCTCTGGGTCTCCAGCTAACTTGCTCATGATTGCTTTGGTGGAGTCTAATTATCTGAGAAAGGAGGACATCTGAAACCCCAAGTTCCTTTAAGGATGCCCATAGCAGCCCCCTGGGGACCAAGTCAAAGGCAGCTCTGAGGTCAATGAATGCAATATATATGTCCCTCTCTGAGTCTAGTATACTTCCAGAGGATAATCAGCAGCCTTAAAACTTGATAACTAATAATAACATTTGGTCTAAATTCTGCTTGTTATGGGGACAAGATCTTTAGGCCCTCAGTCCAATCATTAAGTTTACTTAACAGTTGTCTAGCGTACACTTTCTGGAGGGCATCTAAGAGGCTAATTGGGCGATAATTAGTGGGGTTTCCCCGATGTCCCTTTTTTAAAGAAGGGGATGACTTCCTCCCCTTTCCCAGTGTTGGGGATTGGGGCTCCTGCAACTATGGCAATGGTCAAAAAATTGACATAGGGGGTCCTTACAGACAAATCATGGTGAAAAAAGTTGCCAGGAATTTTATCAGGACCTAGGGCCCTGCCCTGTTTGGCTGTGGTGGTAGCTAGCCTAGTCTCTTCGAGTGAAAACTATGGATCTTAAGGAATGTGGTTAGAAAATGTAAAAGGTAGTACATGGGAGTCTGTTGGGGGCTGCTCATATGAGCAGGAAAAGTGATCCACCCAAGCATCTGGATTCAGGTGGCACTGTATCTCTGGAGTTGATGTCCTACTCCCATTGGCAATAATTTTCCAGGACAAAGACTTGTCTCTCATTTTAGCAGCCATTACCAGATCCCTCCAGCATGCTTCCTGCGATGCTGACCAAGCTAATCTAGTTGTCTTCTTCTAGGTGAATATATGTGTTTTACACTTTATCAAAAACACTTGATCTTAGCAACTTTCTTGCAAAACCTGAACATCCGTATCGTGATAATTTGCAATGAAAAAGAAATTACATACAAAAAATAAATAGTTATTAATCCTATGAAACAAATAGCAAAGAGAGACACAGAGAAATATGTAAACAGGTGGTCCATTACGCAGCTGTAATGTACAATAAAAAGTAGGCATTTACAGTATGAGAAAGCATTTATTTATTTACCAGTAGAAAGTACTCCAGTTCAGTAGATATATTTTTCTAAAACTGTTCTTCAAACAATTAATGTTCCCTTATAGCACTGCTGCTTATTTCAGATCAAGTAAACCTGAATGGGAAGTACTTACAAATATAAACATAGTAGATGCCCAAGGTGAAGCTCCATCTGAGTGTAATGGAAACAAACCTAAGTTCTTGGATTTGACGAATGCAAAGCAAATACGTTTCCTCTACTACTCTACATTAAAAAAATTATCTGTCAAGTTTAAAAGAAGTGATTGCATTGTTAATCTATTGGAGAACAATCTGAACTTGAATGACTGTGATTAGAGGTTTCTTTATTGATGTGCCCTCATAAGATCAGAGTGCATAGTTCTCCCTTTTAAATACCCTAAGTATACAAATGTCCAAAATCTATTCTACCACTCAACCACAGGCCCTCACAAACCCATAGCAGCACTCACACACTAACCCACAGACCCATAGCAGCACTCATACACCCACTCACAGATATGCACAGGCACTGACCCAACCACTCCCAGACACACGCACCCACTCACAGACCCATAGTACCATTCAGAGGCCCAGCCATAGACCAACAAAGAGACTCACACACCCACTCACAGACCCACTCAGCCACTGACACCCACTCACAGACACATAGCGCAATTCACAGAGCCACACACAAATCCATAAAGTCACTTATACACCCACTCACAGACCCATACAGCTACTCATATACCCACTCACTGACATATACAGCCACTCACACACCCATTTTCAAATTTTAGAGGTTACAATTTGGAAATAATTTTTTTTTTAAAGTAGAAATTCACAGAAAAAAAACAAAGCTTACAGGGACATTTTAGTTAGGGAGTAGAATAATAAAAACCCTTAGAAATTCACTGAAAAGACCAAAGGTTGCAGGGACGTTATAGTTTGGAAATGGAATTAAAAAAAACCTTAGAAATTCATTGAAAAAACCTGAGGTTAAATGGATGTTATACTTAGGCTCAGTTTTCACTCATACACAACCAGTGAAGTTCAGCACTTATAGTTAGCTGCGCTAACTATAACTCGTGCCCTTCGCAATGCACTGCTTAAGACCTCACATGTTACATCACTCATGACATGGTCAGTGACATCACTCATGACATCACTGATGACATCTCAAATGACATCACTGATGACATCATCCACAGAATCACTGACACACCCCCTCACACCCCCATAGAAACTTTCATACATCCAATACTGAGGCCAGGATTTGGAGGAAGGAGTCCCCAGGGCCAAAATCAGCCTTGGGAGGGGGGCCGCATGACCCCCTCCCATGTAAAAAAAAAATAAAAAAAATGAAGTGCAGGCCCGGGGTGATGGGGTTCCCGGGGGCAAATTGGCTCAGAGAAGGGGGACCATGCAGCCCCTTTCCATTATTTTTTTTTAAAAGGCCAGGCCCCAGGGGGATGGGATCCCCAGGGCTATGTGGCCCCCCTCCCATTCCTAAATCGGCCCATGTAAGGGGGCTACGCAGCCCCCTTCCCTTAGGAAAAAAAAGGCTGGCAACTGAATTAGTGAGTAGCTGTGTAAGTAGTGGTAGGGGTCTGTGAATGGGCTTGTGAATTGTTGTGTGGGAGTGGGAGTGGGTGTATGAAATGTTCTATGGGGGTGTGAGCAAGTGAGTTAGTGATTTTGAGATGTCATCAGTGATGTCATCCGTGATGTCACTGACCATGTCATGTGTGACGTAATATGTGAGGTCATAAGCAGTGCACTGCGGGGGTGTGAGCTAGAGTTAGGTTAGCTAACTATAACTGCTGAATTTCACTGGCTTTGTACGAATCAAACCTGAGCCTAACTATAACGTATAGTGATTCTCTAAGGCTTTTTTTAAAATTCCATTTCCTAACTATAACGCCCCGTAACCTTTGTTTTTTTCTGTGAAAATACACACACGCACCCACACACACACTTTCGCAATAATATAAAAGTATTCCATATGTGGTGGCTCTAGATGTTGTGGCTTCAATTTAATGACATTCAATCTAAAATTCTGCAAAGTAACGACTGACAACTGGTGTGAACGTTCACTAAAGAAGGAGGCACGCACAAGTTGTGTTGTCACCAGTGGTTAACATATCAATGAGTATGAATTCACATCGCATAATTATGCACTATTTTCATTCTATGGGAAGCTATTTTTTTCTGATTTTCTTGGAAAAGACATAAATTCCATCCAAACGTTAAGAGAACCTTTATAGGGTATGTAAAACATATAGCAAAGTACTAAGTGCTTCATTTGTTTTTCTGGAAATGTCTTTTTATAACAATTTGAAATGGAAACAAGAGTTTTATTACCAATTCCATGTGTGTGTCAACTGTCAAGCTCTAATATAATGCACAGCTGCCACCTTCGTTTACTAAGCGGACAACATTAATGTGATTAATAACTCTTTAAATGTAAGATGTATGCCCAGGTTCAAAGCTTGTGCTTGTTGCAAGTCAGCAGAGACAAAGTACTAGCCCCCGCATGCATCAAACTAAAAACCGGTCGCAAACGCGCAGATTCGCAGAATCTGCCCCTTTGCGACCGGTATTTTTGCATTTGGGATGCATCATCCCCAAATGCAAAAATCGCAAATTGCGATTGCATTTAAGGAATCGCAAATTGCGATTGCACTTAAGGAATCACAAATTGCGATGCCTTGAATGCAATGCAAGATGCCATTTAAAATAGCGATTTCGCTATTAGGGGCCTCTAATTACAGAAAAATTATACCTAATGGTAATTAGCGAAAACTTTGAAAAATGCACTAACGTGCAGTTTTCAAAGTTCCAGGTTACACACACACATGCCCTTGGGGCATGTGTGTGCGCAACATGTGTTCACATATCAATTTCAGGGGTGCAACAGGGTGTCCTTTTGGCACCCTGGCACCCTTGAAATTGCATGTGCAATTTGCGAGCACTCGCAAATTGCGCATGCAATTCCCATTCATTCCTATGGGCCTTTAGGCCCATAGGAAATGAATGGGAAGCCATTCCTTAATTGTGACTCGCAATTTGCGAGTCGCAATTAAGGAATGTTTAGGAATCGCTATTTTTTTAGCGATTCCTACATGCATAGGCTTTTGCGATTCTTTAATTGCGATTCCTTAATATTCGCAATTAAGGAATCGCAAAAGCCTTCCTTGATGCATGTGCCCCTAGATTATTTATGTGTAACTAGTACATGGACATGTATCTTTGCAATTATTTTTAGACTGCAATATGGCAGAGTGTCTATTCATGATACTTTCGGTGTTGAGGATTTCTGGCCTAATTTAAATTAAGGCTTGTCATTTTCGCACAACTCACGGATATGTACTAACTTGATTGGTGCAAAGTGACACAAAGCATCATGTCGAATTACTTACCACTATAAAGGCACGTGGGTGCAGTGCAAATTCCTCAGCGGCTTGCAAACACCTTTGCAATCCTTAGTAAATGGTTAAAGTGTTCCATTTTTATTTTTAAGTAATTTCGCCAATATCCAACCAATGGTGCCACCATGACATGTCTGTAGATATTTGGCGATTGTTTTAACTCTGGTGTTCAGGGATTTTAACCCTATATTGTTAAGTTCATAGGCAAACCATGGTTGTTTGTCCATGGTTTAACCTTATTTGGTGCTGCACTTTTGTTTATGGTTGTTTCAGTCAAATGATTGAATAGTGATTCCATCATGGATGCTTCAGTCTCAATAAAGGTATTTTTATAAACCATTGCCTTCTTAACCTTAAACTTTGTACGCAGGACTCTATTTTGAAGCCAGGCTTGTACACACCTCTACTTTATGTGTATGGCAGCCACGGTGGCCTCTCATTATTGATTGGTATTTTTGAAAATTCTACAACTTTGCCTTTTCTAGAACTTTTACCTATGTCCCGTGATCGTGAAAGGTCAGTTTTTAGGTCGAGACTAGGCAGCGCACCTGTTGTTATCTCCTCTATCGGCTTTTGGCATACCCATGAATTGTCATTGTTCGTTGTTGTGCCTTTTAGAAATACAGGGTTTTTATTGGTGCATTGGATCTGATTCTCCCGCCTTTGCATGCTTGGGTCATGCCCGGGCGATTTCCCTCATGGTTTGCTTGCGTTGGCCATCCCAATACATCTGCGGTTCCTCCTGGTCATCCTGATCTACCTTTTTATTTTGTAGGCTATCAACATCGTTTTAGGCTTTTAGGCTGTTTCACAGAGCAATGCTCTGTTTGGCACCTGCAAAGTGGTAATTTCTGTCCAGTAGCTGTTGAGCTATGCCAATAGCTTTAACTCAAAACAATGCGAGACCTATTGCATTTCTAATGCTTGTTTATTTTCTAGTTTAATGGCAATACCATAAAATGTTTTATATCATGGATTAGAGTGAACAATATCTAAACCATAAAATAAGTGCTTGCAAGTGCTTGTACAACCTCGGATCTGATGGTATGTGGAGTAATACAATATTAAGTAGTATGTATGGGATGTAAGACTATCTGCAGAGGGTACTTCAATGGGTGTAATGTATGATACATAAATAAGCGTTCAAAAAGTGTGCACTTTGGTGCTTTTCTATCGGTGTTGTTAACAGACTCTGAGCGCAGCCCTTAAAACATATAAAAAAAATGCACACACAAATATACTCAATATTGGCTGACCTTCTTCCTACGTCTGGTTGCAGCAGGAATATAACACGGGCATCAGAAGGAGAAAGTTAGTTCTGACTCCTGCCTGCCTTGCACAATCCTAGACACTAGTGATCATGCAGTTTCTCTGGGCTAGAAATGGAAATCAAACTTTTCAAATGACAGTCCCTTTACATAAGGGCCGGGCTGAGGAACCAAAGCAGCCCGGCAAAAGTGCTTAAACCAGCCCCACTCCCTTCATATCTTCAAGCAGCCCCTTTTATCCATCCATTCTCTCTCCTTCTCTCTTCTCCCTATCTGATCACTTCCTCTCTTTCTTCACCTTCACCTTCACCTTCCCTCCCTCTCTTTCCCTCTCTCTTGAAGCTGCCCAATTTCTGCTGCAAATGACCTCGGAGAGCTTGAGAAAGTGAAAGAGGCCCCAAGAGCGGCCTTCTACGCTAAAAACTGACCTCCAGGGGCTCCAACCCACTAGGGAAATGCATGGTGGAATGAAAGACCTGTCCGGCCAGGATTACCATGTGTTAGGTCACGCCTAAGCAGTGCATGCACTGTCTTTCGAGAAATGCCTTATCTACTGTATGGGCTTTCAGCACCCCCATCCGCATTGATTTGTTCCTTTATGTGAATTTTGAAATTCCTTTGTTTTCATTGGTGAATAGTTAAGATTTGTCCCTCCTTTTGCTATTTTGGTCATGCCCTGGAGACTGGCCCTGTTACATGGATAGCTTCACTAGCAGCCATCTAAGTTTGCTTCGGCGCACTACTTTCTCTTTTGCCTGGGCTTGTTTTGGCTTTCCAAACGTGCAGTATTTGGATACGATTAAAGAGGTAAATATGCTGTTAATGCTCCGTTTCAGGAAAATGGAAGCAGCTTTAAGATGTACACTTTCAACTTTTGATGCTTTTAGGTTTCAATCGTTGGTGAAATAAAGCCAATATCAAGGGATGCCTCCTCGTGCTCTCCAAAGGTGGCATGTAATGTGAGGTTACTTAACAATATACCCTGCAAGAAGAAAGTGCAACACCCCCTCAGCATCAGTGCACCATCACATCAGCACAGCACCAACTCAGCATCACTCAGCACCACCTGAGCACCAGTGCAGCACCACTATCTCAGCATCACTCAGCACCACCTCAGCATCGCTCAGCACCACCTCATCATCACTCAGCACCATCTCAGTATCACTCAGCTTCACCTGAGCACCACCACAGTACTACCTCAGCACCAGCACAGCACCATCTCAGCATCAGCACAACACCACCTCCTCATCAGTGCACCACCACCAGTGCAGCACCACTTCAGCATCAGCACAGCACAACCTCAGCACCAGCGCAACACCAACTAAACAGCAATTCAGCACCAACGCAGCACCACTTCAGCATCAGCGCAACACCACCTCAGCATCAGTGCAGCATCAAGTCAGCACAGCACCAACTCAACATCACTCAGCACCACCTGAGCACCAGTACAGCACCACCACCTCGGCATGACTCAGCACCAAAGCATGACTCAGCACCACCTCAGCATCACTCAGAGCCATCTCAGTATGACTTAGCATCACCTCTGCACCAGCACATCACTACCTCAGCATCACTCAGCACCACCTCAGTCTGCCCTTGGAATCTGACATCTGTTGATTCTCCCCTAGCGTCCGTCCACTGCTCGTGTTATAATTCAGGTACTATTTCCCAAACTACACACTCCTGTTGTTTATGTCCCCCTCATAACAAAAACTTATAACAAACAAGCATTAGAACAGGTAGGAAGAAGTTGCAGCATTGCAAGGACAAAAAAACTAGAAGACATTTTTTATGTTAATTCTATTTTAATAGGGTCGTTCAGTCATACATGATGTCTTCTAGGTTATATATAAGGTAACAAAAATGCTTATAACACTTTTTTATTATAACTTTTCAACATGCAGCACAGCAGCCACAATGCTCTCCAACATAGCTTAAAGACAATGGTGAAGCCAATAGCTCTGGCTAAACACAAGGTCCCAAAGGCGAGACCTATTGGCTATGCCAATGCTTGTTTCTTGAAGAGGTGTTCCCATGACTTTAGTACGGTGAGGGGGTGGATGAAGTTTGTTGTTCTCGCATCTTCCAAAATTGATGAGACTCTGCGTGCAACATAGAGCACAAGCTATCCCACAGAGAAGCAGAAGCACCTTGAGAACTTGCGTGCAGTGTGGGCTGCTCGCAAAGTGACACCTGCCGATGCATAGAACAGGGCCACATTGTTTTGATGCCTTGAACAGCCACAAGTACTGAATTACTACAGCAATTGTTGTCTGCTTCCAGTACCACTTCTGCTTCAAGCACTCTGTCACATAACCACAATTTGAGATTGTACTCAAATATTTTTGTACATCTCAGTAGACCTGGGGTGCACAAAAAATTTAATTACAAAGCTAAATTTAACATCTGTTTCCAGAGAAATTGTTGCAAAAGCTCAGAAAGCTGCATAGTTATATTCACAAAGTTTTCCCATGGTATTTAAACACCAAAAACTAATCATGAAGAAGTCGGAGTAAGAGTATACATCTGGTGTTCATTTTTCACTGTAAATTTGACTATGGACAGGCAAAGGTGTTTCTCCAGAAGTTATAACTTCTAGACAAGACTAGACATTTTCAAATAAGAATTTTCTGTGCATGCACATTTCTGCCACATTTACTTATCAGATTGTCTGTCTACTATCCGACATAAGTAAGAAGGGAGTATGACTGTTCCTGGAGATATATCACTGTCCTAACTGCCAAGGGTACACCATATTATGTTTGTGAGTTCAAGAAACATCAGACCTATAGTTCAAACATAGGTAAACATATAAGCAGGGGTAAATATCTGATGGCTGACGAGGGCTGTTGGATGTTGCATTTTATGGCTCTGCCTGTGCGTTTGAATGTTGTTTAATTCTTCAAATTAGTTTTAAGTTACTGGCCTACAATCTGACAAACCTTTAAGCAGAAAATGAGCATATATTTCTGTTTTGCGTGCACCATACAATTTTTGCAAGTAAATGATCTTGCATTGCTTACTGCTACACAGAGTATATTAAAGAGGATATTCTGGCACATAGAGCTGGGCATCTGCATCAGAAGGAGAGTGATATGATATTTTCTTAATTCTAAGTTGAATTATTTTATGTTCGTGTTTCCAATCTAACAATCTGAATAATTCAACTGCCACCAAGAACTTTCCTTCCCTTCGTATGTCTTTTCCACAGAACACAAAAACACAAAACAACAAATTGAAAGTCATTCAAATACAGTTTGCCATTATTTAATCAAATCAATTCAAAAAAGTACAACCATAAAAGCATCCTAAAAATAAAAACATCTTCACATTTCATCACAGTGTATACAGTAAAACACATTGACATTGACTCATACACCAGGATAGATTATATCCTCATCTCCGGATCCCACACACGACTAATCGAACACTCAAACATAGCCCCAAGGCTAGTGTCTGACCACTCATGTATTAGCCTAAAACTGTCTGGTTGTCATAACGATGCCGTGTCTAGGAGATGGCGCTTTAACAGCGATGTACTATCAGATCCCGCAGACAAAAAAAAGATCGAGGAGGCCATAATAGGCTACCTAAAACATAACGACACTCCGGAGACTAGTACTAACACACTCTGGGATGCCCTGAATACTACCATCAGGGGCACAATAATTGAAATCAAGACAAAAATAAACAAGAGTACAAACCTGAGACTAACCCAGCTTGAACAGGAGATCAAAAATTTAGAACTGTCCCATGCCACGTCCATACACGATAGCAAGCTCCTCGCGAAACTAACACAAAAAAAATACGAATACAACAAAATCCTAAGTGAGAGAGCAGGGCTGTGGATTAATAAATACAAAGCTCTTAACCTATGCAAAGCTAATAAAGCAGGGAAACTTCTTGCCTTCTACCTCAAACACAAACGGAACCAGTTTGTCATTTCATCCATTAAAGACTCTAACAACCAAACCCATACCAAACACAAAGACATCCTTAGGACCTTCAAAGATTTCTATCAGGAACTCTACAAAAATGATCAAACCTTTAACCTAGAGGAGTGTACAAAATACCTCGAAAGACTCAGCTTGCCACAGCTAAATAGCGAGGAAACAATAAGGTTAGGACAAGAAATTAAATACACAGAGATTGAAATGGCAGTTAAATCATTAAAAGATAACAAAGCCCCTGGGCCAGACGGCTTTACAGCCTCCTTTTACAAGACCTTCTTAAACCAGTTGAAACCAACCATGAAACAAGTCTTTAATCACACAGCATCTAAAGGGATGATACCACACACTATGTCGGAAGCTAACATAATAGTCATTCCAAAGGAGGGGAAAGACCAACTGTCACCAAAAAACTATAGACCTATATCCCTTATTAACGTTGACTGCAAAATATATGGTAAGATCTTAGTAGTCAGACTCAATACTGCCCTCCCGAAGCTAATAAGTAACTCCCAGGTTGGTTTCCTACGTACACGTATGTCTAACGACAACACCCGTCTACTATGCCACATTTTAGAACATGCTGCCACAAATCTGAACCAGCAGTAGCTATCACATTAGACGCCGAGAAGGCCTTTGATAGGGTATCCTGGGCTTTCCTGGAACGGTACATGCAATCGTTTAACTTAGGGGAGTGTTATATACGGATGGTTATGGCCCTTTATGGGGAACCAGCAGCCTGTATTGTCGTTAATGGGTCACTCTCTGTGCCCTTCACTTTGCAACAAGGTCCTAGGCAGGGTTGCCCACTATCCCCATCATTATTTTTACTGGCATTGGAACCCCTTATCCAAGATATCAAGATCCAAAGACATCAATTGCGGCATTGATGGATACAATAACAAAATATTCCGGCTTTTCAGGGTTTAAACTCAACAGAGACAAATCAGAAATCAAACCACTAAACATCCACTGCACGAGGGACATCTTGGGAGAGTCGGGACTAGCATGGCAAACAGGATATATAAAATACTTAGGTATCGAATTTGGTAGCAACTTAATAGATACGCTTCACCAGAATGAGAAACTACTACTAGAACAAATAAAGAAACTTCTAGACTCTTGGTCACCAAAATTCATAACGTGGTGGGGCAGGATCGAAATTATTAAAATGATGATCACCCCGATGGTTAACTACCTAATCAGTATGCTCCCGCTCATCCTTACAGATGATTTCCACCGCAAACTAGACATCCTGATCTCTAAATTCCTCTGGCGAGGGAAGAAAGCACGGATCAGTATCAAAAAATTAAGACTAGATAAAAATCTAGGAGGGGTAAACCTAGCAGATTTCAGAATATACCAGCTGGCTTTTCTGGCAAAACAAGGTTCATATTGGATCTCACCACCTACAGGCTACACCCCGGTCTGGCAAGAGGTGGAGAGGCCCATCCTGAATAACCTAAGCCCTCTGGCACTCATAACAACAAATAGACTATACCCCCACACCTCCAAGTCCATTTTTAAAAATACAAAAATTGCTCTACTAAGGGTAGATAAGAAGCTGGAGAATAGTATCAAAGGCTCTATAATGGAATCACTCTGGGCCAATAGCAAGATATTGTATAAAGGCAAAAGCCTAGCCTTTGATACATGGATTGTAAAAGGTATCCTCTACCCTTACCAACTAGAAAACGCCGCATATCCCATTACATTCTCAGACCTCAAATCAAGATATAACCTAGCCGACATTGAATTCTACAACTTCTTGACATTTGAAAAATGTCTACAATACATGAGTATACATAAAAGACATAATACCATAAAAGCATAAAAACGATCCCGGGAGATACTTTGTGTATAAAATGCCACGTGCATAATATACATTGTGAGAGCAAAACTAGGACCCTGAACATCATTAGTCAATATGCATCCTATCTTCTTCATAGGCCAGGGCATCGAGATGTGAATTATTTTTTCTTATTCTAATTGCCTTCTGAATGTAGACCGCCACTGCATTACAAACACTGTCGTTAACTAAATTACAAATAAAATCAAAGGCAATTTTATTTGTAAACAATCTTTCCTTTAAAAATAATGGACGTAAAATGCTATTCCTAATATCTCTATACAAATCGCAAAATAAAATAAAGTGAAAGTTGTCTGATCTGATTTTCCATCGCAGGGACACTTTGGAAGATTTCGTTTCCACTTGCCCATTGTTGGAAAAGCTATTAAAAAATTGGCAATCCCCATTCTTAATCATGTAAAATAAAATCTATGTTTTGTATTCGTGACCTGAATTAAATAACATTGTATCACTGATCCAGTGGACCTATCGCAGTATGCCTTGGTCAACTGCTTCGAGTTAGCCTCAACTTCCCTTAGCCATTCCACTGATTCTATAAGTCCATTTTTTAGATCCTTTTGACTATAATCAAGTTTTTGCAAGGGATTGTTAAAATCAATATTTTTAGCGCATTCTTTTAAAACATTATTATTATACATCAGCCAGGGGATTTTTTTACCATACTCAAGGGCGGGGCAGTCCTTAATGATTTCCTGGGTACATTTTGTACCCTCCTTACTCCATATCCCATACCAGACAGTAAAACCTGCTACACTAATAAAATCGTTAATATAAGATGCAGCCAGCTCTTTGTGCACGCTATATATAGGAGTAGAGTTGGGGACGGCTAGCAATCTTCTTAAAAAGATGTTTTCTTGAGTCTGAAGGATAGAATGGTTAGCCGCTCCCCAAAGTGCAGCACCATAGCAAGTTCCAGTAAGGCACTTGCTCTTATACAGGGTCAAAATTTCCCTGATTGGTTTATTCCCCATTTTTTTGAAAATCTAAAGATTGCCTCTGTAATCCGAGTGAATTTTAATTTACAGTAATCAATGTGGGCTCCCCAATGTCCATTTGCTGTGAATACCAGTCCTAGATATACAAATGAGTGCGTTGCTGCAATAGGAACACTATTTACATGGTGGGCCCTAATCTTTGCTTTTCCTTTGCCACACACCATCGTAAATGTCTTTTTCAAATCAAGTACCAGGTCCTTTTCCTCCATATATTCCGCAAATTTCTCAATTAAGCCCTGAAGCCCATTAGTGGTTCTGGATAAAAGAACTGCATCGTGCGCATAGGGCAAAGTCGGGACAGCACATTTACCAACTTTAGGGACATCAGCATTTAACTTTTGCAAACCTTCGTCTACTCCGTTTATATATAGGGAAAACAGGAGTTGAGCAAGAACACATCCCTGCCTTATACCCCGTGTTACTCTGAAGCTAGTAGTGCACTCTCCTTCTGTCCCATATCGTACTCTTGTACTCAATCGATTATATGTTTGTGACAGGTATACAATAATGTCGTATGGTGCACCCATGAGAGCCAAATTTGCCATACTTTCGCATGGTTTACTAGGTCAAAGGCACTTGTGAGGTCAACAAAACAAAGATGTAAATGGCCCTTTTTTGCAATTGTATATTTACTGATTATTAGATGCAGGTTAATGCACTGTTCAATGGTCCCTATCTCCCTTCTGAATCCATACTGTGATTCTGTAAGGATTGAGTTTTCAGCTGCTCATATTTCCAATCTCTCCAAGAGTATTCAGCCCATCAATTTTGACGTTGTGTCGAGAAGGGAAATAGGGCGATAGCATTTAGTGTCACTTCTAGCACCCTTCTTAAAAATCAGGACTATAATACTTTCTGTCCAGGTTCTCAGCACCAGACCACCTGCTACAGCATTAAACACTTTTTGTAAAATTGGCACCCAGAGATCCATGTCCATTTTAAAAATGTCTATTGGGACCCCATCGGGACCTGGTGCCTTTCCATTTGCACATCTATCTAGGGCTAATGTAACCTCATCCAGTGTAATAGGGTCCAGTTTAGGGGAGTCAAAAGTAATAAAATCTTTGTTGTCTAATGGTGCTAAAATACCATTAAGATCAATTTTATCTACCAGTACGGGGGTTTGATTATCTGGGTTAAAAAACTGTCCAAAGTATCTTATCCATTCTGAGGGCTGAACCAAGCTCTCAATTTTAACTGCAGAATAATCTTTAATTTAAGGATGATTAATTGTCTTCCAGAATAAGGAGGCATCCTTTGTATTCGCGGCCTGAGTTAATTTCTCCCATGCCTGTTCTTGTATCTCCCTTTTCCTTCTAGTAAGCGTCTGTTTATATATCGTCCTCTGCATTTTGATAAGTTCACTGTCTCCAGGCCCAACCTTTAAGGCATTTTTTAAAGATTGATTAACCTTGGTGCATTGGCAGTCGAACAAACTAACTTTTTTCGGAGCTTTCTTCTTATTCTTGATTTTCAGTCCCCCAGAGATTACAGAGGTAATATTACAGAAGGCTCCAATGATCTGACAGTCAGAAGAATCCCCCTTATTACAGATCTCGATATCGTATTTACAATCGTGCATTAATCTATCCAAAAATTTGTTTGGATTAACACCAGACCATTTGATAGTGATGCTATTTTCTCCTTGTGTTGATATGGAAGGGGCTAGGCAAGGCCCCTCCTCTGGAGTCTCATTAAGTCTAACTGTTAAGAATAGCAGGTGATGGTCATTAAAGCAACTTTCTATCACCTCCATTTTCACTATCTGTACTCGTCCAGATTCAGAAATCAATATATGATCAATGATTGAGCACTGTCTATGACCTTCATAAGTTGGTAAGTGGGGTTGTCCTTCTGCAGTCGACTGATCCAGTAGTTCTAGATTATATTTATACATTGCCCCATTAATAGAATCACCATATAAATTATGTGAAAAATGGGAATAATTTTCACCAGACTCATTCCCATAGCCACAATATTTCCCTCCTAGGATATCACATTTCTTACTATTAAAATCCCCAACCCAGATAACAAAGCAATCACTTCTAATGTATTTTATAAATAAGTCTAGCTCCTTCTCAAGTGCCAATATGGCTTGGTTTCTAGTATTATCAAATACATTATTGTAAAAGTTGATTATTACAAAACACTGATTGTCAATAGTTAAGAACCACAAGAATTGAAAATGGTGTGAGTCAGTATAGACTTTCTTAAGAGTTAATGGACATGTAACAGAAACTAAAACAGCTAGTGTATCAACTGTTGAAAAAACGTCACTATGGAAAGGTTCCGTATGCCAGGTTTCTTGCATGCAGATAATTTGGCAATTACTTATTAATTCAAGCCATGCTTCATCATTCAGTTTCTTTTTAATACCCGCAATGTTCCATGTTGCCAACATCAGGTTCTTTTAATTGCAGAGTTTTGGTTGAATCTAATACTTAGTTAGTTGTAGTAATAAAGCTAGGATTTTATGGCAAGACCGGAGGCTCATATTATGCTTTTCTAATCTTGCTTTATATGAATAGCAGCCAAGATAACAAACACAAACTACAGTTCCCAACAGGCCAAGCGAGAAACTGGCCAATGGGAGACAAAAGAATCAACAGTGTCAACCAATGAGCAGGCAGTCTAGGATATAATGAAGGGTCAGACTGCGAACAGCCCTCTTTTCTTGCTGCTCGCAGTCAAGATAAGTACCCTTTCATTATCGCCTTGCGTTATTGATAATTTGGTATTTATAACTTTGCTGGTTCAGGTGCTATTGTGGTTATTTTATTGCATTGTCATAGCGCGCTGCATTTTCGTTACCGGTAGCTCTGTCGAGCGTCTTTCTTTTCCCGCCCTCTCCGCTCCCGTTTGCCTTCCCGTGCATCAGCTGTGCCTTGCGACGCGCGGCGGCCATTTCGAGCGCTTCCCCACAGTGCGCTGTTCCAGCTGGCCGCTCCGCTTCTGCTATTATCTCTTCAGCACTTGGAACTTGGTTCCCGCCCCTGGGAGGGGTTTTCTTGGCTCCCGGTCAGGTTTTTCCTGCTGTCTATACACGCCCTCTGTGAAGGGCTTCTCATTTTCTAGTTTTAACCCCTTGTTGTCTGGTTTCTCAGTGTACTGCCCATGGAGCTTGATAGCTCTCAGACCTCCGAATTTAATAATGAGGAAGGGGAGGCATTTAAGACAGATTTAAATTCTTTCATTAATAATTCTGTGGAACATGCAGTTGAGGCTTCTATGAAGCGTTTTTCTAAAGATATGGAAAACTCCTTACTGTCATTAATGTCCAAAGCTTTGGCCCATTCTGCGGGGTATAGCAGAAAAAGAAAACTGGTACCTTCCAGCAATAAAAATTTTCCTGTTACTGCGTCACGTGCTTTGGAAGAGGTTTCCTCTCGCAAGGTTGAGGACTTGGTGCCTCCCAGACCTCCTGTCAAGGAGGGGTTATCTGTTACTTTTACTAAACAAAAAGAAAAATCAAAACATGCTGAGGTACCTGAGAAAGTGGTAATTTCTCATATTTTGGACACTGACGACGATTTGGGTGACGCTAATGATAATTTTGATGATCTTGATGCCAATGATCCTCCTCCTCCTAAAAAATCCTAGACTCATCCTTTTTCCTTTGACCCTATTCTGGATGCAGATGGTACCCCTATGTTTGATCCCGCCACTATCCGTCATCCTAATTCCACCGAATGGTTTCCCCTTTCCCATGTTGGCGAGTATATTTCTGCCAGGTTGCGTTTGCCTTTAGATAAATCTGTTCGATCTAAACTAAAATCTGAGTGTCCCAAACCTTCTCTTCCTTCTAACGTTTCTACTACTCCTACCATTGACCAGCCTCTACTGACTTTCTTTTCCAAATTCGGAAAAGATCCATGCAAGGGTGTGGATTGGGCTTGGTCCACTTGCCAAGACAAATTGTTAGATGTGGTCGGTCCTCTGGCCCGTATTTTCGACCTGGCTGAGTCCGCTCGCTTGGACGGCACGGACCTTGACCCTCAGGACGTTTCTCTATGGGTTCAGCGAGCCTTTTGTCTTTTGGGCAATGCCAATTCGGCCATCATGCATGAACGTCGCAAAGGCCTCCTGATCAAACTGGATCCCAAATTAGCCAATTTGGCCTCATTGGATCCTGGTATCAAAGCCGATGGTCTCTTGTTCGGAGATTCTCTTGTCAAGGATCTGAGTAAATTCGTTTCTACTTTCACATCCATCGACAAGGCCCAGCAGTCAATCAAGAAGGTGTTTTCCCCACGTGTTTTTGGAAGGGCCGGCAGAGGCAGGAGTCGCTTTGCTGGCTGTGCCTCCCACAATCAAGGCTCCAGAGGTTCCTTCAATTCCAACACGAACAACTACCAAGAATTCAAGCCCCAGTTCTATCCACAAAGGGGCAGAGGTTTCCGTGGCCAGAAAAACTTCAGGAACAATTACCAACAAGGTAAGTTTTTCAGTTCCTCCTCCTGTGGGGGGTCGTCTCAAGTTTTTTCTTCCAAAATGGCGGTCTCTGACTGCAGACCCTTGGGTCCTCAATTCCATCCAAGGCTATCTTATAGAGTTCTACGCTCCTCCTTTCCAGACAGTTTTCCCTCCTCCTCTCGCCTTCTCAAACGAAATGACAACTCTCATCTCTTTAGAGGTTCAGACTTTGCTCCAAAAGCACGCTATCCAAGTGGCACCTCTAAATCCTTCAGGTTTCCTAAGCTCCATCTTTCTAGTTCAAAAGAAAAACAAAAAGATGCGTCCAGTCATAAACCTCAAATGGTTCAACCAGTTTGTGGCCACTTCAAAATGGAGACCATCATTCATCTCAGAGATTCTCTTCGATTGAACGACTGGATGGTCAGAATAGATCTGCAGGACGCCTATCTCACGATTCCTAATCACCATTCTCACAGGAAATTTCTTCAATTTCAATAGTTAGGAGTGTCTTACCATTTTTGTTCTCTCCCCTTCGGGCTGTCTTCAGCCCCATGGTGTTTCACCAAGATCATGAAACCAGTAGTGACTTACTTGAGGTCCCTCGGGATCCGTTTGATCATCTATCTCGACGACATCCTTTTGATGCATCCGGACAGACTAACTCTGCTATCACACTTACGCATTACTCAGTCTCTTCTTTCCGATTTGGGATTCCTCCTAAACCCCGAAAAGTCTATGCTGGTTCCTTCACACAAAATCGATTTTCTAGGTTTTCTGGTGGACTCCTCCACCGCTTTCCTTCATCTTCCCCAAGCAAAGGTTTCCACCATAAAGTCAGAGATTTCACAAGTTCTCAGGAACGACTGCATTTCTCTCAGATCTCTTGCAAGAGTCATGGGCCTGCTCTCCGCTTCTATTCAGGCTATCTTTCCCGGCCCTCTCCACTATCGGGCCCTTCAGCGCTTAAAAATTTCACATCTTCGTCGAGGCCTGGCGTATTCCGACCTCATTTCTTTAGATCAAGAATCCCGTTCGGAACTTCAATGGTGGATAGACCATTTAGATGCCTGGAACGGCAGAACCATTTTCGCCTCAGTCCCAGATCTTGTGTTAGAATCCGATGCAAGCCTGACAGGTTGGGGCGCCCGGTGTGGCACGATATCGACTGGAGGTACATGGTCTTTAGAGGAGTTGAGATTGCACATAAATTGTTTAGAGATGCTTGCAGGCTCCTTTGCGATCAGAAGCCTCGCCAAAAACAAGGTGTGTTGTTCTATTCTTCTTCGCATGGACAATGTTTCTGCGGTGCGCTACATCAACCATCTCGGTGGCACCAAGTCCAAGCCCCTGGCGGAGTTAGCAAAATGCCTATGGGAGTTTTGCCTCCTCAACAAGATCTCTGTCAAAGCAGAATATCTTCCAGGCAACCTCAATTCTATAGCAGACTGGCACTCTCGTTACCTTCGAGACTCCAGCGACTGGAAGCTTCTTCCATCTGTTTTTCACTCTCTCTTTCAAAAGTGGGGCCCTTTGCATTTCGACCTATTTGCCTCTCGTCTCAACTCTCAGCTTCCACGGTTCTTCAGTTGGCGGCCGGATCCTTCGGCCCTTGCGACAGACGCCTTTCTCCAGGACTGGTCTTCTCACCTCCATTATGCCTTTCCTCCTTTTCTCATGATCAGCAGGGTGTTAGCTCAAACATCTCGGCAACGAGCCTCCCTGGTTCTAGTAGTTCCCTTCTGGCAATCCCAGGTCTGGTTCCCATCACTTCTGGAGTTGGCGATGGATTTCCCGGTCCTCCTTCCCTCATTCAGCAACCTTCTCTTGAACCCCTCGTGACTTCCTCACCCTCTGATTCTAGACAATTCTCTGACTCTCTCCGCTTGGAAGATCACGGGTCAATCCCACCTGACAATGTCATTTCGCAAGAGGCTTCTCTATTCATCAGCAGGGCCTGGGCCCCAGGAACGACTAAGGCTTACAAGTCAGCTTGGTCTTTATGGGCAAGCTGGTGTCTGGAAAAATGTGTTGATCCCTTTTCAGCACCTTTAAATTACATTGTCAATTTCTTGGCTTCTGAGGCAAGCTCAGGTAAGTCTTATAGGACGATCAACCTCTACCGGTCTGCCATTTCTCTCAATCATTCGTCTATTGATGGTAAACCTGTTGGTGAGCACACCCTTATTTGTCGTCTCCTCCGGGGTGTTAAATTTTCCAAACTGCCTTTATCTAAATACTCAAGACTACGGGATGTGAACTTGGTTCTTAAGCTTTTTATCGATTGGCCTGACAATACCGATCTTTCCTTAAAAATGCTTTCTGCTAAACTTACCATGCTCTTATGTTTGGTTTCCATTAAACGTGTTTCCGACGTCAAAGCCATGGATGTGTCCTCTCGTCAATTCACTCCTTCTGGTGTATTGTTTCATATTAATAGACGTACAAAAACTAATTTGAATTCTGTTTTTTATCCTTACTTTCCTGACCAACCTAAACTGTGTGTAGGTCTATGCCTCAAAGTTTACGAACAACGTACCTTTGATCTCAGAACGTCCTCCCATTCCCAACTCCTCATTTCCTTTCGTAAGCCTCACAACCCTGTCTCTTCTGCTACACTGGCCCGCTGGGTTCGTTGGGTCATGTCACTTGCTGGCATTGACGTTTCTGTCTTTGGGGCCCATTCTGCCAGGGGAGCCATGGCTTCCAAAGCCTTTTGGGCTGGCTCCCGGTTGGGGACATTCTGAGATCAGCGGATTGGTCTAATGATAAAGTTTTTCGTATATTTTATTGTAAACCTGTGATTTCTGCTGTTTCTTCTGTTATTGATATGCTTTGAACAAGCATAATATGAGCCTCCGGTCTTGCCATAAAATGTAGATTTTCCTATTAAGTTATGACGGAAAGTCTTAATTTTATTAAAGACATGGAGGTGAGTATTATCCCACCTCAACACTTCTAACTTGTGTTTGTTTCCCTCCCTGCAGGGACTCCAGCCTTGCCACCGGCTTCATCATGATATTCCACGGTGTTCTCGTCGGAATGATACTCCTCTGCTTGGTGTTTCCTCTGGTTCTATGGATCCTGTTGTTGCTGATGTCGCCAGGACCTCTCTGATGGACTTTGGTCAAGATTTGTTTACTTGGTCTTTGGCTTTATGCATTGTTTTTGCTATTGTTCCTCTCATTATGAACTCTTCTTAACTTGCTCGCCGAAGAAAAGAGGGCTGTTCGCAGTCTGACCCTTCATTATATCCTAGACTGCCTGTTCATTGGTTGACACTGTTGATTCTTTTGTCTCCCATTGGCCAGTTTCTCGCTTGGCCTGTTGGGAACTGTAGTTTGTGTTTGTTATCTTGGCTGCTATTCATATAAAGCAAGATTAGAAAAGCATAATTCTCGCCTCCGTGTCTTTAATAAAATTAAGACTTTCCGTCATAACTTATTAGGAAAATCTACATTATGTTCAACAACCTGATGTAGTCAGTTTAAATCACTGCATCTTCTGAGGGGTACAAATCTGTTGGTCGATGTGAGTGGCGTATACCTGTCCACTGTGATTGGTCCATTAACTGGATGGCTAAAATGTTCCATACCTGGTTTGTAGAAAAACCCTAAGGGAAATGCAGTAATGGCACCATTTTGAGGCCTTGTTGACATTGTCCCTCTAGTACATAGCTCTTCAATCAATTCTCTAACCATTTCTGGATATCGAAAAGTTATGATAATGCAGTCCCCTTCACAGAGTTTTGGGGATTTCCCCACCCAATTTACTCTTCTTACCATGATGATATTTTGAGCTAGGAAATACGAGTTATAATAACAGTGTTTAGTGAACCAATGCACGGCCTTGTTCTTCAAGTCCCCCCAATCCATTCTGGCCCCATCCATTAACTCTGGAACATTTTTCAGAATGATGGTATAAGGTGTTGCCTCAGGTGGTAAATGTAGGGGTCTCTGATGGTTTCTTAAACGTTGATAGGTGGCTTGAAATGTATCCATATATTTGTGTTTTTAGTTATTGTCGATTTTGTCTCACAAGAAGTTGGCAACACAGAATGTCTATTATACTTGGCCATAGTGTCCATAGTGTTTTTTTCTTGACCCTGTACTATTAGACCTGATGGGCCTAATATACCTGGTAAAATGTCTTTAGGCATAGCTCGTTGGTTGTGTTCTGTAACTATGCTACCAGTTATAGCATTCGGATTGATTGCGCTGGAGGATTTCTCAGGTAGTATTGATCCTGTAATTAATTTTACAATCTGGGCTACATCGCTCTTTATAATTTCAGACAATAAATTCCTTTCAATAGTGTCAATTTTCCAGTGTAATTTCTTAAATAAGAGTTCCAGGTTGTGAGGATAGGCAGGACTTAATACACTCCCTGAGTCCTTACTTGGTTTCTTAGGCAGTGGCTGTGTCTGTTTATAAGGCTCTTTTGTTGTAGCTTTCGATGGTTGTTTACTTTTTTTTGCAGGGGGAGTTATCAAGTCTGTGCTCTCTGTTAAAACTGATATTTCTAATGGTATGGTTGATACACAGGGTGCTCTACTAATGTTTTGCGTTAAGACCGTTGTGCCCTTTGGCGGCGAATTTATGTTTAATTCTGTCTCCAGGGCTACTACGTCTGATCTAGTTTCTTCTGTAACTGCAGTTAGGGCTGTCTTTGTAGATGCTAAGCATTTCTCTACATTAACAATCTCATTATTGATTAGTCCCATTGGGGTGTTTAAATAATTCGTTATTGGGGCGCATAGTCTAGCATTTTTGTTTTTGCTGCCTGACGTGACGACTGCAAGTTTACGTTTTCCCATGATTAGAAACAAAAATAAAACCACTAAGGTAAAACAAATAGATGGCTGTACTATTATGCGACGTTTATATTTACTCTTACAGTGGCTTGGGAATTCGTATTTAGCAGCTTAGAGGGGTGGCCCAGGTACGGCCCGCACCTCGGGAGCCCCGAGCAGCTTTTCAGCGTCTCCTGGCGCGAAGGAAGAGTGTGGGCGGCTCCTGCTGTGATGCCTGGTGGGGGCTGAGTCCCCCCAACGAAAGTGCAGAGTGCAAGGTGTTGCTATGATGGGCTCCCGTGCTGTGCGAGCCCCAAGCAGCTTTTCAGCACCTCCTGGCACGAAGGAAGAGCGTGGGCTGCTCCTGCCGCGATGCCTGGTGGGGGCTGTGGTCCCCCCAACGAAAGTGCAGAGTGCGAGGAGTTGCAATGACGGGCTCCCGTGCTGCGGGAGTCCCAAGCAGCTTTTCAGTGCCTCCTGGCACGAAGGAAGAGCGTGGGCAGCTCCTGCCACGATGCCTGTTGGGGGCTGTGGCCCCCCCAACGAAAGTGCAGAGTGCGAGGTGTTGCAATGATGGGCAGCTTTTCAGCGCCTCATGGCATGAAGGAAGAGCGTGGGCGGCTCCTGCCGCGATGCTTGGTGGGGGCTGTGGTCCCCCCAACGAAAGTGCAGAGTGCGAGGTGTTACAATGACGGGCTCCCGCACCACAGGAGCCCCGAGCAGCTTTTCAGCGCCTCCTGTGCGAAGGAAGAGCGTGAGCGGCTCCTGCCGCGATGCCTGGTGGGGGCTGTAGTCCCCCCAACGAAAGTGCAGAGTGCGAGGTGTTGCAATGATGGGCTCCTACACATTATTTAATCATTTATATTTAATTATTGTGTGTTGGACCTCGCCGTCTCTGCAGGGTAATCCCGAAATATTTTGCCTGCACCCCTCCTGCTTTCTTAATCCGTTTGGTTGACTTTTAGGTCGCTGGGCACTTTACCTCTGCTAACCAGTGCTAAAGTGCTTGTGCTCTCTCCTTTAAAGATGGTAAAGCTGGCTTACACCCAATTGGCACATTTAATTTCCTTGTAAGTCCTAGTAAACTGGTACTGCGTGCACCCAGGTCCTGTAAATTAAATGCTACTAGTGGGCCTGTGGCACTTCTTGTACCACACACTTACGTAGCTTTCTTAAACATGTCTCAGGTCTGCCATTGCAGCCTGTGTGTGCAATTTTAAACTGCCATTTGGACCTGGCAAAATAAATCATCTTCCAGGCCTAAACCTTCCTTTTCAATATACATAACTCCCCCTTAGGTTAATCCCTACACAACCCTTAGGGCAGGGTGCATTTTATTTAAAAGGTTGGACATGTAGTTTTAAGTTTTACATGGCAAACACAAGGAGATGATAGACGGAGCGCTGACATTTTCAGACACTCACCCCCAGTCACAGATCTGGGTTGAATCCATCATCGTTCTTTAGCTCACTTCGCCATCCCAGTTCAGACACAGGTATGTGCAAATCAGTCTTGACCCTGTGCCTCATGGGAACAGTCCAGCCCGAACTGCCAAGCCATGTCTTCCCTGGACCGGAAACAAGCATCCTGGGACCGGTTTCGGGCTAACAGCCCTCATCAACCAGGCTAGCTTGAATCCAGTGGCAAAGTGAGCAAGGGACCCACATATGGGCATACCTTGCCAACTTAGGGCGAACAAAGCAAACACAAGGAGATGATGGACGGAGAGCTGAAACTTTTCAGACACTCACCCCCAGTCACAGATCTGGGTTTAATCCATCATTGTTCTTTAGCTCACTTTGCCACCCCAGTTCAGACACAGCTATATGCAAATCAGTCTTGACCCTGTACCTCATGAGAACAGTCCAGCCCGAACTGCCAAGCCATGTCTTCCCTGGACCGGAAACAAACATCCTGGGACCGGTTTCGGGCTAACAGCCCTCATCATCCAGGCTAGCTTGAATCCAGTGGCAAAGTGAGCAAGGGACCCACGTCTGGGCATACCCTGCCAACTTAGGGCGAACAAAGCAAAGACCGGGAGATGATGGATGGAGTGCTGAATCTTTTCAGACACTCACAAGTTTTACATGTCCTGGTAGTGAAAAACACTCAAATTCATTTTTCACTATTGCAAGGCCTATCTCTTCAATAAGATAACATTGGGTTACATCATTACATTTAATAAGTGATAATTTTTGATTGTGAGCAGCTTGGAAAGACATGATTGGTGTCTGAAGAATTGAAATTTAAAGCGCTCTTTAATAGTAAATTTGGATATTAAGTAACAATTCTGAAAATGCCACTTTTGGAAAGTTAGCATTTCCATGCTCTAACCATTTGGGGCCAGATGTACATAGGTTTGTGTTTGCGATTATCTTTTAGCAAATTTTTGCTATTCGCTATTAGGTAATCGCAAACAGCGTAGTACTAAACTGTGTTTTACACTGTTTGCGATTCCTAGTGGCCTGCAAATAGACGTACCTCATTAATATTCACAAGGTAGGGTGCAATTTGCAACCCATTGGGAATAGCTAAAATCAAAGGGATGGTGGCCTGTTGGGGTCAGCAGGCCATCATGTCTGTGATTGCTTTTAAATAAAGCAACGTTTTTTTTAAAATACAGCCCGTTTTCCTTAAAGGGAAAACGGGATGTGTTTCAGAAAGAAAAATGAAAAGTTTATTTTCATTTTTTTAAGAGTAGGCAGTGGTTTATGGGACCACTGCCTGCTCTTAGAAGATGTTTTTAAACCATTCAGAAAGGGGAAGGGGTCCCTTGGGGACCCCTTCCTGTTTGCGAATGGATTACCAACTACTTTAAGTGGCCAGTAAAATGCGAATGTTTTGTGACCGCATTTCGGTCACAAAACATTCACTCATACCACTGCAAATTGCTATTAGGAAGGGATGCCCTTAACACACCCCTTCCTAATACCGAATCGCAACCCATTTTTCGATTCGGAGATAGGCTCCCGAATCAAAAAATAGGATTTTGCACATGCAAAAAGGCTTTTTTTTGCGGTCACAAATGGCCCAATTCTGTGAATTGGGCTGTTTGCGACCTAAAAAAAACTACGTACATTTGGCCCTTGGTGCCTGCAGCCTGTTTCCTCGGTTGCATAACTAGGTGTAGTTAGCAGTTGGCCTTTGTGTAGTATTTACAGACAGTATCACAATAGAGAGTCTGAGTGTTGGCAGAATGGGCCATCCTGACCTGATGGGGGGGTGGAGCTGTCAGCTACCACGCTTGTACTTCAAATGCACTGGCCCAGCTCATACACAAAGAACCTCACTCTAGTCTATTGTGTCCCCAGACAGACTAGGAGCAGGGCAAGGAAGCAGGGCATTTCAGACACTTCCATGAGGGGAAGCCTACTGAAGTTTCTTCCACTTCAAAGTGGGCACCAGGTATAAAAATAGGACCCCCCGACCTACTCTTCAGCACACTCCTGGACCTGTGGATACTACAGGAGAAGGACTGCCCTGCTGCCAGAGAACTACCCTGCCGTTTGAGGCCTGCCCTGCTGTCTGAGAAGGAAGACTGGACCTGCACTGTTCATCCCAGACTAAAGTGGCTCCAAGGCAGCTGTTTGACTCCTGTTCTGAGCGACTGTGGACACAACAAGCTCCAGAGGCCTCTCTATAACTGCCCAGCTGACCTGATGCAATTGGACCAGCCTGGACCTGCAACTGGATCTGCCTGAGCCCTGCTGGCCCCTGCTGGACTGAGTTCTTGATCCCAAAGAGATGCCTTCCAGGTCCTGGACTCTTGGTGTGCCATTAGCCGAGCTCCTCCTTGAGGAAAAACAGACATCCTGAAGTTTTGGGCTCTTTATGACCGCAAATGTGCCTGTTCCCGTCAAGAGATTGTTGCTGTGCAGACCATAAATGTGAAGCTCCAATGGACCTGGCTCTTAGCGCTACAGCGACAGCAAGCAATGACTGGCAAGGTGAGATCTGTATTTCACGCTACAGCATCAACAGCCCGCTGTGACTGTCAATGCAAATATCTAGCAACGATCTCCCACGACACCCGACAGGATCTTCGCGCTACTGCGATAACTGTGCGCGATACCCAGTCTGCTCTTCACCCTACAGTGACAACCATCTGTGACGCTCTTTCTGCTCCTCACGGCTTCCTCCATTGTGAAAAAAAGTCTTTGCGCTGGACTTTAGAAGGTTACATTTTCAGCTAAACTAACCTAGTCCCTGTATCTGGCCCGTGCTCCATTGCAGTCTCCCTGAACTTCTGACTTTAAGCCGGTCTCGCACAACCAGATAACCATCAGTGGTGATTTGTGCTTTTAGGCGTTGTACTTACCTGAAACCTTTAAAATTGTATATCTCTGGTTCTATTGGTTGGATTTTTGTTGTTTTGTTGTCAAATAATGTATTACATTTTACTTTATTTTTCTAAATCGGTGTGGAATTTTTCTTGTATTCTGTTTCCACTTTATTACCGTTTGAGTGCTGCATAAATACTTTACACATTGTCCCTAAGTTAAACCTGACTGATTTTGTGCGAAGCAAACAGAGGGTTAAACATAGGTTAATTTCATAACTTTGTGTTACATCATTTTGTGACATCTACCACAGAGCCGCCATCGCTCCAGAACTACGACGCACCATCAACACCACCTTCAAGACGGGCATCTTTCCCGATGACTGGAAACGTGCAGAAGTCAGACCCGTGCTCAAGAAGCCCTCAGCAGATCCCACGGACCTCAAGGACTACCGACCCATCTCCCTCCTCCCCTTAATGGCAAAAGTCACAGAGAAGACCGTCAACGCACAACTAACTAGATTCATCGAAGAAAACTCCATCCTCGACCACTCCCAATCCGGATTCCACAGCAACCACAGCACCGAGACCGCTCTACTCGCCGCCACAGATGTCATCTGCACCCTCCTAGACCAAGGACAAACCGCGGCCCTGATCCTACTCGACCTCTCAGCAGTGTTCGACACCGTCTCCCACCGCACACTCACCGCCAGACTCCACAACACCGGCATACAAGGAACCGCCATCGACTGGATCCGTTTGTTCCTCACCGGCAGAACCCAAAGAATCAGACTGCCACCCTTCCACTCCGAACCCACGGTAATCAACTGCGGAGTACCCCAAGGATCATCGCTTAGCCCCACGCTCTCCAACATCTACATTGCCCCCTCGTCACCATCGTCAGACAGCATGAACTCAGCATAGTATCCTACGCCGATGACACCCAGCTCATCCTCAACCCTCACAAAGGACCCCACCACCACCAGACTCAACTTCCATGAAGGAATGAAGGACGTTGCATCCTGGATGAGCAACAGCTGCCTAAAGCTCAACTCATAGAAGACAGAAGTCCTCGTCCTCGGACCCTCCCCCTCTGCGTGGGACAACACCTGGTGGCCTACCGCCCTCGGCAGCCCTCTGACCCCAACGGACTACGCCCGAAACCTCGTCGTCGTACTCGACTCCTTCCTCTTCATTAACCGGCAGGTCAACGCCGTCGCCTCCAGCTGCTTCAACACCCTCGGCATCCTCCAAAAGACCTTCAAATAGATCCCCCTCGAGTCAAGAAAGGCCGTCACCCATGCAATCATAACCAGCAGACTGGACTACGGAAACGCCCTCTATGCCGGTATGAACAAGGCTCTGCTCCGCAAGCTCCAGACCATACAGAACACCGCAGCCAGACTCGTCCTTGGCATCCCTCGACACGAACACATCACCCAACACCTGCAGAACCTTCACTGGCTCCCCGTTGAGAAGAGAGTTACTTTCCAGATACTCACCCACGCCTACAAATGCCTCCATAACACCAGACCCCAATACCTCAACGAGAGAATCTCCTTCCACGTACCCAAGAGAAACCTCCGATCCACCGACCTCGCCAAAACCCCGCACATCCACAGAGCCAGAACAGGTGGAAGAGCCTTCTCCTACATCGCAGCCAAGACCTTGAACGAGCTCCCGATCGGCATCAGACGGGCCCCCTCCCTGAACATCTTCAGGAAGACACCCAAGACCTGGCTCTTTGACTGAGCGGAGCTGCTTACCCCCCCCTCCCTCCCTCCCAGTACCTTGATACCCTCACGGGTGAGTAGCTCGATTACAATTCCCCTGATTGATTGATTGATTTGTGGTTCACCCTGGAAAGGATTGAGGCTGTTGCTTGAGAAGAGCTCACACCCCCCTCAACTAACAACCCAGTTTCTTACATTGTGGTTCTGAGCTAATGTGGTACTTTCACGTGAAACCTGATGATTATTTAAAAAGAGTCTTACATTCCTTAATTTGAGCCAGTAGTTGCTGGTAGGGCCCACTGGCAGTCACTTTTGGGGGACGGCACCTATTTGTCCACTTCAGACATTTACAGGGAGCAAGAAAGGGCGAAGCATACAAAGCAGAAAGATGAAGCAAGAGAAAGACAGAACAAAATCACTAATGGAGAAAGCAGCGATGAAAAGGAACCTACAAGCTTGATGGGCAGGGAGTGTCTCGTAGTTGATTAAGGAGGCATGAGGTAGAATTAGGAAAAGGCAGCCTTGGTATTCGGCGAGCTGACATTTAGTAGCACCGGTCACCGGCTTCTAGGCAAAGCTTTGAGCACCAGCACTCATTCTTTTACAAATTAAGCACTGGAAGCACAAACAATCCATATTTTGCATGTTTACTCCCAAAGATATTTTAGAGGTTTGCTCTGAAAATGATTTATTTTTGCAAAGGAATATTTTAGATTAGAGCAATGTATTGTTTCGACGGTAGTCTTGATACTGTGGCCCTGGACTAAACAAAGTCATTACCAGTTCATAACACCCCCTCTGCCATCTCTGTCATGCTGATGTTTGTATTCCCTCTCCAGCCACCTACTATGGAAGGTGCCATGTGAAGGCAACCAGCCCATCTGGAATCCCAGCGGATTCCCTTGCCTTTCACGTATGCCCATGTAGGATCAGCAAGGGAGTATCCAGTATTCCCTGCTGTGAATCCAGAGGATGGCCATGTTTGGAGTCATGAATGGGCCGTGCGAGTCAGCAAGTTTGCTTTGAATGGTGCTGGGGCAGTGGAGTGAGAGCCCTTTTCATTTTCACACAGCACAGGAAGGTGGCATGCAGCAGTGCGCTGCCTGAAAAATTAATGAGTATGGCCCTTTAAAATCTATAATGTGCTGCCTTTTACCTGACCGATTACTTGCTGCTATGCCCATTACAACTTGTGTCCGTACTCAGACATCAGCTTGACCAAACACACCATACTGTTCTATGTGAGATGCCTCTTTAAAAACAGAAATGTGCTTTTCTGCTCCTGGTGCTATGTCTGTGCTCTGTCATATAACTAAAAACACGTACAGCTCACGAATGCCCATATGCTGCAAATTCCCATAATTTACAAATCCTATAGCATCTATATATATAATATTCCAACCTGGCCCTTGCCTGTGGTCGCTTGGAACAAGCTCTCTTTCCATCTCCTAGCAGCTCAAAATCATTTCTCCTTGCAGAAGTGTTATGTAGTGGTAGCAACTACAAACAGTGCCAGGAGGTCAGTTCCTGGTGTTCATCACTGTAAATATTCCCTTAACATAAATTGACTTTCTTTAAAAGCAAGATGCTGTGCTACTTTCAAGTGACCTTCAAATGGCCTGCATTTTGTTCCATTTCTTTCTGCAAGTATAAGTATTAATGTCTTACTTTGTATACACTGGAATATATTTTAATAAGGTATCATTTTTATAATATCATCATTTCTATAACATATAATTTCCAAAAGAATAATGTGATCTTCCCTGGATCGCAAAGATTTATGAAGTGGGATCATGGATGAGAACACAAGTTCAGTTCTTCCAAAGATGATGATGACGTAACTACTTCCTGCTTTTTTTGAGTCAAATAACCATCAGACACTAAAGTCAAGTTCGTTTAGGGAAATAAATTAATATTTAAATAAAGACAACAGTGAAAATGATAAGTATATTAGAGATTCTTATTCAAGAAGAAACTACATCTACCATGATATTAAGTTCATATTGTAGTAATTTTTTTTTTTCAAGATTCAAATACTCCCTTCTCTTGCCTGCAGTCTCCCAATAGGTTCTCATTGGTATTAGAGCTAGATGACGCCCCCAAGGTGATTTCCAGGAAACAACTTTAAGGTAACATATTTCAAACACTACAGCAATATCTGTTTGAATACGCCCTGAAGAAGCTCACAGGCAAATGAAGCCTGAAATAGGTGTTGGCTAAGTAATGCACTCACATTGTCAAAGTCAGGGCAACAAGAAAGAGATGCATGAAGCTCAATAAAAAAATATTTATTTACATTAACGAGACTCAAGAACTGGTCTATTGTGGGTTTGAGGGAAGAGTCCTGCAGTATTGCTCTAAATGAGCATATTTTATATCCAGATCTGTGTACGAGTGTCAGTCCCAGTAGAGCCATAGCACCCGCCTTCTGATATTTTGATTTCCTAGCAGCACTTTAGCAGGTTCAGCCTCCTTACTGACCACTGACGCTAAATATACCCGCATATATAGTGCTTCATACCCAAGATGAGGTGTCGAAGCACATTTGGGAGCTGAATAGAAAGCTTTTCAGTGAAGATTTTTTGGAAGGAGGAGTTTTTTTTGTCATGTGGGCTGTATGGGTAATGCTTCAGTGTCATAAATGTGGACTAGAGCGGTGCTTTTATGTTTTATTTCTTGGCTACCTCCTGGTGTGTATTGAAGTAAATAGGACTGAGATATAGGATGCTTACGCCTCCGATGCAAGTGTAAGGATGGATAGAGTGTGTGATTACAGTATGACCTACATAAGGGTTTTGATGTCGTACCCTGTAGCAGCGCATGTGTAGCTTAGCGATGGGCTTTGTTCAAGCAAATAGTAGGAGAATATACACAATGGCGCATGGAGACATCGAACTTCCTTTAGGGGTCCATATTATAAACTTCAAACCATGTTTACTCAAACTGCAAAGGGACCAAGGGTGCTACCCTTGGGAGGTTCTGTCTTACATCAACTATAGTATATACTGTATGAAGTTCACCTAGGAGTGGGAGAAGAGCAACCAGTATGAATGGCCTTTATGCAGCCTCCCATGGAATGCACTCTATGGAGTACACCCAGGAGTGGCCGAGAGCAATTGATAGGACTGGACATTAGACAACCATCCCTCTGCTTTCAGGAGTCGTAGGGAACAACCATTGAAATAGGCATTACGAAATTGATTATGGCTTGCGTCTGAGGAGACAATCCAGGAGAAGCAGGGAGCAAGCCACTGGCAAGAGCATTTTGCATTCACACACGGAATATGCTTTGAAGCGTTGACTCCAGAGAGGTAAGGAGGGACCCATGGGAATGGGTATTATACAACCAGTGACAATATAGACTTGGAGGAGTCCACTGTGATGGACAGAGGAGCAACACTCAAGAATGAGCTGGATACAATAAGCCAGGATTTATGGTCTGAGGGCCAGGTAGGAACCTCATAGGTGTGGACATAATACAACTGACCTTAGTATATGCTCTGAGTCGTCCACCCAGGAGGCACAACTCTTGTGCAGTATCCATCTGGCCCTTGGTATATGCCTTGATGAGTCCACCCAGGAAAGGAGCAACTCAAAGAAACAGGCATTATACAAGCAGCCATGATATTTTCTATCTGGAGCTCACCCAAGATTGGCAGTCACATTCCTTATGTTGATGATCATGCCATCACACACAGGAAAAGACGAGGAGAAGCCCATAGGTGTGGGAATTACACAGCCAGCATATATGCTTGGTGAAGTCCACCAAGTATGCCAGAGGAGCGACACAAAGGAAGGGGCAGTTTACAAATAGCGGTGATTTGTGGTCTAAAGACTCCACGGTGAAGAGGCAGAAGAGCAACCATAAGACTAGGTTGAATACTCCAAGAAATGGTTTAAGTTTGAAGACCAGGGAAAATTGAAAGGCAATCTGTAGTATATGTTCTGAGGAGTTCACCCAGGAGTGTTAGAGGAGAAACATACAGCAACAGCCACTATAAACCAGTCATTTTATATGTTCTGGGATACTCCACACCAGAATGGCAGAGGAGCAACCCACAGAAATGAACTGCATGCAATCAGGCATAGAACATACTCTGAAGATCCCATCTAACAGAAGCAGTCATACGAGTGGACATCACATCTAAAACCGGCCATCGTCTATGCGTTTTTTAGCATTTACCTATCACAACAGGCAAGTATCCCATAAGAGGGTATAGCTTCAAAAGTCACAGAATATAATATCTTAGGAGTCCTCTGAGACTGACACAGTCAACCACTAATGAGAACCTGGCACACTCAGGAGCGTGTCACTTAGTTGGAAAATCTTGCGGAAGGAAATAGTTTGTTAGTTGAGAATATTCAAAGGGGATATGGGAGAAGAGTAGTTGAATCATACAGAATTGGTCTATGGTTTTATCCAAGAGCAGGTTGGTGTTTTCTACAGGAGTGTGAAGTGCTAGAGCTAAGATGAGGGTTCACATTCTCGGGACAGAGGAAGTTGAGTGAGGGGAGGGAGTTACTTGAGGAGGGAATAGCACGAAGAGATAAGACAAAAAACTGGCAGAGGTCCTGGCCTTTCCATTGGCTTAAACAGGGAAGTCATTTTGCTGCTCAGGAAAGTGTTTTGGGTCTCACCCAGGAGTGTTAAACAGTAGTCTGCAGAATTAATTTCTTCTTGGTGTTTTTTCTAAGAATACGAGTTCAGCTATCCTGTTTCCTGCACACAATCGAAGATCTGTAATGGATGCAGAAGCAGAGTGTACAGCTTTATCCTAAGGGAGTAGCAAATTCATTGCTCCGTAAATAAGTATAACACAGGTATGAATATTGTTATATGGTTGTGGTACATTACTAATACCTTTCAAGCGGGCAGATATGAATTGTCTCTTATAGGTATTCAAGATGATAGCTTTTTGTATTTTTGCTGGGAGAGTTAAACTTGCCATTGAGGGTGTAATGATTCTAGTCAAATAGGGGAGCCTTTACAGGGATTCGCCAATAACCTTAGGTGGCCGAAACAGAAGGACATCCGGGCTGTGGGATTATTTGGGGGTTGTGAAAAAACCTATAACTTGTAACATAAGATATTCAGATTGGACATGCTAGCCAGTCACCACAGAACTGTGTGGGAAATCTTAGAGCATGGCAATGCTCCAACCATGAAGAGCTGACCACAAAGATCCTTAACAAAACAAGAGAAGCCATTTTTGTGAAAGTGAGTTATAAACATAGCATGGGCAAGGATAGTATTAGCAGGCAAAAAATCTATTTTAAGCAGCTCAATCTTCAACGTTTATACCAGAATATAATTTTAAATTAAAAAGCATTTTTCTGAAACAAAATCGAGCATCTTTACATAAAAAACAGGTTTAGCAATAAAAGCAAAGTTCTGTCTGCTCCTTTAACAATAAAACAGCTCATGCATGTATATTTTCCCTGAGAGAGAAGAGATCAAAGGAGCAGCAGAGAGACCTCGGTAGAGGCTTCACAGCAATGGAGTAAGGCATGAAACATGGATTGAGTTTCTATGCTTGGAACTAAATACATGGCTAGTCAATCACAACATTGCACGGTGGAAGCAATCATAGAACACAGCAAATGCTCAAACCAGCAGAAGGTTCACTACAAAAATGTTTAACTAACCAACACTGGCCCCATTTGTAGGAAGTAGGTTACAAACATTACACATGCAAGGACATGTTTTAGTTTTAACTGCGAAATAAACAAATCTAAGCAACTCAGGGGTTTATTTACAAGAAGCCTGCGCTGCCAGTGCGTCACTTTCTATGATGCTCCAGTGGCGCAGGCCTCTCAATCATATCTATTAGATGACGCAAAGCTATCCTGCGTGGCTTTGCATGGCCTCATAGACATATTGTAAGACAAGGCAGCGTAAAGCACTGCCTTGCCTTACTCTGTGGTAAGGAGGCGTTCAATGGGCATTGCGTGGGTGTTCCCAAGCAACACCCATGGATTTTGATTCTGCCCTAGATTTACAAAATCACGTAAACCTGGGGAAGTGCGAAATCATTACCCCTTCCCAGAGCAGGCATAGCGAGGAGAAATGCTTTATTTCTCCTCGTCTTTTCCTCTTTCCATGTGTGTTGCATTGTACAGCACACATAGAGTGAGGAAAATGCCTCTCTGGATTGTTTTTGTGCTGGATGGTGTCCCTTCCTGAACAAATACAATTCTGCCAACAATGCAAACGCTCTTGCACCATGGTGCAAGGGTTCCTCCGTTGGTGCTAAGCACCAAATTGTGTGCAGGCGCTAGCTGAAAGGACAGGAATTAGCAGTATCTCGTAAATACTGTGCATTCCTGCCATTTCAAATTGGCGTAGGGCAGTGCAGCAAAATCTCTTGCACAGCTGCCCCACGCCATTTTTTTGTAAATGAGGCCCTTAATATTCAACATGTACACCTCCAAATCATTTTTAACTGAATAGCATTTTTCTCCTCACTTGTCATCACACAGGGACACACACTTTCCAGTAAATCGTGTTTGCATTTATTGTTGTCATTTACTCATCAAACACGGTCATAAATGGGCTCCAGCTACCTCTATGAGAAAGAAGCATACAGTTATAGGTGAAAGCTCAGTGAAAAGATTCACAATCCTCACTACTCCTCACTGCTCCCCAGTTCATCTGATCGTTAAGCCTAGGTGTGCTTTGTAACTCATACACTGGTACAAATAAACAAGGTGGGGAAGGTGTAATGAACAAAGAATGTAGAAAGATTCTTACTTGATTTAGACATATCCATAGAGTGGATTTTTTTATGAATTAAAGTTAGCTTCACTGACATACACAGTTAAGCTAAGCGTACATTATGTTAATAACAGTGATGCTCAACTGAAGTAACAAACTGCAAGAGCTTCATGTCATCATTTTCAAACTCCATCCTACTCACAATAGTAGGCTAACATTCTCATTGAAAGCGATCATTTATCGCTTCTGATAACATCAGTCACCAGAGTCACATGCAGATTTTGTTTTTTTGTTTTTTTTTAATAATCCTTAATAAAGTTTCATAGGATGTAATTGGCAATTGTAGTAAACAGTAATGCCGCTTAACAATTAGTGTGCATAAATTGCAATAAGATCATGTAAACAATCCACAATGCCCCCAACCCCCTGCTCTTGTACATAGCTTCCTAGATATTAGATTGTATCATAGCTGAGCTAAGACAGGTTAATCTTTGACATCTAAATGCATTGTTTACTAGGACTCATCCCTCAACCTTATATGCTCATCCAGCTGGTTCCCCAGATGCTACATCTGTAGGAGGTTCTTTCAAAGCAGGTAGCATGGCTGCCCACGCTCTCAAGTCATCTTCCAGTTTGTCGTCTTTACGGACATGTGTCATCCGGATTTCCTCAGCCATTGCCCACTCAGAGACATCTCTGAGCCAATCCACATACCTGGGGGGCAGCATGCCCAGCAATTTTATAGCTATCCAGTGTTTTACTAATAAGCAAGACAAACTTCCTGCTAAGTTTCTTATTGGAGAGAGAGGTAATCAGACCCAGCAGCACCTGCCTCATTTCCAGTTGTTTGTGCCAGCCAGTAGCTCTGCTCAGATTTTGTAACACCGTCTACTAGTAAGGAGATAAAACCACACATGACCACACCATATGTATAAAGTCAGCTGCCGGACTCCTGCAGTGGGGGCAAGCATCTGACCAGGCAGGATATATAGCATGCAATATTTTGGGGTAGAGATATGTTTGGTGGACATAGTTTTATTGGATCAATTTAAATCTGGCAATAGAGCTAACAATCCGGACCCCCTTGTGCATTTGTGTCTATTCTTTCCCCGACACTGGTTAACCTAGTAATTCCTCCCATTTAGCCTGAATGGGGAGGGGTGCCCCGAGGAGATCACTGCGTAGTGCTCTATAAATATGTGAAATCAGCCGGTGCCCCCGCCATTCATAACAATGTGGCCAGTGTGTTGGAGCACGATGGGGCATCCTGGAAGGTGGGCCAAAGCTCCCACGCTGTGGCAGATATTTTAGCATATTGCAGATACTGTCCCACACCCAGGGCAAAGGATTCTATGGCATCGTCCCGTGGGATGAATCGCCCCTCAGGATACAAGTCGTGCAAAGTGTTACATTCTCCTTCTTATCACCTCTGTACCGACATGGACACTGCCATCTTCCGGACCAGCTGTAGGATCCACAGCGGCCGGTCTGGAGCATAAGGGTCATGCCGGAACACTCTTCTTACCGCTCCCTCCCACACCTCGAAAACTTGACATATAAGATAAGGCATATCTGGTGGAACTAGGGATCTAATCATCAGCAACACAGCCAATGTATTCCCAAAATGGGGGTCTCTCAAAAGGGTCTTCGCCCACGTATCTTCAGGTCTCTAACCAGTGAACTGCATGTTGCAAATATGCCGCTATATAATAGAGTTCTATATTGGGAACCTCCAGACCTCCAAGGCTCCAAGTCTTTTCAAAGTGGGCAGCCCCAGGCGTCTTCGCTCATTAGCCCACAATAGGTCTACTATGAGGCTATCAATCATTTTGAAGTAGCATCTATGGATCACATATAGAGTGCCTTGGAGCACATAAAGACATCTAGGGAGCATCATTTTCATTTTCAATATAACGATTCTACCCATGAGGGAGAGAGGAAGGTCTCTCCAAAACCTCACAGACGGGCGTAGGCCCTCCACCACCCTTATGATATTAAGCTCCAGGAACGATAGTTCGGTATGTGCCAGTCGGATCCTCAGATAGTGGACGCCAGTCAATTCCCAAGGAAGCACCACAGTTGGGAACAATTCAATCAATACTCCAGTAAGGGATCCCAACAGGAATAATTTAGATTTGGTCAGATTCACGTGGAGGCCCGAGATCTCCCTGAACTCCTGCATCACGTTCATAAGTATGGGCATGGAATACATTGGCTGCCTCAGAAATAATAGGGCATCATCTGGGTAGTGAGAAGCCACAGGAGTGGTCTCTCCTACTGTAATCCCCCAGGTGCACATTATCCTGCGCAACCTCTCAGCCATCGGCTCCATCGCAATTGCGAACAGAGGCAGTGACAGAGGGCATCCCTGCCAAGTCCCTCTCTGCAGGCTGAAGAGGTCTGAGACCTCATGTTCTGAATGCACTTTTGCACAAGGGGTGGTATAAAGCAGCCTAACCCATTGTATAAATGTAGGACCTATCCCTACTTTCCACATCAAATGCCAGAGGTATGTCCAGTCTAAGGAGTTGAAAGCTTTTTATTATCTAACAATGCTAATACATAGGCATCATTAAGCAGCTGCTGGGCAGGATAGACATGAGAGAGCCACCGTAGATTGTGCAAAATACTCCTCTTTGGGATGAATCTCAATTGATCCATGTGGATGAGGGATGGAAGACAAGGCAGAAGACAAACCACTAAAATACTACTAAGGAGCTTAACATGAACATTCAAGAGGGAGATAGGTCTGTAGGCGGCAGCCAGTTGGGTTCTTGCCAGGCTTATGCACCATCACTACCAGGGCTTTGCGCATTGAGGATGGGAGGAAGCCATTCAGGAAAGTGTCTTTGTAGATCTCCCAGAGTTTATTGGCTACTGTGTCTGCGTAACTGCAGTAAAACTCAGTGGGAAGACCATTGCTTCCCAGCGTTTTTGCCTTCCTTAATCCACGAATCGCAGGGAGAATCTCCTCACGCATAATAGTTCTGTCCAGTGAGCTGTGGCCATCTGAGTCAAGGCCCGGGAGTGGGATGTCCTCCAGGTATTCCTCGACATGACCCATCTTACCTGTCTCCCTTCTAGTATAGGTTTTACTTAAATGGGATTGAAATGCCACATTAATGGCCGGCTTTGTACAGAATAGGCTTCCTGTGTGATCGTGTAGAGCCTGGATCGGAGTCTGGGGAATATCCTGCCTGACCAATCTGGCCAGAATCACCCCTGTTTTATCTCCCTCTGCATTTAGCCGTTGGTGATATGCAGTGTATGTATGTTTCTCAAGTCTACGCCAGCCAGCAAATAAATCTTTACGGCCCTCTTGGCAGTCCACTAAGCTGTCGGGGTGTAAATGCAGCACTGTCTCTATGTCACCTATGTCTCTCTTACATGCTTGGATATCACTTTTCAGTTGTTGTCTGACCCCGTAGGTTGTCTTGAGACATACCCCTCGAAGAACCATCTTTATTGCCTCCCAGAATGCAGCTCTACACCCCAATGCACCCCAGTTCTCGTGGAAATAGTGTGTTAGTATGTCGCGGACTATGGTCTTGAATGGAGGGTCCGTCAGCGCCTTCGCCCTCAGGCACCAGAGTGGTATCACTGGGCATCTGCACTCCCTCCCAAAACTCATAAGGACAGGGGAGTGGTCTAATAAACAGTGAGCCAAGTACGAGATCCTCAACAGTATTTGAGTTATACCGCTGGAGACCAGACAATAGTCCAAGCGGCTATGGGTCCCCGCTACAGGGATATAAAAGGAGAACATTTTTGCCTATGGATGTCTGTCTCTCCATATGTCGAGAAGACACAGTTCTCACATCATGTCACGCAATGCTTCAGTCAGATGGGGTTTAGTATGAGGTTTGGGTGGGTCTCGGTGTATGATGCCGTTTAGGACACAATTACAATCAACTGCCATGAGAATGTCAGCTGCTGCAACCTTGATGTAAAAGTTGAGGCAGTCACTATTTGGTGCATAAACCGTCACCAGGCAGACTTCTCGGCCATCTAGGGTTCTATGTATGACGTACCTACCCTCCGCATCTAGAACATGACCTCTATGATGAAAGGGTATCCAAGGGGCCACCCATATTATCACATCCCAGGCATAACCAGAGTATGAAGAGGCATACAATTGCCATCTCCATCGTTTCCTGAAACAAGGTATGCAGTCTCCCCAAACATGTGTTACTTGCAAAAATGCAATAGATACTTTGCAACGTTTCAGATAGGCATGTAGTCCCCTTCTCTTCTCAAATTGGGCTATGCACATGACATTCCAGGACGTGAGTTTACTTATGTGGTCTGTCATTTTTAGGTATTATTAATTTCTTCCATCCCATCAGTTGGTCTGTCCCTGTCTCCAGCATATCTCTAAGGAGGCAAGCTGGGCTCAGCAGCTGGGACCAAGTGTGCAAGAGCAGCATGTAGTTCCCCAACCCTTTAATCCTATAAAAGGAAAACCTTTACCCAACGCCCCACACCCCATGGGCAGCTGAGCGAAAACCTCCCATCCAGAATCCGGCCAGTCAGGAACCAGCAGCTGCTGCCCCATTTCCTAAAACTGAAATCTAAAGGAAATCAAAACAGTTAAACTGTATGCTCTGCTAGAGGTATGGGCGCAGGAGAGGGTGCAAGGCTACAGGCGATCAAGCCCCTTCTCCTTGTCTACTCACCTCTCTCCTAAGCCTCTCCCGTCTGAATATTAAGAATGCAGAATAGTCAGCCATAATATAACAAGATCATCCAATCTCCCACCCTCCTGGTAACAGTTCAATAACATTCTCCAACCCTCGCCAATGTTACCATCCGAATTATGTCATTTCCATCATCGTCTGTGCCAAGGGACATAGAAATTCTGCCCCCTGGCGAACCTCCACAGAGGCTTACAGTGCTCACAGTTAATCGGGAAAATTGTGGGACTCACTCCAAGGTAGTGCTGTCACTAGCTGTGCCAGAGTCACTGCGGCGTCTCTGGAATGAGTCTCTCAAGTCTGGTACCATGTCCGTGGTATTGAGTGTACCATCCGGGCATACCACAATCTTCTTCGATTGTTGGTGATCACCAAGACTCCTCCACTGTCCCTTCTGTCTCCGTACGCAGGCAGATTGTCTCTTTGCGCTTGGGATAAACCAATCCTGCCATCCTGTGCTCTGGCTAGTGGTCTGCTTCAGGGTGTCCAACCAGTCACTGGCTTTCCCGGAACTAAAAAAGACTTGCACCTTCCCCTCATGTTGTACGCGCAGTTTCGCTGGGAAGATCAGGCTGTATTTTAAGTTCATATCTCTCAGGTGCTTTTTGACAGCAATGAAAGTTTTTTGTTGTTCCTGCACTTGTTGTGTGTTTTTAAGAAAAATTAGAAATGGGTTTCCATGGAACAGCAGAGGGCCCTGTACCAGGACACATTGAAGGATGGTTTTGCAGTTGCGTAACTTAAACACGGGGACAATTCTAGCCCTTGGTGGGGTACCAGGTTTTGGTGGGGGACAAGTGCTCTGCGAGCTCTTTCAATCGTAAACAATTTAGACAGTCTTTTTGGAAGCAGGGCTATAGTAACCCAGTCCTCCAGGAACAATTCGAAGGATTGTCCCTATGCCTTTTCTGTGAAGCCAACGAATCATAGATTGTTCTTACGAGATCGCACATCGGAATTCCCTATGTGTTTGTCTAGACGGGCCATCAGCTTCTGGAGATCAGAGACTGTGGTGAGCAGGTTAGGGACCTCTTGTTGTAAGGTGATGACGTGTTGTTCTGTGATGGTCACTCGATCTGCCACCTTCCCAAGGACCGTCCAAATTAGATTAACATATATGGTAACTGAATCATTTTTGTTAACCATCTCATTTCGTGAGCTCCGTATTGCTATTAAAAAATCTGCCAGAGATGAGGCCAAGCCCACCACCTCTCCAGCTCTGTCCTCTGGGCACCTTATCCCTTCCTCCCTGCCAAGTGCATGAGGTTGCAGCGCATGTGTGTAATTGACAATTTTGTTTGACTGTGTGGGCTTGGATCCCTTGTCCTTGACCATGCAGGCCCAAGAGTTCAGGAGCTAGGCGAATATTGGCACCACCTTTGGGGCTCCCCACGCACACAGCAAGGGACTGGTATCAGCTGGAATTCAATGTTAGCCCTCTGCAGTCCAGGGTTCAGTTCGAAGGGGGCGGTCTACAGGGGGCAGGTACACAGACACTTCCACAGTTGTAACTAGGGGTTCTATGTGGTTCGTAGTAGCCAGAGGTAATGCCCAGAAGTGCAACAACGCTGTGGGGCCTCCTCCCTGGGCCTCCTCAATGAGCAGAGTCTCTTACCCGCTGAGTTTCCAGGTGTTACAGCAAACAAATGATGGACGGAATGCTGACAATGCAAACATTCTCCCCCAGTCAAAAGATCTGGGTTAAATCCATCGTTCTTTTGCCCACTACGCCACCCCAGTTTGGACCCAGCCATATGCAAATCAGTCTTGACCCTGTGCCCCATGGGAACAGTCCAGACCGAACTGCCAGGCCAGGTCCTCCCTGGACCGGAAACAAGCATCCTGGGACCGGTTTCAGGGTATGTCACCGTTCTTCAGCCAGGCTAGCTTGAATCCAGTGGCACAGTGAGCAAGGGACCCACGTCTGGGCATACCCATCCCACTTAGGGCGAAAAGTGTTACAGCAAACAAATGATGGACGGAATGCTGACAATGCAAACATTCTCCCCCAGTCAAAAGATCTGGGTTAAATCCATCGTTCTTTTGCCCACTACGCCACCCCAGTTTGGACCCAGCCATATGCAAATCAGTCTTGACCCTGTGCCCCATGGGAACAGTCCAGACCGAACTGCCAGGCCAGGTCCTCCCTGGACCGGAAACAAGCATCCTGGGACCGGTTTCAGGGTATGTCACCCTTCTTCAGCCAGGCTAGCTTGAATCCAGTGGCACAGTGAGCAAGGGAACCACGTCTGGGCATACCCATCCCACTTAGGGCGAAAAGTGTTACAGCAAACAAATGATGGACGGAATGCTGACAATGCAAACATTCTCCCCCAGTCAAAAGATCTGGGTTAAATCCATTGTTCTTTTGCCCACTACGCCACCCCAGTTTGGACCCAGCCATATGCAAATCAGTCTTGACCCTGTGCCCCATGGGAACAGTCCAGACCGAACTGCTAGGCCAGGTCCTCCCTGGACCGGAAACAAGCATCCTGGGACCGGTTTCAGGGTATGTCACCCTTCTTCAGCCAGGCTAGCTTGAATCCAGTGGCACAGTGAGCAAGGGACCCACGTCTGGGCATACCCATCCCACTTAGGGCGAAAAGTGTTACAGCAAACAAATGATGGACAGAATGCTGACAATGCAAACATTCTCCCCCAGTCAAAAGATCTGGGTTAAATCCATCGGTCTTTTGCCCACTACGCCACCCCAGTTTGGACCCAGCCATATGCAAATCAGTCTTGACCCTGTGCCCCATGGGAACAGTCCAGACCAAACTGCCAGGCCAGGTCCTCCCTGGACCGGAAACAAGCATCCTGGGACCGGTTTCAGGGTATGTCACCCTTCTTCAGCCAGGCTAGCTTGAATCCAGTGGCACAGTGAGCAAGGGACCCACGTCTGGGCATACCCATCCCACTTAGGGCTGAAAAGTGTTACAGCAAACAAATGATGGACGGAATGCTGACAATGCAAACATTCTCCCCCAGTCAAAAGATCTGGGTTAAATCCATTGTTCTTTTGCCCACTACGCCACCCCAGTTTGGACCCAGCCATATGCAAATCAGTCTTGACCCTGTGCCCCATGGGAACAGTCCAGACCGAACTGCCAGGCCAGGTCCTCCCTGGACCGGAAACAAGCATCCTGGGACCGGTTTCAGGGTATGTCACCCTTCTTCAGCCAGGCTAGCTTGAATCCAGTGGCACAGTGAGCAAGGGACCCACGTCTGGGCATACCCATCCCACTTAGGGCGAAAAGTGTTACAGCAAACAAATGATGGACGGAATGCTGACAATGCAAACATTCTCCCCCAGTCAAAAGATCTGGGTTAAATCCATCGTTCCTTTGCCCACTACGCCACCCCAGTTTGGACCCAGCCATATGCAAATCAGTCTTGACCCTGTGCCCCATGGGAACAGTCCAGACCGAACTGCCAGGCCAGGTCCTCCCTGGACCGGAAACAAGCATCCTGGGACCGGTTTCAGGGTATGTCACCCTTCTTCAGCCAGGCTAGCTTGAATCCAGTGGCACAGTGAGCAAGGGACCCACGTCTGGGCATACCCATCCCACTTAGGGCGAAAAGTGTTACAGCAAACAAATGATGGACGGAATGCTGACAATGCAAACATTCTCCCCAGTCAAAAGATCTGGGTTAAATCCATCGTTCTTTTGCCCACTACGCCACCCCAGTTTGGACCCAGCCATATGCAAATCAGTCTTGACCCTGTGCCACATGGGAACAGTCCAGACCGAACTGCCAGGCCAGGTCCTACCTGGACCGGAAACAAGCATCCTGGGACGGGTCTCAGGGTATGTCACCCTTCTTCAGCCAGGCTAGCTTGAATCCAGTGGCACAGTGAGCAAGGGACCCACGTCTGGGCATACCCATCCCACTTAGGGCGAAAAGTGTTACAGCAAACAAATGATGGACGGAATGCTGACAATGCAAACATTCTCCCCCAGTCAAAAGATCTGGGTTAAATCCATCGTTCTTTTGCCCACTACGCCACCCCAGTTTGGACCCAGCCATATGCAAATCAGTCTTGACCCTGGGCCCCATGGGAACAGTCCAGACCGAACTGCCAGGCCAGGTCCTCCCTGGACCAGAAACAAGCATCCTGGGACCGGTTTCAGGGTATGTCACCCTTCTTCAGCCAGGCTAGCTTGAATCCAGTGGCACAGTGAGCAAGGGACCCACGTCTGGGCATACCCATCCCACTTAGGGCGAAAAGTGTTACAGCAAACAAATGATGGACGAAATGCTGACAATGCAAACATTCTCCCCCAGTCAAAAGATCTGGGTTAAATCCATTGTTCTTTTGCCCACTACGCCACCCCAGTTTGGACCCAGCCATATGCAAATCAGTCTTGACCCTGTGCCCCATGGGAACAGTCCAGACCGAACTGCCAGGCCAGGTCCTCCCTGGACCGGAAACAAGCATCCTGGGACCGGTTTCAGGGTATGTCACCCTTCTTCAGCCAGGCTAGCTTGAATCCAGTGGCACAGTGAGCAAGGGACCCACGTCTGGGCATACCCATCCCACTTAGGGCGAAAAGTGTTACAGCAAACAAATGATGGACGGAATGCTGACAATGCAAACATTCTCCCCCAGTCAAAAGATCTGGGTTAAATCCATCGTTCCTTTGCCCACTACGCCACCCCAGTTTGGACCCAGCCATATGCAAATCAGTCTTGACCCTGTGCCCCATGGGAACAGTCCAGACCGAACTGCCAGGCCAGGTCCTCCCTGGACCGGAAACAAGCATCCTGGGACCGGTTTCAGGGTATGTCACCCTTCTTCAGCCAGGCTAGCTTGAATCCAGTGGCACAGTGAGCAAGGGACCCACGTCTGGGCATACCCATCCCACTTAGGGCGAAAAGTGTTACAGCAAACAAATGATGGACGGAATGCTGACAATGCAAACATTCTCCCCCAGTCAAAAGATCTGGGTTAAATCCATCGTTCTTTTGCCCACTACGCCACCCCAGTTTGGACCCAGCCATATGCAAATCAGTCTTGACCCTGTGCCCCATGGGAACAGTCCAGACCGAACTGCCAGGCCAGGTCCTACCTGGACCGGAAACAAGCATCCTGGGACGGGTCTCAGGGTATGTCACCCTTCTTCAGCCAGGCTAGCTTGAATCCAGTGGCACAGTGAGCAAGGGACCCACGTCTAGGCATACCCATCCCGCTTAGGGCAAAAAGTGTTACAGCAAACAAATGATGGACGGAATGCTGACAATGCAAACATTCTCCCCAGTCAAAAGATCTGGGTTAAATCCATCGTTCTTTTGCCCACTACGCCACCCCAGTTTGGACCCAGCCATATGCAAATCAGTCTTGACCCTGTGCCCCATGGGAACAGTCCAGACCGAACTGCCAGGCCAGGTCCTCCTGGACCGGAAACAAGCATCCTGGGACCGGTTTCAGGGTATGTCACCCTTCTTCAGCCAGGCTAGCTTGAATCCAGTGGCACAGTGAGCAAGGGACCCACGTCTGGGCATACCCATCCCACTTAGGGCGAAAAGTGTTACAGCAAACAAATGATGGACGGAATGCTGACAATGCAAACATTGCTGGAATTCAATGTTAGCCCTCTGCAGTCCAGGGTTCAATTCAAAGGGGGCGGGCTACAGGGGGCAGGTACACAGACACTTCCACAGTTGTAACTAGGGGTTCTATGTGGTTCGTAGTAGCCAGAGGTAATGCCCAGAAGTGCAACAACGCTGTGGGGCCTCCTCCCTCGGCCTCCTCAATGAGCAGAGTCTCTTACCCGCTGAGTTTCCAGGTGTAGCAGCTTTTTTTTCACCAGGGAGAGGTTTGCACACCTATTAGCCCCACAGTCTTAATGGGGTGTTGTATTTGGAGGCCTCTGTCACCCCCACATTGTCCGTAAATGTTCCCCCGCATGCTGTGGCTAGTCAGCTAAGAATTGCTCCTGCGAGGTTTGTACCTGCCCTCACCCCGGTCTGAAAGCGAACTCATCAGCCTCACTCTTCTCCTATCAGCCACATGGTCCCAGGGCCCCTCCAGACATGCAGCGCTCAAAGTGCCCAATGTATAATGCAGTCCCTGAAGGGAGGCTCCCAGAATAGCCAGTTCAATGATCTCCTGCCCCAGGAGAAGTCGCCCAGGGCCCAGAACAGGTAGGCCAAGTTGGCGCTCTCTGGCAGCAAGATGGGGTGGTGCAGGGCCGCTCCCCCGAGCCGAACGATCACATGGCGCACCCAACTCACAGGCTGAGTGAGGTGAACCCTGCCAGTTCTTGACACAGGGTCTTCGTTGTTCAATGTGGTTCCCGGCCACAGGGGTCACCTCTTCAGGGGGAAGGAGAGTCTCCTTCGAGACGGGCATGGCTGCAACATCGGCCCATTGCAGAATTGCAGGGTGCCCTCGTGTCCTGGCTGCACCCAAGCAGCATTTCGCTGGGGTCACATGTTTGGGCCACAAGTTGTGCAGAACGACCACCTGCCCTGGGGATTAGGGCTCCCCCCACCTCTTTTCCACCTTCAGGGCTGCCTCGCTGTCTCGCTCCGGGCCCCAGGAGCAATGCAGGCACACAGCGTGGCTCCCTGTCTCCAGTCGCCGCGGGGCTTCGCCTCTCATGGGCTGGATACAGATGATGCAGGTGAGCATGCTGCTGCCCTCCAGTTTCACCAGATGGCTTGTGCCCCCAGAGGGACTCACCAGCTCAGTGGGGGGCTTCCTTATGGGGAGCAGCATCGCTCCTTGATTAGTTGCCTGATTCCCGCTCCGTGATCAATAGTTGCTCCTGTTCATGGGCCGAGAAACAGGAAGGCCCAATGCTGTCTGGTTCATGGCCCACTCATCTCCGCCCCATCAAGAGCTGCAGGAACCCCCCTACAGTCTCCCCACTACATGATTTGGTAGGGGGGTGCACTGGGGGAGATGGCATCACAAAAAGGAGGATTAGGTCAGGATTTCACTGTTGCCGGAAGGAGCTTGGGCAAGGGCGTCTAACGGGCCATCTTGCCTGGCCATGCCCAGCAGATTTTTTAGTTTATTGTACCAAAGTTGCGTTTTTTGAGAAATATCGGATAATTTTCCCTAGATAAATATCTGCAGGTTCAACTCATAATTGCAATATGTGCAAGAACAGACATTGTCACACATATTGCAATAAATATGCCACTGCAATGAGGGGCAATGGGCCTCATGACAAGCTGGACGGAATAGGGTGGGGATTTATCACTTGTGGAAAATGCTATTTATCCAGTGTGAAGTATTTACCATGTGTGGTAAACAGGGCACGAGTCGGGGGTACACGCAGGTACACAGCGTCCACCCACTCTTTTCACAGGGTGGACGCTGTCCCCCCTGCCAAGAAGTCAGGCCCCACAGAAATATGCTGAACGTGTCCCGGTGTAAGACACCGGGACACGTTCAGCAGCGCCTGCACGTTGTCTGCTTTCCATCCCAGCAGCAACGTGCAGGCAGCGAGGGGGCCGTTTTACACTAGCGATGGGGGGCTCCACAATACCTCTGCCACATAATGAAACGGCTGCATGAAGGAAACTACGCCCGGATAAGATTTGGTAAATTCGGGGAACTCACTACCCTCATTCCTGTTGACAGGGGTGTGCGCCAGGGGTGCGTCCTAGCCCCAACTCTTTTTAGTTTATTTATTAATGGGCTAGTCGATTTTTTAAACTCTGAGAAAGATTTAGACGCACCAAAGTTGGCAGCACGCAGAATCCCGGCTATGATGTTCGCCGATGACACTCTGTTATTATCTAAAAGCCCGATGGGCATTCAGAGAGTCCTAAATAAATTTAACGATTTCTGTAAAGAAAGGGGGCTAGAGATTAATTTACAAAAAACCACATTTATGGCCTTTAATTCTCCCAAAAGCACCCGGCCAAACCCTTGTTTAGAAGGCAGACCATTAGAAAGAGTATCTTCCTTTGACTACCTCAGCATTTCTATTACAGACAAAATGAGTTGGGGGACACAGATTAAAAAATCAAGCCTGAGGTTAACACAAACTGTAGGGGGCTTGTCTAAGGTGTTTCGCAACTCCACCCAGAAACCCGTGGGTCCAGCAGTAGAATTATATAGGGCTCAAGCGAGGGTGCTGCCTTATATGGAGCCGAAATCTGGGGACATGATCGTATTGACAGTCTAATACAAACAGAAAATTCTTTTATTAGACAACTGTTTGGCCTTCCGCGTAGTACCCCACTCATTCCATTACGGCTGGACCTGGGTGTTAGGCCAATTGCGGATGAAGTAGCATTAAGACCACTTCTATTCTGGAGACGGTTGTGGGCTACCCCGAATTGCTTGTATATAGGGAGGAATTGAAGGAGGTGTTGAACCTACCAGGGGCTAGGCGACTACCGTGGTTCACTTATGTCAGGAACTCCCTTTTATTAATGGGTTTGGGTAACCTGTGGGATAACCCTGAAATTCAATGCCCTATAGTTTCAAGGGAAGTGCTCAAAGTGCGTTACTGGGAGATTAAAATGTCCCAACTCCAGGGGGAATATTGCATGGGGAAGCTTACGGTGACATTTTTGGAATCTAAAGATTAGTACATGTTCTTACCGGCACTTAACGACATTAAGCCGGCCGCCGCACGTAAGCTTTACCTACAATTTAGGTATGGGGTATTGCCATTGCGTGCCTTTACAAATAAATGGGCGGGCCACCAAATGTTGGGCTGTCCGGCATGTAATTGTCGAGAGGAATCTGAAAGCCATGTACTTTTTGCCTGTACTGGTTACACAAAAATAAGAAAAGATGGCTGGCCCAGATTTGTAGGAATTTAGGAACTAGGCAATGCTCAGATGCCTTTAGGTTACTGAAATACGACACTAGTATACCTATAGTTTATTCAGTGGCAGGTTTTTTGTTCTCTATGTGGTGCACCCGAAGAGCTTTTATAAAAACACTTTATAATGCTGGCAATCAATTTAGTGTTCATATTGTTTTGTTTTTAACTAAAAATTACTTTTAGATCAATTTTAGGGTTATTTTAAATTGCATTTGACTACATGTTATTTTAAGGGTATGTGCTACGAGCCTAATGGTTATTCTAATACAGGATTGGTCTTTTGACCAATGTTGCACAGGCACTTTATTTAAAAAAAATTTAGGCTGATAGTAATTGTCTTATTGATCAATATAAGGATCGTTTATATAAATAAGCATTACTAATTGCAAGCTTAATGGAGAGATCAAGTATGGATACAATATCTTGTTACTCTCAAATGTTCTTTTTTTACTGTGTATATATAGGCTATTATAGCATATGGTATTAAGATTGATTAAATTAGAATGACTTAGATATAATCATGTAGTACAATCATTGTATCTAGGAAACTGTATATCCAATTCTGGGCAAGTAGCTAACATGCAATTTAGATTTGTACTAAACAAGGAATTGCTTTGTACGATGGATTATGCTGCTAACCATTATGCCATAGACTGTTGTTGTTACGTTTCCTGGTTTTATAGGACTGTTTTTATTATGTTTGTCGTCATTCTGGACAGTTTGTACTGAATTAGCCTGGATCATTTGAATGAATTTTTAGATTATTTTGCACTTTATGCACTGGCACTTTTAGGGTCCTAAATGTTAATGAGGGTCAGGTAGATTCTCTTACTCAAGGCTACAGTATTTGAATGATGATTCTCTTTTAATCTGTTAAACAAATGCATTTTTATGGACTTGCTCTTTCTTCCGGAGCTTTGGAAACCTGGACTCTAAGTTGGAAGTTTTTTATGCTATTATGGTTTATTTTAATTGATTGTTTGCTATGCTTGTATTGTATTTTATGCTCATGAAACTTCTAAGGCCGTAATGGCCGAAATAGAGTTATTGAAATGGAAATGGCAATATGTGCAAGAACAGACATTGTCACACATATTGCAATAAACATGCCACTGCAATGAGGGGCAATGGGCCTCATGACAAGCTGGACGGAATAGGGTGGGGATTTATCACTTGTGGAAAATGCTATTTATCCAGTGTGAAGTATTTACCATGTGTGGTAAACAGGGCACGAGTCGGGGGTACACGCAGGTACACAGCGTCCACCCACTCTTTTCACAGGGTGGACGCTGTCCCCCCTGCCAAGAAGTCAGGCCCCACAGAAATATGCTGAACGTGTCCCGGTGTAAGACACCGGGACACGTTCAGCAGCGCCTGCACGTTGTCTGCTTTCCATCCCAGCAGCAACGTGCAGGCAGCGAGGGGGCCGTTTTACACTTCAAGCTGGGCCAAAGTTAAGGGGCCAGCCGGCCTCCTTTTGTTTGTATACGCTGACTGAGGGCCGCCTGGAACCTCACACTTAAATGGAAATGCCACAGAGGGAAACAAAGGCACACAGCTTGCCTTCTCTTCACAGGTACTTAAGAGAGGTAGCTTTTCCCTTTGTTCTGTCCCTGTATATAAATGTAGACACTGTAAGACTGTCAGAAGGGTTGGTCTGTCCTAGTATTTCCACAAATAATTTAAATAGCGCTATTTTATTTATTTTATAGCGCTACATCGTGACGTCATGACGTCATTTGCATACTGTCTTACTTGGTCAGTCCCCCCACTTCTTCTTATAGGACTTGTGCCCTGGTGGTAAACACCTCCTTTTCCGAGTTAACAACTTTAAAATAAGGCATAACCTACAGAATTGGTATGTAGCGCACCTGATTTCCATATTTTTAGCCTTTTAAAGGCGTTTTCCTCTATAAATTTTGAAGGTGTGAAAATGATCACCCAATTTGTAATTCCAATTCCATGCAAAGGTTTACACAGGTATCGAAATTCAGCCTTTAACTTGTAATGAGGGCCTATATATGCGTTATATTGAAAGGTTTTCTATCATCCTCTCAACTAAAATTGCCTTCACTTTGCCTTTGTTGTGTATATTACTTTTAAGTGCTTTGAAAACGCAGTTCAAAATTACAAAAATGACACCCATCAAAGAGGTAAAAAGAATAAAATCTTGGTACCCAGAGCTGAGCAGCAATGTTTGATTTTTTTTTTCCTTGTGGAGGTTTCACCTTTTAGAAATGTAAAAATATTCACATAATTACAGATCAAACCAATCAGTTGCTATCGTGTAAGGTTAAAGGTCAGTCCGAGCATAAGCAATTAGTTCAGTGGCTGGAGTGATGTTAATACCCGCTCACTCCAGGCCTCGCGCTCCATTCCCCAGGATGATTGCCCCCTCTCGTATTGCTTCAAGTAATGTAAATTGTATCTTGTCCCTGGGTAATGGAGATCAGCGTTGTCTTGTCTGTCCACTCACTGCTGAGGCCCTCTCTGTGCTGCGATAATGGTTTTGGCGGGCAATCAGCGAGGCGGCCTTCTCGACTCATCTCTCATAATGGATTGTCCTCCTCGGGCAGAATTGAATAACGCCCGACACGGCCTGAAGGCAAGCTCCGAGAATTCAATAAGTCTGCGGGGTCAACGTCCTGTCATATTTTGGCAAGCAAGTAATTATTCTGCACTAACAGTCGGTAATAGCAGCAGGAAAACGTTGGAGACACATTCGGTCTGATGTCCAAGGAACAAACTTTAAAAACATGTCTTTCCAATATGTTTTTTTTTTTTTTTACTTTCTTTCGAACAAGCCCAGCTATAAAGTCGGCTTTCGAGACAGATTCTCTTGCGCGTGCCTTGCATTCAGCGGGCTGTTTATTCCTGTGGATGGTGTGGGAAAGTTTAATAACTTCACTGACTTTTGTTTAATATTTTCACTTTTATGGGATACACTTGTGCTGTCTTTTTGCTTTTTTACTGATTTATGACAGATTTATTGTAAACCAAATACAGCTGTTTTCCCTTTCAGGCACTGGGACCGTTTTGGTACATTTATTTTCCACTATGAAAATGCTTTCAAATTGCATCCGTCTCCAAAGTCTGTCTGTGTGGCTCTCGTTCAGTCTATCTACCAACCTGTCAGCCTGAGTATCTGTCACTCTTACTACTTCGCCTCGCTGTTATAGCTCAACCTTGCTGTCCATCAGTGTAAACGTCCATTCCACATACTCAGGGCCACTGGAATTATGCGGCAGGGGAGGGTCATATAATGTGGCAGGGTTGAGTAAATTATAGGGCACGAAAAGGCAAATTATGCAGCACATCTTGTGACACTATTCAGTATTTTGCCATTTTTAAACTTGTTAAAACTGTCTGGGCATTAGTTGCACCTCATTAGTACCAGTTTAATGCCAAAATATAGCAATAAGCTAAAGAAAGGTGACCAGTCAAGTTTTGCAAAGGGCCATCCACTGCCCGGCAACATGTGCCGCTGAGTTTTTAGTAACTTTTGAACCGTTTGAGCAAGACATACATTTTTTTTCTCGTTTAAATCTGCAGATTATGTGGCAGATGATGGATTATGTGGCAAATGCAGCAAATCCACAATTATGCGAAAATCGCCTCAATCGCACCATCCCATAATTCCAGTGGCCCTGCACATACCTCTTCTAAGCCCTTGTAAACAGCCTTTTCCTTGCCCCTTAGAGCCCACTTTAGCGCATTGTGAAAATTGTTCACCAAATCCTCGAGGTTTAATACCAATAGCACCTGTTTTCTGCCAGGTAATATAACTTGGTTTAGCAATCTTTCTCTGCAATGGGAAATAACAGTTACAAATAATGTTTGTGTCTGTTATTGCACCCAATCTATGCCTCGTTTTAGTTCCGGATTAGAGCTAGTAGTACATTAAAGTGCAAAAGATGAGCAAATGAGTACAATTAGCGCTCACCTAGGTGCAAATGTAAATTTGAGTACACAATGTTTTTGCACTCTTTCTTTTGCTCCTGTACTCAGCTGAAAATGAATCCCTTAGTCATTCGGCAGTTGTATGGGTACGTATAGAGCAACAAGAAAGTAATTTGGAGGAACCTGGTTCTCCCCCAAGTCTATGGTTTAGAAAATCTGTGTTCATGGTCATTAAGTGATGTACGGCAGGTGGGGGCTGATGTAAAAGACCCCGTTTTAATTAACACCGTCAAGCTGATTTACAAAGCTTTGGCTAAAATAAGCTGGACATTTGTTCCTTTAAGATTACTCTTAGATTTGGAGCAAATTGCTGACTACTACTACACTATAAATGCAAAAGCCAGATTGGAACTGCACCACCACTTATCAACACAGTCCATAAACCATTATCCATACATATTGCGGAATCCTAATTCGAATAAGAAAATCGCTGCTAACAACATGGTGGTGATTGCAGAGTTTGGTTTCATGGCATTGACCACATCCTGGCGCTTCCCCGTGGTGGCAATAGGGAACTGGCCCTACGCCGCAGGGAAGCTGTTTGGATATGCCGTTTAAGATGCATAGAAATGGGACATAACACAGATGACGAAATGCATTACCATTTATAACAAGTCAGATTATGACATGTGTTCGTCTCTGTTGGTTTATCCGGTTTTCATATACCTAGAAGGGGATACATTATCATATATGGACAGGGTCAAACCAGTGACCATTTGCTGGGTGAGTATGACAAAGGTCTCACTCCTCTCAAAGAATTCCAATATGCTGTAACGAGGAGATTGCTGATTGCTCATATATTGAATTCTTGTTTGTGTTTATTTGTTATACAATTTGTCTTGTTTTATCAACTTATATTGTATTCCTTTCTGCTTCTCTCCTTGCCCTCCTCTGTTGCTTTTCGGGTGTCAATATGCTGCAATAATGTGATTGTGTACGGGCTAACTGTCCATAAGGTCGTCTTCCGACACTTATAAGGGGGTTACCCTTGTGATTTGGCTAGTGTGTCCTCCCCTTCTTCTTTCTTTTTTTAATATATTCCCTCTTTCAAGTGGTAGAGTGTCATGGTTAAAATTGACATGCTATATGGTAATTTTTTCCTCACGACAAAATACATTATTCCCCTTATTGCTCCGGTTCCGGCTCACATAAATGAATGGGTTTGGATTTATAATATTGTGATGTATACTGGAAGTTACTGTGGCATGGCCACTACGTTTTTTACTCTTTACGATTGGCCAACTTGGCGGTTCCGTCATTTCGATGTATTCACCTTTCTCTTTTACGGTATCATGTGATCATGTTACGCTGTTCGTCTACGTAAAAGACGGACTGCAACATGGCTCGGCTTGTTTGCGGTCGCTTCGGAGGCCGAGGTACGCCGATCTGCACTCCGTTCCAAGTAAGTCTGGTGGTTTATGTAACTTGTGGGTCGGAGGGGCTAATGTTCATGCTCCGAGCCACGTTTCTAACTAGGTCACAGTTCGCATTGGGTTCCAACTCTATAATGCTTAGGGCCGTACACAGGGGTTTCTAATTGCCGCAATGTTCTAGGGGCTTGAATTTCGGTGCACCATTACGAGGGCTCCGATTCATGGGGTACACCTCGGCTAATGCTAAGTCTCTACGTTGAAAAATATTATGTTGCTTTGGGACGAGAATTAATGACCAGTTCTGGCTTGGTATCTTCGTGTTTATACACACAATTGGCAAGCTTTTGGTTGGAACTATATTGGAAATTTTTGCATTGCATGCATTGTATATTGTCTGTAGAAGGTATATGTGCGTAGTAGTTTGGCAGAGGATTCTACATATCCCTTGGCAGATTGTGGGTGACCTGCAGAGTGACCTTTTTTTAACTGTTTCGATGTACCACATGAGGAAATATGGGTATTAATTAACCATATGACATTTTGTCTACAGGTACACTAGTCTGTGTGGATAGTCTCCTTCAGCATGTGCTAGTTCATAATTGATCCCGCACGCCCATCACCGGTCTATGGCTATCATACCATATGCACCTGGTACCCTCACTTATCTGTGCATTGGATCGCATCAAACAGCTTGTTCCAGCTTGGCTTGGATTATTACTTTGATATTCTGAACAGGTAGGCATCACAACCATAAGGCGCGTGATACTGCCCAATTTTATGCATCGATGGTTGCACTACGTTATTTACAAAATATGATTTTTTGGCTTAATTTTCAGAAGCCAAGCTATAATTTTAGCTCAAGATAATTCTTACAACCAGGTCACAATCCAGCGAATTGGGTGTTGCCTTAAATCAACATTGGTAGGTCCCCATTTGGGCTTTTGCATGGGGTCAATCAATCAATCAATCAGGTCACTGTTAGACCTGGCATCCTTGGCGTGGGTCTCCCTTCCATTTTTTCGTAATGCCTCCACTGTTGCCGATATGTTTTTGCTGGACTAGATGCTCATGGGCACTTTGCCGCTGCTAATCAGTGCCAAAGTGCAAGTGCTCCCTATCGTTACTTGATATATGTATTAGTGACTCCATGATTGGATGATTGGTTTACTTGTCAGTCCCTAGTACAGTGCACTCAGTGTGCCCAGGGCTTGTAAATCCAATGCCGCTGGTGGGCTTGCAGCACTGGTTGTGCCACCCACAGAAGCGGCTTATAAAATGTGTCTCAGGCCTGCCATCGCAGAGCCTGTGTGCAGCCTAGGGCTGCCATGTCGACTTGGTGAGTACACCCACTTACCAGTCCCTAAACCTTCCTTTTACTGCATGTTGGTCACCCCTAAAGTAGGCCCTAGGGCAGGGTGCATTGTAAGTATAAGGTAGGACATGCCCTGGTATGTGTGGCACGTCCTAATAGTGAATTACAGCCATTTTCGTTTTTCACTATTGCAAGGCTACCTGCTCCCCATAGGCCAGAATGGGCAGACTGACTATTACACCTTATAGTCAGAACTGACCCAGGGAACATGGTAGAAAAACGAATTTAGTTTGCCTGAACTCAGGAAGATAAAATACATCTTTTAGTGAAGTTGGTTTTAACATTCTGTGTTTGAAAATACCACTTTTAGAAAGTGGGTATTTTCTTGCCTAATTATCCAAGCCTGCCTCTGCTAGGTTGTGTATTCCTTGTCTGGAGATTGAGTGACAGGGGCTGGGGGTGGCTACAGGAGACAGGGTGAGTCAGCGCAGGGCTGAATAGAAAGATCTGCATCCAGAGTGGAGGGAGGAGTTGCACCTGGGTCTGAATAGGGCTGTGCCTGCCTTCCACAATGCTGGCTCCACCTCCTGCCGGGCGGCTGAGCACTCTGCCCCACATTCTGAAAGGAAAGAAGGAGTCAGAAAAACAAAGTGCTCCAGGACTGACCAGAACTGGTTTTGGACTAGGCAGAGGCCTCTCTGCCTTCAGAGAACAAAGAGAAACTGGGTATAAAAGGGGACCCAGACCCCTAGGAAATTAGATCACTTTTGGGAACAAGAAGAAACCTTTGCTGAGGAGCGGAACCAAGAAGAAACTGAGGAGAGACTATCCCTAAACTGAAGTGCTGCTTGGGGGATTGGCCTGCAGTGGTTTGCCTGACTGCCAAAGAAAGGAGAAAGGAACTTTTGCTTTGCTGTGACTTTCATCAACTTGTGAAGGATCTCCAAGGGCTTGGAAGAGAGCTTGCCCCCTGACCGAAGTCCCAGGACCATTGGACTTCACCCCCTTTGTGAATTGCTGCTGGAAACTCTGTTTCAGTGGCTGCAGAGGTAGGGAGCTGTGACCGACTCTCATGACCGACTCGGTGTCCTGTAAGCACCGCATCGAAGCACCGTCTCGCCCTGCAACGCACGGCCCTGGTCTCACCGACTCCGTCAACGAGCCGCTGCCTGCACCGCATCGAGGGACAACGCGTCCTGCAACGCTTCGCTACGCCGAATTGAACTGGTCCGACCGACACGGTCACTGCTGCTGAGTTCGAGTCCTGTGACCGCACCGGAGTTGGGCACCGCTCGCACGCTTTGCGACGCACCGCCCGACTCGCACCGCTGTCCGGACTGATCGACGCCAGCTCCTGAATCCGGCTCCGTCGCCGCACCGCAACCTGCCAGCACCGCATCGAAGCACCGTCTCGCCCTGCAACGCACGGCCCTGGTCTCACCGACTCCATCTCGATGCCGTCAACGAGCCGCTGCCTGCACGGCATCGAGGGACAACGCGTCCTGCAACGCTTCCATTTTTGCATTCTTGACCGCGACGAACAGCCATCCGGCTCGCACGCCCGTGCCTGCCGCTTCAAGTAAAAGGTACTGTGACCGAGTCTGTCTACGCTGTGTTGGCCCGTCTCGACGCGGTCAGCTGGATTTGTTAGACTCTGTTTGTTCTCAACATCGCCGTAGCCGGAGGAGGCTACCGACTCGCACAGAACCTTGAATTAAGTCTTTTTGATCAGAACTAAGCATTCTTAACAGTATTGTGGATTATTTTTGTCGTTTATGGTCTTGTGATAAATCTATATAAAGTATACCTATTTTTATAAATATATAACCTGTGTGGTGTCCATTTGTAGTGTTGTCACTTGATTACTGTATGTGTTCACAAATGCTTTACACACTGCCTCTGAACTAAGCCTGTCTGCTCGTGCCAAGCTACCAAGAGGGTGAGCAGGGGTTATTTCAGGAGTGTACCTACTTTCCTGACTAGACTCAAGGGTCCCTATTTGGACAAAGGTACCTATCTCTGCCAACTAGAGACCCCCAAATCTAACATTGGTGGTCAGCGGTGAGGATTCTGGACTTGCATTTGTGACTCATGTACAGTGATTGGTGAACACTACTTAGTGAGTGCAGACCAAAACGCAACCACATACTTTTATAGCATTTTTTCTGGGATTTCCTATTTTTGCAAATGCCAAGTTCAGTCACTATGGAGAAACCAGCATCAGTAGCCTCTGTTGAGTATGATTGGGAAGAAGAGAGGCTAGAATGCTACACCCTTAAGCAGCTCAGGCAATTCTGCAAAAAGTTTAAAGTGTCCATGACCGGACTCTCCAGGAAGGAGGACCTTCCAAAGGCGCTGAGGGCCTGGGTCGAATCAAGGAGTGCCCCTGTGGAGGGGGCTGAGAATGCAGAAGGGCAGCTGGAGGGGCTATTGGGTCTAGGGGCTAGAAGACCACCTTCCCCAGTAGGTAGCAGTGTTTCTGCCAGAGGACTGTCTCCAGAGGAGTTGGAGGACAGGAAAGAGAGTAGGATGCACGAAATGGAGCTGACCAAGCTCAAGCTGAATGGGCAGTTAGAATTCCAAATGCAAACTAGGAAATTGGCCCTAGAGGAAAAGAAAATGCAGTTTGAACATGAGAAAGTTTTGAGGGAGTTGGAATTGAAGGCCAAGAGCTTATAGATTACTCCCTCTGGTGGCAGTGTACCGCCTGTGCCTGTTGAAGCTAGGGTGTATATTCCCAAAGATGTGGTGAAGGAGTTTTTTAAAAATGATGACATTGGGCAGTGGTTCAAAGCCTATGAGGTGGCCATGTCTTCCCACCGGGTCCCTGAGAAGGATTGGGGAGCGGGGTTGTGGGGACGGTTCCTCAGTGAAGGGCGGGATACCTTGTTGGATTTGCCCTCTGAAGTCTATAATTCGTACAGCCACATGAAGGATGCCTTAATGACTAGGTATGGTTTGACCCCTGAGCTTTATAGGCAAAGGTTCAGGAACTGTAGTAAGATTGAAAGCAGTACCTGGGTTGAATATGTGACCTTCTTTTGCAGAGCCTTGGATGGTTGGGTAAAGGGTAGCAAAGCGACTGATTTTCAGGCGCTCTTTGATTTAATTGCCTGGGAGCACTTGTCCGGTAATTGTTTTCCTGAGCTACGCCAGCACCTGATTGATAGTAAGCTGACTAACCCTAGGCAGCTTGCTGAGGAGGCGGACCGCTGGGTGAGTACCCGGGTCCACAAGGGTCACGTGGGAGACTCCGCCAAGGGTGGGCAGGGTCCCCAGCAGAAGAGTGGGGGGCACAAGGGTAAACAGAAGGAGTTCCATAAAGGGCCCCAAAGTAAACCCCAAGGGAACCAAGGGAAAGGTTCCCAGCCTCCCCCTGAGAAGAAGCCAGTGGCCCCGACAGGCCCCCTGTTCACCAGGGACCACTGGTATGTTACAAGTGTGGCGCCCCTGGCCACAAGGCAAACGATCCTCGTTGCCCTTTGTATGGAAAACCAGCACCCACCAGTGCAGTCCCCCGGCAGTTGGCTAGTGTAGCCCTGGGGGAGGAGTTGGGTGCCCAAGGTGGGGGATCCCACAGTGTTTTCCCTTGTCTCATTAGGAGACTCTGAGATGGTCCCTAGAACCCCGCTGCCTGAGAACACTAAGAAATACAGGCAGTGGGTGACCATCAATGGCCATAGGGTGGAGGCTCTGAGGGACACAGGAGCCAGTGTGACAGCTGTCAAGTGTCACCTGGTGTCTAAAGAGCAGGTTATCCCTGATGCATTCTATCCGGTTGTTGCCGCTGACAACACAGAGAGTCACTGCAAGGTGGCTCAGGTTCCCTTTGAGTGGGGGGGGGTCTCGGGTACTCTTCAAGTAGCTGTGAGGCCAGCCATGCCTGTTGACTGTTTGTTAAGGAACGATTTGGAGAGCTCACCTTGGGCTAAGGTGGAGCGGAGTGCGCATTTAGAAATGTTGGGCTTGCCCGATTGGGCATGTGTGACCACCCGGTCAATGGCAGCTAAAGGTGTTCAAGAGGACCTGGAGCCTGAGAGGGAGGCCCAGGTGCCTGCCGGAGAGAGAGAGGCAGGGGCGCGGGAAACCGGCCCCCGAAGTTCCCACGGTCCAGGAGGAGGCAGACCCTGAGGGGATGCCCTGGAGCCTACAGGGGAACAGGTAGCTGAACTGGGGGACCTACCTGAGCTGACCCATTGGCAGCAAGAAGGAGGACCCTCCAGGGAAGAGTTCTGCAAGGAGCAGAACACATGCCCTTCTCTCGTGGGTCTGAGGCAACAGGCCACAGACCAGGCAGCAGGTGATCAGTCTGGATCACATTGAGTTTACTGGGAGAATGGTCTCCTGTATTCAGAGCCTAAGGTTGCTGAGCCTGGGTCAGCCCGTGTGCTGGTGGTACCCCAGCGCTTCAGAGCCTTCCTACTGGGGTTGGCTCATGATGTACCATTAGCAGGACATCTGGGGCAGGACAAGACCTTTGACAGGCTTGTTACCCATTTCTATTGGCCCCAGATGCGCAGGAGTGCCGCCACTCACTGCAGGACATGCCAGACTTGCCAGGCAAGTGGAAAGAGTGGGAGGAAGCACAAGGCTCCTCTCCAGCCATTCCCTGTGGTCAGCACCCCCTTTGAACGGGTGGGTATTGACATTGTGTGGCCACTGGACCCCAAGACAGCCATGGGCAACAGGTTTATCCTGGTCTTGGTGGACCATGCCACCCGGTACCCTGAAGCCATCCCTCTGAGGACAGTGACGGCCCCCGTGGTGGGACGGGCACTGATGGGAATTTTCTCACGTGTGGGATTCCCTCAAGAGGTGGTGTCTGACAGAGGTACCAACTTCGTGTCCAAGTACATGAAGTCCCTGTGGCAGGAGTGCGGTGTAACTTACAAGTTCACCACTCCTTACCACCCTCAAGGAAATGGGCTGGTTGAGAGATTCAACCGGACCCTCAAGGGCATGATTATGGGTCTGGAAGAACCCATGAGGCGTAAATGGGACGTCCTCTTACCATGCCTGTTGTTTGCATACCGGGAGGTGCCACAGAAGTCTCTAGGGTTCAGTCCCTTTGAGCTCCTCTATGGACACCCGGTGCGAGGACCTCTGAGTTTGGTCAAGGAAGGCTGGGAGCAATCTCCCAGGAAACCTCCCCAGGATGTATACAGTTACATGCTGGCCTTCCGGAACCAGACTAGGCGTTTCAGAGAACTTGCTGAGGCAAATCTGGAAGCCAGCCAGGAGGAGATGAAGCAGTGGTACGACCAGAATGCCACTCTGGTAGAGCTTCAGCCTGGTCAGAAAGTGTGGGTCATGGCCCCTGTGGAGCCCTGTGCGCTCCAGGACAGGTGGACCGGCCCTTTTACGGTGGTGGAGCGCAAGAGTCCAGTTACCTATTTGGTGGACTTGCAGTCTCCCAGGAACCCCTTGCGGGTCCTACATGTGAACCGCCTGAAGCCCCACTTGGAGAGGTCCCAAGTGGGCATGCTCTTAGCTACAGATGATGGAATGGAGGAGGAGACCGAGCCTCTTCCTGACCTCCTGTCAGCCCGAGAGCAAGATGGATCAGTGGAGGAGTAAACCTCTCTACCTCCCTGACACCTGAGCAGCAGGGTGACTGTCGCCAGCTGTTGGGACAGTTCCCTGACCTGTTCTCCCTGGTTCCCAGTGTCACTCATTGGTGCGTCCATGATGTGGACACTGGGGACAGTTTTCCTGTGAAGCACAAGGCTTACAGGGTGACTGACAGGGGCAGAGCCTGCATCAAGGAGGAGGTTTCCAAGATGTTTGCACTAGGGGTGATTGAGTCCTCTAACAGCCCTTTACCAGCCCAGTGGTCTTGGTTCCAAAGGCTGCCGCGCCTGGTGCCACACCAGAACTCCGGTTCTGTGTGGACTACAGGGGACTCAATTCCGTCACCAGGACTGACGCCCACCCCATCCCCAGAGCTGATGAGCTCATAGATCGGTTAGGGGCTGCACGGTACCTCAGCACGTTTGACTTAACGTCTGGGTACTGGCAGATCGCCTTGACTGATGGGGCAAAAGAGAGGTCAGCATTCTCCACCCCAGATGGGCACTACCAGTTCCGGGTGATGCCCTTTGGGATGAAGAATGCCCCTGCCACCTTTCAGAGGTTGGTCAACCAGGTGTTGGTTGGACTGGAGGATTTCAGTGCCGCCTACCTGGATGACATCGCAGTGTTCAGTGCCAGTTGGGAAGAACATCTGCGCCACCTCTGGGAAGTGTTGATGGCGCTGCGGAGAGCAGGCCTCACAATCAAGGCGAGTAAGTGCCAGATTGGGCAGGGTTCTGTGGTGTACTTGGGACACCAGGTTGGGAGCGGCCAGGTGGCGCCCCTCCAACCGAAAATTGATACCATTCTGGCTTGGGAGCCCCCAAGACCCAGACAGAGGTGCGAGCCTTCCTAGGACTCACCGGGTATTACCGGAGATTCGTCAAGGGGTATGGCAGCATTGTTGCCCCCTTGACAGAGCTGACTTCCAAGAAGCAGCCCAGGAAAGTGATTTGGACTGACGCCTGTCAAAAAGCTTTTGACACCTTGAAGACTGCCATGTGCACGGCGCCTGTGCTCCAGGCACCCAACTTCTCCAATGAGTTCATTGTTCAGACAGACGCTTCAGAGCATGGTGTAGGGGCTGTTCTATCACAGATCAATGAGGAGGGCCTAGACCAACCTGTAGCCTTCATCAGTAGGAGGTTACTTCCCCGGGAACAGAGATGGAGTGCTATTGAGCGTGAGGCATTTGCTGTGGTCTGGGCACTGAAGAAGCTGAGACCATACCTGTTTGGGACTCACTTCCGGGTTCAGACAGACCACAGGCCCCTCAGATGGTTGATGCAGATGAGGGGTGAGAATCCAAAGCTGTTGAGGTGGTCCATTTCCCTACAGGGGATGGACTTTACGGTGGAACACCGCCCTGGTACAGAACACGCCAATGCTGATGGACTGTCCAGATTTTTCCGCCTTAGCGATGAGAACTCCCTAGGGGTAGGATAGTTCTCCCCACATTTCAGCTGGAGGGGACACGTGTTAGACCTGGCATCCTTGGCGTGGGTCTCCCTTCCATTTTTTCGTAATGCCTCCACTGTTGCCGATATGTTTTTGCTGGACTAGATGCTCATGGGCACTTTGCCGCTGCTAATCAGTGCCAAAGTGCAAGTGCTCCCTATCGTTACTTGATATATGTATTAGTGACTCCATGATTGGATGATTGGTTTACTTGTCAGTCCCTAGTACAGTGCACTCAGTGTGCCCAGGGCTTGTAAATCCAATGCCGCTGGTGGGCTTGCAGCACTGGTTGTGCCACCCACAGAAGCGGCTTATAAAATGTGTCTCAGGCCTGCCATCGCAGAGCCTGTGTGCAGCCTAGGGCTGCCATGTCGACTTGGTGAGTACACCCACTTACCAGTCCCTAAACCTTCCCTTTACTGCATGTTGGTCACCCCTAAAGTAGGCCCTAGGGCAGGGTGCATTGTAAGTATAAGGTAGGACATGCCCTGGTATGTGTGGCATGTCCTAATAGTGAATTACAGCCATTTTCGTTTTTCACTATTGCAAGGCTACCTGCTCCCCATAGGCCAGAATGGGCAGACTGACTATTACACCTTATAGTCAGAACTGACCCAGGGAACATGGTAGAAAAACGAATTTAGTATGCCTGAACTCAGGATGATAAAATACATCTTTTAGTGAAGTTGGTTTTAACATTCTGTGTTTGAAAATACCACTTTTAGAAAGTGGGTATTTTCTTGCCTAACTATCCAAGCCTGCCTCTGCTAGGTTGTGTATTCCTTGTCTGGAGATTGAGTGACAGGGGCTGGGGGTGGCTACAGGAGACAGGGTGAGTCAGCGCAGGGCTGAATAGAAAGATCTGCATCCAGAGTGGAGGGAGGAGTTGCACCTGGGTCTGAATAGGGCTGTGCCTGCCTTCCACAATGCTGGCTCCACCTCCTGCCGGGCGACTGAGCACTCTGCCCCACATTCTGAAAGGAAAGAAGGAGTCAGAAAAACAAAGTGCTCCAGGACTGACCAGAACTGGTTTTGGACTAGGCAGAGGCCTCTCTGCCTTCAGAGAACAAATAGAAACTGGGTATAAAAGGGGACCCAGACCCCTAGGAAATTAGATCACTTTTGGGAACAAGAAGAAACCTTTGCTGAGGAGCGGAACCAAGAAGAAACTGAGGAGAGACTATCCCTAAGCTGAAGTGCTGCTTGGGGGATTGGCCTGCAGTGGTTTGCCTGACTGCCAAAGAAAGGAGAAAGGAACTTTTGCTTTGCTGTGACTTTCATCAACTTGTGAAGGATCTCCAAGGGCTTGGAAGAGAGCTTGCCCCCTGACCGAAGTCCCAGGACCATTGGACTTCACCCCTTTGTGAATTGCTGCTGGAAACTCTGTTTCAGTGGCTGCAGAGGTAGGGAGCTGTGACCGACTCTCACGACCGACTCGGTGTCCTGTAAGCACCGCATCGAAGCACCGTCTCGCCCTGCAACGCACGGCCCTGGTCTCACCGACTCCGTCAACGAGCCGCTGCCTGCACCGCATCGAGGGACAACGCGTTCTGCAACGCTTCGCTACGCCGAATCGAACTGGTCCGACCGACACGGTCACTGCTGCTGAGTTCGAGTCCTGTGACCGCACCGGAGTTGGGCACCGCTCGCACGCTTTGCGACGCACCGCCCGACTCGCACCGCTGTCCGGACTGATCGACGCCAGCTCCTGAATCCGGCTCCGTCGCCGCACCGCAACCTGCCAGCACCGCATCGAAGCACCGTCTCGCCCTGCAACGCACGGCCCTGGTCTCACCGACTCCGTCTCGACGCCGTCAACGAGCCGCTGCCTGCACGGCATCGAGGGACAACGCGTCCTGCAACGCTTCCATTTTTGCATCGCGACCGCGATGAACAGCCATCCGGCTCGCACGCCCGTGCCTGCCGCTTCAAGTAAAAGGTACTGTGACCGAGTCTGTCTACGCTGTGTTGCCCCGTCTCGACGCGGTCAGCTGGATTTGTTAGACTCTGTTTGTTCTCAACATCGCCGTAGCCGGAGGAGGCTACCGACTCGCACAGAACCTTGAATTAAGCCTTTTTGATCAGAACTAAGCATTCTTAACAGTATTGTGGATTATTTTTGTCGTTTATGGTCTTGTGATAAATCTATATAAAGTATACCTATTTTTATAAATATATAACCTGTGTGGTGTCCATTTGTAGTGTTGTCACTTGATTACTGTATGTGTTCACAAATGCTTTACACACTGCCTCTGAACTAAGCCTGTCTGCTCGTGCCAAGCTACCAAGAGGGTGAGCAGGGGTTATTTCAGGAGTGTACCTACTTTCCCTGACTAGACTCAAGGGTCCCTATTTGGACAAAGGTACCTACCTCTGCAAACTAGAGACCCCCAAATCTAACAGTCACTTATAAAGCGCACTACATACCCGCGAGGGTCTCAAGGCGCTGGGGGAAGAGGGGGGGTGCTGCTACTGATCGAAGAGCCAGGTCTTGAGGAGTCTTCTGAAGGCCAGTAGGTCTTGGGTCTGCCGAAGGTTGGTGGGGAGGGTGTTCCAGGTCTTGGCGGCGAGGTGGGAGAAGGATCTGCCGCCGGCGGTCGTTTCCAGATGCGGGGGACTGTGGCGAGGGCGAGGCTGGTGGAGCGGAGCTGGCGGGTGGGGGTGTAGAAGCTGAGTCGTCTGTTGAGGTAGGCTGGTCCGGAGTTGTGGAGTGCTTTGTGTGCGTGGGTGAGGAGCTTGAAGGTTATCCTCTTGTTGACAGGGAGCCAGTGCAGATTTCTCAGGTGGGGTGTGATGTGGCTGCGGCGGGGGATGTCGAGGATAAGACGTACAGAGGCGTTCTGGATGCGTTGCAGCCGTCTCAGGAGCTTAGCCGTCGTTCCTGCGTAGAGGGCGTTTCCGTAGGCCAGCCTGCTGGGGACGAGGGCCGGGTGACTGTTTTCCTTGTTTCGGTGGGGATCCACTTGAAGATCCTGCGGAGCATTCGGAGGGTGTGGAAGCAGGATGAGGAAACAGCGTTGACCTGCTTAGTCATGGAGAGGGTGGGGTCGAGGATGACCCCTAGGTTGCGTGCGTGGTTGGTGGGTGTCGGGGCTGTTCCCAGTGATGTCGGCCACCAGGAGTCGTCCCAGGCTGAAGGGTTGGAACCAAGGATGAGGACCTCCGTCTTGTCCGAGTTCAGCTTCAGGGGGCTGGACCTCATCCATTTGGCGACGGCCTTCATTCCTTCGTGGAGGTGGGCTTTGGCGGTGTGAGGGTCTTTGGTGAGGGAGAGGATCAGCTGGGTGTCGTCAGCGTAGGAGATGATGTTGAGGTTGTGCTGTCGGGCGACATGGGCGAGGGGTGCCATGTAGATGTTGAACAGCGTCGGGCTGAGGGAGGAGCCTTGGGGTACGCCGCAGATGATCTTGGTGGCCTTGGATCGGAAGGGGGCGAGGCGGACGCTTTGAGTTCTGCCGGAAAGGAAGGATGTGGTCCAGTCCAGGGCCTTCTCTTGGATCCCGGCGTCGTGAAGGCGTGTTCGTAGTGTGTGGTTGCAGACCGTGTCGAAGGCGGCTGATAGGTCCAGGAGGATGAGGGCTGCTGTTTCTCCGTTGTCTAGCAGGGTCCTGATGTCATCATGGGGTATCGCACATTGGTGATTATGGTTTACAGATGGCCTTAGAATAAGGTGCACTTGGGTCTGTACTCATCGGCGTGTTTATGGATTAACTTTATCCTTATGCGCTTCCAGCAGCATTCGCTACGGTCTGGTGAAGAGTGTGGGCGCTTGATCGTATGCTTTTTACGTCTTATCTTTATTCTATTCTGTTATCCCATCTTTAAGATATAATTTCAGCTGTTTTTCAATTCTAGAATTTCATTTGATTCATGATCTTCCTTCTCCTTTTTTATTGCTCATGTCGTTTGATATATGTACGATATTACCATTTGTTACCTTAGGAGATCACTTATGTTGTGGTTTTTGTACGTCAGTTTGGGTATGGTCTTTTAATGGATTTCTTTAATGCATGTAGATAGCAACATCTCGCAGCCTTGTTATTTTAATGCTTGTTTATGTAATATATATGTTGTGTACATATAAATGTTGTTGGTCATGTATAGTGTTTTGTAAATGTTTTATATATATCTTTTTAACTTCCAGCCCTGAAGAAGTCCTATGTAAAAAGGACAAAACGCATTGGCTGATGGTTTTGTACAAATTGAAAAATAAAGAAGAGAAACATCGTACGATTTGCATTAGCAGCGATTTTCTTCTTCGAGTTAGGATTACGCAATATGTATGGATAATGGTTTACGGACTGTGTTGATAAGTGGTGGTGCAGTTCCGATCTGGCGTTTTCGTTTCCATATTCCCTGTGGAGGGGAAGTGTTTCTGGACAGGGGGCACATTTGTGAACTTGCACACAAAGGGGCCGATTCCGATTCGGGCCGGAAAAGCACCGACCGACTCGGATCCGGAAAAATACCGACCGACACGTACCAGTGGCGCCCGACACGCCAAGTACGATGCAAGCCGCGATAAATCCGACCGACACGTCAGGAAACCAAGCCGACCGACCGAGCCGCTCGGAAAATAGCAATCCGGCCGGAAAACACGCGAATCCAACCGACCGACACGCACCCGGAACAAATCCGACCGAATCGTACCCGCCAACTCCAACCCGCAAAGTACGATGCAAGGCGCGAAAACACGACCGAGTCGGACGGAGGACAAGCCGCACGACCGACACGCATACAAAACCGAGCCGAAGCAACACAATACACCGCGACCGACGCGTACGCAGCATACAAAACTGCACAAACACAGCGTGAACGAAACGGAAAACACCGTACGAGACCAATGCAGGGTCCGACTCGGTCACAAGAACGTTTCCAACATACACAAACAGCACAAAGGAAAAATCACCCAAAAAAAGGCCAAACAAGCAATTACCAAGCCAATAAATACTGGGGGGTGGGGACAGAGAACAAAGACACACCCACAACTCCACCTATATAAAGGACACAAATCACTACCATGAGCCTTTGCAAATGCCATTTCACTGCCAGCACCCAAGAGAAAGCAACCACACACCCACAGCTCATCCCTCACACAAGCCACACACCATCAGCACACCAACAAATACCTACCTCACATACACCCAGCAAAACACACACTCACACACCCTCACCTGCACACCAACACACACATCACTCACCATCACCACCCATCACCATGCCCCCCAAGAAGAATCCCAAGTTCCTAGATTGTGAATTGGAAGTCCTGGTAGACGAGATCCTCAGGGTGGAGCCACAGCTGTTTGGCACTCTGGTCCAACAGACCCCCATGTCGCAGAAAACCAAGATGTGGGAGAGGATCATCAACAGGGTGAACGCCCAATCATCATGTCGGCGCACAAAGACGGACATCCAGAACAGGTGGTATGACGTGCGCAGGAGGGTACGGGACCTGCTGAAGATAGACTACAGCAACAGCCAACAGACCGGCAGTGGCCCTCCTGCCAAGCCAATATACCTCAGGCCCTGGGAGGAGAAGGTGCGGGCCATCCTTCCGCCAGTGAGCGTATATGGACTAGAGAACATCCCAGAGCCTGGTGAGTACACAACAAATGTACACAATAAACTGCCACAAAACACACACATCACTGTCAAGGGGAGAGTCAAACCATGCACACATAGCAATTACACAGCAACTAGAACAGAATCATCCCAAAATGTGTATGTCAGTCAGATAAACACAACACATGCCATCAAAAAGTCACATCCAACTGTGCCAACACATGTACAAACACAACCACAACTACAGCTAGGCAGTGGCACAAATAGAACTAACACACACATCCACACATGTAGCCACCACAACAACACCAACACACAGTGAAGACCACTCAAAGGAAGGAATTCTGTGTATGCTGGCCAAGTCAGTGTAGCCAATAGCATCATGGGAGTCGCAGTCACACATATTGCCCCCCCACAACTGTCCCATCAACACCACCCTGAACCATGCTCACATCACAGGGAGTGGAGAAGGACTCACAAGATGGCTGACACTGGCTACTGCTGTGGGGAGCACAAGGCCCTGCTGCCAACTGTGCACCAACAAACAGCAGGACACCACTGACTGACATCCTGAGAGACAACTTACACTCCCTGCAATGCAAGCACGTTCCATGGTGGGCTATCTGGCTGGCTGGGTGGGAAGGGGGACTTGCAGCACTGACTATAGTCACCAGCACCTCCCTCACACCCCCCCAACACAAACTCCACAGTACCCACCTGGTAGAATGCAATGCCCTCCATCCTAACACAAGATCCCACAAAGCACCACCACCCTGGGTTATGTTGTGTGAAGCACAGGGACACTCTTGGGACTCTTAGCCAAACAACTGCCAGGACAACACTCCCAGCCATCCTGTCAGCACAGCCAGCCCACCCCACAGGGAAGCAGAGTCAAAAGGAAGGAAGCATGGGCATGCTGGGAAGGGGGGTGGAGGCAATAGCATGATGGGAGACGTAGTCACAGACATAGCTCACCCCCACAACTGTCCCATCAACACCACCCTGAACCATGCTCACATCACAGGGAGTGGAGAAGGACTCACAAGATGGCTGACACTGGCTACTGCTGTGGGGAGCACAAGGCCCTGCTGCCAACTGTGCACCAACAAACAGCAGGACACCACTGACTGACATCCTGAGAGACAACTTACACTCCCTGCAATGCAAGCACGTTCCATGGTGGGATAACTGACTGGGTGGGTGGGTGGGTGGGTGGGTGGGAAGGAGGTCTGGCTGTCAACCAAACACAATCAATGCAGACCATGTTCACACCCCAGAGAATACATAGAAATGCCCAAATAATGCAGGACAATGTGCCACACCAATATCAACCCCTGACTGTGACGACTTAGGACAATACAATGTACAGGCCCGCACCCCGAGGCACAGTCACAACTGTCAGGTGTGTCAACCACTGATGCCTGCAGAAACATGACATACATTGTTTGTGTCTCCCAAAAACAGGTGATGATAGGGACACAGCAGCAGACGCTGAGGAGTCCCAGTCCCAGGCTCAAGAGGATGCCGAGCTCACTGGCGTCGTACAGCCTCTGTCCTCCTCGGACGATGAAGAACAACCTGGCACATCCGGTGCAAGTCAACATGCTGCACCAGCAGGACCACCAGCTGCAGCACCAGCAGGTCCACCAGCTGCACCCCCTGCACCCACCCCTCCAACGACTGTCACCACGAATACCATCCCTGCCGACATGGACAGAATAAGGAACAACACCAGCGCAGTGACCCTGGACCAACCTGGGGCCATGGACACCACCACCACCACCAACCCCCAAGGTGGACCAGGGTTATCTGTGCGTGCAACTGCACACACTGCACATGTCAGCAGGGGTGGTGG